>OY741980.1:6000000-7200000 GCA_963555595.1 Tethea ocularis | reverse complement strand
ACTTAGAAGTTTGTTTGAACATTTGCGAATTCATGTTGGTGATGTGTTTTAAATAATAATTCGCAATGGAAGCGTAAGTAGTTTGGATTAAGGTGGAGGCTTCGGTTGGAGCGCGAAATTCAAATTTTATCACGTTTTTTGCAAATTGCAGCTCAGTTATAGGTCGTAAGTTATCAACATGTTATTTGCGACAAGAGTGGTAGTATATTTACTGATTAATAACAAAAGAAATCATCAAAATATTCCTCCATGGTATTTTACTGATTTTACTCCAACCGAAGGTATACCCTTAAAAATCCATTCTTAGCGATTGATTACGTTACGTTAATACCTATCATAACTGCATACCAAAATGTAACCTAATCCGTCTAATGGTAAACATATAAATTATACATCATGGGTATCGATAAACAACCGTATTATTATTACCACAAGGTACCGAAAACCTAAATTATATGAAATTAATTTCAATTTGTTTGCGCCGAATGTATTCGGTGCTCATTTTTTTTCTTTCTAATTATTTATATAAAAGTGGGTACTCTTAAATCTTTTCGATTCAAATTCTTTCGCTGCACGACCAGAAACTTTAGTACTGGACGACCGTCGGTCGCACCCAGTCGCGTGCGCTCTGTTCTACTAAGGAGCTACGCCACTGCTTTTCTGAAGTCAGTGCCTCATTAGCACGGCTTCGTCCACTATCATTTCGAAGGACCGCAGACAATCTACCCCCTCGTACGAAGGAAGAACGCACCAGGTCGGCTCCAACTCCGAGGTGAGTGGTTGTGCAGCCTTTCCATGATTAGGGTTAGATTTGTCTTCTCGCTAATTTCTAATATATTACCTGTGGTGACACAGTTGACCAATTAATATCTTCGCGTCAACACAACTTAATACTTCCACGCGTTCCTAAGAAAAATGTCTTGGCAGACAGACAGAGAGACAACAAATTATTCCTATAAAGATTATTTTTTCCTTTTGAGGCCGTACCTCAAAAACTCTCCAGTTCATCGCAATCTTTATTTTCCAAACTACATTCCTTGTTTTCCTGTGTCTTGTCCAATTCTCATGTAAACACGCCAAGAAAACCCGTCACGAACAAGTTGAATCTAATATGACAGTCGTACGCGACTCGACGTATCAGCGAGCTCGAAGTTGGTTCGTGTGCGCGACGCCTTTGGGATGCAGCGAGGGTGTGAAATCAGCTTTATTTGACTATTACTAATGATTCAAACGTTTGAGAGTGAACTGAAAGTGAAAATGTTACATAATAATTATGGTGATGATATGATGCAGCGTGGAGCGTGCCCCCCCACAAGGAGGACCTTGTAAGGGTTGCGGGAAACCACTCTCAAGTTAAAAAGATCTGTCGCCAAGCACCTTCTGGTATATTCCGACACCTGCGACAAAATAAAACCGGCCAAGTGCGAGTCAGGCTCGCGCACGAAGGGTTCCGTACCATTATCACGTTTCCATAAAAATCACGTTAATGTATGGGAGCCGAGGAGGGATATAAATATTTGTTTATTCTGTATTTGTTACCGCAATAACGGTAACAGAAATACATCGTCTGTGAAAATTTCAACTATCTAACTATCACGGTTCATGAGATGCAGCCTGGTGACAGTCAGACAGCGGAGACTTAGTAATAAGTCCCGTTTTATAGAACCCTAAAAGTAGCCATATCAGTTACATGAAAAAAACTGTAGGAAACATCACGTATAATTGAAACTCGATCGAAGATACTAAACCAATAGTAAGAACTCTCAGATTTGGATGCAAGCAAGAGATTGAGTTTTGGTCGACTTATGATATGTGAAGATGGGATTACCTTATGTTCATTAGAATAGAATAGAACAGAATAGGGTAGCTTCCACAAACATATCAAATCAGCAACTTTTTAATAAATGTCAAATAGATAATTAATATGAGAATAGTTTCACAGCATCAAATCTTAGTGGTTCTACTGTTAATTAAAAATCATAAAAAGCATTGGTTAGTGCTTGGTCGTTTATTTTTACTAACTACCCTATTGTTAGTGCTACGTCCTCTTTCTAAAAAAAACATTTCTTTCATACAAACCTTGTCTTGGTAATTACAAACTCAAATAAAAAATGTATTAACCAAATAAGTACAGCCGTTCTGTAGTGATGGACTTATACACATTTCGGACATTGATTTTTATTTATATAGATATTTTAGATACAATTAAAAATAAGGATACAATGACAATACCCAAAATAAAAAAAAAACTATTCTTCTCAGTATTGGAATAACCTAGAATTAATAAATATACCTACATAAATTGTTATAATATGAATTTTGATTTATTTTCAGGTAAACACTTTGCGGATTCAAAAAAAGTAGTTATGCTACAATACACGTAAGTATAGTAGAATTATTGATACTTTATCACCTCATTTATTCATTCACAAATCTTCGTATCAGAAAAATACTGAATATTAACTTTTCGGACTTCAAGGCTAGATTCAGTCTTCTATGAAAAAAGGGTAAGTCATTTTTAAAACTAATAATTATTTTTTCTCTTCTTTGATCCATCCAAATGACGTGAAAAAATTAAGGAGATAAACTGATTACTAAATCCTCTTTAAAACCTCTTTTTAATAATAGAGTTCATGAACTAACATCACTTTAAGCGAAGTCTAGTAGCGCCATCAAAGCCTTGATGGAAGGTAGATTCAGTTTAAACTGTAGATTGGCTGGCTCACCTCCGACAGAGTGACCTTGCCCTACAGCCGATATTTAGCCAGTAATTAGGTTCACTAACTTACAGTTCACCGGGCAAACTAGACTTCTATCTTTGAAGGTGTAAAATGAAGCCAAGTCTTCATAAATTTGAATAGAGAGGTCCAGTTATATTAGTAATTTTTAACACCCGACGCAAAAAAGATGGGGTGTTTTAAGTTTGACGTGTCTGTCTGTGGCCTCAGCTCCTGAATGGATGGATGAATTTCGATTTAGTTTTTTTTTTGAAGGTGTCTTAATCGAGAATATTCTTAGCTATGTCTCAAGAAAATCCGCTCAGTTTTGTTTTATACTATGTAAAAAAATGTGAATGTTTGTGTGTGTATTTAAAATCATTCAGCTCCATGATGGTTGATTAGGGTAGTTGACTGACATATCAAATCAGCAACTTTTTTATAAATGTCAAAACGATAGTTTATATGGAATTTTGTATGAAATATTACACTATGACGTCATAGTTTCACAGCATCAAATGATCTACTCTTTGTAGTTCTACTGGTAATTAAAAATCATAAAATAAAATCATAGTTTCACATCATCAAATGATCTACTCTTTGTAGTTCTACTGGTAATTAAAAATCATAAAATACATTAAATTTACAACATATTTGATGTTTCCACGTTTTTTTAGATGTTTTATGCATTGGTTAGTGTTTGGTCGTTTATTTTTGACACTGTCAACTAGCCTATTGTTTGAGGAATAATTTAACATTATATATGAATTATATCTAGTGCGATCTCATGCGCTGGAATAACTGTAATAATCGGCTATCGTCATCCTCATTATTGCTGTAATAATAAGCTTATATAATTGAGGTACTCAGAAAAGTGGGACAAAAAACCATATCCATTTGGAAGACTTTTTAAAACATTTTGTAATATTTAGGTAAGTATTGTTTTTTTAGATTTATGAACTATATGTAAAGTTACTAATAGGTACTAGGTTTAATACAAATCTTTTTGTAATAAATATAGCTTTGTTATTATTGTGCAACATTACGCTAAAAATATTTAAAATGAGTAATGAATGCGTCAAGACAGTTCGTCTTAAACTAATGCACAGACTTGGCTTTTGCACTACCATGCGCTTAAAAGTATAGGTATTAGGTAACAAATTCAGGTGTAATTTTAGCTTTGGGCGATCAGAGACCACTAGTTGTTTACTTTGGCATTTGGCGTTGTCTTAGTTTACTGTTAGATGTATAACTTGGACGGACGGTTGTTCAAGTTTTGGGAGTACTAAATACCTATCTGTTCTTGAAATTGAATTTACTCGATATAATTTTCATTTTAAAGTTTACAATGGCAGCTGAAAGTCTTTTCTATAGAAATAATAGACATGATAATATGTATCTTTATATTCTTTTCATAAAACTTGGGATTGAGGGCCTTTGAATCTTTTTATTTAGTCTCTTAATTATCTTGTTAGCTCCTTACAATTATTATTTCATTAATCTGAAACTAAAAACAGACCCCACTCGCCATCTATTCGTGTTTCCATCTTCTATTTTTTAAAACAGGTAAAGGTTGTGATTGAAGAATGATTTTTTGGCTTGGATTTAATAAAAGCCCATTCCTTTAAGAAGCAGTAGGAAAAAAGAAATCAGATAATTATAAAAATAACCAAGCCAGAAACAGAATTTAGCATGGTGTTCATATGGCCGTGGACCGCAAGACCGGCCATCGTGGAGATCCTTGGGGGAGGCCTTTGCCCAGCAGTGGACGTCTTTCGGCTGATATGATGATGATGATGAATTCAATTATTGTCTTATCTTAACCTCATAACGCTACCCAGCAGTAACATCCGCGTAAAAATTCAAACCACACTTTCAGAAAATAAAAATGCTTCAATAAAGAAAAATGCCGGCGCTCGAAAAAGTCGTGCGTAGACAAAATCAGAATCCATTTAGAGCAATCTCGGGCTGTCATATATACCTACATACACGCATATTATGTAGATGTAGACATAATTTCGTAACAATTTCAGTACTCCGGGCCCGTCATAACTTTCATTTGGAGTGACAAGTTCGCTCGTCGAAAACGACTGACGAAAAAAAGACGTGGAATGCCTTAGAACATGATACCGCCTGCCGCGAGTCTTATTGCGCGATCAAATTTGACATTTGCCATCTGTCAAATTATTTTCTAAATTGTATGGAATTTCTTTGTATGGAACACGGTAATTTGAAATGGGATGAAATAGTTTTGTCCGACACTTTTCCAAGACATTACCTACTGGAAATTTCTATATGAAAATAAGGTACTTGATTTTTTTAAATATTCAGAATATTGTAACTCAAATATGGCGTACCTACTTATTGTGAAATGCTTTTTTTTCGACTTTGAGAATAAATTCGTTTAGTTTAGCTGTTTTGGGCACCCTACCCATAGACAGGTATCTTAAGGCGATGCTATACGAGAAATTATGATTCTAAAATGCGTTTTACTCTATTTTCTTTGTTTCAAGAGATTTGGAAGAAATATATGTTAAACTAGAGACGGGATATGTGACGGGAAATATTTTTTTTTAAATTGCGATTTTTCATTAGTAACGTCAGAAAAAAACCGTGAATATTTTATTTTTATTGTCTACTAGCTACTCGCCCCGGCTTCGTACTGCTTTTCTGTACATATGCATGTATTATACATATAAACTTTCCTCTTGAATTACTCTATCATTAAAATTCGTTGCGTAGTTTAAAAGATCTAAGCGTACAGACAGCGGAAGCCACTTCATTTTATACTATGTAAAAAAAATGTAAAGATATATATTCATTTAGTTTATAAATAATGTTATCAACACCTTAAAACTTACATTCAATAACTCACATGCTCTGAAAACAATTTGTCGCCTCCACGAATAAGTTCGCAACCCTCAACCTGTCTTATTCCATTTTAAAGCACCAGTTACTATGGCTGCGACGGTTCTCATGCATTTGGAGTGTCGCATCTGATTCACGTGCAGGCGGTAGACAGTCGGTGTGATGCGAACGCCTTGTGGATTTGCAGCTTTAACCAATGTGGAGGTACTGGAAGAGGCTTTATTGGGATACAGATATTTTAATAACATAGGACGATTTTGGAAGGGTATAGTAGGCCGAAAGTGTGCTTTAACGTAAGTATGCTGTTAAGTATATTTTAGAGTAGAAAAAAAATATTGAAATAACTCCATATAAATTTTAAAAAAACTTCAACAAATTACTTTAGTAATAAAATACGTATAGATACTTACTAAAATCGCTTTATTTTATGTTTATAAAAATGTAGGAGTTGGTTTAATCATATTTTTTCCTCGAGGCGGCCGCTGCTGCCGATCATCATTAAGGATCCCAGAAAGAAAAGGCGAAAGATTAGATGAATGTTTCGTTTTAATTTTATCTATCCTTTAGACTAATAAAATTATACGATGTATGCTGGGGCAGAAAAATTCTCGAGTAGCGACCACGAACCGGAAGACGCAGTGTGGGCAGGCCCCCAACAAGTGGACCGACGATCTTGTGAGGGTCGCGGAAAACCGCTGGACGAGGCAAGATCGCAGAATCAGCAATCGTGGAAATGCTTGGGGGAGGCCTATATCCTATAATGCATCTGCATTGTAAATTTGAAAGTTACGACTCATTCACGCATTAAGAGCTGAACGGATTTGGATGAAATAAATAGATTGTTCTCTGGAATAACCTAAAGGATACTTTTTACTTTTTTTTTAAAAAAAGTCTCAAATCCCTCGGAAAAGCTAAGATAATTTGCAATTGCGCTCAAATTTTTTTAAAATTTCCCCTCTCCTGCCACTTCCAGTGACACATATAGAGAAGCCCCAAAACTCTCTGACAGCCAATGTGTTCCTTGCTGAATATGAAATTTTGCCATCTCGATGTCTTTTTATTTCAAAGGTAACATTCATATTTGCGGCATAAGAATATTTAAAATTTACTTCCCCGAGATTTCATAATGTATTACCCCGTCAAGATAAGGTTTATGGAGGAAAGGTGTTTTTAAATGAAGATTTATATGTCAGAATGACAATTTGACTGGAGATTAGAAATTTTATGGTCTGTTAATACCTATCATGACGCATGTCATGGGTTCAAATCCACATAGGACAAACATTTATAAATAAATAAATAAACATGTCTCATTAAATGTCTGTTTATATTAAGCTTCTAAGATATCACTTAAGCACACGGCTCGATTTACTTTCATAAAAATTGTAAATTTAGTGTATCTGGTGCCCATAGAAGCTCTACTTAGTTTGGGATCAGATAGACGTGTGTGATTGTCTTAGCTTAGAATATATAATAATTTATTTCCGTCTGATCCGCTGTTTCACCCACATAATACATGGGATATATTATATTTTCACGGATTAAATAAAAATCTAGTGTATGAACTATGTGCCATGTATTAAGGGAGGAGTCATTCGCAGAGAGCATCTTCTTAAAAACAATTGAAAATAAAATAAAAACGCAACTTTACTTAGCACTAAATTTACAAAATACAAAATATTTACAAGTAGAAAAGTTGTGCCAGATCACTGCCCTGAGTGAACGTGCCAAGAAAGCTGGCGGCATTGCCACGTTGAATGGCAACGCTGATCCGCTGTGCTAGATAGACACCAGCCTTCCTGTCACGGGAGGTCTCAATAAGGCGCCGGGAGACCTCTTTTAACAAAAGAAGGGCATCTGGGCCCCACGGTCCCAGTGTTTCAACACCAAACGCCACAAAAATGCATCCATTGCCTATAGATGCATATTTGCGGCGCTTGTGTTGTAAATTGTAAAATTAGTGTTAGGGTTATATTAATTTTTAGTTGTAAATATTTAATGTTGTAAAAAATACCAGTATCTTCTTTAGTAAGTACCGTATAATTTCATACTTAGCACTTAAATAAAAGTATATTGTTTCAGAAAATCTTCTTACTTTACTTGTACCTCTATTTGCAAGAGACATTGTAATATATTTTATTATTCATTCACCTTCACGGCACTGAAATTAAGTTTATCGAGAGAGATAGTCGTATATCTCTCCCGCGGGTTTATTATGACAACTTTGTATATGTTATAACTAGGGTACCTACTTTTGACTTTTATTGTAATACAATAAGTTGATACTTCAATAGTATGGATAATAGAGATGTTTTTAAACGGTTCTCTATCGATACGCATAAATTATGCTGCTGTGACAGTAAAGTATCTAGATTATATTACCTAAATTGCTTTATAACTTTTATGCGACTCCATATTAGTCCAAAATTTAACATTTAACAGTATGCCAAATACTGTTTATGTAAAATTAATATATTATTATGCCATTAACAGTTATGCCTAACTCATTATGCCAAAGTAAATTAGTATAAAAAAGTTAAGCGAAACAAAGGAATACATTTTAAAATGAAACAGTTATAAAATTAAAATTGGCTAAGCGCGAGTCAGGCTCGCATACGAAGGCTTCCGTAGCATCATACTGTAACCTAAACATACTAATATGTGAAGTTAAATAAAATCTTGCTGTAGAGCTAAGGTATTTCAAATCTCTTTCACCTATTCCAGGTTGTAGATAAAACAGTAAGCAATGCTTTATTATTGTTTTTGGCGAGCCAGTTGGCGCAGTTGGCGCAGTTGGTTAAGACACCACCTATTACGCCACTGGTCATGGGTTCGATTCCCATTCAGGACAAACATTTGTGTGCATGAACATGTCTGTTTGTCCTGTGTCTGGGTGTAATTATCTATAAAGTAAGTATTTACAAAAAAAAAGTAGTTTATGTAGTATATCAGTTATCTGGTTTCCATAGTACAAGCTCTGCTTAGTTTGGGATTAGATGACCGTGTGAAGAATGTCCCAGGATATTTATTTATTTATTGTTAACAATGAATTAAAAACCTGCTAGTAAGGGTTTCTAAAAAAAATAACTTAGTTTATGTAAATACTAACATACAATGACACGCACACATTCAAGTTATTGCTTTGGGTTGGGAGTTATATTTTTGGAGTTAAATACCTACCAGTTCATAGAATATTTTCTCATGCAAGGCAAACAAAAAATTTAATTTTCTCCACAAATTAAAAGTCTTTGAAGCATTATGTAGATATAAATAAAGTTCTTATTTGTGTTTCAAAATATGAGACAGACAAACATCATATTTTCACATGTTAAGTGTTTGAGACATCAAAACCAAAAGCTTGTTTAAAACTTATAAATATTATATAAATATCGCGTAATGAAGATATTTACAGACTTTCAGCACCTTTCAGTTTCATATGTGAGTTATTTGAATATAAATTATTCGTAAGTTATTCAAATGATTAGTTTAGTTATACATAAAATATTAAATCTTCAAATAGATGGTATCAAATATTTACTGAATAAATATGTAAGGAGTTAGATTCAGGACTCGTACATTTAAAGCTCTTACCCACTTTCAATTATGTGGTTTGAGCAGTATTCATAAAAGAAAAAAACCGGTCAATTGCGAGTCTGACTAGCGTACCGTGGGTTCCGTACACATAAGTCGGTTTGGAGGTCAAATTTAGCTTTGTAGTTGAGAAAAATGCAACATAAATGGCCGTTTTTTTTATTTTTTTTTAAAGACTTAAAGTTGATAGCCTCTGATGGCTGCAACAACCTTACCGGACAAATCGGCGAGCGCAGAGGACTCTCAGCCGGGTTATATTAAGGTAACAACGCCTGAGGGCATCCCCGAGTGGGGTACGAACCTTGGCTCAGGGCGTTACCGGGGGAGAGGGAGGACTATAAATGACCGTATTTTCTTGAGTTGATTTACTTAGTAGTTTTTTTACAGCTCTAAGCTCCATTCGGACCTTCGTAATTGATGTTAATTTAAATTTTATACCTTCACGTGTAAAAAGGTCTTGAATTGGTTCCATTTTTCCTTTTGAGCCACATAACCCTAGATCCTGAAAGCGAGTTCCACTCCTTAGCTGTTAGGCTACGGATAGCTTGTAGTAGTAAATGCAGAAAAATTATATACAGTTCACAAATTGTTGACTGGCGACAAAGTTACGGAGATGTTCGTGTTCACTAATACAAACTGACAACGAGGTTAGCTCGTACAAAGTCCCTTGATTGCGGCGGCTGTTCGTCGCCGAATAGGGTTGTCACTGCTTTTATAAGGGGAAGTAGTATGACTGATTCGAAGTTAAATGTCATGTTGTAGGTACGTTTGTGGCTGCAAATTTGCTACGACTTAAATTTAAAACCATAATTTATTAATTTACAATTAGCGTCTTTTTTGCTCGGCTTCTAAGTAGGAAAAATACTTTTTCAATTATGACTAGTAGTTGGTAGTCAAAAAAAACAAACTCTTCAGCTTAATTAAATTAGTATAGATTCCAATTTTCTATAAAAATATGTCACACAAAATCAAGAGAAAATAAAGATACAAAGTAAGTTCATTTCTTGTACAAAAGGTTGTTATTGTTAAAAACATCCCTAAATAACTGTTGTCTGAAGATAAACTGATGTCAATGACCCCACTGGGAGTCGAACTGGACACGTTTGTTTCTTTCATTTTAAAGATTGCGGTAAAGTGTCTGTCATATAATACGCAATGAGGTCATTGTAAAAGTATACTTAAAGAGTCTCATAAAGCGCATACTAGCGCTAATAATGCCAATTCATACACACTAACAATAGAACGCCCTTTTCGTATTTTTTATTTTAATTTCTTGCATTTTTTTTTACAAAAGGTTACCCTTTCTGAGAAAAAATATAAATATTTCCTAAAAAATTAAGTAAAAGTAAAGCTTTATCTCATTGTCAGTATTTGATACCTACCATATGTAGAGTACCTATTTTCCATCCTCTTTCTGTATTTATGCAGTTTATATATTTCTTTACTGTTATCTTAATGTAGATTATTTTGGCGCCATCTATCCATCGGTATGTGAACTGGTATCCCTTTCTTTCGCATAACTTTAATAATACTAATTAACTTTGGCATAATGAGTTAGCCATAACTTTTAATGACACAATATTAATTTTACATAAACAGTATTTGGCATGCTGTTAAAGAAGGCATAATGATCTTTTGGGTTATATTATTTTGGACTATTATGGAGTTGCAGAGTTATGCTTGTTTATCAGTGTGGCTATTATAGAATGGTAAACATGATTATGCCTAAACATTTATGTGTGTAATAATTATTATGCTTGCACATTAGGATATGTAATATTATGCCACACTAAATTATGACATTATATTTTATGCGTGTCGATAGAGACCTGTGTGAACCTCTTAACATCAAGTAGAATAAAATCTAAGTGAAAATTTATTGGTAACCTTCATAAAATAATAATGAAAATATCTAGGTATAGGAAATAATTAATCTTAACATAGTTTATAGTTAATCCTTTAAAGCCAACCACTGGGAAAAGCTAAAATTATAAACTTCGAATTGTTCCAATGGAAGTTTGCAAGGAAACATTCCGAGCAAAGGATCTTTCTGGAGCTTATTAAAAACTGTCTGGAAGAACATAATCTTTTGGAATTAACGTAGAGATAAAGTGACGGGAACTTGTACCTAGGTACTTGCTGAGTTGTTACGGTTTCAAACTTGCAATATTGAAGGGAGTCAGTGTCAAAATTATAATAACATATGAAACATTAACTATTCCATTGAAATAATACGCAGGTATCAAAGTAGGTACTTATGACTCTTTTTTAGCCTTTGATTTGACGAGTCATGGCTTCGTAGATAAGTAGAAAATGCAAAAATGCCTGCATGTTCTTCTTTTGAAAGTATCGATATCGACTATCGACAGAAACGTGTCTCCCCCTCCCCCTAGTCACAAGCCGGCCGTACGGTGTAAGGCAGAGGCTCTAAAACTTATAGCCCTCGAAGCTCTATTAAATTTCACAGATAAATAAATACATTTATTTTTAATTCAATTTTTTTTCATAAAGTCTTGAGAGACGTGACCTATTTGCGAGCCAAAAGTAACTTCAATAAAATAAAGTTTTTATGAAATATACTGGGTAAGACATTGTAACAAAAACTAAAACTGGATTCTGTCTGTAAATTATTTTGGAGCCCTTAGCTGTATAGTTTGTTATTTAAAAAAAAAAAGATTTTTCTTTTTTTTAAATTGATTTAAACAATTATTTACAACAAATATACAAACTACATATAAAAAAAATCCATTTTTTCTTAGTTAAAATTTTTGTATCGACCGACGTAAAATTTCAACGTTGTGGGGTCCAAAATCGCGTACAGAATCCATTGTGTCAGTTTTTGTTATGGCGTTACTTACTTATCACCTACATATTAAAGTAAAAAAAGGTTATCAAAAATCACTTTTGTAAATTTTAACAGCACGGTCAGTGTAAGTTACGCCCTATTATTATTGCCCTCCCCCCCTCGACACTTTCGTAACTTTGAAAGCCGCTGTCCTAATGCCATATTTTTTTTATATTATTGCCGTGTCCCCTCCTCGACACCTTCGTAACTTTGAAAACCGCTGTCCTAATGCCATCATTTTTTTTGACGTCATTGTTATTGCTCGACTCATTTTGTTCTGTCACCATGACCTTACATTATCCATTGAAGTCGCATTAACTTTATGTCAAAACGTAATTTAATAACTGTGAAGCGTGACTAGAGACTTTATAGGAATAATTAAAAGTTTCGTGATTTCCTTTATTATTGGCCCGAGCAATATTGCTAATGCAATTTATTTCTGAAATGTACAGCAGATTATGGTGTAATTTGCCTAAAATGTAAATTAATTCCGTAAAATGATTTACATTTTAACCAAAAAAATATTTTGGCTCTGCTGTTAATTCGAGATATGAATCGCGTAGCAATATTACTCCTGCGGCCTTATTATGGCCGCTGGTAACTTTACTTTTAATATCGGACGTTTTCAGTTTTATATTGATTTTTCATTTTTTTTACAATGTGTTTCAGTGTATTGAAAAAGTACCTATTTAATATTGTATTAGGTAGATTAGTGAATTATATTCTTAATTAGTCGTTTATGCTAACACACAGAACACCTGTTCATTGTGTAACTGTCTTTTTTGATTCCGATGACTAATGTCAAATTATTAATTATTAGAAGTATTAACAATGGAAGTTTCTTTGTTGCTCACCTAAGATAGACAATCAGAAGAAGAAAGACAGCATTAAAAATGTTCTATCTTTTTTCAATAAGGTTAACATGAAAGAGAGGTGACTTGTCTAATATTAGTTAAGTTCGTAAACAACAGAATCGGCACCATTGTAACTTTCGGCATTCATAAGTGACTTAAGAGGGGGCTATCTGTGTATGTCTCCATCCCTTACTAAACTGGCAGTTACAAGCGAGACAGGAGAGACGTAATTATAGTAAAAAATATGGTTTTATGTTATTTAAAAACTAAGCACTTTTTTTTAAAACTAAGAAAACTATTGCATTTCTAATGGATTTCAGAATGTATGTTAATATTATTGAAGTTATTTGGATGGCCCAAATAAGAGAAGAATGCATTCTTAGTTTTAAAAAGGGGCATATTTACGATTTTTTTCTGCCGTTACTAATGAAAAATCCCAATTTTTAAAAAACTATTCCCCGACACATATTCTCTAGTTTAAGATATATTTTTTCCAAATCTCTTGGAACAAAGAATACAGTGAAAAACGCATTTTAGAATCATCACGTGTAGCCTTAACAGGGCCTAAGCGGAATGAGTTTGAGTAACTCTGAACACCTAAAGATTCTATTTTCGATAGTCGCATAAAAACAAATAAAATCCGTAAAACAAACCGATTCCTATCACAATACAAACATGTCAGGTTCTGGTAACATTGTTGAGGTTACCAGAAATAAAACCAATTTCAATTCTCGTAGCGACTGCGGAACCCTAAATCCCACTCAAACAAAGCAACCAGTTTTTAACGACAGTTATCTGGAGTTCCATAACGTTTGAAACTAAGCGCCGTATAGACAATAAAGTGTCCTATCTAAACTGTTGTACCACGGCGATGTGTGTCGAGCGCATTGTATGTTATATACCTACAGTATGGTATTGGTATTACGATTCATTTGGTGTTTGAGGTAGGAGAGTTAGCAAAAGTATATCCTAATAAATGCGAAAGTTTGTGAGGATGATGGATGAATGTTTGTTACTCTTTCACGTAAAAACTACTGAAGGGATTTGAATGAAACTTGGCACATAGATAGATCATACCTTGGAGTAACATATAGGCTACTTTTTATCCCGGGAAAACGTAAGATACCTCGGGAACGCGGGTGAAACTGCGGGGCGGAAGCTATTAGTATTAAATAAATAAATATCCTAGGACTTATTTCACACGGTTATCTGATGCCAAGCCAAGCAGAGCTAAAAATAATGATAATAATCATTTCTGCATCTTTACAGTAAAATAAAATGAAGTCGCCTCCGCTGTCTGTACGCTTAGATCTTATAAACTACCCAACGGATTTTAATGCAGTTATCAGCAATAGATAGAGTGATTCAAGAAGGTTTATATGTATAATACATGCATATTATAGTACAGAAAAGGGTCGTTATTAATCAACAAATCTCATGAGACGAAACTGCGACATTTTCCTTGTACATAGCATTCAAGAAAAACTAAAACTCGTAAAGATCATTTAAAAAATTGCACATTTTAGCTGACATTTTCAGAATACCACAACAGGGAAATGTCCGCAGAATGTTGCTTGTTACAACACTATTGTAAAATCTGCTGACGTTACAAAACACACCCCCAATGTCAGAATGGCGGTCGATGAGCGTGCACCTATCTTAATCTTACTACTTGCAACTTGTCTAACTCTATATTTTTAGTCTATGCTCAAAGGTTGGTCGTTTTGAGCTAGGTAATAAAATGATAAATTAAAAATAATATTGCGATAGCGCTGTCACAAAGTCATCTGTTTTTATGAGTATCGATAAAAATAATATAGGAAAATATTATTATAATAAAATGTAGATAAGAAAATTCTTGCAAAATATCATCAAAGTTGAAGCGCCTGCTTCTGGAAGAAATAAAATTAGCCCTTGCATTATAGGTGTATATGGGCGCCAAATAATTAAGCTCTTAGTTTTGGTGCCAATACATAATATTTTAAGCTGACTGATACTTGTGAATTATTATTTGATGGGCGCGTGTTAATCAAAATATTGTTATTGTTATAAATTAATAAAAAAAAAATCAATACCTTCCCACAGCGACTGTTTCCGATTATATCACATAAAATGCTTTTCGTTGGTAAGCACTAAGCGCATCACTTAAAATGGCTGGACCGATGGCCTTTTTAATATTTGTAATACTCTGTGTACGATTTAAAGTGAATAAATACCTGGGAAATCAAAAATTCTGGAATATCTAACATTTATTTTTATTTACTTGAAAGTACATACAGGACGTGTAATTTTTACTTATTTATTTATTTTCCTGTATTTTAGATTTATAAGTTTTTTTTTTAAACAAGTATCGAAACTATTTGTAACATAATTCGTATTTAATAACCGCTATTTTCAAACAACAATTCCTTTTGTCTTAAGAGCCATTGATGCTGTATTTATTGTATCTTTATGTCAAAGTAAATACACTTGAAAGTAAACGAACTTTTTCATATAAATCTCATTTAACCTTAATTGGGAGCAATTTAAGGAAAAACGAGAGAGTTTTGATTTATCGTACTTGTTTGCAATTTCCTAATATTAATTTTGTTGTAAACATAAAATATTAGCTGGCTGAAATTAATTTCGAACCCGGTCCGTGAACTTCTACCTGCCTAATATAATATTATGTTCTTGTTATACACTTACCTGTTCTCTTGTTTTCAATCTAATACTAGCTTTCCGCCCCGCGGTTTCACCCGCGTTCCTGTACGTGAAATGATGATTCTAAAATGCGTTTTTCTCTGTATTCTTTGTTCCATGAAATTTAGAAAAAATATATGTTAAACTAGAGAATAGTTAACATAACATAAAACTGCATAAAACCATCTTTTTTATTAAAATTGCGTCACTCCTGTCTTGCTTGTCTCCGTCAGTTTAGTATGGGACGGAGACATTCGCCGAGAGCCTCCTCTTAATGAGTGTCAGCTACCTCGTATGGAAGACGCAGCGTGGGCATGCTCCCCCCTAGGTGGACCGATGATCTTGTGACGGTCGCGGGAAACCGCTGGATGCGGGTAGCGTAAGACCGACCATCGTGGAGATCCTTGGGGGAGGCCTTTGTCCAGCAGTGGACGTCTTTCGGCTGACATAGGTATATAGATTCCGGGCACCGTTATACCCCGACTAGAATATAAGGTCGATTTTGTCAAAAAATAAAAAAACATGGCATAAAAGTCATGGGGATCGATTCTACTGGTGATAATGAACAACTCATTAGAGGAATCATATTTTGTAGGATTACTGATAACCATACACACTATGCGTACAATTTGGGTTAAAATACCATTTCAAAATCATCCTGTATAGTAAAGTAGTCAATACTATACTGTTGTTATGTGTTTGTATTGGAGAAGAGGCCATTATGTAAATCTAGCAGAAAACGCCACGTGGAATCGGCAAAGAGTAGTTATCTACTCTTATTCTCTGTATTTATATACATAAATAGGTTGATGTGGTTATTGCCATTAGATTTGTTGTGCGGATTCCGCAACTTTGTTTTTTTTTTATTATTATTATTTGATCTATTTATTTATTTATTCATATAAGAATTATTAATAAGTTTGTATTTAGATAGAAATTGGAATGAAACATTTTTTTTTTTCATGATCAGTTTGGTTCATTTTGTCATATTTTCAGCTTCATAATATGTTTCGGATTGCATTTCATCGATCTGTCAACCATCTGCAGTTAGTCTATAGTCGCTTGTAAGTCATAATTTACTAATATCATTAACTAGCTGTTCCTCGCGGTTTCACTCGCGTTCCAGGGATAAAAAGTAGCCTATAACCTTCGGGGATAATGTAGCTTCCTATTAGTGAAAGATTTTTTTGAATCGGAACTGTAACACTAGAGATTAGCGCATTCAAACAAACAAACTCTTCAGCTTTATTATTAGTATAGATATTAAACGGGTCATATTGTTTGACATTAATATTAAATCCCTCATATGTAAAATTCGGTAACTAATTCAAATAGATAATACAATAAAATCCAACCCTCTGCCATAACTTATTCTGTGTCAATCCTCATCTGACGATAGAGCTCTTGTCGTAGCACCGTAGCACTGTAGTTTCGTAGCAGTTCGTAGCACTATCTACGAACACAACACTACATAGTACACGCTCTAGTTCTACGAGCTTCAAATGTTGGACCCAATCTTGGGGCGTTGGCTTAGTATTTTATGAGACAGCTTACGGTAGCTTTTTTGATTAATTGAAGAAATTTAACACATTTTTATTATACGAACTTTGAAAGCGAGACGGAAATTTCAAACTTTTCATATATTCTGATCGAGTGGGGTTAAGGTTGTATAAAAAGTTTGAGTAATTTTTGCAATATCATAGGTATCATTGGTCCCATATTAAAAAAAATACCCGTATAAGTTTATTTAATATGTTTGTAAAACTTGCCAAAAAATCTTAAGAAACGTTGCTTTGAATATTGCCCAAAATGAATTAGTTAGGCACAAACATTTGCATCAATGTTTGTCAACAGTACATCGTAAACGCTAGAATACTGCACTTATTCCTTTATAGGCCAGAGTCTTGTGACGTCATATCAAAAATGCAACAGTAAATGTCATATGCAGTAGCTACAATGTTGAGGCTTCTACATATTTTATTTTTACTAAAATGGTCTCTGTCGTAAAATGGGGAAGGTAGAATTTATTATGTGAATATTCTTTTTGTGTTTCGAGTGGAGTAGCCAATTTTGTCTTTATGGATAAATATTTTTCATATCTTTTTATATTTTTGTAGGTATTTTTTTTATCTTTATTTTAGTTTTGGTGATGAAAAATATTTTGACATTGATTAAGACACCACCAATCACTCCGCGTCGGGGTTCGATTCCCATCCAAGACAAACATTGTGTGTATGAACATGTTTGTTTTTTATTCTTTGAGCTGAAAATCATCGAAGAATTGCGAAGGTAAACTCTTAAGAAATCATTAAAGGTATTATAATACAGATGACTTCCTAAAATAAGACCTTATTTCGATCCTTCTACATCTCCCCTAGAAATTACCAACGCAAAAGCATTACTCCACCGAATCGCATCCCATTACTTCTAATGTTAACCAAAATTACACTCACGAGTTTAATATACCCGAATAAAACCTGAAAGATTGCTCTTAATTTATTCCATATACTACATCGGATGGCATTCCTTTTTGGGGTTCAGTTCGTTTTAGTTATTTACTTGCAGATTTAAGTTTTTTTTATACAACAGCCCCCCAAAATATACAGTCTGGCGTCGCTGTCCGTATTTGGCCCAACAATTTTGTTGGCATATGGCTTTTGTTTATAACAAGTAGTTTTCGTTACGCTTTTATTATTTTTAAATGTTATTTAAATTTCAACCTTGACAGGAAAATATAAGAATTATAATAATAACGTTTTTAAAGTCAATATGGACAAGATTCGCCTGCAAAAGAGTTGGTTTTCACGACTTCCCTAGATTTTCATTTTTTTTTATTTGTCAGCGCCGCCTGACTGGACAAAATGTAAAAACATTTATACCGAAACAAAGAGTGGTCAGCAAAGCAGTTGTCAAGATTAAAAAAAACCAGCCAGTTTTACCAGCGATCACCTTTTCTATTCCTTTAGGGGTTGAATTTTCAAAAATCATTTCTTAGCGGATGCCTCATTATAATAATTATGTAGTATGTAAAATTTAAGCTCGTCCAGTAGTTTGAGCTGGTGTTGATTGATCAATCAATCAGTCAGTCAATCAATATTTAGATGTAGAAATTTACTTATTGTGGCCTTATTTTTTTATTTATTAGCTAAATGCTTTTTTTAAAAATTAAAATTGGTATAAATTTTATGTGACAGCTGCGGAACCATATATTCATTCTATGGACTCGTATCTAACGGATTACTATCGCTCGGCAAAAAGGCGGCGAGTGCCGACGAGTGCCGAAGAACTGTGGAATACGCGAGGGAAATCCGAACTGGCAATAGTAAGCTCGCGACACAGTGGGTACATTCGAATTTATTGTGTTTCCTTTTTAATGCGCCGTCCCTTACTAAACTGATGGAGACAAGCGAGACAGGCTCGAATTTTTTAACGCGAAAAGGTGGAACTCCGCAGACGTGTTGCTTTGCCGACCGCCGGACAGAAAGTGTGTGGGACTCGACAGAGGATATCCAGCGGAACTAGTTACTTAATATGACTTTTTTAATGGATTTCCGCGTGGGTCAATTAACTTAAAATATCTACTAACCTTTTTGAACACCGTTTGAATGAAAGAGAGGCGACTTAACTAATATTAGCTTTATTCGTAAACAGAATCGGCACCAATTAAACCTAGACTAGGACAAACAGACATATAAATCACTAGTGTGAGAAGTGTAGGCTATGAAAAGGTTACTTAACGAAACTTCTTCTCTTCTCTTCTATATTTAAGAGCTTGGCTCTTGTCGGTGTAGCTTCTTCCATTCCTATCTGTTGCTTGCTGCTCCCTGCACCTCCTTATACGGCACGACGTCCAATTTTGGACGACGTTCACTTGGTCTTTATAGTTCAATCTAGGCCTTACTCTTCCTCTCTTTCCTTCTATCTTTTCTTCTATTATGTTTTTTTTTAAATCGTAACAAAACTTCTAACGGGATAAAATAATGTCTGGATGTATGTTATAAAGTAAGTGAGTTTCTACTGGCTAGAGCCCAAGTCAGCATGAATGATGATACTGTACTTAATGATTCTCTAGCATCATCATTTAAAGCACAACAAGAAATTGTTATTTATGTGTGAAATATAAATGTATAAATGCAAAAAAAAAAAGTTGTGAGAATGTAATTGTGATACAATTTAAAAATAAATTGAGTTCCAGTGTACCCCAAACTTAATCCCTGTCGTGCTCGCTCCGTTTTTATTCGCGTCGATTGAAATTTATTTGAGGCGCCTCTATCTCAACAGCCGACATTAACGCCAGAGATGTTTTATCGATATCGACTCCCGCCCATCCCTATTTCTATACCGTGTAATTTTATTGACGTACCTGATATGAACTGATTTGTTTCTGAGGTATTTTCTATTGACATAATAACTTTGGCATTGATTTCTGTGATCTTATATTTTTTCGCTTTTTCTTATTATTGATAATATCTATACTAATATTATAAAGAGGAAAGATTTGATTGTTTGTTTGTTTGTGTGTTTGTTTCTTTGCATTGAATAGGCTCCGAAACTACTGAACCTATTTGAAAAAATCTTTCACTAATAGGAAACTACATTATCCCCGAAGGTTATAGGCTATTTTTATCCCGGGAACGCGAGTGAAACCGCAAGGAACAGTTAGTTTTCATATAATTTTGATAGGTACTGTAATAGCTTTGGATATATTTTGTATTTATATGCTGGAAAAGCACGACAGGTCCTTAACCTTACAGAATACCGCAGCCAAATAACTTAATCGTGTGTTGTGTGGTTTCACCCGCGTTTCTAGAGATAAAAAGTAGCCTATTTGTTAATCCAGGTTTTCAGCCACCTTCAAACCAAATTTCAACAAAATTGGTCTAGCCGTTTGATCGTGAAGGAGTGACAAACATACTATGTCAGAAACTCTGGCATTTATAATACTATAGTAGGATTTTGCCAGAGCTCAACAGGAGAGGGAAGGGAGGATAACGAATAAATCGATTTCGATTTAATTGTGTTTTGATTGAGAGTGTTTTCAACTAAGTATGTTTCAAGAAAATCCGCTCAGCCGTTTGGAAATTATCACCAATTTTTTATTGGGTTTCAGGGGTTTCTGTATGTTTAATTTTATTATTGACTAAAGCCTTTAAAAGGGTTGAAAATACTTGCTTACGTAAAGTAAAACAGTGGTTTAAACTTCGGTGTACTATATTTAAGTTTACTCAATCGGAAGTATAAGACTTAAACACATAACAGCCTCTCAAATAAGTCGGTAAAGTCAGTGGGCCGTGAATGTGCCGAGGAAACTTTGCGAGGGGTCCGAATGAGTTCTGAAACTTTAAGTGCTGACAGATTCAGGCGTTTTGTTTCATCTTTTGGTGTATTTAGGTCATTGTAGGTATTTAAACGATATCGCAACGACATGGAACCATGGAATTTTTTCATTTTGGTTCCCTCAACGACAAATATTCACGACAGTCTTTGATAACTAATAAAAGTGTGAAAAAAATTTTTTTTTTTGGAATATGCAATAGTTTATTGCTAAGAGGTCCAAAGTAACGAATAGAATTCATGGTTTTCGTTAAAATTTCACATACAGAGTGCTGAGATAAATAATAAATCGGACAAATGCGAGTTAAACTCGCGTGGAGAGGGTTCCGTACATGTTTAACTAAGTTCCATAAATATTTTTAAACCTGACCCAAATTTGTTGATGGTAACTATAAAAAGTTTTTTTTTTTTTGGAAATCGTGTTTTCTAAAAATAAAACCTAGCTACATCGAGTTATCGCCCTCGAAACCCCCTGCATACCAAATTTCATGAAAATCGTTGGAGCCGTTTCCGAGATTCAGATTATATATATATATATCCATGAATTGCAGGTTTAAAGATATTAAATAGACTTCTCATAGGTTTTCCTGTAATCTTTAGGTAAAGAACTATTATCTGATTTTTTTTCAAAATGTTTGGCCAAGTAGTTTCGGAAATAAGGGGGGGGGAATGGTCAATTTTCGCCAATTTTTCGCCTATTTTCTTAAATAACTTCAAAACTATTTATATTAAAATTCTAAAAAAAAAATATTTGACATCCTGATAAAAAGCCCTTTCATTTGATATGTTACACAATATTGTCTGCAAAACATTTTTTTTTAATTTTATAATGTACCCCCCAAAATTAGCCCCCATGTTTGAAATTCATTTATTTACGTAACACGTCCATGTTTGGGTCATCGACTTACATATGTGTACCAACTTTCAACTCAATCCAGTCCAATATTTCCGGACAGACAGACAGACAGACAGACGCACGAGTGATCCTATAAGGGTTTACTTTTACACTTAATGAGTGTTGCAAGTTTCAGGGATTATTTTTCTCATCATCATATATACTTTTACTTTGAGACCAATTCTGTAAACTCGTAAAATAAATGCGGTAAAAAGGTAAGAAAAGTTGGAATTTTTTTCTTTTAAATAAATAATCTTTCTTATCTGTTTATTCACTGAGAACAATATTTTTACGATAGCTACTTCATCTTTTCGTTTTATAAAATAACGTGTACTATTGAGGCTTAAAATGTTAAATTAAATTACTACGAGATCGTAAATCTGATAGTTTAACATGTGAGAGGAGATAATCTTAACTGTTAATTTTGGTCTTCACGATACAGGCTTGCCTAGTGTGAAGACCACAGTAAATCAATAACATTTCATCTCATTGTATTGTATTATCTATTGTTCATAATTCAACAGAAATGTTAATACTCAGAATCAGATATATAAATAAATAAAAAAAAAAAAAACGACCCCAAGTGAAAATCTCCCTCGTCTAGAAACTACATCAAAAAGAACACCGCACAAAATGGCTCCTTAAGCAAACATCTCGAAAGTATCGGCTGCAAGCAAGATTGTTCGAGTACTACTTAGCGTTGAAGTGTAGGTCTGACGCAGGGCCGAATGTAGGTTGGGGCTATGGGCCGCAGAAGGTTTAGCTAAACCGGTTTACATATTCATAGATTTCTGCTGTTCTATGAAAGACTATAAATTTGAAATTATTGTGGGTAATTTATTTTGTTTAAGTATTAACTAGGATTTACTTCAACATTAACGAATAGGTGTTAAAATGACCAAATAACTCTTGCCTAATAATCATGTAATAATTATAAGTTTTTTAATGATTAGGTAATTGCTGAATTTATTGCCGGCTCTACTAAGTGCATTAGTCTAACAATTTCAAAATTTCTGTGAAAATTTACTTGAATTAATAATAAATAAACATGATGATATATAAAAAATATTCTTAGTTCTAAAAAATTTTACAACCTACCAATTTTGGTTACTTTGTAAATAAATTCTAAATTAGAATATTTTGTTCAGAAGATAAAGTTTTTCTGGTCTGCAACACTAGTGGTTTAAAGTACATTGCTCAATAGCCTTCAACCTAAATTCGTCCCTGTATGAAATGGAAATATTGTAGGAACAAAAATAAAAGTCGGATGAGGCCCGCGCACGTCCCCCGAGGCATTTTGCTAACTTGTTTATTGAGTGAACCTTCCAAGGCACAGATATTGAGACACGTATAATATTTTCTGTCCAACTACTGTTGTTTTGAGTCAGTTTTGTTTGAAATTGACTTCGTATTTTAATCGAATACATGACATATTAAAAACTAGAGACATGACATATAAACTCAACTCAAAACTCATTTATTCAGTTTAGGCCCAGATGGCACGTATGAAAGATTTGGGGAGCTTGTACTATGGATGGAAACCAGATCTGTTGATACCTGTACTATTTTTTGAGAATCATTAAAGCTACACTCAGGACAACAGACTTCAGACTGTTTAGTTAGCTACTTTTTTTTAATCGTGGGGAAATCCTCATAGGACCCAGCCGCCCCGGGGGGAGCGGCCAGGTTATGCCTGACTCGTACCGGCTATAATCTCACGGTGGTCGCCATCTGCGCTGAGGGGGGCGGGTTCTCGTGCAGAACGCGCACTCATTCCCCCTCCAATCGCGGCGATGGAAAGTGTGACACTTCCCCTCAGCAACTTCGCTGTGCTATCGCACGATGGTTCGTGACCACAACGACCCATCGTCCTCTTTGGGATCGCTTCTGGATGCACAGGGCCCCCGCCCCGATTGCCTACGACCCCAAAGGTCCCTATTTAGTCTTAACGACAGGTACGGGAACACCGTAGCTGTTAGTCCCAGATACAGGGCAGGAGGGCGACGTCGTGACGAGGTACGACTGCGCCTTGACGGCGTCGTCTCCGTCTAAGCTACCTACCCTATGATGATTCCTGCTCGAAATAGGAATAGAAATGGTCCATAAAACATGGATATATATGAATAAAAACATTAGACATCATTTTTTTTTCTCAAGAAAACATACTTTAAAAACGCAAGTAAACCCACGGCATGAAAACTAGTATTATAATAATCGATTGACGCAAGTGGTAACAAAAATATTTGACGCATAATAAAAAGGTTACTCAATTCTGAACCCAATTAAGGATTAAATACGGTCGAGAGCGTTTCATCTGTCGATTTAGGACTTATTGCGGAAACCGCCCGGGAAATCTGCCTAAGCAACTCTGCCTGTTTTTGTTTCAACTTTTAGCCATTTCGTTTCCGGTTTTTGTTTCCTCAGCGAGAATCCTTTGATTCCTGTGCTATTCAATTTTTACGGGAAAAAGTATTTTAAAGGAAAGTTTAACTGTCAACAGGAATTATTGTTTGAATTTTATGATTTATTTACGAATAAATTGACGTTAAATTTAAAGTCAAAATGAAATTAGATTTAGGTAAAAAATATAGGTAGATAGGTACTAAAGTTGCATACAACTACAACCCACCTGATGGTAAGCGGTCATGATTTTCATTGGCAAATAAGCATGGAAGTATCCTACTTCATACTTCAACTACTTTTCTCTAAAAAGTCCAAATAAAAGTCTTGTCAAAATGGCTAATCATTTTTTTTTAAATAGCCCAGATAAAATAACGATAAGTTATAAATTTTCAAAGTGAGTTAAGTTTTTAACTTGAAAAAACCGGCCAAATGCAAGTCGAACTCGCACACGAAAGGTTCCGTAACATTACCAATAAAAAAAAAATATTCTGTTTTTTAGTGTTTGTTGTTATAGCGAAAATTTCAACTGTAACTATCACGGTTCATGAGATACAACCTGGTGACAGACGGACACATAGACAGACAGCGTGAGTCTTAGTAATAGGTTCCCGTTTTACCCTTTGGGTACGGAACCCTACAAAACGGATGGTCGGCTAGGGAGCGATCTTAGAACCCTCAAAACGTGCAACTTTATATACCTAGTTAATCAATCAAAGAAGGCACTCGCCGGCGCAAATAATCAGCCAATAAAATCGGATATAGGTATGTAACGTAGCTGAATGATTGGCATCGGCACGGAACGGAACAAACGCTAAATCAGTCGGAACATTCAACAGATCAAACCGCTTAGTGTGGCGCGTGCTCCAAGTTGTAACATTACAGAGATTTTATATCCAAATATCTGAGTTCGTGATTGTTCAAAGCGACGATATACGAGAAATGTTTATCTCTGGAAACATTATTTCAAGAGATTTGTAAAAACTATATTATGTTATACAAAGAATATGATATGACAAGGAATGGTCTTTTTTTGAATTTAAATAAATAATAAAAAAAAAAATATTGTTATATTATATTCCGAGCTTACGGCTAGGCGTCAACCAGCGGACGGCGAGACGTAAGCGCGGCGTCGCCTATATATAGGTACATATATAAATGTAGGAAATGGAACGCGGAGGTTAATGGTTGTAGATAAAATGTAATTAGTATCGGAATGCAATTATGAGTGAAAGGGATGTATGAAAGAAAGAGACAGCACTTAGAATATAGACGTAACGACGTTAAGACGAAAGATTGTGCGCTCTGTAACTAAAAATTAAAATCAGGTGTAATAAGACGAATCAAACAGTTTTATTTAAGGTTTCCCTACCCCGTCTTCCTACATAAATGTATGTAATACTCACTCACTCATACCCGGCATGTACTAAATGTATAAGAGTGCGACGCCTATAAACTGCGTCAGTAATTGGCGATCATAAAATAGATAAATATGTATATTTTTTTTTTAAATTAAAATAAAATAAACCGTCATCCTGTGAAAAGGAGCTCGTAACTTTTCAATCGCTCATAAATTACGCCCACAAACAAAATGCATTCATTCTAAATTCGTCCCGCTGGCTCGAGCTAGTATGGCAGCCGCACTCGTAAACTGTGATCTATCGACTCTGAAGGATCACCAGTAATGCATATCTTCATAATTTTGCAACGAAAATAACACGCTGAAGGCTTTATCGACTGTAAACGAGTTTGGATGTAAATGGACATACCTGAACTGTGACGTCGATACTATCCTTACTACATATTTTTCGGGAGGTTAGGTCCGACCCTGTTGAATATTATTATCGTGGTAGAAGGTTTGAGTGAGATAGTTGCAACACTAAAAGTGACGTCGATGGCCATATACTATAACAAAGTTACAGGGACTTTTTGGCGAGAACTTGTGAAGTGACTTTTTGTTTTCATAAAATCGTGTATTTTGAGTTTTATTGAATATTATCGGTGATATTTTGTACAATAAAGATCAATATAAGTAAAAGAAAGAAAGAAAAAATATTTATTCTTCGTCGCTTCTCCTCATACGGGACTTTTCCGAAGCGATGGTACAATTAGCCTTTATCCTCTGTTGTATAACGTTGTTTTACTGCCTGCATCCCTGCGCTCCCGTCGAATCCCGCTACGATCGAATCCTAATTATGGTGTTTGTTTCACTTGACTATCGCTAAATAATTATACAAATAAATAAAATTAATGTTCCCTACGATCCAGTATCCATACTAATATTCTAAATGCGAAAGTAACTCTGTTTGTTTGTTACATTTCCACGCCTAAACCACTGAACCGATCGCAATTAAATTTGGCAAGCAGATAGTCTATGATATGAAGAACACATAGGCTACTTTTTATCCCGAGAACGCGGGTGAAACCGCGGGGAACAGCTAGTTACATATAATTGTGAAAGTTTCTTGGAATGTTAAGGTGTATTATTTTTACACGCAAAAACTTATATATATTTTGATGAAGCTAGCCACAAAAATAGATCATACTCTAGATTAATATATTGGCAACTTTTTATGTCAAGAACGCGGGTTGAAACTGCGGGAAACTACTACTACTGGCTGTAGATAATTAATAGACTTCTGTACTCTCTAAGGGTGGCCTTGCCAGCCCTATAATTTACGAATCAATAACCACTGTAGTAACTGCCAAGTTCTATAACCAAACTATTAGTTTATCTTTACATTACAATAGTATAAGTACCAATAATACCATGTACGATTAATTAACCAGATAGCATATGCCTGTAGCTAATTTACATATTTTTATTTTAGGACTAGCGTCGTATTGCATCGCCTGCCTGCGCATTACATCCTTCTCGCTTACCGTTCTTGAATTTTGCTCAGCTTCTGAGGATTTTAACGTGATATCAAAGAGCCTATAATCTTCCTTAATAATTGGGCTGTCAATTACAAAAATATTTTTTCAAATCCGATTGGTAGTTCTTGAGATTAGCGCGACCCGCCCACCAGCGGCACTTCACTGGCCACGATGAGATTTTGGTCAAACACAGGCCTAAACATAGTAAAAAAAAATGAAGCTTTCGTACAAACACAAAATTAGATAAGTATTTAGTAATTTAGAATGTCTTAAGTGTCTCGGGTAATAATATAATCGGGTAAAAATGGGCTAAGTTAAGAAAGATGGTAAGTAAAACCTTTTTAGATAGAATTTCTACCAGCAAGTGAACCCTAAATATTTCATTGTTCTCTCAAATAGTCTACTACAATAAAACCGCTACATGTTTGCATAAAATGATGTCATACAAACATTCACTCTTACAACATTTATGTATATTTTATGCATAACTTTCTCGTAGTATATTTGTATTTGGTAAGAATCCAAATTGAATTTCGTTAGTTAAGCTAGATATGGGTGAATTTGTCTCATAAAACTATTTTACTCATATATTTTTAGTATAGGATATCTAAAATTTTATGATTAGTTCTTATTATTTACCTACTTGGTTTTGATGCGCGGTTTTACCCGCGTTCCCAGTAAGGACCCGACCAATAACTGAGCTGCAATTAGCAAAAAACGTAAGAACATAATTTCGCGGTCCAACCCAAGGCTCCACCTTAAGAAGCAGCAGGAAAAAAAAACTTTTTTTTTTTTTTTTTTGAAAGGACTAAGTTGGTAGCCTCAGATGGCTGCGACAACCTTACCGGACAAAAAAAAAAAAAAAAAAAAAAAAAAAAAAACTATGTTTTATTTATGTATATCTTCCGTGTTTCTTGGCCGATTTTAATTTCACATTTTGAATTTTTTTTAGGTATTTTTATATTTTGTTAAGAAATGCGATAAAACAATCATGCATATTTTTTATTGTCTATAAAAGAATTAATTTACAAAAAAAAGTATTACCTATGTAGTATATCGGTTATCTTATCTGTTTACATAGTACAAGCTTCGCTTAGTTTGGGGTTAGTTATTCGTGTGTAGATTATGGTCTTTGCGTTATAGTGGAACAATTTAAGGGTATACCTTCGGTTGGAGCGTTAAATTCAATTTTTATCACGTTTTTTGCTAATTGCAGCTCAGTTATAGGTCGTAAGTTATCAACATGTTATTTGCGACAATAACGGTAGTATATTTACTGATTAATAACAAAAGAAATCATCAACATATTCCTCCAAGGTATATTAGTAACATTATCATGAAATAGTTGTATATGTCAGTAATATACTTTGGAGGAATATGTTGATGATTTATTTAGTTATTAATCAGTAAATATACTACCACTCTTGTCGCAAATAACATGTTGATAACTTACGACCTATAACTAAGCTGCAGTAGCAAAAAACGTGATAAAATTTGAATTTAACGCCCCAACCGAAGCCTCCACCTTAAAAAAAAAAACAAAATATTTAAATTTAAATGTTAATTCATACTAGAGCTGTTTAACATGTCAATTACACAGTCGATTAAATATCGTGTCCAATAAATAAACGGCCGAAATCCATCAGTTTCGCGATATTCATAAATTTAAAGGCTTCGTCAATAAAACATAAGTGCATAATGCATATTTTAAGGGTACGCAGACGAGCTACTTTTTAGAGTAATCGCACAATTTTTTATCCGTGAAAGAATTATTGGAAGTTTATTTAATTTGTCGCAATATTTTTTTACTAGCTTCCGCCCCGCGGTTTCACCCGCGTTCCCGAGGGATCTTATGGTTTCCCGGGATAAGTAAAGTATCCTATGTGTTAATCCAGGTTATAAACTATCTATATTTCAAATTTTATCCAAATCCGTTGAGTAATTTTTGCGTGAAAGAGTAACAAACGTCCGTCCATTATGATATTATTAGGAAATAGGATTTTATTACATTCGCTTTGTATTACTGTGTCAAAATGTCTGGTAAATTGGTGATCAAGTAGGTATTTTTATGAAATTATTAACCTTTTAAGTATATATATATATATTCCATTAATTATGTTATAAAATACTAGCTGTTCCACGGGGTTTCAGCCACGTCCTCGGGATAAAAAGCCTTTGGGGATAATGTAGCTTCCTATTAGTGTAAGAATTTTTGAATCTGACTGGTAGATCCAGAGATTAGCGCGTTCAAACAAACAAACTCTTCAGCTTTATTATTAGTCTAGATAAGTAGATATAGTGTCCGATAATTGGTTTAATATATATTGACCAATCGCAAAATCGCTGAAAAAAATATCAAGTCTGTATCGGCTCTTATTTTAAAACGTATCGAAATGCACTTTGCAGCGGATGCAATGTAAATCTAGATAGTTCGTGACGAAAGATCTTTACTGCTTTCAGATCGTAAAATTATTATTTATTTAAGTTGTAAATAAAGGATTTGAACCCATAAAATATATCTTTGAATTTAGAATTGAGAGTTTATGTAAATTGTGTAAAATGATTTATGTAAATGTACACATGGTATGGATGTAGGATATGCTTAGTAAAAAGTGGAGTACGTGTTCCATGTAAAATATGGTAGGTACCACAGATTTTTTCCCCGATTTCAAAACTGTCAGATTAGAATTCAGAAAAGCAATATAAGATTGTGAAATTCGTTCTTACCTTGTTAGTTTTTTTTTTTCATTTAACAACGCAAGTTCTAGGTATTAGTGGAGGACTTTATATCCTGTTGATAATCAAATTATTTTTATATATATTTTTTTTGTTTTTTAACTTATAATAATATTATCCTATCTTATATTGTTATCCTATTTTAACAGTATAAAAAATGTTATAGTTTGTTAGGATGTGCAGATATTTGTCACCCTTTCACACAAAAACTACTGAACAATTTGGATTAAATAAATGTTTGACCATTCATAAGATGCAGAGAATGAATTGCACCTTTCCTATATGTGACATCAAAAATCAACGAACCCCCAGAAAAGACAAGTAGCTAGCTAATAATATTAATTTCAGCCAGAAACGAACCCCCAAGCTGTGGTCTCGACCCCAATTGTGATATATCGGATTGTTAGAAGCTATGATTTATAGTGCCGGTGCGCGCCAGTCTGAGAGCTGTCAAAAACACGCGGCAGAGACGTAAAAGTCACTGGATAGAACCGGTTTTATGCGGTTTGGTTCCCTATTTTCTGGTTTCGGGTGGTGTCATTATGATTATCTGGCAGAAAGGAACGTTACTAATATGAAAAATGTTTTCTTTTATTGTTGAATTTTAATGGTTATAAATTTTGGTTAAGTTAATTTATCCAAAGTTTTATTATTATGAGCTTTAAACATTTAATTTTTATAAAAAGACAATCCTACTAACTACTACTTAATGTCATAAATGCGAAAGTTTGTGAGGATGTATAGATATGTTATTCTTTGACGTAAAAACTACTCAACGGATTTGGATAAAACTTGGCACTTAAATACGTCATACCCTGGAATAACATACATGCTACTTTTTATCCCGGGAAAAGATATGGAAAGTGCATGTAAAGAATAAAAGAAAAGAAAAGAAAATAGTAACTGATTAACTTAACAGACGGTGTCAATATTTCTAATAACATACAAAAATACCATAAAAAATATACTTTCAGATTTTCAAGAATTTTCCAATTTTTCTCCTCATAAGAACCTTTTTCGAACTTAAAACAAAAATTATTTGCCGAATTCTCTAGCCGTCTTCGAGTTCTGCGCTTAGCATTTTATACAATAATTTGATAAATTATGTAGCCAGCGTCAACAATGTAGGTATATTATACGTATTATGTATCTACATATATACAAGATTCTAACATGTAGGTACAGTTAGCGGTCCCCAGGTACGATGACCTAGCCTGCCGGAAGATCTTCCCTTATCAATGGAGGAGTCGTCTACTTTGCTCCTTCATAAATAGCTAAAGCGATCTTTATAAAGAAAGAAGAAAGAAATAACATTTATTCTAGACAACACACAACATTACATTATGACATACAGTATAATACATTGAACAACAAAAAAAAAAAGTAAAAACAGAGTAACATACAATAATGTAATGTTGCGTGATGCTCGGAATAGGCCCCGACTCAGCATTGTGCAAAGGTTAATTAAAGAACTAACCCTTGCGCTGATTTTCAGTCGGCGCCCATATCCATGACATCACGAACATACAGTGATAAGTTACACGCTATGGTATCTGACAACCTTTTGCCTACAGGAAGAGGCTTTTTGTATTCAACCAATTTTTGACTTCCAGTCAAGAATACAACTAAGAAATGGCGCTTCTAGATAACTAATACTCCAGCATCCTCGTCGTGTTATATTCTATTTCATCTTAAGATCGCTTGACTTATTCCGCGGGCAGGGCAAACACATTACTCCTCTTGCATCCTCCAGTGTCGGTTAAGGGTGTGGTTGGTTTATTTTATATTCCTTCACTTCAGACTAACGGGTAATCGCTTACAGAATGTGGGGGCACGGGAGTACAAACGCCAAGTTTGGTTTAAAAGTAATCCGCTATATCCTCTAGAGTAAAATTTAATTTATGAACATTGTAACTTTATACATAATGATTCTGTGCGGTTCCAAAGGAGCTTCCTAACATGGACGCTCAAGTTGTGGAATGGGCTGAGCCGTAGTTTTCCCAAGAGACTACAGCATGGGGTTCTACTTCTTCTGTGAAGTGATTCTAGCAAGGTCGGCAACGTGCGAGTAACCACTTACCATCAGGTGGGCCGTATGATTGTTTGTTTACTTAGTAGTATAAAAAAATATATACGTGAAGACATGCCAGCAAATAAAGAAGTTTGGTTAGGGGATAACCCTAGGTCTCGAAGTCGGACTTAAAGTATTTTTTTACTATGTATAGGCCTGTTTTTGACCACAATCTCACCGTGGTTTAAACCTTGCCCGGTTTTTCATACTATCCCTATACCTGTGACTTAGATAATAAACTTGCCTAGATAGAGAGTTCGCGCGTCTAAACACAAAAATATCAGCCAAGGTTGTACCGCCCGCTCAGTGCTGACACCGTCATTGTGCTATAAACACGTATTCTCTCAAATATTGTGCCAAATATACTTCAGAATATATTTTACCCCTACTTTTATGGGAAATATTCAAGAACTGATATCACTCAGCATGCCTGAGTGACGCAGCGCGCTTGTCAGTAAAAGTAATAGTAAAAAGTGGTAGTAGTCATCTGGCCTTTTTTTGCGATTGCTAGACAGGTTCAGTATCTCAGACCGAATCATTTTAAGGCGATGATAGTTCAGTGGTAGTGACGTCGGATGCCGAGACGAAGGTCCCGGGTTCGAACCCTACAATGAGCTTGAGCTTTCGGTGAAGGAAAACATCGTGAGGAAACCATAGCACGGTGGTAGGGTACTTTGTAGTGCCCGCCTGGCTGGCTACCACCCTCAAGTTGAAAATCTGTCGCCAAGCACCTTTCGGTGTGTTCCGACAGCTGCACTTGAGAGCCAGTTCCTTTCTAGGCTTTGTGTGCTTACCATCATCGGCCACATCATCACTGACCACGGTGAGATTGTGGCCAAACACAGACATAGTAAAAAAAAAGAAAAGACTTGTTATTGATTTTGACTTTTAAGTACTTTGCATCTATACCTTCTGTTCTGTGTAAGTATCCAGATAGCCGTCAATCTTTACTGGCAATAAACATACTTAGTTGCGGATGTAACGAGCACTATAATGTATTTACAGCCCATTCTATATTCAGCATTCGTGGTCCATTTACCATTACCGGGGAGTAACGAGAGTGATAAATTGAGGAGTGAATATTAGTATCTATGCAAAGTTCGCTGGTCGGAGTTTCCCTGCGAGATCGAATCAGAAATGATGAGATCCGCAGCCGAACTAAAGTAACTGACATTCCCAAACTGCCCGAAGAATTCCCAAACTGAAGTGGCAGTGGACGTCGCTCGTAGAACCGATGGACGCTGGGGCAGAAGGGTTCTCGAGTGGTGACCAAGAATTGGAAGACGCAGTGTGGGCAGGCCCCTACAAGGTGGACCGATGATCTTGTGAGGGTCGCGGAAAACCGCTGGATGGGGGTAGCGCAAGACCGGCCATCGCGGCATCGTGGAGATTCTTTTGTTCAACAGTGGACGTCTTTCAGCTGACATGAAAGTTCGCTGGTCGAGTGACGAGCGTAAATACTATTAAATGCTGTTCCCTGTCTAAATAATTTAATAACGAAAATGATAATTTTAGTTAAAACAAAAGTAGAATGCAGTATACGATGATAGCTACTGAGCTATACTACTATGCTACTGACGTTACTACCACTGGGTAGTCACGTCGAATGCCGAGAAGAAGGTCGCATGTTCGAACAATAAGCTTGAGCTTTCGGTGAAGGAAAACATCTTGAGGAAACCTCAAGAAAATCTGTCGCCAAGCACCTATCGGTGTTCCGATAGCTGCACTTGAGGGCCAGTTCCCTCCTAGGCCTTTGTGTGCTTACCTCTATCGGCCACATTATCTCCGACACGGTGAGAATGTGGTCAAATACAATCTCATATGAAGTAAAAAAAAACCCAAAGGATAGTCCTCAAAGAATGAAAACGTTCATTGCACAAAACATTTTACCTATTACCACCCACTTTGGTCCGATTTTACATTATGGTTGCATTTAATTAGCGTGAGCGTTTAGATTGAACGCCTCATTGCCTTTATTCATTGCCACTATTCGTTTTGGTTAAATATCATGAAAGCCACGCGTTTACGCGTTTCGCTATTTGCTATGTGTTTGCCTCCACTCGCAATGAGTGTTTTTATAAGTGCAATAACACGGATTTTGCGATAACATGCTAAAAACCATAACTCTCGCGGCCGTGTTTTCACTCAATAAGTGTTTTTATTCTTTAAGCATCTTACCTGAGTTTACCTTTATATTAATATATAAACTATGTTAAACAGTACTTTTTTGTCTTCCACAGGCAGTGGACTACTTAAAAAAGAGGACACCAGCGCGTGCTGCGCTCATGATCGCCGCGGTATGGCTCATGAGCGCGTTAGTGTGTATACCGCCCTTACTCGGCTGGCGAGTCAGCCGGCCGCCAGAGCAGTTTCCACAGTGCAAGGTAAGTCTTGGCTATTTACATTTTCGTCATGCGACCGTGACTGGTACGAGTCGAAAATATGTAAGATTTTAAATGATAAGAAAGTTGGAATGCACATGCAAATGTGTTTGTGTCTTGATTATTTTAGCGGTTGAGTGTAATGATATGAAAATGTGTTCAAATCATGTTATGTCTGGGGATATCTCCACATATTCTTCTATTTAAATACCCGTATGTCGCGTGACAAACATTATTTAGGCAAAACTCAGTGCAAAAGATGAGTAGATCTGGGCAGAGAAAAGAATCTCCATAAGGTTGGGCTCGCCTGAACTTTTGATGTTGTCGTGTTATGTCGCGATCGGCTAATATGTCATTGTCGAGCGGAAATTTCCGCCGCCGATCCTTACGCAAGTGTGTCCCTATTAGACACACTACAGAAAGGACTGGAAAAGGGAGATGCTTTAGCAAACAGTCCTGTTGGAACATACTTCTACGATGAAATCTTCACATACTTAATCGCATACATATAAAGAAATAAAAATAAAAAAAGCACTAAATGTTACAGTCAAAACTATAAACGAACAATCTACTTAGGTACTAAAGATAAAAAAGTTCTGCGTCCCATCCATAGATGTGCTGTCATATTGTTTAACTTAGCACCCTCAGCCACATACCATGGTGAGATTGTGGTAAAAAAAAGCTTTAAGGGTATACCTTCAGTTGGAGCGCGAAATTCAAATTTTATCAAGTTTTTTGCTAATTGCAGCTCAGTTATAGGTCGTAAGTTATCAACATGTTATTTGCAAGAAGAATGGTAGTATATTTACTGATTAATAACAAAAGAAATCATCAACACATTCCTCCAAGGTATTTTTCTTTTTTTTTTTAAAGGAATAAGTTGGTAGCCTCTGATGTCTGCAACAACCTTACCGGACAAATCGGCGAGCGCAGAGGGCTCTCAGCCGGGTAATATTTAGGTAACAACGCCTGAGGGCACCCCCGAATGGGGTACGAACCTCGGCTCAGGGCGTTACCGGGGGTGGGGGTGGACTTTGTACGAGTTACGACTAATTGGGGGCGGTCGGATTACTGTAGGCAGCTCGGGCCGCTTGAACGGGACGAGACTGAGTGGGACGTCGCGGCGGTCCTCGCCGTCGAGGACGGTAGGAGGTATATTAGTAACATTTTTTTCGACCTATAACTGAGCTGCAATTTGCAAAAAACGTGATAAAATTTGAATTTCGCGCTCCAACCGAACGTTCCCCCTTAACCCAACATACTTAATATTCAATGCACTTGATACAAACTTCCAAAACTATAGTACCTACATAAGACCTTAGAACATTCCGAGATAGTCCGGGACATAATGCCCTCCGGTTATGTGGTCACCAGTAGATGCGCGACACTACAAGTCCTGGAAAGTGGTCTAGAAACTTGCCTAGGCATTGCTGTAACCACAAGACTATGTCTGAAACCGTCTTGGTCTATTTTAGTTGTTTCGACATGTGAATCTGAAATTGAATAAGATTTTGATGCTGCAATTTTAATGTGAGAGACATAATTGTGTAGAAGGCTATTTGACAGTATGAAAAATACATTAACAAATACTGACCTGAAAGGTGTATAAATAATTATATTATAATAATAATATGCTGGGACATTCTTCACACACGGTTATCTGACCCCAAACTAAGCAGAGCTTGTACTATGGAAACCAGATAACATATACTACTTTTTTTTTTGTAAATACATACTTAAATAGATACTTACACCCAGTCACAGGACAAACAGACATGTTCATGAACACAAATGTTTGTACTGGACGGGAATCAAACCCATGACCAGCGGCGTGATAGGTGGTGTCTTAACCAACTGCGTCAACTGGCCTGTCCCCGCAGGTTTTGTCTTCGTTTTGATTCCATATGTATACAAATTCTGTCTCATAGCCATATTTAACTCGTATACCTTGTTAATCAAGCAAAGACGTAAAAAAATAAGACCATCCTTCGAAGAGATATAACGAAAATCTTCAATTGATTTGAGATAAACCCAGTAGAAAACTGACATGGAAAAATAAACGTAAATATATTTAGTAAACTACCGACCTTCCAAGCCATAGCGCTAGAAGGTAGCTCCCATTTACTGAGATTAGGTGAGGTAATAGCTTCTGAACAGAGTTAGGAGATACCTAACTATATTGTATACGTACTTTTTTTATTTAGGACTAGTTGGCTGACGTTGTCCTGCCCTGAAATTATAAAAAAACTTAGAACCCAATTCATCATGCTGAAAGACATCCACTGCTGGAAAAATCCACTTGAACTGATATCTCCACGATAGCCGGTCTTGCTCTACACGCATCCAGCGGCTACCCGCGACCTTCGAGAACCTTTCTGCTTCAGCGGCGGTCGGTTCTACGAGGGCCTGCCCCGCCCACTGCCACTTCAGTTTGGCAATTCTTCGGGCTAGGTCGAACCCAATTGCACTGAAAAAAAATAATATATATATTCAGATTGATCAAGCCGTTTTTGACCGTTTTTTTAGTTTTTTTAATAACTGCCGTGTTTGTTCTTTATTTTTCTTACATATATGGGTATTTTTGAACAAGCAGACGTCCTACATGATGGTAAGCGGTGTACTTGACCGCTGAGATACATTACGAGAACTGTATCATGTACAAATTTAAAACAACCACTTAACTTTTGACCACAGTTGTGTTCAAGTGTCTTAAAACACTTTACTGTTTTCAACTTTGCCCGTTACCCTTGGAAACGTAATGATATTAATATTAGGGTTAGTGCTTACTGGGTAAGTGGCCATATTTAGTCCATTGCAAAAAATCGACTTTTTTTTCTTTCTTATCGAAGACTAAGCAAGAATACATTTTATGTTTATATAACTAGGTACCACGGAAGCCTCAAGGGCTTCTCTGTGGAAGCGGTCAATTACTCATCGCAATCGACATATTTACAAAAAAAAATATTTGTGTTAACAAAATTCTTTTTCAGCTGTAGTAGTTGTAGTGGGTTATTTATTTTACTTAAACCATTTTTGAAATGTCTTTTTGTCTTTTGATTAATTGTCTTCTTTTAACCTAACAACCTAATTTACAAAAAAATGTCCTATTATCATTGACGCATCGCTAAGAAAAAGTAGGTACTTTAATTATCCATACAAATGATTTAAAAAAAAAAAAAAAAACTATCAAAAATTTAAAAAATGCCTCTAATCATTGCCAAGCTTCTGCTTAGTGCTGTTAACTAAGAATCATATTATCATATTATTTAGACAGGGAACAGCATTTAATAATATTTACGCTCGTCACTCGACCAGCGAACTTTGGTATGCAGGGGGTTTTGGGGGCGATAAATGATGTAGGTAGCTTAGGTTTCATTTTTAGAAAACACGATTTCCAAAAATAAAAAAAAAACTTTTTATATTTACCATCAACAAATTTGGGTCAGATTTAAAAATATTTATAGAACTTAGTTAAACATGTACGGAACCCTCTCCACGCGAGTTTAACTCGCATTAGTCCGATTTATTTGTAAATATATACTTATAAAGATAATTACACCCAAGAGAAACAGACATGTTCATGCACACAGTTCAGTAGTTTATGCGAGAAAAAAAACAAACAAACACTTTCACATTTATACATATTAATTATAATAAAAAGAATTCATGATTTAAAAACGCATTCCCGTAGCAAGGACACTTTAGTACCATAAAAAAATAAAAACTTAATCCTGAAATCTTGATCAACCTCGCAATATAACATACGAGTACCTACCTACCTATATGTATATTATTTTTGAGCATTAAAATGCTCCCAACATAAAATGTACTTAATAACATAATCCCTAGATTAAAATATGAGTCACGTTCATATTTGTACAAATAAACCCAGTTGGTATTATTAATTCAGTGAGGGGGGGGGGGGGGGGGGGTTATTCTAAAACGGATTTAGGGGATGTAGGGAGAGACAGTCCTTTTATAAGCTTTTTCGCACTGCTTAGCGAGATATTCGCTTGAATATGCATGTTTGAAACGCACCGCACATTACGTACGAGTGTTGTAATTGGATTTTTGGTACATTTCTTACGCTTTATAGCAAAAATTAAACGTATGTAGGTATTTTATTTGTATGATTATTGTTTCACCCACGTTCCAGGGATAAAAAGTAGCCTTCGGGGATAATTTAGATCCGGAGATTAGCGCGTTCAAGCAAACCTGCTTATTTAGTTATTTTACGCTTACCGAGATTGTGGTCAAACACAGGCCTATAAGATGCCTATAAGTAGTAAAAAATAGTAGTTTATGATACTGTTGCATAATAGGGGTTATTAAACACGAGTGTGAGTTTTGTTTTTAATACCTAATTATGTGCAGTATCATACAGTACTTTATCTAAACTCATCCAATAATGTAATTTAAAGGTAAAAAATCGATAATATCTTGTCATAGGTTTTCATGACTCACGGGTATCGATTATTCGTCATTTCCACTGCCGCCTTCACAATTTCAGATCCAAGTTTATTTCACCTTAGTATCACTGCTATTTTACTATCATTTTTGGCCAAAATAAAATATGTATGCAAAAAAATCAATAAAATAAACAAACATTAATCATCATGGCGCCCAAATCCGTGTTGGGAAAAACTCCCTACCGCATACGCGACCACAGAGTAAATTTGCATCTAAAATTGAATTGATACTGATTGATTCCTAATTGTTTACAAAGAGAATATAATACTACGTTTAATTGTTTAGTCATGTCTGGCCACGTATAATGTTTTTTTCTATTTCTATATGGAGCATTATCACGCTGAATGGCAATGCTAATTCTCTGGGCAAAATACATGGCAGGAAGTACGAGCCAGGAACATTAATCTGCCTCCACGTTCATAGGTGATTTACTATTTAGTTACAAGGAATTCGGCCACGTTTTGCCGCCACAAAAGTGTGCTCGGACCCTAACTTGCACCTCGATTTGTTAACGCTACGTGAGTAATTACGTGTTGAGTTTTGTGCTAGACTTTTTGACTTAGAAACTGTTTCTATGTAACTTTGTAGGTAATGGTCGTAGGTGTTTCTTTGGAACTGAGGTTCTTTTCCCAGCTCAAACTTGGCTGAGATAATTTATCTTGGAAAAACTGTCTGAAACTTTTAGTTAGACTATCATTTTTGGACTAGACTTATTTAACTGGCTTCCGCGACGGTTTTTCTCGTCTTCCTGACGGATCTCTTCTTTTCCATGGATAATAAGAATCTAATATGTTAATCTAGTATAAATACTTTTGTTAATCCCGTCCCTCCTTAAATAACGTGGGCATAAAATCAAGATAAATGTATATTACTTATTCTATGGGAGGTATTACGAACCGGTGGTAGAGTCATTCGTAACTTCTGACGTTCATAAGTGCTTTATCAGGGCCTAAACTGATTAAATGAGTTTTGACTTCGAGTTATTCCAATAAACGTTGCATTGACAAAAATGAAAACGACGCTACTACAGAAATACCTATAATTATCCAATAGCTATAAAAAACGTTATTAAAAACATAAACTTCGAAAATGGTTTGTGTTTTTATTCTGTATATATTTCAAACGATTCTAGGACATAATTTGTATGTTTATATTGGGACATTCTTCATACACGGTAGGTAATCTGATTCTAAATACTACAATTTTTTCTTGTATATAGATTATTCTTTTATAGATAACTAGCTGACCCGGCAGGCGTTGTCCTGCCCTGAGAACAAAAATAAAACTGGGATCTACCTACCTACCTCTACCTAACTACCTACCCCTAACCTAACTACCTACCCCTACCTACCTTACCTACCTACCCTACCTACTCCTACCTATCTACCTACCCCTACCTAACTACTTACCCCTACCTACCTTACCTACCTACCCTACCTACCTCTACCTACCCCTACCTACCTTACCTACCTACCCTACCTACCCTACCTACCCCTACCTACCCCGACCTACCCCGACCTACCCCGACCTACCCCGACCTACCCCGACCTACCCCGACCTACCCCGACCTACCCCGACCTACCCCGACCTACCCCGACCTACCCCTACCTACTTATCCTATGTCCTTCTCCTGGTTCTAAGCTACCTCCCCACCAATTTTCAGCCAAATCAGTTCAGCCATTCTTGAGTTATAAATGGTGTAACTAACACGACTTTCTTTTATATATATAGATATGTAATGTACAATGTACGAAGCGCGGCAATTTATTAAAGAACTCTCGACGCGCCTGATAAAGTTGTCCGGTGACCAGAGGGCTGGTTCTTACCTAGGTCAAAGGATTAGCCTTGCGATCCAGCGCGGTAATGCTGCCAGCCTTCTGGGCACGTTACCCACGGGCAGCGATCTAACTCAATATTCTATTTATAATATTGAGTTCATAAATATACAACGGGACAGGAAATTTTCATTTTGTATATACCTATCTAGTATTTTTTTTTTTTTTTTTGAAATGTAAATACATAGTTGTAAATAGAATATATCAATACAATTTCACTAATATCAAAGTTGTTTATGCAGAACTAATGTATAATATTACTATATATGTACATAATAAACAGTTTTTCTTTTTTTTAACATACCAGAGACATAATAGTCAATATTTTGAATATAGTAGGTACTTAGTTGTTATTTTTTTATGACTATAATGTGATGTATTAAGGTGTGAAAGTTTTATAATATTTTATTGTACACACAATTATATCTAACACAAGTTAGATATAATTATTGTACACACGGCCACAGAACTAGCTACACGGTGCTATGCGATGGTAATAGGTGCTATTTTGCAACAAAAATGTGTAGCTTGATCTGTGGCCGTGTGTACCACAATTTCCCGCAAATAAACGTATTTAGTATTATCAATGTTTCGATGTCTGGATTTTTGAGACACAATCACTTATCAACAACTGAACGGATTTTGATGAAACGTCGAACATTCATAGATCATACCTTGAAATAACATACAGGGTAACTTTTACCACGGCAAAATATAAGATCTCTTGGGAATGCGGGTGAAACCGCGGGGCGGAAATTCCTATCAACTAAAAGAGACCCACTGAATTCGTTTCGACCTATCCGTTTCTATTTCCTTCAAGTTAAAAATCTTCCAAATCGTTCCCTTTGATATAAGTAGTGTCAAATTAAAGAAACATGAAGTGTGTGCTGTCAAAGGACTTTTTCGCTTGTATTTTTACTATTTGCCACTTTCCTATGTGAGTTACAGTGGGACTGCTGATCTTAAGCTTATTTGAAAATATTTTTTGCAATCAGACTAGCTGTTCCCCGCGGCTTTACCCGCGTTCTCGGGATAGAAAGTAGCCTATAACCTTCTGGTATAATGTAGCTTCCTATCAGTGAAATAATTTTTCGAGTCGGGCCAGTAACACCAGAGATTAGCGCGTTTAAACAAACTCTTCAGCTTTATTATTAGTATACTCGTAGAATATATTTTTTTTTTTTTTTTTACGATGTATAGGCCTGTGTTTGACCACAATCTCACCGTGGTTAGTAATGATGTGGCCGATGATGGTAAGCACACAAAGCCTAGAATGGAACTGGCTCTCAAGTGCAGCTGTCGGAACACACCGAAAGGTGCTTGGCGACAGATTTTCAACTTGAGGGTGGTAGCCAGCCAGGTGGGTACTACAAAGTACCCTACCACCGTGCTATGGTTTCCTCACGATGTTTTCCTTCACCGAAAGCTCAAGCTCATTGTAGGATTCGAACCCGGGACCTTCGTCTCGGCATCCGACGTCACTACCACTGAGCTATCATCGCCTTCAAAAGATTATAGAATAAATTATTTTATAGATTTGTGTTGATCTATTAGGCATCCTTTATAACTTTTCATTTAGAATTTGTTTTTATTTAGAATACATAGATAAAATATAATAAAACTTATTAGTTAATTTGTACGAGATACAATGAAATCATTCAAATTCATTTATTACAGAAGTATAGCAATCAATATCATTTCGATGTCGAATCTCGAAGTTTTAGAACGAATATCTTTACGATCGTTTCGACTTTCCTTATCGTAAAATCATCCTCCGGCTGAATATTAAGGTCTTTTATCGTTTCCAATGGGGTTTCAGTCCAATTTTGTGGCCATAGAAATGGCGGCCGTAAAAGCGGTTTCATGACCTGTAGCGATTTATTAGTTCATATGTCTAATATTGCAATGCAAACGAATTCTATTGCATTTCAATTTGTATGGAATACCTAATTCTTTTTAATACACAGATTAGAGAACCGACATATTTATTTTCTACTGCAAATTATTTTGGGACCGACTTTCTCCATTGCCACAACGCGTTGTGGTCGAATATAGCATGTCAGCTACATCACGAATTTCACTATGTGGTCTTTCTGTGATTGCCACAACGCGTCGTGAGCGTTTTCATTAGAGCCATAACACGAATTTCGCCATGTGGATGTTTTACTATGACCACGACGCGTTGTGAGCTATTTTTTCGCTCAATGAGCGTTTTCGGTCTTTGAGCGTAACATATACTTGCAACAAATTTGGCAAACAAATATACAGCCTCACTTATCATCTAGTTGACTTAATTTTAAAATACTGCAATGCCTCTCTCGCGCTCAATCGGAGATTGTGAGATGAAGTAGTCAGTTTGGTACGATATCACTTCGAGTATTTTCTACAAAAGCTGACTCAGAGTACGGCTTAAAGCTAATTTAGTTTTACAATCGCTCGCTCTTTTTGTGGCCCCAACACAGTCGACACCGACTCGTATTAGTGGACTTTTAATTTTAACTTTTCCCGTCTTTGGGGCGTGACGCGACTCTCAATCTAAACCGATTGATATATTATCCAATCAATTATCAGATGGCAGTTTTTTACTAACGTTTTTTGATCTTTTTTGATATTAACTAGATTGTGAAAAATGGTGAACTTAAAAAGACTGGAAGACATTTGGCAGTTATAACATAGCACGCATAACTCTTTTGCTGATGAACCCATTTTTATAGGTTATTCTTTTTGCGTTGGGTTCAGTATAGCTCCAAGATGGTCCTACATATAATATTTTTATTGTCTTTGAATGAAGTTTTATTTAATTTTTAAAGTTAATTATTCATCATTGCAATGTGAGCAAGAAACCAAAAACTGGCAAAACTTAACATAAAAACTTTTTTTATACTACAAATCATCAGTCCTAGTTCAAGGCCTTGAAGACATTAGGGTTATAAGTGTCAGGAAACATAGACCCCGGGAGTGAGTTCCACTCCTTTGCAGTTCATATAAGGAACGAAGAAGCAAATCGTTATCCTTGAGTCCTTATACGCGGGATGCCATATGAGGATATTCAATATGTTGGACCACGGTCCTCAATTTCAATACAGGATTTGTCCACCATGCTTTAAGGTGAATCGGCCCGAAAAGCCAGCGAAATTCAAATTTTATTAGGTTTTTTTTTAAATTGCAGCTCAGTAATAGGTCGTATATTTGTCAAAATGTGATTTGCGCCTCATTAATATGCTAATTGATTATTGTATGTATACATTATGCTTTTTAAACTATTTAAATCCATACATTGGTTCCTTTTCGATAAATAACGCGCAGGAACCAATGTACAGTTCTAAAATATTTTGAATGCAAAATGAATATATAGATAGATCTATAGCCATATCTCAGTGTCGCAAATCACATTTTGACAAATAAATGACCTACAACTGAGCTGCAATTTGAAAAAAACTAAATAAAATTTGAATTTCGCGGGCTTTTTGGAACATCCCCCTTAATTTGATACATGCATGAAAAAATCAGAAACCTCAGCATCACCATTACGAAGTTATAACATTTTGAAGCTTGGCATAAATCTCTGATAAAAGCCTTTCCTGGTTTTATTTTGCATTCTTTCTACATTTTCCTCATTAATTAACCCTCCATTCCTTTTGGCACTGTAACACTCTGTAAAAAATACACTAATCCGTACGAACCCAAATAATGGTGAAAACTTGGCAAATTGCAGGCAAGATTTATTTTCTGTGGACTTGGCCAAGTCCATAATTATACGATGCGTGCCAAGATCTCATGAACGCTCTAAATGGATAATTGTTTAAAATATTTTATTGTCCGATCTTATTTTACGATTAATTAATTTTATAATTATGGCTCATCAAGAAGGTACTGCTATGCGAAGATACATTTGCAAGGAGGTGGGATGGAGTTAGCATTCTTTGGAAATAGTATAGTGATCCAGGAATGATGAATTTTAGGTACCTAGATTAACTTGCTCAGAGTCCTGTAGGATACCACTACGGTGCCTACCCTCTAAATTTTTAATACCTTCTTTACGAAGGGATAGAGATACGTGTATTTTTTTAAATATTTAAATATTAGCCCAGTTAACTTCGAACGATATATTTACAAAAATTATGAGTAATATTTTGACCAAGCGGTCGTTATAGTGCGGCCATTTTGGAAAATTCCAACTTTGTGGCAGAAAAAAATATTTAAATTTTAGTTTGTTTCCAAATTTTTGCTTGATGAAATTTAAAATTAAAATGTCGGTTGAAAAATATTTGTATCACGGGACACATTGTTACTCTGTGAGGTTTTACATATATACGCGTTATATACCAACACCATCGAAAAAAACAGTGTAAAAAATACAATGGCTTAATACCACAAATTAAATGAAATGTTCTTTTCTTATACTTATTCTATATAATTAAAAATTAATGGCTTAATAAATGTGTAGCTTTTTTATGTCAGGAGGTTAAGAAGCAGGCAGGCGGTCCACCTGATGGCAAACACCTGACAACAATGCCAAAAAGACATGCAATTGCCAGAACACACCTGTAGGTGCTTGGCGACAGATTTTCAACTTGACGATGGTAGCCAGCCAGACATAGCTCAAGAATGACTGAACCAATTCCGAAAAATGGATAATTTGCCCGGAAATTGGGAAAATTTTGGAAATAGATTTAAAATCTTGACAAACAATACGTATGTCAAGTTAAAAAAGTGAAAAAAACTGAAAACTTACAATGCCATACATAAAATTCTTCCCCTAGTTTCTCTGGAGATGAGAATACTAAGAATTCTGACAGCATATCTTCGCTGAATGGCGCTTATTCTACAAGCAAAGTAGCTGCCGTATTATACTAATAGTATTAAACGCTGAAGATTTTGTTTGTTTATCTACTCTCATATCGTAATGTTCTTATTATGAAATCAAAATCAGTACTTTAATGACCCACTTTAGGCACACCCGTGTATACACCAAGATAATGCTATAAAATAACTTTTTTTCTATTAAAGTACACTTTGGACCTATCAATAGTATAATCAATCAGTATCAATTCAATTTGACGATGACTATGTGTATAAATATTTTTGACTTGAACTTTAGAGGTAAGAATTTTTGGGAGTTGGCAACACGGATTTGATTAGGTATATGATTATTGTTATTTTTTTTTTTTAAAGTTGGTAGAAAAATACTATCGATTTTTCTATTACATTATTTATATGAGTTTAGATAAAGTACTGTATGATACTGCACATAATTAGGTATTAAAAACTAGTGTGATACTATTAAGAACCTCGCCTAAGGCTCGGTACTTAAACTCACACTCGTATTTAATAACCCCTATTATGCAACAGTATCATAAACTACTATTTTTTACTACTTATAGGCATCTTATAGGCCTGTGTTTGACCACAATCTCGGTAAGTGTGAAATAACTAGATAAGCAGTCGTGCTTGAACGCGCTAATCTCTGGATCTAAATTATCCCCGAAGGCTACTTTTTATCCCTGGAACGTGGGTGAAACAATAATCATACAAATAAAATACATACATACGTTTAATTTTTGCTATAAAGCGTAAGAAATGTACCAAAAATCCAATTACAACACTCGTACGTAATGTGCGGTGCGTTTCAAACATGCATATTCAAGCGAATATCTCGCTAAGCAGTGCGAAAAAGCTTATAAAAGGACTGTCTCTCCCTACATCCCCTAAATCCGTTTTAGAATAACCCCCCCCCCCTCACTGAATTAATAATACCAACTGGGTTTATTTGTACAAATATGAACGTGACTCATATTTTAATCTAGGGATTATGTTATTAAGTACATTTTATGTTGGGAGCATTTTAATGCTCAAAAATAATATACATATAGGTGGGTAGGTACTCGTATGTTATATTGCGAGGTTGATCAAGATTTCAGGATTAAGTTTTTATTTTTTTATGGTACTAAAGTGTTGCTACGGGAATGCGTTTTTAAATCATGAATTCTTTTTATTATAATTAATATGTATAAATGTGAAAGTGTTTGTTTGTTTTTTTTCTCGCATAAACTACTGAACAGTGTGCATGAACATGTCTGTTTGTCCTGGGTGTAATTATCTTTATAAGTATATATTTACGAAAAACAAGTAGCAAGTATATTGTAGTTCTGCTTAAACAAGTAATATTATACAGAATGATTTTGGGAGAGTATAATAGGTCCAAAGGGTACTTAGGTACACTGTATACAGTTCACAAAAACGTGGAAAATAACACCAAAATATTTTCATACAAATTAAAAAAAAAATGCTCTAAAATAGCATTTCAAAATCACAGTTGTGTTCTCACTACTAGTCTAAATATATTTTGACTACAACAAAAAAGTACATCAGCAAACAGTAAGCTATTAAGTGAAACCTCCAGAAGGCAAAAAACTATAAAACATTCCACCCATTCGCCAAAATCACCCGGCAAACTCTTCAAACACATTAGTGTCTCAAAAATACCTAATGTGATACATTTCCCAGTTTTCTAGACCAAACATACATCACCGGGTAACCGAGTAGGGTAATAGATCATTTGCGGGTCTACTTCTCGTAATTTATGTACTTACTGCCATTGTAAGAGCGGTAAAGATTAAGATACAATTTGTTCAGACTGCCAAGTCCTTTGTGAGGGAATGACGGCGACATTTATGCCTATTTCGGTTATAAATTGCGAACGGATGCTTTTATTACGCGTAAGAGAATTTTGTAATTAACATGTGTTTTATTGTCTTTAAAGTTCCTGGAGATGAGATTAGATTACATTGTGGCGCGAAGGTTAAATGTTTATTAACATTGTGCGTTAATCATCTTTTGTTGGAAATAGAAAATGTATCATCTAATTCTAATTTAACCCTTTCAAGGTCAGCAACAGAAATATAACCCTACTGGTTTGACGATAAGGTCTATTTTATCTAGACTATCTTTATAGTAGTTACACTTATCTATCACTATGCCAGAAAATACTTTGATCCGATACTTCATAATTTACATTAACACATAGGTACACTTATTAGTAAAGATAGTCCATGAATGGGCGTAGTCCATAAACGCAACCACCGATATGAAATTTGTATCATCCATTTTACATAAAACTAACTGTTTCCCGCGGTTTCACCCGCGTTCCCGGGATAACAAGTAGCCTATAACAATAATGTAGCTTCCTATTAGTGAATGTTTTTTTTATCGGATCAGTAACTCTAGAGTTTAATCTCCTACCCTACATCTGAATTTACAAACTTTACCTGTTTAAGTGTAGATATTTTTTTTTATTCTACAATTTTAGAAATACAGAAAATATTGGTCGATTCCTTTTTTGAAAACTACTTTATTTACTTACATCTTTTGCACGCTTTAAATTAAAACTCGAAGTATTTGGGCATTTATCCCCGACATCACTTTAATGTCAGCTCTGCAAATTTACTAATCTATGCCAGTTACCTTCTGTAATATATTACATGCGATATAATAATTAGGGATAGGTTTATAAATAGTCAATTTAAACGAGAGCATAGACATCGTAGAGTAACTAGACAAAAAAAAAATATCTGGGGCATTATTAACACACGACTAACTGATCATAAACTAAACATCATGAGGAAACCATAGCATGGTAGGGTACTTTGTAGTACCAGGCTGGCTGGCTACCACCCTCATGTTGAAAGACAAGGTAACAATTTTTTTTATACTACTAAGGTAGCAAGCAAGCATCCGGTCCACCTGGTGGTTACCGTCGCCTATCAATTTGCAATACCAGAGATATTGCCAATGTGTTATAAAGGTTCCGAATTTACCTTTTAAATTATGTAACCCGAAAAAGAAAGCCGCTAATCTTAGCAAAAATCAAAGATGACGAGTGGCATGGCGAAAATCTGCAATGAATTAGAGCTTTACACGAAGGGAAATATCATGAGAAAACCATTGTCTTATGGTAGGTAATTTGTAGTAGGTAGCACCCTCAACTTGAACTCTGTCACTTATTTATTGTTAGTTCCCTCCTACGCTTTCTGTGCTCCACGCAAATCAAAACATTATTGCAAACTATTTAAATCCTACTTTTCATGTATCTACGCTATTATTATAAGAAATATGGTAAAACAGCCTCTCCGAGAGCCTATTTCAATTAACTATACTAATAAATTCACAAAACAAAACCTCTTTGTAAAATATTTGCCTTTATTTTGGCTACCACTTAAAATTTATAAGGCGCTTTTATTAAGAACTCTAATCACAAATTATTTTGCACGATTTTCATCTTTATGGTTTATATAAATCTTGTTTACTTTTTACTGTACTTATCACGTAATCTCAACGTGGAATAAAAATAAAATTAATATCGCGCACAGACTAACCGGCATTACCAAGACACTTTGTTTTCTTAAAATTAATCAGAACGATATGTGGAATTTTTAAGGTTAGATACGAAAATATCATCATGTCAGACGAAAGACGTCCACTGCTGGACAAAAGCCTCCCCCAAGGATCTCCACGATGGCCGGTCTTGCGCTACCCACATCCAGCGTTTTCCCCCGACCCTCACAAGATCATCGGTCACCTTGTACGAAAATATACCTATGGACTATATTTTTATTCTATGGTTATCAAAATTGGAGAAGACTGCATCGGAATAAGATATAACTATGGCGTTGTCGGTATTCGCTTTCGAATAATCTTTCCGTAAGTTAGTGCATTTTTTTTAAATGTGGAATACCAACAAAAAAATCTAATTAGTCCGTCAGTTAGATTATCAAAAAATATTGGATACGTATTTTTTATTTTGATCCGAAAACAAAAAATACCGAAGATACAGTGCGTTAAAATTCTCCGGTCTGCAAAAAGTGTACTAAAAAGTAGTTGTACAATGACGTCCAAGCCCCAATCCTGCACTTTGATGGGACTTATCTTTGTAATTTCTTATGGATTTGATAAAATAAAAAATACGTATCCAATATTTTTTGATAATCTAACTGACGGACTAATTAGATTTTTTTGTTGGTATTCCTCATTCTGTGGCTTAGATAAATAAAATAATAATAATAGCCTAGTCTAGATAATAATAAACCTGCATATCTTCACAGCTTTAAAAACAGTACAAAGAAAGGTTAAGAATCCATGGAATATGTATTTTTAGCCTTTTTTGCTGTCTCAACTCGACTTAGCCTTAAATTCAGTCTATGAGCGGCATACTTGTGCACATTCCTTGTTTTATTGCGTCGTGGTACAAGCTATGAGTTTAAAGCGTAGCGATAAGCGGAATATAAATTTGTGTTTGTTGTTATTTATTATACTTATAATTTAAATAATAGTTTTAGTTAATAAGACATGCCAGTTGGCGCAGTTGGGTAAGACACCACCTATCACGCCGCTGGTCAAGGGTTCGATTCCCATCCAGGACAAACATTTGTGTGCATGAACATGACGGTTTGTCCTGAGCCTGGGAGTAATTTATATATATAAGTATGTTTTTACAAAAAAAAACAGTAGTATATCATTTATCTGGTTTCCATAGCACAAGATATGCCTAGTTTGGGACCAGATAACCGTGTGTGAAGAATGTCCCAGACAAGCTAAAGTTGTATCATCATAAGTTTCCATTCTGCAGATTTTAAATTCAAAGTTCTATTCAGTTTAGTTAGAGCCTAGGAGCCTAGGAGCATTAGTCGGTCAGGCCTACTCAAATTACTAACGGTTTGGATGTCAACCTTCACCGCCTCATTTACTTAAGAGGAGGCTATCTGCGTATGTCTCCATCCCTTACTAAACTGACGGAGACAAGCGAGACAGGAAAGACGTAACGTTAGTAAAAAAGATGGTTTTATGTTATTTAAAAAAAAATTCAGAATGTATTTTAATATTTTTCAAGTTATTTGGATGGCCCAAAAAAGAGAAGAATGCATTCTTAGTTTTAAAAACGTTTTATTTAAGATTTTTTTCTGCCGTTAAAATGAAAAATCCCAATTTAAAAAAAAAACTGTTCCCCGTTACATATTCATATATTTTTTCCAAATCTCTTGGAACAAAGTATATAGAGAAAAACGCATTTTAGAATCATCATTAAATTTCACGTATAGCATCGCCTTAACCGATATATATAATGTTCCCGGGATAACAAATGCTTCATTGGTAGGAAACACAAAGCACAGCAGGGAACGGCTAAGTGCAGCTTAGCTTGGAACAGATCAGTAAGTGATAGACTATATTCAACTTGAGGGTTTTCAGACAGCCAGGCTACTATCACCCGTCTTATAGGTACATATCTATATCTAAACTAATAATAGAGCTGAAGAATTTGTTTGTTTGAACGCGCTAATCTCCGGAGTTACTGGTCCGATTTGTAAAATTCTTTCGCTAATAAGAAACTACATTATCCGAGAAGTTTAATGGCTACTTTTTATCCCAGGAACGCGAGTGAAACCGCGGGGAACAGCTAGATTATTATATTTGTAGAATTAGTCGTATAGGAAGTATTCCGAAATCGCTCCTACGGATTTTTTGGAGTTCTTTGTCGCTGTATTCTTACAACTTGTGCCCCTGCCACTTAAATAAAAGGAGGCATGCGTATTTCACGTGCTTCGCCTGAAACGACCTCTAATAATCTATGCTCTGTGACTACGTGAAATGGGCTGTTGCACTCGGGTACTCCGGGTCGTCGGTTCAGTTCCTTCACTTCGGAATTTATGAGCGATATTAATATTAACACGCGCCATTGGTCTGGCGAATATATTTTTTATACAACTAGATTTTCAACCAGTGGTTTCTCCCGTGATCCCCTTTTTCCTTGTTTACGTCATATAAGATCTCGGTTCCTCGGTTTCTAAGTCTAAGGCTTTGTAATATTTTTTTCTCTCAAGTGGATCTGTCGGAACACTAGATTTTCAACTTGAGGATGGTAGCCAGACAGGCTAGCACTACAAAGTATCCTACCACCTGGCTATGGTTTCCTTACGATGTTTTTCTTCACCGAAAGCTCAAGCTCTTTGTAGGATTCGGACCCGCGACCTTCGTCTCGGCATTGAACACTACCACTGAGCTATCATCACTTTGTAGCGACCCCTGTCAGCTACATAGTTCAGACACCAATGGATAGATGGCGCTGCAATAGATCAACACTATCTTACACACAAACCTACATCGCGCTAGTGAAGTTTGTTCGCGTATTCGCATATATACAGGATTCCAACATCAACAGTTGGACCGCGGTCCCCTGGCGGAAGGTCTTCCCTTTTCAATGGAGGAATCATCCACCTTGTTCCTCCATAACCTTAATTCTTGTATGTTATTTCTTTTGTATTAACATTTACAAATACTAACTCATATAATAAAGTGGTTAAACTAATGTAATGTATTCAGGCACTGTTAAATCCCTTTATCAGATTTACTTTAGGGATACTAAAAACTAGCCTAACTCCATATCAAATACACTTAACCGCACAAATTCAATTATAACGCTATCTTGCGTACGTGCGTAATGAAATTACCCCCTTTCGTAATGACCCCAGTTTTAGGGGTAGTTTTCACCCCGATCGTAAAACGGTTAATGAGAAAAGACCACATTTTATTGGTACAAGGTATTTGCTAGTGTTTGTTACTTTCTGGTTAAGATGGTGTTTATTTTAGAAAGTTTCACTTGCGTTCTGAAGGATCTTATGTATTTCAAAGTAGTCTATATTATTGCAAGATATGATCTACTTATGTGATATTTTTTGCTTGACAAATATCTTCATATCTTAACAAACTTTCACATATTTACAAGAAGTAGTAAGACTGGTATGAGGGTTATGTTATATGCCAGCCAGTATATTTAAATGACTATTTACTCCGTTTAAGTGGTTTAAATAAATTACACTCACAACAAATTGCCTATTTATCTTTTTAAAAATAAACAATTTAAATTCAGATTCGAATTTAGGTCGCTATTATATTCAGACACTGCCAGTAGTTGACCATAAAATAAAGACACAAAAATGAAAGCATATTAGTTAGTGCATTTCGCAAAACATGAATTTAACATAATCTGTGATACAAAATAAAGAAATCCTTCATTTTTGTGACATTAGTATAATGTCTTAATGGGGAATCGAATCTTGCACCAAACAAATTTCGTAACAAAATACCGGCAGCGATGGATTCAGCCCCTAAGAAATTAAATCTGCTCCAAGCTCTGGCAGACTTTACATTTTAATGTGCAGACCGCTTTTAAACCGTGTTGTAAAACTGAAGATCTTTAAATAATAATTTAATTAGTTAATAATAGTAGTTTATGATACTGTTGCATAATAGGGGTTATTAAAACACGAGTGTGAGTTTAAGTACCGAGCCGTAGGCGAGGTTCTTAATAGTATCACACGAGTTTTTAATAACCCCTATTATGCAACAGTATCATAAACTACTATTTTGTGTTCTTCTTGTTCTGCCCCATTTTACCCATTGGGAATCCAAGAGATGTTTATGTTTAGTATAAAACAAAGTTGCTTCCGCTGTCTGTTCGCTTAGATCTTTTAAACTACGCAACGGATTTTAATGCAGTTTTCCGCAACACATAGAGTGATTCAATAGGAAGGTTTATATGGATAATATATGCATATTATAGTACAGGAATGCCGGGGCGGGTCGCTAGTATAAAATAAAGTTACACGTTTATCCATTTGTTTTAAACATAATATTTGTACCTAATATCATTCAAATACACATAAACTTTATCATTAAACTATTAGTAGAAAGATAGTCAGATTTTTCATACGTGCTCGTAAAGAAGGAAGGACAATACATATTTTTTTCTTTTCTTCCTTTATTTACCCAGTCCATTAGTTTTATTACATTTTTAAAATTGTTGGTAGTAAAAGATACTTTGAGTGCTTACCACATTCAACCACTTGCTACGGTGAGATTGTGGTCAAACATAAAACTATTTACAGTAAAAACTCTTTATTTTATTTGCATAAGTAATTTTTTCTTTTTTTACTTTTACTTTTTTTCTCTTGGAATATTTTTATTTATGTATGTTTAGTAGTGTATACAGACTACATAACTGAAATGGTTTAGTAGAAAGAGGATCAAGATTTGAAAATGAGGTAACCATAATATTATTTACTTAAACAGAAAGAATCAAGTCGAAACGAATAATAAAATAGATGTCGAATAGAAAATACAGAGAGATATTACGCTACGGTGTGACAAGCGTCTCCGTTTAATATATATTTTCGTGAAGGCGAGAGCTATGGCGAACTCCCGTATTCAATGACGTGGGAAAAATTATGTTTTTTCTCACTCCCAAACTTATTGCTGTCTCGCTCCCACTTAACACATGCTTTGCATGTTTTATTCCTATATTGTATTGCTGATATTGCTCGTTTCCTCGTGTCGGTATGTGCCGTTTCTTTTTATATAACCATATGACCTCAGTAGATTTGCTGTAAGTTCTATTTCACATACTTTTGCGACAATTTATAGGAAACATTTGAACCTCAGAACCATAAACGTACAAAATATTCTGGATAGTCTCGTCAAAGCAGTGAGTGAAGACGAGTTAAGGTGCTGACACCTCACGAAGTCTATTAAAACGGGGGTTTCTGAACCATCATATCTCCTATAAGTTTAGATACTTATTTCCAATGAAAAATTAGGCAGCTTTTGGTGGAACTGAAAATATCAGTTACAAAGAATGGCTAACAACTGTCTCATAGCACAAAACAATCACATTGCTGAAATATACCATATAATATATTTTTTTTTTCCAGTCGCAGGGTTGCTGGAAGAAATTTCTATTAGAAATAAGCAGTCCCTTTGTACATTTGTATCTTTTATGTTTTTTTATTATTACTTGTGTGTGTGTACATAAATAAATAAATAAATAAATACCTACAGCGATTTATGAGATATAGTTGGATTATAAATTACTACATTGTCCGCCATTTTTATATGAAACGAATATTTTCACGTTTTCAGTGCTAACCATCTTATAAAAATCTTAAAAACTAGTAAAATTATCATTGGTAAGGTGCCATAAAAATACTTCAATGAAAAGACAAGTAAGCACTAGTTTTAGTCCTTATTAGACATTCCCAGGTAAAAAATTGTTTTCAAGGAATCTATTTTGAAGAAGACCGTAAGTAAAAGAAAGCCTCAAGATATGTTTTCTATACTAATTATTAAGTCTATCTATACTAATAATAAAGCTGAAGAGTTTTATTGTTTGTTTGAGCGCTAATCTCTGGTACTACCAGTCTAAGTCGGAAATTCACTAATAGGAAGCTACATTATCCCCGAGTATTATAAGCTACGTGGATAGAACCGCAGGTAAAGCTAGTATTATAATAGGACCTTCAAGTGAAAACAGATAACAACATCTCGAAAAATTTTATCCAAACTTTTCAACACCAAAGTACTCCGTAGTAAATTAAAAACGTACAGGGCCAGAGAAAAGGGTCGATACCTATTCCCCTTTAGATCGAGTAATTTAATAACTCCGCCATCCCTTCTGATAAGGGCTATCGATTTGCAATATTTACCCCAAAACGTTTCACCGCACAGACTACAATGTATTTAAGAGGCAGAAGGAACAGGGGGATCAATATCGCCACATTTGCAGGTTCATAATTTGTTTCGGATGGCATTTCATCGACCTGGCGACTATCTTTTGTTTCGTCTAATTTGACAGATTTTTATGCGGAACAATATATGCATCTGCAAATACGTCAGTTAAGAGGAGGCTATGTGTATGTCTCCGTCCCTTACTAATCTGACGGAGACAAGCGAGACAGGAGAGACGTAATTTTAGTAAAAAATATGGTTTTATGTTATTTAAAAAGAAACTTAGCATTTTTTAAAATAAGTTAAAAATACTATTCCCTTTCGAATGAATTTTAGAAAGTATGTTAATATTTTTCAAGTTATTTGGATGTCCCAAATAAGTTGAAGTTTTAAAAAAGGGCTTATTAACAATTTTTTTCTGACGTTACTAATTAAAAATCCCATATAGTTTAACATATATTTTTTTCAAATCTCTTGGAACAAAGAATACAGAGAAAAACGCATTTTAGAATCATCATTTCACGTTTAACATCGCCTTAATATTATGTTTCGTCGTAAAGTGGTAGTTAACTATTTACTATATAACCTACATAAAACGTGTTTCAGATTTACGTCATTACAAATTAATCATCAAATCACAACAAGATAAAATGGGTATCAATGACTCTTAAAATTAAACAAACAAGACAAGAGTCAAAGAACAAAACTCTCGAAAGGAATTGGTTAAAAACACTTTTATGTTCAAGTGTTATTTACTGAAGTGTCAATTACTTTGAACTTCCAATTGAGTTTTTATAAAAATGTTTTTTAAGCGCTTTTAATAAGCCTAATTCAGTTTAATATACGTGTAACTCGGAAACTTCTCGAACGATTTGGATGAAATTTTGTATTGTAAGTTTTTAAATAGACGTTTTTAATGAAAATAACCTCATGTCCAGTGCATTTTAATTGCAAACTTCCAATGAAGTAGTTCCAAATTTATTTGCTACGTTTCATCTAAATTTGTTCAGAAAAGTTTGTGAGCACAAACATTCAAAATATAAATACAAATATGTGTTTCTTCGTTACCGGTTGAAGCCTCAACGACAAAACAATAATGATAAAATTTTGGGTGCAGGTAGAACATATTGGTGTCGATTCTGTTGTTTACGAACTTAACTAATATTAGACAAGTCACCTCTCTTTCATTTTAACCTTATTGAAAAAAGATAGAATATTTTTAATGCTGTCAGTTTAATCCATACCGTCGTAATGTACGGGTAAATAGTCGTGACCAATAAAGATCGCGCTTAAATTCACGTTGAAATATGGACCTGCTACAGCCGTCACGCATGACGCGTTACTGTATCCGTGTCGGACTGTAGCGAATCGCTACCGAACTATACGTGAAACCGCCGCGTTTTCTTGAAAACGTTGGCGGTCTTCGTGCCCTCACGCGCGCGCGAGGCGGGGATCTCCTTCCCTTCACGGAATCCGAGCGTCGAGCCCCCCGGGTGCTCCGCTCTTCCGACGTACTGACAGCTGTTACTTCTCGTCCACCGCGATACGGAAACGCCGCATCCGCTTAGAGGTTGGTTCGACGCCCAGCGCGCCTGAGCCGCCTCCCCAGCCGCCCCGCCGGATTCTAAATCCGCCAGAGCCACCCACCTCCGATGAACCGGCCGCCTCCGCTTCAACAAGCATCGTAGGCGCCCCCCAACCCCCTGCTGCCGTCCCCGAGCCCGCCGCACAGGGAACCTCCAACGAGACTGACATCCTGGAGGATCTTCGAAAGCTCGTGCGGGACTACTCCGCCTTCAGAACCATCGTAAACGGCGGCTGCCCCAGTGTCAGCCTGCCAGAAGATGTGATTGAATCAATGGAGGAATGCTTCCAACGTCAAGCGCTCAACCTTGGCTTGGAGCTGATCCCGCTGCCGCCCGATTGCACCGATTTGGAAACTTGGGAAATATTCCGCCTTAAACGACGCCCCTCCGAGTCGGAGGACTCGGCTGATGACACGGCCAAGCGCGCGTGCCTCAAGGACACCCCTGAGGCCGCCGCCCCGCCGCACTCATCGCCGCCGCACTCGCCGCCGCCGCACTCGCCGCCGCCGCTCTCGCCGCCGCCGCACTTGCCGCCGCAGCGCTCGCCGCCACCGCGGTCACCGCCGCCGCTCAACCAAGAAGCCGATGCCAGGGTGAGTGACACTGTCGAGTCACCTGTCGACATGCCCTCCCCTCCCACACCTGAAGTCGCCTACCCAGGTGAGGATGGTCGGTCAGCCGACTATCCCACTCCGACCTTCTCGCCTGCCTCCACCGACCGCACCTCCTACGCGGAGATTGCGACCCGGACACCAACACAAACTACACCCAGACCGCCGCCGGCCACCCCGTTCGCGGCCGGCACATCTGCCGGCGCGGCCAACCCGCAACCACCGAAGCCTCGCTTTCCTCCGCTAGTTGTGGAGCGCCTACCAAACTGGGCGCACCACCTGCGGCAGTTGAAGGCGCAGCTAGGTTTCAACCCGAACGTGCGCCCCTATGGGAACGGGGTGCGCTTCCTGCCTCGTGGGGACCTGGAGCACCGAACGGTCACCAGGTACCTCACGACCCTGGAAACAACCGAGAAGATATCCTGGTTCTCCTATTCCATCCCGACCGAGACCAGTGTGAAGGTAGCCATACGGGGGCTACCAACGAACACCACACCGGATGAGGTGATTCAAGAACTCACGAACCTGGGCTTCTCCCCTGAACACGTCCGGCTAATACAGGGGAGAAACGGACGTCCCGGCTGCGTATTTTTTGCGCAGCTGCGTCGCACTCCAGCTACCAAGTCGGGCATATACCGTATCACGGAGATGCTGTGTATGCCCGGCATCCAGATCGACCCGTGGCGAGGAAAGCGAGGCCCGGCACAGTGTCACCGGTGCCAGCAGTTCCGCCACGCGTCGATCAACTGCCATCGCCAACTAGCCTGCGTCCGCTGCGGGGGGGAGCACCCCGCGAGAGAGTGCCCCCGCCCGTTAGAAGAGCCCGCCACGTGTGCAAATTGCAACGGGCCCCATCCCGCCAACCGAAATGCGTGCCCCGTCAAGCGGCGGGAGGCGCGCAACCGGAGGGCGGGCACAGTTGCCCTATCGAGGGCCGCCAAGAAGCCGCCGAAGGGGACGGTCCCTACCGCCCCCGCTCCATCTGCCGCCACTGATGCGGGCCGTGCACCACAGCCGACCGGCAAAAAGAGGCGGCGCCGCGGCCGTAGAACTAAAAAGAGGTCCCCGGACGGCGTGCCTCAAGGCGCGCCCGCCGCACCCCCCGCACCCGCTCCCCAGGAGCCCAAGCCGGCGGGAGACACAACGGTCATCGCGGCCGCGCTGGAGGTCCTCGGCAAAGTGCTTGAGGCTCGCCGCGACGGCACCGACCCGGTCACGCACGTGATCTGGGGCATCGCATCGCTCGCCTCGCTGGCGGGCGCCGCGCCGCACCGCCCGTAACAGCACGTGCCCCGCACACCACCGCTTCCACCGACACCAACGAGACTCCACTCAAGAATGCCGCCCACCTGACGAAGAAACCACCACCACCCCACCGCACCGACACACCAACCGCCGCCGCCTCCGCCGATCGCTAGCTGGGCCTCCCACAAGCGGGTCTCACCCGGCTGGCTCGATCGCGCGGCAGCGGGTTGAAGAACAGCTGACGTAACGGAAGGGATACACAACTATCCCGCCCCAGTGACCCGCGCGTATTAGCGCGCGGCGATTAGAAACTACGATCAGGGGGCCCAAAAGCTTCGGGATCGTCCCCCCACGGCCCTGACGGGCCGTGTGAGACGAACACGAATGACGTTGAAATATGTGATCGGATTAAACTGACAGGACTAAAATATCTTGCATCCCTTTCTTATATTTAGTATTAGAAAGAGATATAGTGAGATTAAATTTATTTAGTTCGTAAACAACAGAATCGGCTCCATTATAGGATATATTTTAACCCAAAAAAAACAAGATCTCTCGGCAAAACCACGGATTGAAAATTTTAGTAGCATTGAGACGAATCTGTATTATTTAGATATTCTATGTTACAAGTGTAGCGGACAACGTACGTTATTGAGTAGGCTTTGACATTTGACCTGGTTTACCAGATATTGTTTATAAGTACTATTCTGTATACGTGACTGCGTTTAACCTCCTTCAAAAAAGGAGGAGGTACTCAATTCGGCTGTATGTTTTATTTTATAAAATGTTTTTTCACACTTAATTTTTTTGCTTATGAACCGGTTTTAATAATTCTTTTTGTGTTGGTATTTGACCAATTAATTTTATTGTCTTCGAAGGAGGTTTTACTCGTTTTTAAAAGTTGATTTTCCACATTAATTTACTTGTTTTCAGGATAATAAAATAAGTCAAAATCAAAATCAAAAATCAAAAACTCATTTATTCAGTTTAGGCCCTAATAAGGCACTTATGAACGTCAACAGTTACAGTTTTACAATAGACTCTACTACCGGTTCGGAATACACTTGAACTGAGAAGACTCCGGCAAGAAACTCAGCAAGGCGTTTTTTTAAGTATCCTGGAACATTCTGCACATATATACTTAATAACACTGGAGCTATATGATTCCAAACTAAGCAGAGCTTGTACTATGGAAATTAAATACCTAATAAGTGAAAAACTTTTTTTTGTAAACATACTTATGTAAGGTACGGAATGAAACAGAGAGAGATGGAAGTTTGCGAGCGTTAATATGATAGAAAGAGTAAATGAATGTGATGTGACAGGATGTGTAAAAGGGATAGGAATATCATAGTTTTATGTAGAGAGAAAGAAAAAACGAAATAAACGAATATGGCGAAAACCGTTATTAATTTTACACTTATATAGATAACTAGCTGTTCCCCGCGGTTTCACTCGCGTTCCTAGGTTAAAAAGTAGCCTTCGGGGATAATGTAGTTTCCTATTAGTGAAAGAATTTTTCGAATCAGTTCAGTAGTTTCGGAGCCTATTCAATGCAAACAAACAAACAAACAATAAAATCTTTCCTCTTTATAATATAAGTATAGAATAGTATAAATTATATATTAGTATAGACTAGCTTTATGACCCGCGGTTTTACCTGCGATCCCCAATTTTACTCCCGTAGGGGTTTAATTTCCAAAAACCAATTCTTAGCATTTCTACGTCATCTGTATGCCAAATAGCCCGCTCCACCACTGGGTGGAGCAAAAACCACTGGGTTTTAGCTGTGCTTTCATAGATTAGTTAGTAAAGTTTTATAAAAAAACGACTGTCTTTAGACAGTGTCTCTTTGGATTATGTAGGGATTCCAACGATACCCCATAAATCCAAATCTGTTCCGGCAAAAGTTACAGTGAAATAAACTCACAAAATGAACCCTGAAAACATTACAACTTCTTTGAACAGCCGCGTAAAAACTAAATAACTAGAACTACCCAAGTTAATTGACATAAAATCACCTCATAAAAACCCCCTGGGACAATCAGTCCATTAATGATTTGCGGCCGGCAACCGGAAGCCGCCATTATCGCGGACACGCCAGCTTCCCGTCGCCGATGGAAATGGCCGCCGTAAACACATCCGGTTGAGTTTTTCAACGGAAACCATGTAAATAGTTGCGCGTGTCAGTTTAATAAGCACAAATTGATATTGTTCTTTCAGACTTGTTGAATCAATTGGTCACGTAATGGTTAATAATAATAATACTTGCTTCTGCTTGTGGTTTTTTGCGTTTAAGGGTATACCTTCGATTGGAGCGCGAAATTCAAATTTTATCAAGTTTTTTGCTAATTGTAGCTCAGTTATAGGTCGTAAGTTATCAACATGTTATTTGCGAGAAGAATGGTAGTATATTTACTGATTAATAACAAAAGAAATCATCAACATATTCCTCCAAGGTATATTACTGACATATACGACTATTTCATAAAAATGTTACTAATATACCTTGGAGGAATATGTTAATGATTTCTTTTGTTATTAATCAGTAAATATACTACCATTCTTCTCGCAAATAACATGTTGATAACCTATAACTGAGCTGCAATTTGCAAAAAACGTGATAAAATTTGAATTTCGCGCTCCAACCGAACGTTCCCCCTTAAGGGCAAACAGCAACAAAATCCTTAAGAAGTCCTTAGGAATGATGACTGGGTAAAAAATTATTAATTCTGTTTAGTCCGTCATCGTCAGTTAGGTTATCAAAAAATATTGGATACATATTTTTTATTTTATCAAATCAATAAAAAAATATAAAGATAATAATGATGGCAATAGAAAAAGTCATTTTTTATTCCAGGGTATGATTTTTCTGCATACCAAACTAATGGTGTTTTGATGATCTTTCATATCATTAGAAGAAAATTGAATTTTTGATTGCAATATTGATAATATAAGGAGTTGGTACCACCATAAAAAAAAACAGTTTGATGTCTCCACTCGTTATAGATTTTAAATTGCAATTCCACCTTAAATTCGTTTTCAAAAATACATTTCCAATCAAGTGTTCATTCAAGTCGGTTTACAATGACGTAGGTAATGCTTTAAGCCAATCTGTAACAAAATGTATGAAAGGGGAAGATGGGAAAATATTCCAGAGAATTTCCGGCAAAAATGTTACCGGCACCTCTCGAACAATGGGGTGGGAGTGCGAACATAGAAATCTTATGAAAGTTGGTAGAAGTGTTATTAATATAAACGTTGTTTTTTTTTTCAATATTTAATCGGCTGGCGTTTGGCCAATGACTCGTTGAGGATGATGACGAAACCTTAAGGAGCATGTTTGCCCAGAAAAAAATCTCTTCACTCTGGCCTTAAAATTAGAGACTTTAGTAAGGACTCCTACAATCTAGGGAGTTTGTGAGAGTCAGAAAAACCAGTTGCGAAGGCAATATCCACTTCCTTGCTGTCTTGCATTTCTAATGAAGATGCAAAACATTTTGTCCGTATGTTAGGTATGTCTATATGTTAGCTGGCGCAATACTGTCAAATTACTGGGAACTAAAATATGAAAAATGTCTACTACGATAATTTTGTAAAATGACTTTAATTCTCGGGCATTTAATTTGAAATCATTTTAGTACAAACAATTAAATATGTATAAAGGTCCAGAAAAATGACATAGAAAGTCATGAAATATTTTGTTATTTTTCTCTTCTGTATTTTAGTTTATGAATATTTCTAAATTTATATTATAATAAGTGAAACTCATACAACTTATAATGTAACCAAAAAATATATAGTATAACTCCACAAAAAACTGGGAGAAAGGCAAAATAAGAAATAAATTAAATAGGATAAAAACAGTATTTCACGAGAAAATAGTGACGACACTTTAAATCACATAAAATAATTGGACAGTTTTCTTATACCACTTCTACACTTTTATTTCTTATCAAATAAGATTTCTATGGTACGGTAGGAGGAAATCCCTCCCTAGAGAGGAAAGAGAGGTTATTAAGCAGATTCGATAATTAATGCAATAAATATCGACTGCCGCCATTACGTACTTTATTAATATAGCAGTCTAAACACGAGTTTTAGTTTAAGAGGATATAAAGTGCTTTCATTGGTACTGCTATTAATGTAATACCAATCGTATTATAGGTATTTGTCGGGCTATTTTGCTTTAACGGAAATTTATGTTCAATGGATTCTTATTAGGTTTTTATGGTTGTTGGTTTGTGTCTGTTTTTTTTTATTTACAGGGTGATGTTGGTAGAGTAATTTAGACTGAAATGTTGAAACATGTAGGTAGGTACTTGTGTAAATTTCCAGAGTTACTGGGGGCCAATTCCGCTAAATTACAACGGTTGTCATCTAATTTTGATTCTGTTAAAGTTCGTTTCCGATCCAATTCTAATTTTACTAAAAAACGGTATTCCACTAAATAAACGAAAGCGAACCACTATTGTATTACGATTAGATTGTAATCACTGTTGCCTTTGATAAACAAAACAATTCTAATCCAATCAAATGTTTAGTGGAATACCACTTGATCGAACGTCAACTTTAACTCAACCATGACTGGATCTCGATCGTTGTCAGATTATTAGTGTAATACGAAAACTTGCAAAAGACGTCATTCAGCTGCGATCCAAATGTAATTTAATCTTTATTAATGGAATTGGCGCCCTGGTCTGATTCTTTTTTACTATGTATAGGCCTGTGTTTGTCCACAATCTCACCGTGGTCAGTGATGATGTGGCCGATGATGGTAAGCACACAGAGCCTAGAAAGGAACTGGCTCTCAAGTGTAGCTGGCGGAACACACCAAAAGGTGCTTGGCGACAGATTTTCAACTTGAAGGTGGTAGCCAGCCAGGCGGGTATTACAAAGTACCCTACCACCGTGCTATTGTTTCGTCACGATGTTTTTCCTTCACCGAAAGCTCAAGCTCATTGTAGGATTCGAACCCGGGACCTTCGTCTCGGCATCCGACGTCACTACCACTGAGCTATCATCGCCTTAATTCTGAATATTCTTTCTCTAATAAATAGGAAGCGACATTATCCCTAAGTACCTAATATAGGCTTTATTATACTTATTATTATAACATAAAGCTCAAACGAACACTCATATAGAATCTAGTAAATAGATAGTATTTACGCGATTCCTCGGGAACATTTCCGATAGACATGTCCCTGGACTATGGGAACTGTTTTCGACAATCGCAAGTAATTCTGGCACTAAGTTTCCCTAACGTTATTTCTTAGAAGTGTGGTCCAAGTAATGGGATGGCTCGAGGAATTTATAGAGAGAGTTAGATTATTACTGACAGTGCCTGTGATATTATTTGATTAAGTTTTTTTATTTTTATCATTTATTATATATCTAAATTTAAATGTAAAAGTTTGTTTTTAAAACACTCTTTAGTATTTTTTTGTTAATATTAAAGCAAATATATTTTACTTTCCTTTTTTTTATAAAATGGCTTTGCACTAGGCTACAGACCTATCCATCTATAGGAATTTGATGAATCTCTTGCCCAATAAAATCTTATTCACTCTGAACTTGAAATTCACAAGAATATATCAGTTACAAGTCACAAGCAAGTCGAAGCTAGCCGGACGCCGTAAGTTTTTTTTTTAATATGGTCAATCATTGTCCCGTTTTAAGGCTAGACTAGCGATTATAAGCACTAAAACAAACGTTCAGTTATAAATTAGAGTAATTTGATCATACCATAGTTTAAAAAAAAGGCCATATTCACGATATTTCTTCTGACGTTAGTAGTAAAAAATTTTTTTAAAAAAAAACTCCTTGTCACATATTCTTTAATTTAACATATATTTTTCACAAATCAAATTCTAATAACAAAACTCTTGCCAGAAAGAATGCTGAGACAACCTTAATCTAGAATCATCATTTCTCTGATATAGTCGCCTTAAGCATACCAAAAATCGCTAAACACTTATACCGTGTTGCACACATACGTCTAGACCTCACCCTGAGGCTGCTATTATAGTATGTCCAAAACACTAAAATGCACTTAGGGCGCTTTCAGGGCATTCTGTGTCTTGTTGTCTACATCAACAAGGAACAAAAATACTAAAATAGTTTAGAGACAAATTCCAATAGAATTTTTAGAATATTCATATTTATCAAGGCAGTTTTTAAAACTAAAATCCGACTAAGGTACGAAAGAAGTTTAGGATTTGGTAATCACCTAATTTAAAACCCTTTAAAATACCCTTTGAAATAAATAATTATAATATACATATTTAAAAAATGTAGCCTTGAGTTTCTTGCCGGCTCTTCTCAGTTAAAGGCCGTGTTCCGATCCGGTGGTAAATTTTGTAAATTTGACCTTCATAAGTGCCCACCTGGGGCCTAAATTGAATGAATGGCTTTGACTTTATTTTGATATCCCAACCACAACTGAGCCATGATGGTATTTTTTTTTTATTTAGTAGCAAGCAAGCATACGGCCCACCTGATGGTGAGTGGTTACCGTCGCCTATCGCCATTCGCAATACCAGAGATGCCAATGTGTTGCTGACCTGTTACAATGTCGAGAAGGCAAACTGGCTCTCAAGTGCAATTGCCGGAACACACCGGTAGGTGCTTGGCGACAAATTTTCAACTTGAGGGTAGTAGTGAGGCGGGTATAATTTTTGTCCTTATCTAATTTGTTATACCTAACTTATAACTCATGTTAGCTTCAATTATGTCTATTGTAAGTACCTACGTGCTAAAAGTCGACTTAACTTTCTTAACACCCAAAGTACTCATAATAAGTTAACTACAGTAATTTGGCAGTAACACAGTTAACTAACTCGTGTAATAAACCTAGTCACGGTTATCTTTAACTGCGTCGTTAAATCTCGAAGGAGTTACTGTCTCACCGGCTGGTCTGGAATTATGACTCTGCCTTTGAAGTTTTTGTCGCGAAGATTATTGAAAGTGTAAGGAATCGTAAAATTTTACATTTTAAAAGGCTCGGATAATATATTCAGAGTTTTTCCGTTTCTTCATTTTATAATCCTACTAGCTGTTCCTCGCGGTTTCACTCGCGTTCCTGGTATACAAAAGTAGCCTATGTCCTTCGGGGAAAATGTAATTTCCTATTAGCGATTTGAAAAGTTCTTTCATTTTTCAAATCGGTTCAGCAGTTTCGGAGCCAATTCAATGCAAACAAACAAACATAAAAACAAACAATCAAATCTTTCCTCTTTATAATATCAGTATAGAAGTATAGATTACTTGCTAATTTTATACATATATATATATCTGTACTCAGTGCCAGTCGAATTCACAACCTGGGGGCCAATTCCGCTAAATTACAACCAAACGGTTGACATTCAATTTCGATTCAGTTAAATTTCGTTTGCAATCCAATTAAAATTTTACTACAAAACGGTACTGGATTACGATTAGATTGTAATCGTTGTAGCCCTTAGTAACCGTAACAATTCTAATCCAATCAAACGTTTGACGTTTAGTGGAATACCACTTTTATATCTTTCGATCGAACTTCAACTTTAACTCAATCACGATTGGATCTCGATCGTTGTCAGATTATTAGTGGAATACTAAAACGTGCAAAAGTCATCATTCAGCTGCGTTCTAATTGTAATCTAATCAAAATTAATTATTGGAGTTGGCCCCCTGTGGTGTGACATTCAATTATTTTTAAATTTCACGTCTGCTTAATTTATTTAAAAACTTAATAATTTAAAAGTTTATGAAAGTACTGCCACCGTTAGCATTAAATCCGTAATTTACACATTTTCTAACTCACATACTCGTAACAGAGCAAACAAAGCTCGACAGAATAAAGAACCCTGAACAAACAATGGTATAACCCCAAAATTCAACAAAAACGCTTCCCTCCACCGAAATGGAAAATAACAAAAGTATTTTTTTGTGTTTTCACGATGTCCAACGCTCCGTGAAAACTGGGAGATAATATATTACGTAAAAAGGAACTGTCCATCTGTCCGACGCGGATAAATCAGCGCCGATGATGTGGACTGAATTAGATTTACAGTATCCGAAGGGTTTCTATTTGAGGGCTCAGAGTTCAAGCGTTATTTGACCTATTGACTCACGTAATTTGAGTAGGCTTTTTATTTTGGTTTAGTGTCAAAAGTTTAAATATATATAAATGCAGAATAGATGGCAATAAATCATTGTGATTACTGTGAAAACGGTAAATATAAATTAAAGTAATAGGCAGTTTCACAATTACAAATACCGATTGCATCGTATTTCTAAAGTTTTAAATAGTCATAAGTAGTCAGGTCGAATTAGCTTATGCATCCATTTCAAACATACATCCATGCTCATGCATATAAATGGTTTTCCTGAATAAAAACTTACCCACAACCAGTGTCAATGCAGTCCGGATATCTGGCCTTCACGCTAATCGACCCGTCAAGATAAAATTCAATGATATGTTTATGATTTTTTTTTTATTTTTTTTACTATGTATAGGCCTGTGGTTGACCACAATCTCACCGTGGTCCGTGATGATGTGGCCGATGATGGTAAGCACACAAAGCCTAGAAGGGAACTGGCTCTCAAGTGCAGCTGTCGGAACACACCGAAAGGTGCTTGGCGACAGAATTTCAACTTGAGGGTGGTAGCCAGCCAGGCGGGTACTAGAAAGTACCCTACCACCGTGCTATGGTTTCCTCACGATGTTTTCCTTCACCGAAAGCTCAAGCTCATTGTAGGATTCGAACCCGGGACCTTCGTCTCGGCATCCGACGTCACTACCACTGAGCTATCATCGCCTTAAAAATGATGCCTTTGAGTTTTGTTTTTCTTCTAATCTTTCTTCTAAATATATAAAAGAAAAAGGCACAGCTCAAACCACTGGACGAATTGTGCTGAAATTTGGCATACAGACAGTTATTATGTAAAATCGTGGGTGAAACCGCAGGGCGGGTAGATAGTATTATATAATCAATCGCCGTGAGTATGGCGAGAATACAAAGCCGCTATTCCGAAGCTAAACAAAGCTATTCTACCATACCGACAACTAAGCTATTCCGAAGCTTAACAAAGCCAGCTTAACTAAGATAAAAATATGTCCCGTGCACACCAAGAACTTAACGAAAGCTCAGTCAGTGTACGCAAGAGACAGGACAGCACAGGCAAATCATGTGCGAATGGGGTGCTGGGCAGGCGGGAGGGGCTTAGCTTAGCTCGTGTAGCAGCGCATTGGCATACACAACTAACTTAGCTTCGCATATTTTAGTTAGCTCACATAGCTTAATTTGCATAGTTTACAGTCTGCATACAAGTATGAAAAACTGCGTAAGCTATGCGAGCTAAACTAAACTAACTTAGCTTAGCCCTTGGTCTGCAACCGGCATAAGTCTGAATATACAAAAACATTATTCACAAAACACCATTTACTACCCAGACGTGCCTCCATAACTTAACCTTCACAAACACCTAGATTTTGCAATTACCCAACAAATCACGAATCATCTTTCATTTTTCAATTCCAAAGGTTTCGACAGTTGATTTTTCCCCTTCGCACGCAACATCGGAATCCATCACGCGTCTAATCCAATTATGGGAGACGTCGATACTGAAAATTGAGTTTTATGTACTTATACCAGTTATAGCTTGTGATTCCGTGTCGATTTTCAAATAAAACTGTGAGCTTTATCGTACTGAATGACTGTGCGGTGTCGACAAAAAACGTATTAAGGTGTATTACTGGAATTTACTTATTGCGCTGAAAAGATTTCTTTATTATGTTTCTTAATGTTGCTTTGGCGAAAAAAAGAGTTCATAATAAGATAGATGGATAACCACATAAATAAGATAGTAGATAGTCCACAATAAAACTAGAGGCTTTTTGTGACTATTTTCATACAGAATATCTTCAACTCTTTTGTTCATCAACCTCTCAAGAGGTCATCGAAGAGAGCATGAACAAACATTAAAAAAATCATACAGCCGAATTGAGTTTAAAAAAGAAAAATCATTGTCATTGCGATTTATTACTCTACAAAATTATCACGAAAAACGTCACTTCCTATTCAAATAGTAGGACAGTCATTCCTTACCCATTTATTATACGAATAGGTTAGAGTCAATCGTGTTGGCATCCGAAATATGTATTTCATATCACTTGATAATCGATAGCCAGTGGACAACTGTGCGTCTCGTGACGTCACTAGGTCAGCTATGACGTCAGCTAAGACGTTGGAATGAATGTGCTATACCTATAGCATAGTTACCACCCCAATTATTTTAATATGAAAGTGCTTTGGATTAAAAAAAACCGGCCAAGTACGAGTTGGACTCGCGCGTGAAGGGTTCCGTACCAGATCTATAAAAACGGCAATAAAATCACGTTTGTTCTATGGGAGCCCCCTTAAATATTTATTGTATTCTGTTTTATAGCGGCAACAGAAATACATCATCTTGAAAATGTCAACTGTCTAACTATCACGGTTCATGAGATACAGCCTGGTGACAGACAGACAGACAGTGGAGTCTCTTAGTAACAGGATCCCGTTTTACCCTTTGGGTACAGAACTTTAATTAATACTTTTTAAACTCTCGCGGACACAATTCATGTTTATAGTAATGTAACGGGTCTATTCGCCCGTGACATTCGATCGTGACAGTTATATTTTACAAGACCAATTGCGGGTAGTTGGAGACAACTCTCGCCAAGCAACATGTTGACCCGCTGTTCCAGTCCACTCGTGACCACGATCAATGCAACTTGATCGAAACGTCGAGGTTAGTCAAAATTATATTTTGACAATATTCTATGCGCGAATAGACCCGTTACATTACTATAAACAGAACTTTAATTATCGTAGAGTCGTAATTTCTTCACATGTTAGGTATCTTTTAGCAAAAACAAAGTAAATTGGAATATTCGATCCAACTTTCCACATTTAAGGCCACATATCCCTTAATGATTGACGACACGTGTCGATCTGCCATAACGTCAAGTTGTGAATATATTTTACGCCCATTAGTGATAAATTGAAGTTTGATTCCGCTAATCGATTAGCCATATTGAGTTTCCGTTAAATTTGTTTATTTTACATGGTTAGGCCATTTTGATTTATTTATGGTTCATTTATAATTTTTGAGGTTTAATAAATGATGAAATGAATGTTTGCCTCTTAAAGCTTCAACCGTTCAACTTAAAAAAAAACTATAGGGAATAATGTCTGCCTGTCTGTTCACTTAGATCTTTTAAACTACTCAACGGATTTAATGCAGTTTTCAGCAATAGATAGAGTGGTTCAAGAGAAAGATTTATATGTATAATACATGCATATTATGGTACAGAAAAGCCGAGAAATTTAAAGATTTGTACACCCGTGCGAAGCTGGGGTGGGTCGCTAGTAAATAAATAAATAGGTAAACAAGTACGTTTAATTAATCATTTACCCTTACAATATTCCTAGGAAATACTTGAACGAGACAGTCTTAAGCTTAGCATTTAATCACTAAATCTCTGTGACATCGAATTATCAATATACGTCGTACATTGTTTAGAATGTAGGTATAATATGCTTTTTTATTACCTTTATTCTATAATATACAATATTTACAACAAATATACAAACTATATATAAAAAAATCCTCGAGGCGGCCGCTGCTGCCAATCAACGGCAAGGTTCCCAGAAGGCTGGCAGCGTTCACTCTTTGTATGGCCAAGCTAACGCGTTGGCGGAAAAAGCTCCCCGCCCGCCGGTCCTCTGTGACCTCAATTAATTTTGAAGATAATGTTCGATAAAATCGGCGAGCCTCGGACCCCCAAGGACCTATGGTCTCGACCGCAAAAGGCAAAAATAAATAATTTGGGCCAATAGAAGCGTAAAATGCTTTGTTTATAATCTTGATAAGGCACTTATGAATGTCGATAGTTACAATAATTACAATAGACTCTACCACCGGTTCCACGTTCACTTAAACTGAGAAGACTCCGGGAAGAAACTCACCAAGGCTTCTTTTTTTTTAATCTTTCCTTTGAATTTATTTAATACAGATTTTGTCACTTGGCCAAGGGGCTTCAAGTGCAGAGAGTAGCTACTACAATCATGTATTTTTGTCTTCTATGTAATGAGCCATCTTATAGAGTATGCCTTGTCTGGTGACCTAACTCACGTGCAGGACACAATATTCAGCTATTTGGCTTCGGTATTCTACAATTTGGTAGTATTACCCCAGTCGAGATGCTCTCTAACATTTTGTTCCTTTTTAATGAATAGCTTATCACAAAATATTCTTTGGTGATTCATTCAGAAGCCATGAAAATGTGTATATAAAGCCTATTAATACATTCTTTGAAGATTTAAAATTATTTCAACAAAAAATATGAACTTTTTGCAAAAAGAACTTTTTTCAAGCACTTTTATTATGTTCCTTTATTAATTCTTTTCATAACTTTTAACACAAAATAGGCCATTAATAAATAGTCAAGTAGGGTATTCATCGTTTTGAATGACAAATTTATTGAATGAAATGGTATTAATAAGATTCCAGACACATTATTAATAATATCATATTATATATTGAATAGGCAACTTTATATTGTGTACAGATAATGATTTCGGTATATAAAGACTTCTTTGACGTCTTTTCTTTGGATTTATATAGAGTTTTTTAAACTCACTTGCCGTGCTTTAAGGGTAGATCTCAATATGAAAAAAATTTATGTATAAATATCCTGGGACATTCTTCACACACGGTTATCTGATCCCAAACTAAGCTGAGCTTGTACTGTGGAAACCAGATAACTGATATAAGGTAAATGGCCCATTACTCGTCAGTTTTAGAACTTTGCTGTGTTTACAGCTCTGCTACGTCATAGTTAGTTAATTTAGAAAAATATTTTTTTTATTGATGAGTAGATTATTTATTCCTCCTTATAATAGATATAATATTATAATGATAAAATAAAAATAAGGTAATGAAATATTTGTTTTAAAAAAAAGAAGCCATTTGTACCAGTATCCGACAGGTTTGTTGTAGTTATCGTCAAAACGTCCTAGAACTCGTCAATTTTTAACACTAATTTGAACTCTATTTGCTTTACACTTAAGTTCATATTATATTTCATAATATTTGAAATTTATTTATTATTTACTAATTTAAGTATGGTATTTGTTTCTCTTTTTTTTAAACGACTTCAAAAAGGAGGAGGTTCTCAATTCGTGTGCCCCGATTACTCGAATATGCCTGGACCGATTTGGAAAAATCTTTTTTTGTTTGAAAGGGTATACTTTACAGGTGAGGTGAAGGTGGAATCCTGGAGATATCGAGGAAACTTCAAATTATAGGCACTTACAATGTTTCTCATATACTTTTTAAAGCTATTCAGATATTTGCGTCTGGTAGTCATCATTTACGTTGCGGAGCTGATGATGGAAGGTACAACTCCTTAACGGTTAGGAGTTAGGGGATAAGTCTTAAATATTAGAGGACTTTTTAGACCGTTAGTTATATCATTTGATGTAATGATGGAAGTTACAACGATAGCTTATACTAGGTCAGTGACAAAATATAAGAAACTAAAAATTTTTAAATAAAAAACTTTTAACAAAAAATAGAACCGACTTCAAAACACTAAAAAGTGTAGTTCATGTTCCATGGAAAATATCATGGTACCGCAGACTTCAAAACAGTGTCAGGTTGATTAGAGTTCCTACATGGTTATTTTATGCATTTTAGTGATTTGAAGTCGGTTCTATTTTTTGTTTAAAGTTTTTTATTTGTAAATTTGTCAGTTTAATAGGTTAGTTAGATAGTTTTAATTTATTATAAGAACCTGTATATTGCTGTGTGGTGACGGCGACGAATATCACTACCCCATCTGATCCCTTAGGGGGCGTACAAGTCGTCCGAGGGAAGGTATACCAGAGTACGGGCAGCAGCGTATCTCTAAGAACTATAACACCATACTGCGATCGCCAACCGAGCAGGTTACACTGGGATATCATAGAATCGAAATCTGAAGTTTGAAGAGAGACGGACACGATAATCCTGAAATCAGGAAACCTGCTCTAATTCGGTCAAAACCAGGAGCGATCACAGACTGATTAGAGGCTCATTGAACCTCAATGTCAAACACCAGAGATCCCGACTGATGAAGTCCCGATCCTTTTCGAGGAAGTGGACTCATATAACGAGACAAGGTGGAAGCCATACGGCTGGGACTGAGTTCTTTAAGGCCTGCCATACAAAGTGAACCAAAAAGAGGATGAGGATGACGATGTCGTCACGTCAAAATCTGAGCTGCTGGGAGAGATGCAAAAGTTCGACAACGCAATCAATAGTCAGTCGATAGCCATGCTTTAAATCTCAGAGCAAAGCTAACCTGACACTACACTAAAGATATCCCGGATGTTAGCCTGTACGAGATTAGAATGGCTCTCAAATAGTTCAAGAACAACAAGGCGCCTGGTGATGTTTCAGTTACAGCTGAGTTTATGAAGGCGGTGGTACGCCGGTACTCAGAAGTTATCCATCATACTGTAAGGCCAGACGCCGCAGGCATGGCACAAAGGTGTGGTGGTGCTCTTTTTCAAAAATGGAGATAAAACCCTATTGATTACATAATAATAATAAATGGTGAATACTTGCACAGGTATAGCCAAGTGGCCAGGATAATCCACCAGCAACTTGCCCTGAGATACCACCTTGTGACGTCTGAGGTGCCGTACTACAGGTATGTACCAGAATCGGTTCTCGAAGATAGCCATATCAAACTATACTGGGATTGATCTATCATCACTGACAAGATTATTTGTCGCCAACAAGGCTGACATTGTGTTGATAGATCACCATGAGCGCCGTGCAATGATTGTCGATGTTGCTGTTCCCCATGACGAGAACCTTGTGAAGGTAGAGAAAGATAAAGAAAATAAATATCTTGATCTGGTACACGAGGCTGTCGACATGTGGAACATTGACATCATTGTACCGATAGTCGTTTCCGCCCATGGCCTAATGGCCAAGAACCTCGATAAACATCTTAAGAGGCTCGCGTTAGGCAGTTGGGTCAAGGGCCAGATCCAGAAGGCAGTGCTCCTGTAAACGACACGTATTGTGAGGAGGTTTCTCTCTATGGAGCCTTGACCATCGGCAGCTTGGACCCTGTTCCCGATGCCGGTGCGGTACTGTTTTTTATATTTTTAAATGTATTCTTTTAATAATTATACTTAAAAATGTAAATATTAAGGTATACAATGAATAAATGAAATAATAATAATATCCTGGGACATTGTTCATACCCATCACACTGCTGAACTATGTTTAGTTGTTATCGAGAGTCATCACAAACCGTCTCACTGCAAGTTTGATGACTTCCAAACTCCCGAACAAGTCGGTTTCTGAAAAGGCTTTAGCACAATATACCACATACACACGCTGCGGCAAGTTATACAGAACACAGCGAACTGAGGAGTATAACCAGCCATTATGCTTAGTATTTGTGGACTATGAGAAAGCTTTTGATTCGATAGAAACCTGGGCGTTGCTGAGGTCTTTTCAAAGGTGCCAAATCGTACTAAAGTGCTTGTATGACAATGCCACCATGTTGGTCCGACTCCAGAACCAGAACTCGAAACTTATTTAAATGCAGCGAGGCGTGAGACAGGGAGACCTGATATCTCCGAAACTGTTCACCGTTGCATTGGAAGATGTCTTCAAGCTTCTGGACTGGAACGGATTTGGCATCAATGGCGATTCGATTTGCCGATGATATAGTAGTCTGGCTGATACCTTGGAAGACCTCGGTACAATGTTTGATGACCTCAGCAGAGTATCTCAACAAGTAGGTCTAAAAATGAATATGGATAAGACGAAAATGATGTCGAACGTCCACGTGATCATGTTGCACCCACTCAAGTAAACGTTGGAGACTCTGCACTCGAAGTTGTAGACGACTATATTTACCTAGGACAGATCATCCAACTAGGTAGGTCAAATTCGAGAACGAGGTCAGTCATCGAATTCATCTCGGCTGGGCATCGTTCGAGAAGCTCCGTAATATCTTCTCGTCCCAAATACCGACTTCGGCCAGTGAGTGTTGCCAGTGATGATTTACGGAGCTGAGACGTGGTCGGTTACCATGGCCCTCATAAAAAAGCTCAAGGTCACCCAAAAAGCAATGGAGAGGGCTATGCTCAGAGATTCCCTACGAGATTGATTCAGAAATTATGAGATCCGAACCAAAGTAACCGACATACCCGAAGAATTGCCAAACTGAAGTGGTAGTGCGGGGCATATTGCTCGTAGAACAGACGCCAGCCGCTGGAGCAGAAAGGTTATCGAGTGGCGACCACGAACTGGAATACGCAGCTTGGGCAGCTCCCCACCGCTGGATGCGGGCAGCACAATACCGGCCATCGTGGAGATCCTTGGAGGAGGCCTTTGTGCAGCAGTGGACGTCATTCAGCTGATATGATGATTACCTTAGTTATAACTTGTGTAATTTTGGTTTCTTTTAATTCGAAAAGTTCTTGACGAATTTAAGGTCGTTCTTTAGTACGTAGAATACACTCAAGATACTAGAACTCGACAATTTTGTAAGTGACACGTTGTTAACGTTGAAGTTCTTAACAAAAAATAATTATTTTTTATTTTTATTTTTAAAGTTATATATAGGGATATTTGTAGATAGAAATTAAATTAAAATTCCGTTTGGTTTTTATAGTAATACACAATGTCGACATTAAGTGAATGTTTTCAACTGTGTCCCAGTTTTCGTCAAAATAGTATTAATTTTGACGAGTTCTAGGACCAACAGGGATTACCAGGTACCAGTAAATGTCATCAGCGATTAAAACAACGTAATAATAAAAATAACACAATATTATATGTTAAATGGTTACATAATATACTTGACTATTTCACAAAATAACAACACTTATCAATAGTCTGACCAATCCAGCAAGACATGAGATTTCATGTGGCATGCCGGAGTTCACATTCAGTAGCTGAACTCACAAAAAAATACAAAATTTCGAAGTGCTTACCTTTGATAGCTCCGTGTTCCGATACCATTACAGTTTTGAGTAAATTTTGCCATTCTAATTATGGAATATATTACGTAAAATATATTGCCATTAAATACTTTTAGGAAGATATTGGGAGAATTAAATAGTTGGCCTTTTTTTACAACCTGACGAGTATTGGGACACTGTCGACATTACCAGCGTTTACCTTACTACATACCTATACTACATTTTTTTGTAAATACATACTTATATAAATAATTACACCCAGACTCAGGGCAAACAAACATGTTCGTGCACACAAATGTTTGTCCTGGATGGGAATCGAAACCACGGCCTGCGGCGCAATAGGTGGTTTCTTCACCAACTGCGCCAACTGACCCGTCAAATATCTATAGAATCAACTCAAAAAAAAAATACTTTTCACACATTTTGATTGAGATTGTTTTTTTTTATGTAACCAACTAACAAACAATGTAATCAAATCTTGAAAGACTTTAATCTACTTCTAATCGTCGTATCTCTCGATTTCGTGAAAAGGGACGGAAGTGTGTAATAGGAAGCCAGGGAAGCGCACGTTATTTGATTTAACCAATAAGTACGCGTAGTAATAGAGTTGGCCGTCAGATGGTACCAACCTATTTTCCGAGAGGTTGGTACTGTCAGCCAACAGTGCGTGTGTGTGATGAGAAAGAGAAGAGGAAATAGAGAAGGAGAACGCATCAGTTATGCGATTCTAAGGTGAGTGTCAAATGTATACAGTGTGGCGATAATTTAAGGCGATATTAGTATGTCAATTTTATCGATAAAAATGCCCCCATATGTGGGCCCACCCCCCTCCTCTTGGAATGGGGGGGGGCTTAATTTTTTAAATTTATTTCTTATGTGCCAGTCTTACAGATAAACAAAAAATTAATTATTTGACTACTGTAAGGCGTTGTTTTTTATTTCTGGCGGCTCAAATCGCGAAAATACGCTGTGTTTAGACAGTTTTTTTGAAGAATCCTTTCATCTATATTAGTCCTACGAAAAATATGTGTTATAGTTTAGTTCATCATGTTTCAATTGTATTAATTAAAATTGAAGTAAACATCCCTAAATTTAGAAAATTAAACACATGAAATTTTAACCTAAATGAGAATTTTTTGCCAAAACGGTTAATCCGATGTAAAAGAATCTGACACCAAATAAAATGTGATATATTTTTTTACAATATGTATTAATTAAAATTATTTTTTTATATCAATTATTTTATAGTAATAAATAAAAATCAAGCATTAACCCAAGGCTCACCTCTAGATCCCACCCGTGAACGCCTAAGCTTTGAGTACTTATTTGTCACAAATCGTCAAGGTCATTCGCGTAAGTGATCCTCTTAATAGAAATTATTCCACTATGCTTCAACAACAGCTCCAAACTACAAAACATCACTTTGAGTAGTAGAAGTAACGTTTTGAGTTCGGTTGAACAGTTCCTCGTTGGAGTACAAGTGGTACAAGTGCGTAACTAGTTAGAGGCTAGTTCTGAACTCCTGTTGTTTGGTACAAGTAATGAGTTAGTGGCGATATTTTTATGTTGCAGGTTATTAAAATGTAGCTACATCTATCTATATAATACGAAGAATTCCACATTTCCAATGGATATATTATAATAATAACATCATTAAAAATACTTACATTTATACTTTTATCTGATATCTATTTGGAGATTATTTAAGTAAGAAAATATATCGATGGTTGCAAGCGTTGCATGAAAAAGCCTAAATTCAATAAAACCTAATCTTTCTACCGGCCGGAGAAGAATCCCGATTACACGTTTCAGGATCCAGCATTTTCGGTAAGTCTGCATTATATTGTTGTTAGACTGACGAATTTGTTGCCAAGAATCTAAAGCTGAACCCAATTGTCGCAGCCTAATGGCTTGCTCATATTTTTTTGGAGCTTAAATATGGAAACTAGATTTACTAGAATGTTTATTCAAAATCTACATCGCTCTATCAAAGTTTTCTTAAGTAACGGGTTGAAGAGGAGGCTCTCTGGGTATGTCTCCGTCCCTTACTAAACTGACGGAGAAAACCGAGGCAAGAAAGACGTAATTTTGAGTAAAAAGATGGCATAACGTAGCCAGTAGCCACCTCTGGCTAACACTTATAAGTCCGCTTAAAACAAAATCATTCAAGAAATCATCAATATAAGTTTGGGATCAACAATAAAATAACGTTTAGTAACCAACTTTTAACAAAAAGAGTAAAGCCTTCAAAGACGAATTTAAATTGAAACCTTGGAGCTATACTGAACTCCACGCAAAGAGGTTGATTAAAATTGGTTAATAAAATGTTATGCGTGAACAAACATTAAATAACTTACATTCGAATTAAGAACCTCCTTTGCGGTTAAAAAAGTATAATTTAGATCAAATAGTGTATTTTGAAGTGTATCGCTATTGCTTATTAAAATCGCTCCCGCTACCGCTTACTCCCACAAATTGCACCACACTTAAACGTGAGTTGTAGTTGTATTACAGTAATTGTTTTCCACCAACCATTTGTTTTGGATCTGATACACGCAAGTTTTAAGTTATTCTGGTTAGGTACATACTTGATAACTTAGTCTGAGTTTTGCCATTTTGATATTTTAGACCATTTGGATTTTTACGCGTGGAAAAGCAATTAATATATTTAGAATAGGTTTGTAAGTCTTATACAGGTGAATTTTTTAAGTGGGCGTGGTAGACCAAATCCTAAAGTATTTTCTTTAGAAAATTACCTTTCCTCTATTTTGCCATATAACATTACTTCGCAGAAATTGATCACTATAAGCGATACTATGAGATGGAGCAATAATACACGCTCTGTTTTTTTTTTCAAAATCAATGAGTTCGATTCCCGGCAAGGCAAATAATATTTTTGAAAATCCAAGTATACAGTTTTAGTTTTTATCAAAATCGGCCCAGAGACTCCTTTCAGCATTTTTCGTTATTCCCTATACTTTACGATTTGGTCTACTACGCCCACTTAAAAAAATCATCCTGTATATTGTACTTGTGTTTTTCATCATCAGAACTTTGTAGTCTTTTTAATGAGTATAGTTTATATCTTAAAAACGTTGATCATTTTTATATGTCAGAAAGGAAAAACGAATGCTTATGTTGTTCCTACCTTGATAGTACGAGAGCCCACGACCAAAATTTTTGTCTCATAGCAATACGGCCAAAACCGCATCAAATCGATAGATACGATTATCCTGAACTCGAAAATACCAATATCAGACATTTTCCGCGTAGCGTTTGATCTGACCGAATTTTCAAAATTGTCAAAGAATTTTACCGAACTGCATCATAGCAATATGTCTGATTTGCAGACTGTAGTTGAATGATAGTTCTGAGATACCGGAAACATATTTTTCAGACGTTAGTGGTGTAGCGCAAACCCGTAAAATCACTTAAAAAAATTAAAAATGAGACAAAAAAAATGTCTCATAGCAATACGTCTGAAAATCTTTTTTATTAGTAAATTTTGGTTATTTGATGCGAACAAAACAATTTTCAGACGGAAATGTGAACGCATTAAATTTTGAGACCGTTTTGAAAATGTTAACAAATTTAACCGATCGGTATCATAGTCTGAAAATTGTTGGACATGATAAAATAAGTTGTGCAAAAAATTTATATCAGACAAATTAAGTGTAGCACCTTCTCTATCAGACAACTTTTCGATACTCAGATATCATTTAAAAATCGTATTGAGGCATCTTGAATTTTCTGTTACAAACCAATGAATACGTTGCGACCCTGAATTTATTAGATGATAATTAACAAAGAATTTACCCGAAACCGTAACATTAAAGTTGAAGGACTGAAATAAATCGCACAAAAGGAAACTGGGATGAATATGAAATTGATTTGATAGTTTTGGTTTTATTTAAAGCACACTTGAGTAACTTTTACAAAAGAAATAAGTAATGACATCTGTCATCTGTCATCTGTCAAAGTACATATAATAGACAAGGGAGATTCTTGAATATCTATGAAGGCTGTAAATTTAAAAAAACATTTAACAGAGGCGTCGGCCAGGCGACTCCGAAACGTTATTTTCGTTTTTGGGAGTATATGCTACACTTAAAGTGTCTGAAAACAGGTTTTTGGTAATCATGGCAGCAATACGAAAAGTTGAAAAAAAAAATTATCCGTATTGCTATGATACAGGTCGGCTAAATTTGTTGACATTTTCAAAAATGCGCTCAGGCTATGTGCTACGCGCAAAATGTCTGAAAACAAACTTTTTCGTAATACAATTATAAAATCTATGTACATTTTCACTATCAGACGTATTGCTATAATACCGACTGTCTTTTTTTTTTGACACAGCAGAAATGGCCTCCCACGCAGTTGCTACACTTTCGACCGTTACTACACACCTAGTCGGGTTCAGAATCATACAATCTAACGATTTTATAGGGTTTTTGCCGTATTGCTATGAGACATGGTTTTGGTCGTGGACTCTCGTACTATGAGGTCATTCGTATTTCTGTCTAGCCGTCTGTCACGGTGATTTCTCTCGAAAAGTAGTTAGATGTTGATAAATCGCGTATTAAATCGACCGAGGACAATTTAACCTTTTATTATTAACTTTTATCAAATAATTTAAAAAAAAATATCTGGCATAGTGTAGATTAATTACTGTGATTTAGATGTAAACATTAGGCGCTAAATAGGGGATCTAGAGTATTCATTCGTTTGTACAAAAAACACAGAGTAAACATCACAAACAGGGATATTTTGTTGTGTTGTGTTCATTTTTTCATTGTTCCAAAAACGAGCTTTTCAATAAACAGATCGGTTACAATTTTGAACACATAACTCAAAATAAAAACACGATACAAAAAACACAACGTGGCTCAGCTTTCAAACGAAGTAAAATAATATTCATTCAAATAATTTAATTCACGCGAAAATAATTCGCGAAAAAAAGTGTCTGTCTAAAGCATTATGGCTGAAAAAGGAAATGATGCTGAAATTGAGACGCGCCCGTTTCAAGCAACACTTCCGACTCAAACCGGACATGCAGACATCTGAAGGCTATATTTCCGGGGATCTCAGAATTTTTAGAATTGTATACAGTATGACACAACTTAGATGTAGCATCGGCAAATCGTTTTCGTACACTTCACTTCGGATTTACACAACTAATAACAATCATTCATTATCGCGCCATTCAACGTTCAACAAGATCATTTTTGCCGATCATTTTTTAACACATGGGTAATGTTGTAGGCGCACTCTTTTCGGGAACGATCGATTTAACGAATTTTGCCGATGCTTCATCTAAGTTGTGTCATACTATACCTACATAAAAGGCCTCAATATACGGTACGTAAGATACGGTACGATAGCGTTAGGACATTCTTCGCTCAATGGTTTTTTAACCCCCGATGCAAAAACGACGGGGTGTTATAAATTTGACGTGTCTGTCTGTTTGTGTATGTTGCCTCATAACTCCTGAATCGATGGACCGATGTTGATTAAGGTTTTTTTGTTTGAAAGGTGACTTAATCGAGAGTGTTCTTATGCTATGTTTCAAGAAAATCTGCTCAGCCGTTTGAAAATTATCATATTATGTTTTTTATCGAAAGATTTATTATTATACCTATAGTTACATCCAGACTCAGGACATGATCAAGAACATGTCTATTTGATAAGTCCATGATGGGAATCGAACCTACTGCCTGAGCCTGCAGACAAAGACTCTCAAAGACGTTCCATTTCAAACAAGTAACGACCATTTTTAAAACGTGAATCGTATCATATAAAAGGCTTCAATACCTTCAGACGACATAAGACTCTATGCCAAAAAAAATTAAGGTTATTATCCTGAGAACAAAACGCCTACCTGAGGGGAAAATTTATGCTAAGCTGTGCCAGAAAGTATGCGCAGAATGTTCTGGATTTAAGGACGATATAGCTAAACGTTAATTTTGGGAGGATATTAAAGAAAAATGATGCGCGGAATATTGTACTTATACACCATTGAGGTATATTACTTACTACGTAAAGAAAAGCTATTTTAAACAAAGATCATACTCCATTTTGTTAATATTCTCTGCAGCGCTGAAACAATAATTAGTTGTCTAACCAGATAGTTTAAACAAGTAGCGCTAGAACGCTTTTAAGGTGTAGTTTTTTAGTGACCAAAAAGTTGCTTACGCGTTTCGTGTATGATGAACTAATATGTAACTAACATAAGTGAAGTGCGGCCGGATGGCTGCATTTGAACGGAACATATAGTTATATGTGGCGTCTTCTCTGTACGTAGTAATAACTCAGTGTTACATACGCATAGATACGTTTCTACTCATAATTTTAGGATAAACAGAAGCTCGTACAAAGATTAACTCATTACGCATAACACAGGTTGATATCCCTCAGGATTATATTTAATTCAATTTAATGTTTTGTCCCATAATTGGGTCAACGAAATTACGCCATTTTTGGACCCATATCAAAAAACATGCCGCATTTCGGATAATATACAATAGAAAAGGATGTGGTCAGGGCATCTTAATTGCTTTTCAGATTTAAATATGAATGTAGAAGGCGATGATAGCTCAGTGGTAGTTAAACATAAATTAATCGACAAGGCCTACTATAAGGTGGCTCATTACGTTGAAGACAAGAATACATGGTTGTAGTAGCTTCTCTCTGCACTTGCAGCCCCCTCCACAAGTGACAATTATATGAACTTTATGTATATTTAAAACAAAAACTGTAATTACATAAATTCAAAAGAAAGATCCACAAAAAAATGAAGCCTTGCTGAGTTTCTTGCCGGAGTCTTCTCAGTTCAATTGTATATGGTACCGGTGGTAGAGTCTAATGTAATGATTGTAACTATCGACGTTCATAAGTGCCTTATCAGGGCCTAGACAGAATAAATGAGTTTATGATTTGATTTGATTGATTTAGATGAAACTTGGAACACAGATAGTTTATAACCTGGATAATCACATAGGCTACTTTGTATCCCGGAAAAAACATGAGTTCTCTCGGGAACGCGGGTGAAACCGCGGGGCGGAAGCTAGTATATAATATAATAAAAGTACATAAGTTTATACATAACATGGAAACGTCCACACAATTTCTACCAGGATCTACATGCCGATGTTTTCCGTCCCCTTACGCAATAGTGGGCCCATAAATCGTGGGGGCCCAAGATCATGACCTTGCGCTAGCTGGACTGGTGCCAAAAGCTCTCGCTATATAAGTACATATATCTTGGTGTATAAATGGCGACGGGGCTCGTTTTTTAAACGTCTTTATTCTGAGGATCATAAGTAAGCATTTAGGTATAAATATCTTGGGACATTCCTCACACACGGTTATCTGATCTCAAACAAAGCAGAACTTGTACAAGTATGACACAACTTAGATAAAGCATCGGCAAAATTCGTAAAATCGATCATTCCCGAAAAGAGTGCGTCTACAACATTATTGTTTATTTGTACTTTAAGCGAAAATGATCTAATTGAATTGCGTTGAATTGTAAATCGGAAGTGAAGTGTAGATATTCGATTTGCCGATGCTACATCTTAGTTGTGTCATACTGTACTATGTAATCCAGATAGTTGATATTCGTCGATCTTCTATATCAATAAAAAACTTTTTTTTTATACTACTAAGGTAGCAAGCAAGCATACGGCCCACCTGATGGTAAGTGGTTACCGTCGCCTATCGCCATTTGCAATACTAGAGATATTGCCAATGTTGCTGACCTGTTACAATACCGAGAAGGCAAACTGGCTCTCAAGTGCAATTGCCAGAACACACCGGTAGGTGCTTGGCGACAAATTTTCAATTGTCGAATGTAAGCGCATCACTTCAGAACGGCTGTACCTATTTGGTTAATTTTTTGTTGTGTTTGTAATTGTCAAGATAAGGTTTGTATGGTAGATTTTTTTTGGAGAATTTACCGGGAGAGTGTTAAAATTGGATGGCGTTTTTATAGGAAAATCTCAAAAAATCATCCGGGTGACACAGGGTACGAACAGCTAGGTTTATATTTTTTTTTTTAAATACTTACATATTTATACAGAGTGTAAGTGACATAGTAACGAAAAATGAAACAATTCTACACGTTATTTTGAAATCGCGTAGCGCTAAAATGTTCCGGTTTTTTTTCCAATTATTTGTCGACAGTTTTCGTCAGTTTATAGTTAGTCTCAATTCAAAACAGTCAGATTAGAGTTCCTACATAGTTATTTTATGCTTTTTGGTGCCTTTAAAGGCGGTTCTATTTTTGTTGAATTATTTATTTCATAGTTTTATTTGACAAGCCTGTTGGTGCAGTCGGTTAAGACACCACCTATCACGCCGCTGGTCATGGGTTCGATTCCCATCCAGGGCAAACATTTGTGTGCATGAACAGAACATGTCTGTTTGTCCTGAGTCTGGGTGTAATTATCTATATAAGTATGTTTTTACTAAAACAAAAAAGGTAGTATAATATGTAGTATATCAGTTATCTGGTTGTCCATAGTACAAGCTCTGCTTAGTTTGGGATCAGATAACCGTGTGTGAAGAATGTCCCAGGATATTTATTTATTTTATTTGATTATTGTTGTCAGGTGGAATAAATATAAGGGAACAATCTATTGTTAAAAAATATTTTTTTTAATAAAATTAATAAAATTTAATATGAAAATCACTTTACTATACTCTCAAATATAACTTCACATATTACTCGAGTATAAAACTTAATCGTTTGTATCGCATGGCGGACTATAAACTCGGGAATTTAATCGATAAATTAGTATCGAACTCGTGAACCGAGTTAAACAACGGTTCGAGTAAGGTTTTAATTATTTCATCGTACTGTATTGTCAATTAATGGAATGTGCATTTTTGTTTTACAAAATGTTTTTTTTTTAATTGGCTATTATTTTGTTGTTCTTTTATTGTCGATGTTTAAAATTTACTTTATATTCCTTTTTTACGTGATTTAGTTTGCAGATAATATTTAAATCGCAGTACCTATATTATTTTCCGTATAATAGCTAACCATTTGCCACCCGCGTTTTTTTTTTAAATTAAGTCTAACGCAATTTGACTTATTAAAAACTTGCATTTAGAAATAGGTACCTACCTATCTCACGTCAGATTAGGAAGGGGGCCTCTAAAAGTCACCAGAAACAACATAGCCTCAAGTAATTAATGGGCAGATATTTTTATGGTCTTTAGTCAAAATCAAAACTCATTTATTCAGTTTAGGCCCTGATAAAGCACTTATGAACGTCGATAGTTGCAATAATTACGATAGACTCTACCACCAGTTCCACATACACTTGAACTTTCTCAGTTCAAGTGTATGTGGAACTGAGAACTAAGAAATGTGGACTCCGGCAAAAAACTCAGCTTCATTTTTTTTGAGGATATTTCTTTTGGATTTATGTAATTACAGCCAGTGAGTCATACTAACTAGAGTACTATCACAGTGTAACTAGGTATATTCTCCCTACAGTGTGGCATCGCGCGTGTAAGTACTTACGCTGCCGCACGCAGACGTGCCAGGATTGTCACAAAATGTAAAAATGTAGGAGTGTTACTACCGCTCATAGGCTACAGGGAAATGGGGAACCGCGGGGTGGAAAACAGTCTCATAAATTTAATCATAGACATAGGTACCTATTAGGTTATTGGAATGAGCCGCCATGATACGTTTGAGGAACTTTTTTTCAAAACTTGACTATTCCACTTTTGATGAAACTGACTTTTTTTTTTTGTTCGATAACATTAAAATTTACACTCCGCGAAAATATAACTGGGCAAAAACTTGATAATTACACCAGAAAAAAAAGATGAAATGGCATGATTTCGTCAAAAATAGATTATTCCACGTGAAAATGACATTACCTACAAAACTATTTTCTCAGATTGTGAAAAAACACAAAAGGTAGATTAGTCAAGTTTTTAAAAGAACCTCCTCGTTTACAAGAAATGTGCAGCAAAAAATAAAATTATCGCAATTATAAATAAAATTTTGTTTAAACAATTTAAAATACTGTGGAAATTAAAAAAGTTTATTATGAATATTGAATACACTTTAGTTCAGTTCGTTGCAAATATTGAATCCAGTAAATTGGACTGTAACAAAAAAAAGTGGAGTAAAAACTGGTCAAGCGCGACATGCCCAAAGCTGATATGGTTCTGTATGATTTGTTATCTTGGTGGAATTTAATATAAAGATAATTACGTCTTTTTTAAAAGTAGCTTGATCTCGACTAATGTCTATATGACATATAATTATGTATATACCAGTATGCAAAGAAGGTTGTTTGGAGGGTAGGTACATGATGTTATTTTTTTCTGAATCTATTTGGTATTTAGTTTTTCTTCCTTAGCTGTTGGGTTTTGAAATATTTTTGATAATTTTAATCGAGTAACATCCTTGGGGAGGCCTTTGTCCAGCAGTGGACGTCTTTTGGCTGACATGATTATGGTGAAGATACTTTCTATGAAAATGAAAAATAAAAATGATTTACGATTTCAAAATTGTTAACATGTAAGCCGAACAATGTATTTTCACAAATCAGAAAGGGTATTTTATTTCAACATGTTTGTATTACAAACGTCTTTTTATAAGTAGGAACATAATATTAAAAATAATAATCCTTACTATACTAATTTACTTTCACGCGGCAATAAAGTAATAGATCGATGTGATTTTTGGCCGTAGAGAAACTGAAGGTTTTTTACCCAAAAACGGGGGTATAACCACGATAATCTAATAAAATAATATTATGGACGTAAGATGCTCATCAGGGGCGTTTATATCCACCACATTTTATATATGCTTCCAATTTAGATTGCATTTCAAAAATATAAAGCGTTTTTCTGTACATCCTACGGAACCCTAACAAATCGTCAGAGCGTTGGAGCATACGGTTTTCAATCAACGAAAACTTTATTAACCCGTTTATAGCTCGCAGATTTTCGGTCGATGACACCGATATAAAAGGGGAGGGTTAAGGTTTTGTTGTTACTTTTAAGACCTGTTGTGTGTGATATTACCTACTGGATTTAATAAAGATAATTTCAAGGGAAAAAGAGTTATATTTTATAGTCCTAAGCAAACAAGTTTACTACCAGTCTGATGGTAAGCGGTTACTCGTAGCCTCTGTAGAAGCTTGCAACAATGAACTCACGCATTCCGGATCTTGTAAAAAAATCTTCACACCTTTCTTGAAGAATACCCATAATCTTAGAAATTGAAAAGAACCACAAAAAAAACGAAATGCCTTACTGAATTTCCTGCTTGCTTGCGTGTTTCAAACGATTGTCCTGGATAGGAATCGAACTCACGACCTGCGGCTAGCCCGACATTAAAATTTCACAATAATAAAGGTAACATTTTATGAAAATTATGTTTATTCAAACAGAATACCTAGCTTCATACCGAAATAACTTATGACCTTGTAATACCAGTATCCAACCCTAAAACTTAAATTAATCCTATTGATACTAGTATTAGGACCTAAATTAATCAACTTGTAAACCGATTTTATGCCCAAAACATAACACTCGCATTAAATTTTGAGCTCAAACTCGTTGTCACTGAGCTCGCTTTGCCATAACACGATTTTACTACAAGGGGTAGAACTTAAACTATGTTGCAAACGATCGCAGAAACTATGTCAGATGGTAAGTTTGTTGGATTACCCAATAGTATATGTGCTACCATTAATTCACAGTAACGAGTAAAGTGCTCCAAAAAGATTCCAAAGTTTTTGGGAGCAAAAGTGTCGTAACTCAAGATATGGCTCAAGTCCTTAGTCTTATACCTTTATCAGTCAGAGCATGCTTTCCTTTTTTTACTTCGTTTCTTATTGTAACTTTATAATTAATGGAAAGTGATAGGTGTAGATAGTTTTTTTTTGGTAATAATAGGTACAGCAAAAGATTTTTTTAAATTATTTAAAGATTTTTGGAAATTCGGAAGTATTTATGTAATTATTGTTGTTTTTTAATGATGTATGCTTGCGCATACGCTATGTTCAAACAACAATTATTCTTAAGAGAATAGATATACAGCCGTAAATTAAATTTTGTATTTTAAAAAATCTATTCAAAATCTATTGATTCAGTATAAAAGATGAAGTTACTTCTTTTTTGTAGTAATTTACAATAATTTGTCAAATAGCATATTTTTTTGTAAATTTTTTAGTTTTTTTTAAAGTAACGAAAAAGTGCAAGTTATTTCGTATTTTTAAATGATAGACATCTTCGTGGGATTAAAACTTTGAGAGATATGTTTTTTTTGGATATTTTTATAGAGAATATCTCAAGAAAAAATACATAATGGCTGCCACATAGAGGTTGGACACACTCGGGGTGTGTCGTGTATTTTTGTATAAAAAGGGTTGAAATATAAGTACCTATAATATCGCTAGTTCCTGACCAGACACACTGTATATAAAATAAAGACCAGCTTTTGTTGCATAAAAGAATATATTGATTTATACAATATTATACGAAAAAATTGAATTGCCAACTTAAGATAGGCATTGAAGGATAAAAACGACACATCTTATTCACATCGTCTAATATTGGATCATAGAGCGTATTCTCAAAATATATTGTATCAAATAACGTGGAGAAAAAACGTATGTTCCTATTCCCTCATGCGAAATTGAAATACGCACCAATATTATAACTGGAAGCGACAATTTTCGAGGACGCCTCACAGATGTTGCCAATATATAATAATACCTAGGTACAATATGGTAGGGTGGAATAATAGACAGAAATCAGTATGCGTGTAAATCATAAGAGTTAGCGTTAGCGAGTATTTCTACTTACTGATTTGACAGACCAGTAGGGCTAGCACGAACCATTTTGACGTATCGAAACGTAAATGTAAGTGAACTTTGAAGCTGAAATACATACATCTAACTTTAAAATTTTACTCTCTATTATTATTTATACTATCTCTGTATGATATAAAGTGCGCACGATACATAAAATTAAATCAAAGTTTTATAGAACTGTGGTATTTTTTATTCAAAAACTGCTTACGTTAATGATTCGATACGTCAAAATGGTTCGTGCTTGAGCTACTGTTGACGTGATTGGTTAAGAGGAGGCTATATTTGTATGTCTCCGTCTACTAAACTGACGAAGACAGGAGAGACGTAATTTTAGTAAAAAAATTGGTTTTATGTTATTTAAAAAAAAAACTGAGCCTTTTTTTTAAAAGTAAGAAATCTATTCCCTTTCTAATGGATTTCAGAATGTATATTAATATTTTCAAAGTTATGTGGATGGTCGAAATAAGAGAAATATGTATTCTTAGTTTTAAAAAGGGGCATATTAACGATTTTTTTCTGATGTTACTAATAATCCCAATTTAAAAAAACTATTCCCCGCCACATATTCAATAGTTTATCATATATTTTTTTCAAATCTCTTGGAACAAAGAATACAGAGAAAAACACATTTTAGATTCATTTCTTGTATAGTGAACGCACTTTACAAAAGCCAATTAACCCAAAGTAAAACATTGACAATGGCCCCGATTCTGTTGATTACAAACTAAATAACTAAATTATAATCTCACTATAACTATTTCTAACAAAAAATATAAAGAAAGGAATGAAAGATATTTTAGTCCTGTCAGATTAGTCGGAACCCTTATTTCAACGTGAATTTAAGCGCGATCTATATTAGTCACGTCACCACTCTTTCATGTAATCCTTAAAAGATAGAACATTTTTAATGCTGTCAGTTTAATCCATGCCGTCGTAATGTACGGGTAAATAGTCGTGACCAATAAAGATCGCGCTTAAATTCACGTTGAAATATGTGAAAGACTAAACTGACCGGACTAAAATATCTTGCATCCCTTTCTTATATTGACTATTAGAAAGAGATATAGTGAGATTAAATTTAGTTAGTTCGTAAACAACAGAATCGGCACCAATGTTGGAATAACATGTTAAAACGCGCTAGTTTATTGATACCTCCAATACGTCAAGATTGACGTCGTCGGTTAACTGACAAAGAAAAAATAAATTAAAAATCGACGTTTGTTACTCTGCTTAGTTTGGGATATAACCGTGTGTGAAAAAAACAGTCCCAGGACGTACTTACTTGTTTGCGAGACTCGACTGGATTGACCTTAAACATTGCTAACCAGACTGGCGTCGCTGTCCGTATTTGGCCCAACAATTTTGTTGGCATATGGCTTTTGTTTATAACAAGTAGTTTCCGTTACGCTTTTATTATTTTTAAATGTTATTTAAATTTCAACCTTGTACTATTAAGTATTCTGTGCCTTGACAGGAAAATATAAGAATTATAATAATAACGTTTTTAAAGTCAATAAGGACAAGATTCGCTTGCAAAAGAGTTGCTTTTCACGACTTTCCTAGATTTTCATTTTCATTTTATTTGACAGCGCCGGCAGACTGGTTAATTAACAATGATTCGTGACGAATCGGTTAAACATTTGAAGTGAGAACACCACTCTCAATAAAATGTTTATAATAGGTTAGTCGGATTAACATGTCAATGCAGTACTCTCAGCCCGACTAACATTACAAGACTATCTGTGTCTAAACAACATCGATGTTTATTATTGAATATAGTGGAAACGTACTGTTAGCTTTTAAAAATGTTCATAAAAGGGATTTTACATTAATGAAATTCAGCTCATAACTTGAACCATGGACAAAAACAACCGTTTCGCCTCAAAAGAGGTTGAAAACATTTCGTGGGCGAGATGAAATCGATTGTACGCCTTTCTATTTCCAACATGCAGTGCCTTTTGTACTAATGTCACCCTCTTCCTGATGTGAGGCGTGCATGAGGCGTGTCTCTTTAGTGACATATTTAAACGTATGCCTTTTTGGAATAAGAGTATTGAAACCTAGTTGTACATATGATATACCTTAAAAAATACATATACCTTGACTTGACTTATCAGCCTATGTCTCTCTACTGCTGTGGCCAGGCCACATTTTGTCGACGAACAGATGGTCGCTGGAGCAGAAAGGTGCTAGAATGGAGACCTCGGACAGGGAAATGTGGAGTAGGACGCCCTCGCTGGACAGATGACAGATAAAAGGTTCTGACGAATTGTTAACCTCCTCTTTTTTTAAGTCTGTTAAAAATAGCAGGGTATGAAAGGATATATACCTATTTAGTATTCTATCTTAATGCCAAACTTCCAAGTTTCTACGTTACTTAGTTTTCGAATAAAACTGTTAAGACACCGGAGTGATCTTATAAGGGTTTCATATTAATTCCTTTTAAAGAGAACCCTAAAAAACCCAAAAATTTATTTTGGTAAATCATCCTTACATTTGGTTTGTTATTTTTTTTATGACACGTAATACGATATACACTGAATTCAGAGGTATTCAAATCAATCAGGAAAATGTATCACTATTAGGTATAGTCAGCGTTATATATTGACACTTTAGTACCCTTTCATAATAAATCTGTTGACATTATTTTGATAGTTTGTTTAAAAACTGTGTATTGCGGTAATTTGACAAGGTTCTAAACTGTTCAGATATTTTAGACACTGGCTGTTCTATATTCAGTGGATACTATATTACATAACCTCCGAATCAGTGAGCTCATAGCAATTCTACAAATGCTGTGTTCAAATAAGTATTCCCCAGCGAGAGATTACATAAAGTTTGTATGTAAGTTTGTGTGCATGTCACAGCGGAGCGCGGTTTTAATATACGAGGCGATGACCTTTCCTTTTTAGTGAGGTTTATGCGAGGCATTACTCAAGTCTGTTGGGTTCTTTATTTGAATTTTTATGCAAAGAGGTTATTCCTCTCGGTCAATTTGTATAAATTAAATGTTTTGAAAGTAGAACGTAGGTAGTTTGTTTCACTTTTTTATTCTTTATTTTAAATTTAAATCGCGAATATGATAGACATAAACAAAATGAACTTAGACATACGTGGAAATACGCTCTGTTTTAAAATTACGCCATTCATAATTATTCAACCATTACGGAGCTGATTTTTTGTAATAAATAGAATTATAGTATACCTACTAACTATTCGCGTTTTCACCTGCGATCCCCTACTTTACCCCTTTAGTGATTGATTTTAGCATCTAGTGTTGCAGCATATGCTGAGATGGGCGCCTTTTTTGGCCTCACACTGCATATTATACTACATGTATTTTGTTTAAATGTATCTGTTTTTTTTTATTATGCTTATGTTTTTGTGAGACCAAAATAAATTTATTTCTTTCTTTCTTTATTTTACTAAAATCCTTTCTTAGCGGATGCCTACGTCATAAAAACTATCAGTATGTTAAATTTTAGTCCAATCCGTCCAGTGGTTTCAGCTGTGCATTGGATAGATCAGTCAGTCACTCAATCAGTCACATTTTCCATTTATATAATTAGATTAGTATGAGATCCTATTAATATTAAAAATGTGAAAGTTTGTGAAAATGTACGGATGTTTCTTTCACGTTAAAACTACTCAACGGATTTGGATGAAACTTGGCACATAGATAAAAAAAAAATATCCTGGGAAATTCTTCACACATGGTTAACTGATCCCAAACTAAACAGAGCTTGTACTATGGAAACCAGATAACTGATATACTACATATACTACTTTTTTTTTGTATATACATACTTATATAGATAATTACACCCAGACACAGGACAAACATGACAGACATGTTCATGCACACAAATGTTTGTCCTGGATGGGAATCGAACCCATGATCAGCGGCAGGATAGTGTCTTAACCAACTGCGCCAACTGGCTTGTCAAGATAGATCATATCCTAGAATAACATACAGGGTACTTTTTATCCCGAGAAAATATAAGGTCCCCGGGAACGCGGGTGAAATGAAACCACAAGGCGGTTATTAAAGTATGATTTTGTTATAAATTTATTATATATTATTGTATAACAATTTTACCATTAAATCTTGTTGGTATCGGGTCTCGGGTATGCTAAAAATAGCTGCCAAAAATACAATACAACACAATACGCCTGCCGCTGTCAATTGGTACATATATAGCAATCAATCAAACATTTTGTATTCGAGTAACGATTGTTCCTTACATTGTGAATTGATTCGCGCGGCCATGTTTCTAGTGTTAGGTGTTGTTTGAAAAATATTATTTTTTAGATACTTTTTTTATGAGTTTGCGAGATTGGTTTTAGGGTCTTATTGTGTAGAACCTTTTTTTATCACGTCTTTGTAGGGTTCCGTACCCAAAGGGTAAAACGGGAACCCTATTACTAAGACTCCGCTGTCTGTATGTGTGTCTGTTATCAGGCTGTATCTCATGAACTGTAATAGTTAGACAGTTGAAATTTTCACAGATAATGTATTTCTGTTGCCGCTATAATAACAAATACTAAAAAACAGAATAAAATAAATATTTAAGGGGGCTCCCATACAACAATCAAAATGTTTATAGATAATGGTCCGACTCGCACTTGACTGTTTTTTTTAACATGCGAGCGTAAATTAGAGAAGACTCGAGTACTTCGACCAATAATAATCGCGGATTAATTTCATCACGTCATATTATGTGATTTCATTGACCAAAGATTTTAGTCTTCTTTAGTCTGCCCTTGCCATGCTACGGGGTAGGAGGTCCATGGTGACCTCCTGTAGCCTAAACCTTCTTCAAAGACAATAATATGAACCACCTTGGAGCTATACAGAACCCAGCGCAAAAATAATAATTATAATCAGTTCAGAAGCAAAAAAGTTATGCGTGAACAAATTTGAATTTTAACAATACAAAAATTAATACAAAATGTCACCTACCTCTATACCAAACTTTATCAAAATTGTTCGAGCCACTTGAGCGTGAAGAAGCAATAAACATAACTCACAAACATTCGCATTTATATTATTCAAGTAAGATCTGAAAATGGTTGTGTTTTAAATAAAATGATAAATATTTACCAACAAAGGTAATAAATTTCCATTAGATATTAAAAATATTAACGCACCCATTCCATTAATATGTTAATCCATTATCCATTACTGAATTGCTAATAAAAACATACGTGTATTTAAATATTAATTGGACTAATAATTAAAATTACATTCGCCGTATTTAACTCATTATTTACAACATTGTAGATTTTGCGTCGCGATTTTACTCGCGTTCAGGAATTAACCATTATGTTTTCGAAAGTATTATCTATCGATCTGCCACTCTGTATACTCACAAATGGTTTTAAGAACATTGGTTATTTTAAAGTACCTAGTAATAATAAAGCTGAAGAGTTTTGTTTGTTTGAACGTGCTAATCTCTGGAGTTATTAGTCATATTTGAAAAAATCTTTCACTAATAGGAATCTACATTATCCCCGAAGGTTATAGGCTACTTTTTATTTGGGAGTGAAAACGCGGGGAACAGTGGTAATCTCTTTTGATAATTAGCTTTATTTTAACCGGCAACAATAGGGATGTTCCTCCATCGATTTAAAACTTATTATTTTATAATGGTATAACTAGCTCCCATCCCGCGGTTTCACTCGAGTTCAAAATAAAGTTCTCCTGAGTAGAAAATTTTATATCCCTTATTATGATTTTATTATTAAAATTAAATAAATAAAAACTAAACTAAAAATTGCCCAGTCACGATTATCTCATAAGTTGTTCTATCAAATTAAATAAATATCCTGGGACATTCTTCACACATGGTTAACTGATCCTAAACTAAGCAGAGCTTGTACTATGGAAACCAGATAACTGATATACTACATATACTACTTTTTTTTTGTAAATACATACTTATATAGATAAGTTATACAACCAGACACAGGACAAACAGACATGTTCATGCACACAAATGTTTTTCCTGGATGGGAATCGAACCCACGACCAGCGGCGTGATAGGTGGCGTCTTAACCAACTGCGCCAACTGGCCTGTCATTAATTAAATCTTGTAACTTGCTTCCACCCGCGGTTTTACGCGTATACCCGGGATAAAAAGTACCCTATGTTATTTTCCGGTTCATAACCTATCTCTCTGCCAAAAACTACGTCCATCTATTATTTCGTTTTCGTTTCTGCGTACAAGAAGGACATACCAACTAATATTTTGTCTTAAGTAAGTAAAGATGACGTAAATTCAATGTTATTTTACAGAATATGAACAAATAAAAATACATTTTAAATTGTTGGTGTAATGTTTTATTAACCAATTAAATTCAAATTTATTTGGCATGTAAAACCTGTAGAGGGCTATTGATGAAATGAGCTCACTGACTGCATTTAACCAATTTTACCGCATAACCGTAAATATTTATCACTTAACATGTTAATATATTTATCGGGAGGTTGGATTGTTAGTCCGACCTAGTTGACTCATATTATAATTTTGGTAGACCAAAAGTATAATAGGCTTTTGTGTAGTTTGTGGTCAGCCTATCGCAAGATTCGCAAGGTCTCGAGTGTACGCACCTCAGTGGAATTGTAGCTTAACGTAATTTAAGACCACAAATTGATAATTAAATTATTACAAGAATAAATCTAACGGGGCCCATGAAGGATTTCTTGTGTCGCTTCTTCTCCTCATAGGGGACTTTTCCGAAGCGATGGTATAACTTTGTTTCATTGCCTGCATTCCTGCGCCCACCCAAAAATCGGACCTTAGAGACACAATTTTTGTACAAAGAAATGATTTTTAGAAAATTCTCTATAATAATATAAATTGAAGTCTGTTCACACGTCTTGTTCCATAACCCTGTCCGTAAAGCTGGCTCCAGACACTTCAAACTTGTTATTCGATAAGGGACTGTATAATAGCCTGCCAGGGTGTAATGTGTTGAAAGGTTACAAAAATTAGCCCTCTCTGTATTCTAAAGGCGTTGTTAGTGAGAGGGTCAGAGTGAAGCCCTCTGGGAACGATAGTGGACGCTACTTAAATTGTAAGGGATAGTGCGTTTGGATTCGGAGAGTTTACTTGCTTGTAGAGATTATGACTTTTTTATATTTCGTGTTATTGTTTGTTTAATTTTTTAAGGTATTTAGGGAAAAGTAGAATATTTCAATTAAGTATAGATTAGTAGTAGGACCATTAAAATCAGTTAAAACATTACATAGATATAAACCGACTTGACTTTACTTACTAATGTCACTGACGTGACACCTAAGACAGCTCAAAAAAATTAAAATTGTAGTTTATTCTGAATTAAATATAATCAAATTTACAATGATTTCACTCCTACAACTACTACTGGAAAACAAGAACGGGTAGAATTACTAGCAACTGAAATAAACTACTCGACCAATCAACTAAACGCATCAAAAGCCCCAGTATCGACAGGTGGACGACCGATTTGTAAGAAATAAGTACGTGCCATTCCTAGCTCTATGTTACCATTGACCGTTACACTAACATTGTGGAAGTTCGACGTATGGAGCTTTTGAAAAGCTTTTATGCATTAGGAGAGATTTCTTTTGAAAAGGAGTTCGAAATTACAATTTGTTGCAAATCTTTTGAAACTTTTATGTGGAAGATATGTGACTGGAGGGAGGATTTTGAGATGTATTATTGGTTGGGAATAAGGTTTTTTTAAACATGATTTATGTCAGAGCAAATTTTTTTGAATGCCAAATAAATACCTAGTTTATAATGATTATACCTACCTATAAATCAATTATTGAGAAACCGGTCATTAACATTAAATAACCAGTTATTCTTTAACTATGATATTTTGCTGTTCACTAAAATACATTTCAGCCACTGAATTGCTATAAACATAGTTGAAATTGTGCAATAAAACATTGAACAGAAAAGTAATTAATTATACTGCGTCCAGATAAATCGGTAGAAATAAAAGCGATTTAATAAAATTGGTAAAGTTAGTTTTAGAAATATGTTGATAGTGTTCCGTATTATTATTGAATGTGTTAAATTGAGTAACACCGCCTAATTGCCAAATTGAAGTGGCAGTGGACGGGGCACATAGATAAAGCTAACTCTAACTCTGTGGCATAAACCGCTAGTTTTTAAAGACTTAAATTTTGGTGACTGTATTCATTGTAAAGCGTAGGCTTAATAAGAAAGTATTTTTCAAAAATCCACTCCAAAAGGGTAAAATGGGGGATCTTGGAAGGAAACCCAGTACATTAAAGGATCACATAAATAAAAATATTTATTACCAGAAAAACCAAATGACTAAGCTGTTATTGCTTCGCGGAACCCTGATAAAAATATAGTGAGCAAAAATCCATTGACATATTTAGTTCGCATTGCAGGACTACAGAGTATTGGCAACATGCCAGCTTGCCAGTTTACTTGCGTACGTAATTGGTACACTTCAACCCGAGCACCGCGAGGTTGAATGCTGTATAGAAATCGATGATTACTTAATATATCCTCGTAATGTTATGTGATAATTTAGTGCCTAATTTAATTAATGTCATATCATTAGTTAAAATTATTTAGATATACCGGGTGTAAGTGACGTCTTAATGGAAATTGAAACCATGGATTCTGTTAGTTATTTTGGACCCTAAAGTATTGTGTAGTTTTAAAAAAAAATATATATTAAGAATAAGGCTGAGAGCCTTCTGCGCTCGCCGATTTGTTCGGTAAGGCTGATGCTGCCATCAGAGGCTATCATAGTATCGCAGACATCAAAACGGTCAGATTAGAGTTCCTACATACTTATTATTTTACACTTTTGAGTGTTTTTGAAGGCGGTTCTCTTTTGTTAAAAGTTATCTCAAAATTTATTTGAACCAACGACCTTCACGGCATTCGACGCCACTAATACTGTTCTATCATCCCTAAAAGCCAAAACCCAGTGCCAAAATCAAACAAAGGAACATACGCTACTGAATTATTTAAACGCTTCTTATTAAACTTAACCATAGTTATTAACGCTGTTCGTTCATTTCAGAACTCGTTACTTGGACAGCTTCCAAGTTAAAATTTTCTAACTTTTCACAGTTGTAATGTTGTTTAAACTATGTCTGTGTAACATTAAATACAGTGATACTTTCAAAGAAATTTGAGGAAGCGAGAAAATTATATTGTCTAACTGGAGAAGTGACCGGATAATTTAAGTTTTTTAAAATGAATTTGGGTATTAGATTACACATCAAATCATATTTTTTTATGACACGGTAAAACGATAGATTGCTATGGAAATTTATATGAAATACTTGCGTGTGACGTCATAGTTATAGTACATCAATTGAGCTAATCTAATAGTGGGTCAACTGGTAATTAAAAATCATTCATCATCATCATGTCAGCCAAAAGAAGTCCATTGCTGGACAATGGCCGGTCTTGCGCTACCCGCATCCAGCTGTTTCCCGCCACCCACACAAGATCGTCGGTCCACCTTGTGTGGGGCCTGTCCACGCTGCGTCTTTCAGTTCAAGTTCGCCATTTAAGAACCCTTCTGTCTCAGCAGCTGTCGGTTCAAAATCATTAAATGCTTCAAATGTATCTGATGTTTTCGCATGTTTTTAGATGTTTTATACGCTGGATAGTCTGATAATTTATTTTTCAAACTGTCAAATAGACTATTCATAGGCTTGGAGTACTTAATTGACGGTAACAAAAATGATTTATTATTATTTAGATTTTTAGGCCACTCAGCTATAAAATTTTACTTTAAAAATATTATTAATTTATGCTTATGATGTTTTTTTCCGATATCATCAACAATCATCGTCATATCTCAGCCAGTTTACATTAAATCTTTCTCATGAATTACTCCGTCCATTGGTGTAAATGTTATGAAAATCCGTTCAATAGTTTCTGAATATCGCTTTCAAACAGACGCGGCCCTTTTTCTTATAATATCTAGTGGTATAAGCTAAACATCTTCACACATTATATATATGTATATGTAGCACACGCCTAAAAGACCCCACATTGTCGGAAATACCAGTATATTTACTCAATAAAATTGTTTATTAGAATGTTTTAGTATTTTTTATCTCATAAACAACACTAAGTGTATATAAATCATTTTTTATGATGTACCCGTAACATCTTAAAAGTGTTCCTACATATTTGAATTTTCCCTTTTCTCCTTAGACGACTTGATCGAATTTAGCTCTTATAACTTAAGTGTAAGGGTAAGAATGCTTTGGTGTTTTTATAAATTTACCCGTGTAACATAATTGGTTGGGTTTAGAGTATAATTTATTGTCTGTCATTTAAGGCAGGATATGGGAATATCTTCACCTCATTAGTAAGCGTATTTCCTGCGGTTTTACTCGGTTTTTCAGTCCTTTAGTGTTGCCGGACAATCGATAATATATCGATACTATCGAGGAACCCGCAACTTAAACGTCATTGTCAGATCACAAAGATTTAAAATGTAAACCAAAAAAATTACATAAACAAAGAAAGTGTTAGGTACTATTGAACAGGGAGCTTTTAAATACTTTGATGAGGATAGACACAGTTTTGTGATCTGAATATAGTTTATTAATTTTTCTGACAAGATTTGTTGTTGTTTTTTAAAGGCAAAGGTACAGAGCCTTACATCCTTGTCTTATTTGATTATCTTCAGTTAGGTTTTAGTACAATGGTAGCAGTTCTACTAAAACTTTTCACGGACTTCTTGAGACAACTTGAAAAGCCACTATACACGTAATCATTTCATTTCACTTCACTGGTGCACTTGTATTGATCTTTATTGAACAAAATACCACCGATAATATTCAATAAAACTCAAAAAATACACTATTTTATGAAAATAAAATGAAAACGCAACGTCACTTCGCAAGTTCCCGCCAAAAAGTCCTGACAAGATTTGAAACTGACATAAAATACTTTCTTCTTGTAATTTATACGGTAGTTAGTCAGAGACAAGACTCTGTTTCTACAGTTATGTTCTAATAAGGCCGCCTTATCACTAAAAGTGATCTCTACCAGGCAACCTTTGGAAGGAGTGAAAATGAAAAACTATATAAGACGGAAGTGTGCAATAGGAAATAATAAAACAAAACCATTAAATATACGCAAGTGTCATGGGTACCATGCCAAATTTTGAAGGAGATTATTTTTGTAATTAGTAGTTATATAGTTTAGTTTTTATTTATGTTAATAAGTGTAAATATGGTAAATAATTTAATTGAAATCATATATTAAAACCTTCAACCTCCTTAGTGATACTAAAGTTAAAAAAAAATATATTAAATATACCTCCTTAAAAATATTGTTTTATTGTATACTAGCTTTGCGTCTCGCGGTTTCACCCGCGTTCCAAGGGATCTTATGTTTCCGAGGGATAAAAGGTAGCCTACGTGTTAATCTAGGATGTAAGCTAGCTCCGTACCAAATTTTAACAAAACTGGTCCAGCCGTTTGAACGTGAAGAAGTAACAAACATACAAACTTTCGCATTTATAATATTACTAGCTGTCCCCCGCGGTTTCACTCGCGTTCCCAGGATAAAAGGAGCCTACGTCCTTCTCTTTATATATGTGCAGTAGTTTAAGAGTAAGACGGTAACAAACAAACAGAGTTACTTTCGCATTTACTATATAAGTATATATTATTTGGATTATACAATATCAATAACATTAATTCAAATTCTTTTCCTTAAATCTACTAACTATAATCTGGGAGCACGGCAGTGCCCCCGCCAAGTCGAGCAAAAAGTGGCATACCCTATTGTTTCTAAATCTGTGCTATAATAAAACTTCATGAACATAATAATAAAAAAAAAAAATATTATAATAATATTCCCTGAAATACTATCTATTTAAAGTTAATATAATATATAGATACACTAATATAATATAGGTAGGTACTTATTGCTTGAGTGAAAACGCGGGGCAGAGGCTAGTTTTCTTTAAAACATAGAATAACATTTTTAACCTACCAAAACAATGTTCAACCCATATCTTAAACAAAGAATAACAATTTGTCAATATAGAGAAAGTTCCTCTACACTGAAACAATGTATTTGTCTACAAATCAGTATTTTTTTTATCTCCAACAAAGGAACGGGAAATACTTTTCGTCTAAAGTTTCGTGTAAAGGAAATTTCTCAACAATATAAGTTTTTCAGCAGTTTGTTGCAAAATCGACATTCGCGTTTGCAATCTTTCTATTGGATCTGGCAACATCGATGTATTATTTGAGATTGACGAGTATTTTATACAACACTAGCCTTACCCTGCGATTTTATCCACGATCTTCTATTTTACCCGGTGTGGAATTTGAAAATCCTTATTGGATTTTCATACTTTATAAGGGATCCTAAAATGTTGTCTCTAAGACCAGCAATTTAGATTGTGTGTTTTTTTTGGTTTGATAAAATTCACGTAGTTAAAAAAAATGTACAAGTAAGGGACTTTGAATTTTATATTATACAGACTAGTGGCGCCGGCCAAGAACTGCGATTTTAAAATAAAATATAGTACGAATTCCTTATACAGGTTGCTGCGAAATCTATTTTTTAGGCGATGATAGCTCAGTGGTAGTGACGTCGGATGCCGAGACGAAGGTCCCGGGTTCGAATCCTACAATGAGCTTGAGCTTTCGGTGAAGGAAAACATCATGAGGAAACCATAGCAGGGTGGTAGGGTACTTTGTAGTACCCGCCTGGCTGGCTACCACCCTCAAGTTGAAAATCTATCACCAAGCACCTTTCGGTGTGTTCCGACAGCTGCACTTGAGAGCCAGTTCCCTTATAGGCTTTGTGTGCTTACCATCATCGGCCACATCTTCACTGACCACGGTGAGATTGTGGTCAAACACAGTAAAAAATATAAAAAATAAAATAAACCCACAATAAACAGTATCTGTTCCAAATATTTTAAGGTCCAAATATAGCAATAATCAAAGCTATCTAAACAATACGAGCGCCGTTCGGAATCTTTAACAATAGGAGTTTAAATTTAAATACATTTTCAGATCGTGGGGTCATTTAGACGATATCGTTTGAACAATGGAGGGGGGGGGGGGGAGCGTCTTTTGTCAAGCCTCCTTTGTTGAAGGATGATTGAAATATTTTCATTATATCTTTGAGGTTATATAGCTCTTAGGATTTTAATTATGATGCTTCAGATGCAATGCATTTCTGTTATGGGGGATTTAAATTTTATAACGTTTTTTGCTTCAAGAAGGGTGTGAAGAGATTCTTCAAAGCGCAAGTGATGTTGGTGTTGCAAGAGGCTACGGTAACCACTTACCATCAGGCGGGCCGTCTGCTTATTGTCGTACAAAAAACGAAATAGTTGTGAAATCAGTTTTTTTAAAACAATTGGAATTTATGGTCTGTCCAAGACAAGTTATAATAGTAAGGATGATCTTCTAACGGCTGAATGGATTTTATTTAAAAATAGCTAAGACACTTTACAAATGAAAAAACTTAATCAAAATCAGTTCATTTATTTAGAAGCTACGATGCCACCGACAGACACACAGAGCTACACCACAAAAAAAAACATAATCTGTACATAGGTATAGGTATAAAAAATTCAGATAATTTTGGGAAGTTTTTTTGCCGAAACCATACTACCGATAATTTTTCTGGTTCTCACCAAAAAAAAAAACCAAGTACTGTAAGTACGTTAGTCCCAAAACCAACACAGTGACATAGAATTAGCATCTGACTCACGTAGGTGAGGTGAGGTGAGATGAAGTGACGATTTCCTTCTGTCACCTCGTTACATTGACAATTTGCATAAACCAATATCCGCTTCGTTTTGTTAAGAGATTGCTAGAAAATTCTCAAAGGGCATGTTTTAGGCTTTTTTTTTATACTACTAAGGAAACAAGCAAGAATACGGCCCACCTGATGGTATGTGGTTACCGTCGCCTATCGCCATTGGCAATATTTCTGGTATTCAATGTGTTGCTGACCTGTTGCCGGAACACACCGGTAGGTGCTTGGCGACAAATTTTCAACTTGAGGGTGGCCAACCAGGCGGGTACTACAAAGTATCCTACCATCGTGCTATGGTTTCCTCACGATGTTTTCCTTCACCGAAAGCTCAAGCTCACTGTAGGATTCGAACCCACGGCCTTCGTCGCGGCATCCAACGTCACTACCACTGAGCTATCATCGCCTTAAAATTAGGCTGATCTATAGAGCGTACTGAGACTTCGCTCAGACTTTACCGTACAAAGTCGTTATTTAAAATGCAATCTTCGTATCTCTCAGAGTGTGTGCTAAGCAAAACCTAAGTGCACCTAATCGACGACTTACCAAAACCAATTAAAAGACACAAATAATTTCATTATTACATAGGTTTCTACCCTAAGCAAAGTCTAAGCACGCTCTATAGATCTCCGCCTTAAAGTGGGTTCAAAATAATTTTATTTTTGATCCACAAAAAAAAATAAGAAAAATATACAAAGGCTCCTTAATTTACTTTCATCAAAATATAATCTCTTCTCGGTTCATAGCAGTTTCGAATAAAAGGCCAGCCCAAATGCGACATTATGCATCAAAATCTGTTCAGCCATTATGTATTAGTATTTTTATATCTGTAGATGTGTAATATGGCTTTTTTGGCTGAAATAAAGATTTATTATTATTATTATTATTATTATGAGTTCACAATAGAACGGACATACCATAAGCGCGAAATGTTTTTTGGCATTAAAGCCACTCCATACCACTATTGGCAGTCTATTACGATTGAGTGACACACTTAGCACTGTTGGCAGTCACGGTGTTTGTGCTCGGGGTTGCCGAGTGATCTTGAGTGGCGATCGAGTCTTGATTGTGAGTAAGACGTCAAGAACGACGACGGTTAGAATCAACAACTATGTATTTTGTGGTTCGAATGAGAGTTGACGTTTGTACCTAATTCAAGTTCAAGTTCAAAATTGAATGTGAAGCCCTGTAGTTGTAGCATTAGGGATTTTCTAAAAAAAAATATTGAAATTATTTATACATTACCTTAGGTGTGAAATCGTAAGTAAAATTTTAACCATGGATTCAGTACACGATTATGGACCCCATAACGTTAAAAAATAAACTAAAAAAAAATTCTTCACTGAAAAGTGCAATGTCAGTTCAATAAGCGTCCGATCAACTGTTAAAATCACAGGCAAAGTTTATTAAAACATTATACCTATTCCCACAATAATGATTTAAGGCGATGATAGCTCAGTGGTAGTCCCGGGTTCGAATCCTACAATGAGCTTGAGCTTTCGGTGAAGGAAAACATCGTGAGGAAACCATAGCACGGTGGTAGGGTACTTTGTAGTACCCGCCTGGCTGGCTACCACCCTCAAGTTGAAAATCTGTCGCCAAGCACCTCACGGTTTGTTCCGACAGCTGCACTTGAGAGCCAGTTCCTTTCTAGGCTTTGTGTGCTTACCATCATCGGCCACATCATCACAGACCACGGTGAGATTGTGGTCAAACACAGGCCTATACATAGTAAAAGACATCACTGTTTTTGTCCGGTAAGGTTGCTGCAGCCATCAGAGGCTACCAACTTTAGTCCTTTCAAAAAAAAATGTAGGAATATAATGTTTATTGCAGTATTTTGTAAATTAGTCAAATTAATTAAATGTGACGTAAAATTCTAACACTATGAGGTCAATCATGAGCTGAATTAATGGTATCAGTTTTGGTTAAAATGTCACTTATTCCCGGTATATTCTACCTATCATCATAATAAGGAATATGTAAAGTAGTAGTATATGTAGTATATCAGTTACCTGGTTTCCATAGTACAAGGCTCTGCTTAGTTTGGGATCAGATAACCTTGTGTGAAGAATGTCCTAAGATATTTATATATTTTTAATAATGTTTGTAACAAAGAAATGTGAAGTGTATATATTATGCATATCATTTTATACGTATTGAATAATTTTGTTTCGAACGATTTTTATTGCCTGTATAAACTCTGAAATCGAATAATAAAATTAGTCATTAGATTTTTAATGTTTGTTTATGGAGTCTATAAAAGATAACAGAACATTAAAACATTACTGCTGTCATAACCCTCTTTAAAAGAGGGAGGGAGAGGTGGTTTGGTGACTCACTTTTAGTAAAATCTGATGGATAGCTTGATCTTTATTTGATAATTCCCAAAGTTTTAATAAGACTTTACATATATAGTAAAGATTAACATAAACATACAAAATCTATACTGATAGACCAGTTGTCGCAGTTGGTTAAGACACCACCTATTGCGCCGCAGGTCGTGGGTTCCATCCATCCAGGACAAACATTAGTGTGCATGAACATGTCTGTTTATCCTGTGTTTGGGTGTCATTATTTATATAAGTATGTATAAAAAAGTAGTTTAAACCACTAGGGCGTAGATAACCGTTTTTTTTTTTTTTGAAAGGACTAAGTTGGTAGCCTCAGATGGCTGCAACAACCTTACCGGACAAAATAGATAACCGTGTCACAGTATTTTAGACGACGCTGCCAAACATTTACTTTCTGTGAATTTATTTTGAAAATTTTAGCTTTTTAGACAAAGCTAGCCTTAGCTGGCCTCCGTCTTTTTTATTTAGTCTCGGCTACTAACGGAAATCCGTGATCAGCTAGCCGACGCCCTAGTGATAAACAATAATCTTGAAAAATATTTTCCTTTCACGTAATTTGGGAACTATTTACCCAATTCTGCCACCTGTCAAAGCCTAACATCGACAATTTGCATAAACCAATATCCGATCGGAGTGTCTGAGCACCTCGTAACACACAATTGGTACTACTACGGGTTCTAGATACAGATTTAAAGTCACTCAATACTCACTTGCTATTGTGAGAGAATTTCCAAGTGAGCAGACTTAAAATCTAAAGTACCTATGGTTGAAAACTGACAAGTAATGAGAGATACAAAGCCTCATGCCTAATCCTTATTAATGCCTACTAAAGGAAAAATGTGCCACAGTGACCACAGATTTAACGCATAGTTTTTTTTTTTTTTTTGGCATCACACTTCTGTATTTTGCCAGTGTCAAGGTGAGCAATGTAGGTATTTTTATATTCTTCATGTATTAAATTCTCGTCAATCGTCAAGTTTCAAAGTTCAAGTCATATTAAATCTTCTTCGAGTCATAGTCAATCAGTATAGTTGGGTTTTAGTACAATGGTAGCCGTTCTACTAAAACTTTTCACGGACTTCTTGAGACAACTTGAAAAGCCACTATACACGTAATCATTTCATTTTACTTCACTGGTGCGCTTGTATTGATCGTTATTGGACAAAATACCACCGATAATATTCAATAAAACTCAAAAAATACACTATTTTATGAAAATAAAATGAAAACGCAACGTCACTTCGCAAGTTCCCGCCAAAAAGTCCTAACGCATAGTTGGTATTCTAACTGACCATAAAAATGTTGCCAGTTAATCAAATTGTATAGTGTATTCATCTATTATTATTTCAGGATATTGTTGTTTTAATTTTTATTGTATGTTAGTTTTATAAGGAATTACGGACCATTTTTTCCAAATACAAGGATTTTTTAGTATAATCTATAGTTATTAAACTATCAATTTTATTATGTTTCCACCTTGCACTTTGATTTTCTTTACTAAAACATTTAAATAATCTATATTCACTTAAGATCTCATAAGTGAGTTAAATTCGAGTACACTAAAATCGAGTGCAACTAGTAGTACCTAACAGGATACAGTACCCCAGTAGGATATTATTTGGTTAGACTCGGGGAATCGCACCATCCTCGGGTATCGTCGGTAATCTTCATATTATTCAATAGAAATGTGATATCCAAATGGTTTCTCTTGACTTTTGTTATTTTATGCTGTTATATTTGCAGAGTTACTCGTAACTACTTGAGAGTACCCGGCGGTGATAGCTCAGTGGTAGTGACGTCGAATGCCGAGACGAAGTTCATGAAGCTTGAGCTTACGGTAAAGGAAAACATCGTAAGGAAACCATAGCACGGTGGTAGGATACATTGTAGTACCCGCCTGGCTGGCTACCACCCTCAAGTTGAGAATTTGTCGCAAAGCACCTTTCGGTGTGTTCCAACAGCTGCATTCGAGAGCCAGTTCCCTTCTAAGCTTTATGTGTTTACCACCATCGGCCACATCATCACTGACCCGGGAACGCGATTGAAACCGTGGGGAACAGCTAGTAATATTATAAAGAGATAAAGTTTGTATGTTCGGACGTAAGAGGTAAATTACGCACCCATTATTCCCAAGTGCTGTAAGCTACTTTTTATCCAGAGAACATGGTTGAAACCGCGGGAAACAGCTAGTATTATAATAAAGCAAAAACTTTATGATTCGCCCAATTGTTTTATTGATCTTGATTACTTACATAATCTTAGTTTCGGATAAACATCTTACACGACCAAGTTTTACTCAAGATTAGGCTGACAGACGTAAAGTTGGAGTCTTAGTATGAGCGGGGGAGGAAGCGATTTATAAATATATTTGATAGTCGATCAGTCCAGTAAGGTTGATGAAAAGGTTAGATCAAACTCATTTATAAGGCCAACTTTTTTTTTGTACGCTACGCTAAGCAGGTACCGTGGCCTATGGTCGCTTGCAACACCCGAGGTGTTAGAAAAAAAGTAAAGCTATAATTACTGTTCTAAGCAGGGTATCATTCTCATGTAACTAATCTCACACGCCTTCCCCCCTCCCCAATGAGCTTTGGTCACCTTACTCACGCGCAAGAACATTCAGTTTTTTTGGCTGTAAGGTGCAGCTACTTCCATAATCCAGTTGATCTTTTATAAAAACGCTAGCCTCTCGTAATATTATTCTTCTTCTATATTTAAGAGTTTGAATCTTGTCGGTGTAGCTTCTTCCATTCCTCTCTGTTGTTTTCTGCTACCTTCACCTCCTTATACGGCACGACGTCCAGTTTTGCCTTCACTTGGTCTATATAGTTCAATCTAGGTCTTCCTCTTCCTCGCTTGGGGTTGCTGGAAGAAATTTCTATTAGAAATAAGCAGTCCCTTTGTACATTTGTATCTTTTATATTTTGTATTATTACTTAAACATCGTGAGGGTACCATAGCACGGTGGTAGGGTACTTTGTAGTGCCAGTCTGGCGGGGTATCACCCTCAAGTTGGAAATTTGTCACCAAGCACCTACCGGTGTGTTCCGGCAATTGCACTTGAGAGCCAGTTGCCCTCTCGGCATTGTATCAGGTCGGCAGCACATTGGCAATACCTCTGGTATTGCAAATGACGATAGGCGACAGTAACCACTTACCATCAGGTGGGCCGTATGCTTGCTTGCTGCCTTAGTAGTATAAAAAAAACTTGTGTGGTGTACATAAATATTTTTTTTTTTAAATCCGCTCAACATGTGACCCCAACCCATGTCTAACAAGAGTACACTCGACAAAAGAAACTTAATTACCAACAGGACGGCAACATTTCATCTAATTCCGTTAAATGAACAACTTGGAAACTAAACTTTATAAGTTGTAAGGCAATAATATAGAGTGTTTTCTTTATACTAAAGCTTTAGCCTGTTTTTTTGTTTCATCAGTAATAGTTGGTTTCAGCCCCGATCCTATTTTAACCCCTTTGGAGTGAATTTAAAAAATAATCAATTTGAAAAAAAATGTAAAACTTCATTCAAAGACAATAAAATTAATATGGGATCTTGGAGCTATACAGAACCTAACTCAAAAACAATTATTACTTATGCGTGAGCAAACATTGAGAACCACCTTCTTTTTTTGAAGGAAGTTCTTAGGATGTCTATATTTTTTAAGTGCCATAAAACTTTGTTTTCTTGTTTGTTTTTTTGTTTCATTCAAAGCTTCGGTAATGGCGTCAATTCTTTTTGCTCTACTCATAGCCACACCATTCTGGGATAATAAGCTTTGAGTAGGTATGAAGGTGTAAGAGCAAAAACGTTAAGTGGACACTTAATCAAGTGAAGTGTTCTTTATTTATGGAGTTCTATATGTATGTACACACGGCCACAGATCAGGCTACACCTTTTTGTTGCAAAATAGCTCCTATTACAACCGCATAAGGTGCCGCAGTGTTTACCTTGACTTGTGGTCGTCCGTACACGTTGCTTTTTTTTATTTTGAAAACTTTTTGATGATTATTTGTTTTAAAAATACTCTCGCTTGATGATCTAGCTCATAATCCAGAAAACAATTACCTAAGTCCTTTTTTATTTTATTTAATATGAGACAATAAACGGCTACAATAACAAAAATATGAAAATTATTGTAACAATATTGCCTACTACATTATTAGCATATTAATTTACAATGTTAGTTAAAAATGTGTCTTTTTCTAGCAATCAGAATTTAGCATGGAGGCATCCAGATGGCATGTCGGATCTCTCTGTCTAATTATATATCTTCCGTATTTCTTAGGCGATTCTAATTTTAATTTCACTTGTTGTCATCTTTTTTATGGTATTTTCATATTTTGTTAAGAAATGCGATGTATATGCATCATATTTTTTTCTACCGTCTTTTTACTCCGCCATTTTACTGGAAAACTATTACGATGATAATTTAAGTGATGTTTTCCACTTGACCTATATAAGGAATAGATAGATACTTTAATGCTGTTTTAGCTTAATATCCTCCCACCCTGTAGGTATGTATGTATACTCGTAGTTCAAGTTAGTTTTTGATAAATGTCAAATGTATCTATTTTTTTAAACTAAAATATAAATGATAGTTTGTTAACATTAACGACTTGACTCGTATAACTCATCAATTTCATGAAAAAAAAAACGTGAAATGAAAAAGTAAATAAACGCAAACGGACATTTATCAAAAGCCCGTGCGATCCCGAGTGACATTCCCACTGATATACATGTAAATTATTACTAGATGTGACAGACAATTTAATTATTTTTGCTTTATATATATATTGCTTTTATAATTCTTTGCTGAATCTTGCTGAATCCTTGGTAGGTATTATAGTAATAAGAACCCCATTACCAAGCCTCCGCTGTCTGTCCGTTTGGGTCAGCGAGCTGTATCTCATGAACCGTAATAGGTGAAAATGACATTTAACGAATATGTATCTGCTGCCGCAATAACAAGAAAAAGTAAAAATTGAAAAACTTTAAAAATTAAACATATAAAAAACGTGATTTAAGTTTAATAGGCAGACAGTTAAAAGTAGAAGTAACAGAAAGTACTTGTACTTTTAACTGTGACAACAAATAATGATAATTAACTTTTCAAAAAAGAGTAAAACCACCTTCTATACTGAATCCTATACGAAAATAATAAATAATTATTAAAATCGGTTACATTTAAGGTGAAGGCGTCGGTTGGAGCGCGAAATTCAAATTTTATCACGTTTTTTGCAAATTGCTGCTCAGTTATAGGTCGTAACTTATCAACATGTTATTTGCGAGAAGAATGGTATTATATTTACTGATTAATAACAAAAAAAATCATTAACATATTCCTCCAAGGTATATTAGTAACATTTTCATGAAATAGCCGTATATGTTAACTTACGACCTCTAACTGAGCTGTAATTTGCAAAAAATAAGCAAAAAAGTTGTGCGTTAAAAAAAACTCCTTTTTTTATTAAAAACTAGCGACCCGCCCCAGCTTCGCTCGGTTATACACATCTTTGAATTTCTCGGCTTTTCTGTATTAGTATATGCATGTATTATATATATAAACCTTCCTCTTGAATACTCTATCTATTAAAAAACCGCGTCAAAACCCGTTGCGTAGTTTTAAAGATCTAAGCATACACAGGGACAGACAGACAGCGAAGCGACTGTATTTTATACTATGTTGTATGTAGTGATAAACTACGGTGGTACCTACGAAACCCTTCGTGTGTGAGTCCGACTCTCACTAAACCAATTTTTTATGAGTAGTATAATCTCTGCTCAGTTTGCGATCAGATGGTGAAATGACCCAGGATGTTTGACATATCCAGTGAATTAAAGTCTATAGATAGAGCAATGGGGTGTCTGACGATTGGGCGGCCAAAGGGTGGTGATCCATCACGATCAGAGAATTGTAAATATGTTTTCCTAAGCCCAGGATTAGTGTAAGTCAGAAACAGGGAAGAGGGATGAACAGTAGGTATTTCAAGGTTAGTATTCACACCTATTGTTTTATCACTTGTAGGTTTATTGATTAGGTATATTTGGAGAAAATTATTGGCTGTTCATTGACAAATCCATGGTTTATATTAACATAATATCTACTAGCTATTAATATGTCTATTCATATTATATATTAAACTAAGATATCATATAATTAATTTGATTATTTATATCAAAACTAAATACTATTATGAAATAAAATAAAAACTAGACTAAAATAAGAAAGAAAAGCTATTTACAGTAGATACAGCTGATCTAAATCACTGCCAGCCGGTAGTGTGCCCAGAACGCTGGCGGCATTGCCACGCTGTATGGCAATGCTTATCCTTTGTCCAAGGTATTCGCCAGCCCTCTGGTCACGTGATGTGTCGATCACTGGTATTTCAAAAACATAAAAAAAGTTTTTTTTTTTAATATATGAAACATATTTATTTGTATATCATATTTATACTGAGAACCCACGACCTTCGACTCGGCATTCGACTTCACTACCACTGAACTGTCATCGCCTTAACTTAAGTAAAGCTGCAGTCAGATATTATAGTACCTAAGTAATAGGTACCTAATTTTGCTTTAATAAAAGCTAATTAATTTATATTTAAAAAAATAACCAAGATATGAGCCATCAAAGATTTATTCCTATCTGTTTCTAGCAAAACAGAATTTAGCATGGATTATATATAGCCATCATAGTATTATTACGTGACATCTTATGTCCGATCTCTCTGTCTAATCGTTGTCTAATTAGTAGTTTAAAATGCTTATATCTTCCGTGTTTCTTGGCCGATTTTAATTTCACTTTTTGACATCGTTTTTCCGGTATATTCAGAAATGGGTTAAAAAAAGAACATCCATATACTCTATTGCTAATATAAATTTGAATGAAATTAGAGTAGATTTTACAAAAAGTGAAAAAAAAAAAGAATTTAATTCGAATGATACAATAACCGAACGAACGACCGACATGATCATGCCTGTTAGATGGGCTTAACTCAAAATGTGCCTTTGTTTTATTAAATTGAGGAAATTGATTTTTTTGATTATTTTTCCGAAGTTTCCTGTGATAGGTTAATTAGATAGTCCACTTTATAGTGGACGCAGCTTTTGTTTCTGGGTTACTTATTTTGAAAATTTCATGTGGAAAAACAAAATTAACTAGCTAGCTAGCCAGCTATCAGTGACCTCTGTCAGATGGCCGACGCCCAACAGGATTGTTAAAACTGATTATAATTACAGAATAAAAAGTTGCTTTCATGGATTCTTTATTTCATTAATATTATCACTCGGTACAATGACCCCTAATACCCAAAATAAAATAAGTACAATAATACTCGGAACCATATATATCGCAAAACATTTACACCACAATTTACGATTTGATTTAATCATTAAATAGAAAATATTTATTAAAATTGTTTGTGAAAAATATATTGAAAAACTCAAAAGTAAATAGGGAGACAATGCTATTATAATTGCGAACAACATTAAAACACCACTCATTACAAATATTAAAGTCGCTAAAAGTATACGACGTGTTACTTCAAAAGGCCTTCTAGTATCTGTGCTTTTTATCAGAGACCACAACACCTTTGCATAAATATATAAATTCAACGTCAACGGTAATATTAACACTGTTATAGCAATTGCATCAATAGTTATTAGAACTTCACTCTTTTGTAAGGTATCATAGCCACAGTATCTATTTACAATTAACAAAATGATAAACAAAATAGTTAATGTTATTAGAGGAATGCCCCACGCAAATAATGCACTCTTCAGATATCTCCTGGTGACATGAGCATTGAAAACTTTAACTATTTGAAGGTAAAACACAGTACAAACAACACACAACCAAAAATTAAAAGATACGTAGAAGAAAAGAGTCAGACTTTGAATAAAATAATCATATTTTACCGATATTGTTTCTTGTGTCGCATATGTTACACTCATTACAAATAATGACAAAAAACTGGCAATAATTGTGTTCAGAAATATATAATTTTGATAATTCCGAAATTCAGGTAATCTTATCCAAGACACAACACCTAGGAATATGATGGCTATTGAGGTTGTTACACTGATGAACAGCAAACTAAAGAAGATCGCATACATACAGTCGGTCAACACATCGTCTTGTAGGGGTGAAGTAGAATCCGACGTGTCCATTTCGTCAGATATAAGTCTGAAACGTAAATAAATAAGCACTGTTTGAAATATTCTAAATACTATTCGAAACGGTTTAGTGAGAGAGCGGAACAAAACATTCAATATGAGATTATACTGTACTATACTGAGATTGAGAAGGCCAATGTAATGCCGACTTTTACGAAGACTAGAAGCCAACTGGCTATTAATACTCTTTTTGTCCTACTAATATAATAAATGCGAAAGTTTGTGAGAAAGTATGTTTGTTACTTTGTTACCTCTTCACGCTCAAACAGCTGTACCAATGTTAATGAAATTTGGCATGATATAGCTGATATTCTAGATTACCACATAGGCTACTTTTAATCCCTAGGGAAAGTGGGAGAAACCGCGGGGCGAAAAACTAGATTAAAATATTATTAAAAAAATGCAGCGTTTATTCATACAATAACTTACCTGTTACAAAATACACCACCGTCAATTCATCAGGACAAATAATCACGACAAGTAGTCTCTGCACCAGCACATCACGCCACACCTACGTATCTACTCACTAGTTGCATGTACTGTTCAACATTATCAGCATATGACTTGTTGGTTGTATTGTTCGCGTAGACGTGGTTATGCTGTGATAATAAAAGGACAAAGTTAAAATTAGCTCAATAATTATACCACAGATTTAGAAATAATAGGCAGATGGAGCGTACCTAACAAACGATGCGAGGCCGCGTAGCGTTTATGTGTGCGTGACAACGAGGAGCGGCACTGTAGGGATACGTGCATCTGTGTACGTGTAATGTTGCCAGATGTTGGGAAAAAACTAACAATTAATAACACTTGAGAGTCTTTTGACGTTTAAGCAGTAGATACGACGCGTAGTGTAGCACTGACCGTACAAATGTACTCTTTGGCACTGACGCGAGGATGTATTCGCTTTTGAATCTGTATTTTCTTTGAGGGCCACTCTCTCGTGTTCTACGCGCTGTATCTGCCTATTGTTTAGTAATCTGAGAATAATACCATGACGTTTCCTCAATAAAATATTATGAGGCTAAACTAATGTAATAAAGATGTAGCATTTGTTTGTTTGTATGGGAATATATTATGTAAGTAATCTCTGAAACTTATAAAAATTGATATAATCCAAATAAAGGTGGGCTCTATTCTTATTAAAACGTACATAAATATTCTATTAGTTTGAAATGCATTATATATTTCATTTTATTTATTATGGGACATTAACAGCTACAATACAGTCTTAAATATAACAAAGATATAAAATTATTGTAACAATATTGCAGCCTATTATTAATACATTATCCGCATATTAAATCCAATATTTCTTAAAATGTGCCACTAGAGGCCTAACCTTAAGTGATGCTTAAAGACAAAATAACTGATAAAGTTAAAATAAAATTAACCCTAGTTTTTAACAAAATTTTGGACTAGAGAACATCGAACATCGTGCACATACAAAATTAAACCAAAAATTTATATAAAAAAAAAAATTGGAACTAATTTATATTTTGTACACAACTTATAAGGAAAAAAAGCGTGTTTCATTTTTATTTTCATTATCGAACCCATGAATATTGCAAAACATTTAGTCTAATATTTATTTACTACCAAGTTTTAAATAATATAATTACGATTAGATTATTTCATTAAATAGAAAATATTATCCAAAATGGTTAGTAAAAAATATATTGATATACCCAATAATATAGTTTTAATATTTTCATAAGAATTCATTGATATTATAATTGCAAATAATAATATCACTAAAATAATACGTCTCGATACTCCAAGGCCTTTAAGTTTCTGTCCTTTTAATCAGAGACCACAACACTTTAGTCTAAATATATAATTAGACACATGATCAGACCGATGCGAGCCCTGGTATTCCCTATCTTCCTGTACGGAGTGGACACGTGGACAATCCTGGCCCGAGAAAGACAAAGGATTGATGCATTTGAGATGTGGTGCTGGAGACAAATGCTAAGGCTGAGATCTATAGAGCGTTGTAAAGAGCTGAGCAATCGTTCTCCAACAAGATGGACCGATCAATTGAAAGATATGTCGTCCTCCTATTTCTACATGGTCGTAAGAGACGCGTTGGACAGAAACCGATGGAGGCAGATCATCCGCTCCAGATGCGACCCTGATGCTGACCACGATACTCAGTCATGAGGGACCGACCAGAGAGAGAGATACAAATTAAATATCTAGACTATTCAAGAAAATTATACTTTTTTTTTTAAATATGTATATTTCTGGGTTTGACCACAATCTCAACGTAGTCAGTAATAATATGGCTAATGGTAGTAAGCCTATAAAAGAACTGGCTCCCAAGTAAAACTGTCGGAACATACCTGAAGATGCTTGACTACAGAAAATTACTGCTAAAACTACTTTAATTTTAAACTATATACAATAAAAAAACGCAATAAGTACAATAATAATCAGAAGCATAAATATCGTAAAACATTTACACCATAATTTACGATTTGATTTAATCATAAAATATAAAATATTTATTAAAATTGTTTGTAAAAAATATATAGAGAAAGCCAAATACATCGTAAAAGAAGCCGCTCGGGCAAAGAATGATAATATGATTGCAATCAATAATAAAGCACCGCTCATTACAAATATTAAGGTCGCTAAAATTACACGACTTAATATTTCCAATGACCTTTTAGAATCTGTGCTTTTTATCAGAGACCACAACACCTTTGCATAAATACATAAATTCAACGTCAACGGTAATATTAACACTATTAAAGTAATTACTTCAAAAGTTAATACAACTTCACGCTTTTGTAAGGGGTATTCAGAGTATCTATTTAGAATTAACAAAATAATAAATAAAATAGTTGATGCTATCAGAGGAATGCCCCACGCAAATAATGCACTCTTCAGATATCTCCTGGGGATATTAGTATTGAATACTTTAACTATTTGAAGGTAAAACACAGTACAAACAACAAACAACCAAAAATTAAAAGATTCGTAGAAAAAAAGTGTTAGACTAAGAATAAAATAATCATATTGTACCGATATTGTTCCATGTGTCGCGTTGGCTACAATTATTACAATTAAAGACACAAAACTAGCAATAATTGTGTTCAGAAATATATAATTTTGATAATTCCGAAACTCAGATAATCTTATCCAAGACCTAACACCTAGGAATATGATGGCTATAGAGGTTGTTATACTGGTGAACACCAGACCAAGTATGATCTTAGAGATCCAGCCGGGCACCTCGTCGTCTTGTTGGGGTGAAGTAGAATTCGACGTGTCCATTTCGTCCATTATAAGTCTGAAATGTAAATAAATGAGTACTGTTTGAAATATTCTAAATACTATTCGAAACGGTTTAGTGAGAGAGCGAGAGCGGAACAAAATAATCAATATGAGATGTTATGTACTAGCAAGTAAGTAGCTCATCATGGCTGCCGAAAGACGTCCACTGCTGGACAAAGGCCTCTTCCAAGGATCTCTACGATTGCCAAATACTTTTACAAAGACTAGAAGGCAACTGGCTATAAAAAAAACTCTTTTTATCCTACTAATATTATAAATGCGAAAGTTTGTGAGAAAGTATGTATTTACTAAGGTTTTTTACTTATTCACGCTCAAAAGGCAGGACCAATGTTAATGAAATTTGGCATAGATATAGCTGATATAACTTTGGTTCGCTTTGATTCGGGAACCAAAGTTACCGACATAGCCCGAAGAATTGCCAAACTTAAGTGGCAGTGGGCGGGGCACATCGCTCGTAGAACCGACGGCCGCTGGGGCAGAAAGGTTCTCGAGTGGCGACCACGAACCGGAAGACGTAGCGTGGGCAGGCCCCCCACAAGGTGGACCGACGATCTTGTTAGGGTCGCGGGAAACCGCTGGATGCGGGTAGCGCAAGACCGGCCATCGTGGAGATCCTTGGGGGAGGCCTTTGTCCAGCAGTGGACGTCTTTCGGCTGATATGATGATAGCTGATATTCTAGATTACCACATAGGCTACTTTTAATCCCTAGGGAAAGTGGGAGAAACCGCGGGGCGAGAAACTAGATTAAAATATAATTTAAAAAATGCAGCGTTTATTAATACAATAACTTACCTGTTACAAAATACACCACCTTCAATTCATCAGGACAAATAATCACGACAAGTAGTCTCTGCGCCAGCACATCACGCCACACCTACGTATCTACTAACTAGTTGCATGTACTGTTCAACATTATCAGCATATGACGGTTGTATTGTTTTATCTGCGGTACCATCCTCGTAGACGAGGTTATTATTGAACGGTTTACAAGTGAACTAATGAACAGTACGACAGACATGTTGTTTTTATCATAATAAAAGGAAAAAGTTAAAATAAACTCAATGAATAATACTATGACGTTTCCTCGTTAAAATAATATCACTATGTGCGTCGGCCATCTGACAGCGGAGGTCACTGATAGCGAGCTAGCTAGTTAAGGCGCGGGTCGTCCTCAAATCACGGGATTTGGGGGCTTAAAACTCTGAAATAGGTGAATATTAAAACCCAAAAAAAATCATCACTTCATAGTATAAAACAAAGTCGCTTCCCGTCTGTCTGTCCCTATGTATGCTTAGATCTTTAAAACTACGCAACGGATTTTGATGCGGTTTTTTTAATAGATAGAGTGATTCAAGAGCAAGGTTTATATGTATAATACAATCATATTATAGTAAAGCTGAGAAAAGCCGAGGCGGGTCGCTAGTATATTATAAACATTGACATATTGACTTTATTGTCTTAGATCAAAAATCTCGTAGCGTAAGTATTAAAAATAATTATTTAAATTAGGTCCTTTTTCATTTTTAATTTGCTACTGCTCCTTAACCAAACATGATATTTTCACGGTTTTTACACGAGAACAAAGGCGATCTATTTCACTTTAAATTCTTAGTTGGAAATTTTAATATTCCAATTTTCGCCTCAGAAAATAAAAATTATCAATATATTATAGCGTTAGTTAGTGCGCGAGCAATAGGCGCCAGTAGCTCGATTCGGCTATTGACGTTATTACGGGCCTTAACAACTTAAAATTTCATGGGGAAAATCAAAATTTTCCTCATGAAATTTTCAAAATAAGTTCACAGAAACAAAAGCGTTTAATGCCGTCACACGGTTGTCCACTATAAAAGAAAATCTAATAAAGCTGTGACATACTTGTCGACGCTCTGTTGGTTATTGAGGCTGAACTATTTTATTAATTTAATTTTTATTAAATAAGGAACATAAATAATGCTTTAAGATAAAAAAAAAACTAATAAAGTAAAAATAAAATAAACCCTATTTTTTAACAAATTAGTCTAATATTTATTTACCATGTTTTAAATAATATACCTAATTACGATTACATTACATCACATTTTGCTGCTCTCGGGATCCAATTTAGTCCCTCGAAAAAAATCCCTTTTTTTTCACTTGTTGTATAATCTACTATTTTTGAAATAAACAACATCTTGTTAGCTTTGCAATAGGGTAGTTGACTGACATATCAAATCAGCTACTTTTTAATAAATGTCAAAACGATAGTTTATATGGAATTTTGTATGAAATATTACACTATGACGTCATAGTTTCACAGCATCAAATCATCTACTCTTAGTGGTTCCACTGGTAATTAAAAATCATAAAAAGCATTAAATGTACAACATACTAAATATTTCCACGTGTTTTTAGATGTTTTATGCATTGCTTAGTGTTTGGTCATTTATTTTTGACACTGTCAACTAGCGTATTATAATCAGCATGCAGCTTTTATGTTAATTTTGCGTGTTATACTCATTTAAAAAAAATATTTATCTTTAATCTATCTATATATAGGTATATATAAAAGAAAGTCGTGTTAGTTACACTATTTATAACTTAAGAACGGCTGAACTGATTTGGTGGGGAGGTAGCTTAGGACATAGGATAGGTAGGGGTATGTAGGGGCAGTTAAGGTAGATAGGAGTAGGTAGTTAGGTAGGAGTAGGTACGTAAGATAGGTAGGGATAGGTAGGTAAGTCCCAGTTTTATTTTTGTTCTCAGGGCCCGGGCACATAGTTTATTTAATAAAATTAAGTGTAGCGTACAAGCTAACTAACAATCAAAAGTGATTTCAGTTTGTCACGACACAGTTGAATTACGCGGGTATGGTTTAATTAGCGTTTGAATAAGGTACTTTCATAGAATAATTGGCATAAATTACGCCGTAATGACCAAACGAATTAACTAGCTGTCATATCGTACAATTACTGCCCTAGATTATATATTGGAGGTGAAATCAAGCTGAGATTTAAAAAAAACTTTTTAAAAATACATTGCACCTATTTAGAATTCATTAAAAATTAATCCATCCATGTATGTGGTTTAGAATTCGAAATCTTATATGTATTTAATTTTTTGAATGTCATACATAATATTTTTTTTAATTTTAAATACGTATCTATACAGAAGATAAAATATGTTAATTAAAAAACCGGTGAAGTGCGAGTCGGGATCGCGCACAAAGGGTTCCGTAATATTATTTAAAAAAAATGAGCAAAAAAACACGTTTGTTGTATGAGAGCCCCACTTAAATATTAATTTTAACAATATAATAATAGTACATCATCTGTGAAAATTTCAAATATCACGGTTCACGAGATACAGCCTGGTCACAGACGGACAGACAGCGGAGTCTTAGTAATAGGGTCCCGTTTTACCCTTTGGGTACGAAACCCTAAAAACAACAACAGGTAGCGATTATTTAAAATACTTATAGAATGAAATAACCCGTTATAAATAACAGCTTTATAACACCCATCAGTAACTGTATGTGGTTTGTTGTCAAATATTATCCGAACCGGTATTTTCTTTTCTAAATCGTTTAGGAAACCATTTGTTTTGATGGATCCGTATTTTAATTGACTATTGAGCTTCTGATTAAGTTTTTGACGTTGATAAATGACTGCACACTGAAAAGTGTACTATTTGTATACAGGATAAATCCTATTATTCTACAACCTGATATAGTATCTACTATAAGGTGTTCAAAAATCATCTCTAGCTAGTTGTTACGCGCGGTTTCACCCACGTCCCTGGAATAAAAAGTAGCCTATGGCACTTGAGGATAATGTAGCTTCCTATTAGTGAAATATTTTTAGAATCTCATATAGGTATCTGAACTTTATGAAGTACTTACTAGCTGTTCCCCGCGGCTTCACTCGCGTTCTCGGGATAAAAAGTAACATATAACCTTCGGGGATAATGTAGCTTCCTATTAGTGAAATAATTTTTCGAATCGGACCAGTAATTCCGGAGATTAGTTCAAACAAACAAACTCTTCAGCTTAATTATTAGCGTAGATAGATAGAAGAAAAAAATATTTTTTTAAAGCGATTATGCTTCCGAAATAAAAACAAAGTAATAAAAAGATTATCATGCTAATTAAAAACAGAAAATTTACTCTAATTCAATTTATACTAATTTCTTGCCAGTTTCCTTTAGTTTTCCTCCTCTAGAATACGCAGCCATGATAGCAATTATAGCCTTCATAGAGCCTTCAAATAATGGTTTCAAAATTTTAATTCAGCAGTGAAAATTGGTGCAGATTTCAAAAAAGTCAGCTGCTCCGTTAATCTCATAAATTATGTAATAAATCCCATTTATTACACGCACCGTGCATTTTGAGAAATTATTTTTACATTTTTGCAACAATGGGAAGGGTCCCGCCATAATGCGAATTATCATATTACCCGGTAAATAAACGAGAGAGAGATATAGGTATATTTTAATGCAATAATAATCTTGAAATAAGCAGACTGTATGTTCGTGATGTCATAGATATAGGCCCTGACTGAAAACCAGCGCGAGGGTTGATATTTAGTTATCGATCTGAGCATTATGCTGAGTCAGGACCTATTCTTGACATCGCGCAACATTACATTATTGTTAGTTTTTTTTTATTTTTGTATCCTTTTTTTATTTATTTTTTTCAATTTTGTAATGTTGTGTGTTGTCATGAATAAATGTTTTTTCTTTCTTTCTTTCAGACGAGCTATTTTCTGTAGCACAAAATTGCGATTCCTAAATTATTTTAGTTAAAATATTTTAAATAAAAAAAAAATCATAAACAATGAAGATCTTATTGGTATAGGTATAATAATTTATGCTGGAAATTAATAACTAAAATTACAGCTAGAAGGAATGAATAGGTAAATATATTTAATAATATTTTTGTATTTATTTGTCAGTATATAATTATTACTGTCTTTCCGCTACGCGATTTCACAAGCGATCCACTATTTTACCTCCTTAGGGGATGAAGTTTCTTAGATGTCTACGTCTACTAAGAAACTAGTATTATTTAAATGAATTCGAATGAATCGGAAGACGCAGCAGGCAGGCAGGTAGGCTGGCCCCCACAAGGTGGACTTGATCTTGTGAGGGTCGCGTGAAACAGCTGGATGCGGGTAGCGCAAAACCGGCCATCGTGGAGATCCTTGGGGGAGGCTTTTGTCCTGCAGTGGACGACTTTCGACTGATATGGTGATGATGATGATAAAAAATGAATTAAGATTAGGTTAATTTCACGTGACATCTTTTTTCCACTAAAAGTTGCAAGTCTACTGGCCGATTTGGGGTTAAAATGTCATGTGTTATTTTGCAAAATCTAGATAATATTTGGCCGTAGTACTTATATATATGTGTAAAAAAATATTACATATATCCCTTTATATAAATTTTACTAACACTCCAAAAAACTGTAAGTACTTTTTCCGATCCATCAAAACTGTATCCTTAGCGTTACAGATTAAGACTTCTATTCTATTATCCCTTTGACCCTTCATCGTAACATAGCGTAGTCACCCTTAACTTTAATGTAATAAAGCAGTTAATATAACAAAAAATAACGCAGAAAATAGCATTAAAAACCTGATGATGGATTGCGTTATTTTCCTTTCTTATTATGTTATAGACTGTTTTGTGCGCCCCGCTCTTTTTTACGATGAAAAAGTGAGACAAAAAATTTAAAGGCGGAAATTTTTGTAAGTGAGCTGCTTATTTATTTTATATGACGATGTTCTTTGTTGTTTGTGTATGTTTACAGAATATTTTACGTTTCAATATAATTGCTTACTATTTTTTTAACAGTTCAGAATATAAAAGGCATGATAGCTCAGTGGTAGTGGCTTCGAATGTGACAAAAATTTTGGGTTTACAAGTAGGTAAATATATTTATGCAAACAAAATGTTTATCTACTCTCATATCGTAATGTGCTTATTATGAAATCAAAAACAGTACTTTAATGACCCACTTTATGTACACCCGTGTATAATGATTCATTATATTCGTTGTGTTCCCAAGATAATGCTATAAAATAACTTTTTTCTATTAAAGTACACTTTGGACCTATCAATAGTATAATCAATCAGTATCAATTCAATTTGACGATGACAATGTGACAAATTTTTGACTTGAACTTTAGAGGTAAGAATTTTTGGTAGTTGGCAACACGGATTTGATTAGGTATGTGATTATTGTGTCTGTTTATTTTATTGTTTTTGCCTACATATATCATTTTGACCAAAAATGTCACAAAAATAGCATTTTTTTTTTTAAAGTTGGTAGAAAATTGTATCGATTTTTCAATTTTTATAAATTTCATTATTTATATGAGTATAAAGTACTGTATGATACTGCACATAATTAGGTATTAAATACTCGTGTGATACTATCAACTCACACTCGTATTTAATAACCCCTATTATGCAACAGTATCATAAACTACTATTATCCTCGAAAGGAATCGAATTCACAATCAGCAGCGTGATTAAGTTATATCATAATTTAATTTTGTTTGTTTTAAATTTAATTATTAGTTAAATATATATTTAAGACTAGTTTCCGCCCCGCGGGATATAAAGGAGCCTATATGTTTATTCCAGGTTATAATCTATGTGCCAAAATGCATCCAAATCCGTTATCCATTGTTACACCTAGATTCAGGCTAGCCAAAGTCTACTATTGACTTGTAGAGTCTATTGTAAAAAAAAAATAAGTATATAATAAAAGTAAGTGCCTTATCAGGGTCAAAACTGGATAAATGCAAAAGCAAGTCTATTCAAGTCTGCATTTTGTACAGTTTTTAATTTAACAAAACACTAGGTACCTATATGTATAGGCAAAATACCTAATTACTTATCACCTACCTTTCCATCACAAACGTAATTAATTTCAGCAAAACGCCGTTTTAATTTAAGTTATAAGTTATAGCGAATAGTTTTTCTATATTAAGGCAACGAACAAACATACGGCCAGTTGATGGGAAAAGTTGATTGTCGCTTGCAACACCAAGTAATCTTTACATAGTATAAAATGAAGTTTTCTAGAGTAAATAGGGCTCAAATAGGGTAGTTGACTGACACATCAAATCAGCTACTTTTTAATAAATGTCAAAACGATAGTTTATAAGGAATTTTGTATGAAATATTACATTATGACGTCATAGTTTCACAGCATCAAATCATCTACTCTTAGTGGTTCCAATGGTAATTAAAAATCATAAAAAGCATTAAATGTACAACATATTTGATATTTCCACGTGTTTTTAGATGTTTTATGCATTGGTTAGTGTTTGGTCATTTATTTTTAACAGTGTCAACTACCCTATTGTAACGTTCAAATACTAAACTGAATAAATGAGTTTCGAGGTTTATACTTATTTTTACACTTATACCACACCTCAATAATCGTAGACAGGGCTACGAGGTTCGAGTACTCAGCTACGGGCTACGATTCTACGAACGTCTACGCAAAAACGGTGTGTAGCGTTCATCCCAGAAATTAATGCCACGCCACACGGCCGACGACTGTGTACATGCGAGGAATGTTGAGTACCGCTGTTAGGGTTGCCAGCTGTCTGGTTGTGTGTAAATATCCGGATGTTTCGGAAAAATATACCTAATTAAGTATTTTTTTATAGATGCAAGGGATAGGTTTATTCGAAATAAGTTTCCTAACAAAAAAATGTTAAAATAATGAGTAATCAATATTTTTTTTACTATGTTTAAGCCGGTGATGATGTGGCCGTTGGTAGTAAGCATACAAAAGCTAGAAGCTTAAAATTTTAAATAAACCTCTCAATTTATTAGTGCTTGTGTGTCAAGGCCTATTTGCTTTATGTTACTGTTATATTTTTATAAAATTTTAGTAAATTCCACGTGTGAAGTAAATTTTAACGTGACAGTCGTAGTCGTAGGCTCGTTTTCTACTTAGATCAGATATTTGTAGACAAGAACATATCTGTTTGTCTTGCATCAGGGCGTAAATCATTTTATTACCCGGAAGACGTCCACTGCTGGACAAAAGCCCCAAAGGATCTCCACGACGGTCAGTGCTGCGCTACCTGCATCCAGCGGTTTCCCGCGATCCTAACATGTTCGTCAGTCCACATTGTGGGGGGCCTGCCCACGCTACGTCTTTCGTTTCGTAGTCGCCACTCAAGAACATTTCTGCCCCAGCGGCCGTCGGTTCTACAAGCGATGTGCCCAGTCCACTGCCACTTCAGTTTGGCAATTCTTCGGGCTTCGGGTTACTTTCGTTCCCCAGCGGATCTCAGTGCGTAAATGTCTATATAGGAAAACTGGTTAAAACTTAAGAAATCCTGTCCGGATTAAACTAATCAGGTGGTAACCCTAACAGGGTACAGTTTGGTACATTTTGTGTATAATTTATACGTTTGTACTTGAATTTGTAAAGTGTTATTAGTTAGTTAATGGTCGACCGTCATGGTTTGAGCCATTAGTTATAATAATGTTGAATTATTACGTAACGTGTGATTATATTTCAACTTTATTAGTTTATATATTAGGTCTTGTTTTGTTTAATTATTATTCTTGTCATTATTTTTTACTGTGCTATTATTTTTCGTAAAATCTTTTCTTAAGGTTGATTTTTCAACTAGATAAACAGTAGGAGCAGTGGCGAAGGGTCCATACAAGCCGATTCCCATTGGCTTACCTTTTTGAAATCCCAGTCCCACTGATTCATAATTTCAAAGCCACTTGTATATAAAATACACTGTAATTAAGTATAAAATTATCGGTGTTTTTTGAACGGCTTACCTTCCCCATCATTTTACCCCTCGCAACTGGTATCGAGCTATTAATTTGAAAACATATTTTTAAGACTTATAAAAGGAATAACAAAATTGAGATTTGTTTAACAATTGAAAAAGGCCCTTATTGTCTAAAAACCAGGTCTACTTTTACATTCTAATGCGTCACAAAACAATATTGTACCAGCAATCTTATCTTACGAAAAAGGTAAAATCTGAGCACAATATCTTGTATAAAGCGTCGAATGTTGTTAAGTAAATCGTGTCGGAGAGAGCGATGTTGCTCTTTGAGTGCGTTATAGAGGTTAAAATGCATTGTGCCGTATTTTGTATTCATGGGTTCACTTCACTCGTCGCGATATACTCTTTGCTATATTAAATAGGGAGGAAAAGTTACGAGTATCGATATCGATATTTTTTGTGAAAGTTTATAGGTATAGGATTAAGGAAATTCTCAAAAGGAATATAAAGTAGGAAATACATCAACTATCCCCTGATTTTAAAAATGAATGGTCATTTTGGTGACTTAATTACCACCAAGTGGATCGTCTTTCTCGATTATCAACAAGTCATTAAAATGATTGGAAATTTAAGTTCGATGGCTCGAATACTATATGCACTTGATATTTCAGTGAAGGAAAACATAGCAGACCTGTATCGTTATGTTGAAAAACTGACAAAAAGCATCTTCCAGCTTCATGTGACAGCCAGTTTCCTTTCAAATTGTGTGTCCTTACCATCTTAGGCAACATCTGACCATTATGTGAAAAAAAAAATGCTTATTTACATGTGTTCTCATTACTAGTCTTCCCTTACAATGAGGGGAGTTAAAGCCATAATCCTCTACGTGGGCCCTTTGCAAGATGATGGTTTTCACATGTGTTTGAATTTGACTGTAGAAGACTTTGTTTTTGTGTTTCCAATTTTAAACACTAAATAGTGATAAAACTCAATGATCAGTGGATATTGCATTTTATAGTTTATAGATAGTTCCATTTTATCACTGGCTTATTAATTAAAAAAATATATATATGTTACAATTATTTAAAGTCAAATCGATATCGAAAAAAAAGTATATGGGTACATCACTACAAGTACTTTAGCATGAAACCACATCACTGACGCGTCGCGTCAAAATATTGATAATATATTGAAGTCGTTTGTGATATAAATAGACATTTCTTTATGTAATATTTCCCTTTATCCTTAAGGTTTATATTTCGTAAGAATATTGTGACATAATAATAATTAAACTTTATTACGTACTTACTTTGAATCATATATATACTAATAATAAAGCTGATGATGTTTTTTTTTTTTTTTTGAAAGGACTAAAGCTGGTAGCCTCTGATGGCTGCTCCAACCTTACCGGACAATCGGCGAGCGCAGAGAGCTCTCAGCCGGGTAACATTTAGGTAACCACGCCTGAGGGCACCCCCGAGTGGGGTACGAACCTCGGCTCAGGGCGTTAAAGCTGATGAGTTTGTTTGTTTGAACCAAAGAAATTAAAGTGTTGGTACTGTTTGAACGCGCTAATATCTGTCGTTACTGGGGGCCAATTCCTCTAAATTTCAACGATTGACATAATTTCGATTAAGTTAAAGTTCGCTTCTAATCCAATTATAATTTTACTAAAAATCGGTATTCCACTAAGTAAACGAAACCGAACCACGATTGGATCACTATTAGGCTATTAGATTGTAATCGTTGTTGCCCTTGGTAACCGTAACAATTCTGATCCAATCAAATGTGTCAAATATTTAGTGGAATACCACTTTTGTAACTTTCGATCTCAACTTCAACTTAACCATGATTGGTTCTCGATTGTTGTCAGATTATTAGTGGAATACGAAAACGTACAAAAGTCGTCATTCAGCTGCGATCCAATTGTAATCTAAACAAAATTAATTTATTTATTTATTGCAGTATTAAAATTTAAATTTACATAGCTCTATGTAGCCCTGTTCCCTGAACTAGCGTGAGCTGTGTTTCAGGAAACAGTTCTCGCCCAATCAGTACATTAATGTAATGCTAAAAAAAATGTTGACAAATACTTATAATATTAGTGTTTAAATAATTATTTTATTTTACAGTTAGTGTGTGAGCGTATGAGAGTGTGGGTGAATACTTAAGGCATGTGTGTGTCAATTAATTTGTGGAATCGGCTCCTGGTCCGATTCGAAAGATTCTTTCACTAATAGGAAGCTACATTATATTAAGGTTATTTGCTACTTTCTATCCCGGGAACGCGAGTGAAGCCGCGACGAATAGCAAGTAATATATAAATAGATAAAGCTGCGGTCAAATCTTTATAATAATTATCTACAATAATAATATTTGTAAATAGACACACCTAATATATGTTTTTTTTTTCAGGTAAGTAACTAAGATTTTGAAAATCTTCGGACTAAGATCATCATTTTCTGTGAGTAATATAACCTTTAATGTAATTATTATAAGTAAGTTTTTTACAACTTTATAATTTAGGAATGTATATAATGTCGAAGTTTACAAATACCTACGTAAGTTGGATTATACTAGAATCATTTAGGCCCAATTGTACCAACATGGTACAGCACTAACCCACAGAGCAATTATGTAAATTTGACAGATTCTCTGTCAAGTGTCGATGTCAGATACAAAAGAAGAAAATATATCTAAGAATGAAAATCACGGAAAATCGTGAACAGCAACTCCAAAAGTAAAAGGGTTATTATCATTATCCAAAAAACGTTATTATTATTATTCTTATTAATTCCTATCAAGGTTGATATTTAAATAACCTTCTAAAAACATAAAAAAGTAACAGAACCTCGTTAAAGCATTTTTATGAGAAACCGGGAGCCGGTCTCTTGACGCGCGACGCCGCTTGAGTGGTATGTATTATGTGTAAAACCCCTTAGGTATAATTTAAATCTAGGTTTCTTTGCCTGAGAAATGTGTAATTTTAATGTAAAATTATTTTCCATTTAAGGATTTTTTTTTACTGGTTGGTAATAATTCGTTTGTGACCTATCTAAATACAGGTAGGTATATCTCCCAATTAGTCGTAACTCGTACTAAGTCCCCCCCTTCCCCCGGTAACGCCCTGAGCCGAGGTTCGTACCCCATTCGGGGGTGCCCTTAGGCGTGGTTACCTAAAATTTACCCGGCTGAGAGCTCTCTGCGCTCGCCGATTGTTCCGGTAAGGTTGGAGCAGCCATCAGAGGCTAACAACTTTAGTCCTTTAAAAAAAAATGGTATATCTTTATCTGACTGTTTTATATATATTACTCTATCTATTGCTGAAAACTGCATTAAAATCCGTTCATCATCAAATCAGCCGAAAGACGTCCACTGCTGGACAAAAGCCTCCCCCAAGGATCTCCACGATGGCCGGTCTTGCGCTACCCGCATCCAGCGGTTTCCCGCGACCCTCACAAGATCATCGGTCCACCTTGTGGGGGGCCTGCCCACGCTGCGTCTTCCGGTTCGTGGTCGCCACTCGAGAACCCTTCTGCCCCAGCGGCCGTCGGTTCTACGAGCGATGTGCCCCGCCCACTGCCACTTCAGTTTGGCAATTCTTCGGGCTATGTCGGTTATTTTGGTTCGCCTGCGGATCTCATCATTTCTGATTCGATCTCGCAGGGAAACTCCCAGCATAGCCCTCTCCATCGCTCTTTGGGTGACCTTGAGCCTTCTTATGAGGCCCATCGTAATGTAAAATCCGTTAAGTAGTATAAATTATCTTAGCGAACATACATCGGAAGCGACTTAATTTTATACTATGTAAGTATATATATCGTTAAATTTTATAATAGAAATGGCAAAAATAACTTCCCAAGTTCTATATTATTTTATGGAATTAACTTTCTATACAATAACGATAAGGTTTATTATTAAATCTAACTTTGAAGTTGCGCTACTCATTTGAAGCGTTCATTAAAATCAATGTCTGTAATTATTAAGCTTTCATCTTTCGCTTAAAGTATAATTTAATTTTGCCATAACGGCACTTCTCATTGAATTAATTAAACCGTTTTTAATTCACTTTTAACAGAATTCTGAGTTTCAAAGAGTCGTAAAGTGCATTTAAAACGAGCCAATTACCATTTTTACGTTAAATCGTAACATTTTTGGGAGTTAAATGGAAAATTACTTTTTTTTATTTTTATATTTGACATGATCATTAGAAATAAGTGATTGTACATTTATCCATTTGTTTCTTATTTTAACATTATAATTTTTATTTACATATTATAACATTAGTTGAAATTAAATGAAATATTAAATTAAAATTAAACTACAATATCTATCCTATATACAGAGTAACTATAAATAATATACCGCATTTAAATCACCGCCTGCAGGCAGGGTTCCCAAAAAGCTGGCAACGTTACCTCGTTGAAGTGCGAGGCTGATGCGCTGCCCTAGGTAAGTGCCAGCTCTTTGGTCACCTGTAGTGTCAATAAGGCGTCTGGACAGCTCCCTAACCAAATTTATTTATTTAATTTTGATTGTACATAATTTAAAAATATCTATAGACTTGAAATGGAATGGAATTTTTTTTTTTTTTTGGCCTGTTTTTTTTCCAATTTTGCTAAAGTGATAGGTATTATTTAATTATTATTACATATTATTATTTTTATTTACAAAATACTAGTATATTGGTTTATCTATACTAGGTAACTTTTACCTACCTACCTACTTAAAAAAAAGAATATTTTAATGGTACCTACGTAATGCAGTATTTTTTCACACAATCATAAATTACAGATATTGCCTACTGTCATTGGACATGGCAATGTTACCACTGTAGCCAATTTTGCCAGTTTTTTTGGCACGTTTCCACATAGCACCGACCAAGGACAGCTATTTCTATTGTATTATTACTGTCAATATTGTGTACAACTTGAGTAAAAAAAAAATAAGACAGATACCTAGATTTTTTTCCTCGAAATAAAAATCGAACTTTGAGGTCGAATTTGAGTGTAACTTAAATGCTTTGTTACACTATTATAAAGCTACCCTTTAGAGCAGAGCTGCAAACCTTCTTTTCCAGGAGATTCCTTTTTTTTTCAACCCTGAAAATCTCCTGGATTATTCATAGGCTTTTGGAGCGAATTCTGTGTTTGCCAATTTATTAACAGCACACATTAATAAAAGTATCTAGATGACCGAGCTATGCTTTTTTTTTTAAACCGACGTTTTCTAAAAATGAAACCTAGCTAGATCGATTTATCTCCCCCGAAACCCTCTGCATACTAAATTTCATGAAAATTGTTTCCGAGATTCAGATTATATATATGTTAACGGAAAAGTATCTAATCCGTCATTGTATACATTTCCTAGGAAATCCATACATTTCCTAAATATCTATCGGAGTACTACATTCGGTATATTTGTAAGGATAGCGGTATTTGGGGGGTTGTAAGTGAAAGGTACTTTTGTGCGAATACTTGCTATTCTATGCAAAATAAAAAAATAACCCCAACCTATTTTTTTCAATAGTTTCTATATATTTCCAAGTATCATTATTGTTATAATTTCCTAGGGAACACAGGAATTGTATACAATTCCTATATTTCATACATTTCCGGTAACATATATACAAGAAGGTATTGGATTATATATATCGACAGATAATGCAACTCATGGCATGAACTTATTACTTTACTAACTAGGTACTCGATTGCATGGGAGATAATTCGATTCATTACGACTTAGCGTCGATTGCTCGTTCATTTTAGTTAATGTTATAGTCAAAGTTAACTTAACTATTACCATGCTTTGACCGTAGAGTCACTTTGACGATGACCGATCTCCTTCGATCGGTTATGGTTACGGTTAAAATTTTTCTTTAAGTGACATGAGCAACCCAGTTTTTTTGTTTCGGCGGTTAAAGTTAACTATAACCTTACAATGACCGCGCTTTATGCAACCGACCCTATACACTGTGGAATCCATAAAATTTAAGCACAATAATTTAAAATACACATAAAAGAAAAAGGAAAGAAACATCCATCGAGCTCGAATATCACAGGAAACGCTTACCACCAGCAGACCTGTACCGGAACTGGTCCGCGGAGGCGACGGTTGTCGGTTGCTGTCACTCGCCGCATTTCCGTTGGGGGCGCCACTTAGCCAACACTGTAGGGTACCGACATAGTGAGCAACAGGCAGCGTGGATCCTATAGTAATGAAGCCGTGGCTTGAATGTTGAAGTGGCCGTGAATCACCTGTAACACCACACTAGAGCCATAATAAATAATTTTAAGGCGATGATAGCTCAGTGGTAGTGACGTCGGATGCCGCGACGAAGGTCGTGTGTTCCAATCCTACAATGAGCTTGAGCTTTCGGTGAAGGAAAACATTGTGAGGAAACCATAGCTTGGTGGCAGAGTATTTTGTAGTACCCGTCTGGCTGGCTACCACCCTCAAGTTGAAAATCTGTCGCCAAGCACTTTGCAGTGTGTTCCGGCAATTGCACATGAAAGCCAGTTGCCTTCTCGTCATTGTAACAGGTCGGCAACACATTGGGAACACCTCTGGTATTGCAAACGGCGATAGGCGACGGTAACATTTACCATTAGGTGGACCGCCTGCCTGCTTGTCAACCTTCTGAAAATAAAAAAAAATATTGCTTTGGCGACCTTATAGAAAATAACATAAAGTTGTGCGATATTCTGTAAGGTGCTTCCCCAGTCGCGCTGCTCTAAGAGCGAAAAACCTTTATGCTCTACCTATCTCAAACATCAATCGTTTGGTCCTAGCTCTGATCTCTAGGGTCTTTGCTTTTGCCATAATATGATAGAGTACTAATTTTATGCGTTCATTTACGTATTATTAACTTTATTTCCAATGATTTACAACAAATATACAAGCTACATATACAACATTTCCTCTAGGCGGCCTCTGCTGCCGATCAACGGCAAGGTTCCCAGAAGGCTGGCAGCGTTCTCTCTTTGGATGGCCAAGCTAACGCGTTGGCGGAAAAAGCTCCCCGCCCGCCGGTCCCCTGTGACCTCAATTAGTTTTGAAGATAATGTTCGATTAAATCTGCGAGCCTCGAACCCATAATCTGGACCGCAAAAGGCAAAAATCAAATCCAAAACGAAGTTATAGGGGGTCGAAAATGGCCTGAACTGCTTCGAGAAAAGGATTGTACGGCCGTTCCGCTTTTTTGCTCGACTTGGTATAATATGGAATTTTCCGCTTTCATTTGAGATATATATTTCAATTCTGTTTGAGTAACGCCCATGATGATATTCGCCATTCGCCAACGCGCATATTCACCATGATCCTTTATTTAGTTTGTAGGACACAATAGAAAAGGGGCCAATATTGAGTTTCATTAAATATTATTTTTAAGAGATGTCGATAGCGATTTTTCGCTTCAAGAGCAGCTCGACTGGGGAAGTACCTCCACCTTACAGAATACCGCAGTCAAATAACCTGGTTGTGTTCCTGCGCGTGAGTAAGGTCGCCAGAGCTTATCGGGGTGGAGGTAGGGTCGGCAATGCACGAGTGGTACCCGGCGCGTGGATTAGTATGGTCTCTATCGGGTGTCGCTAGCGTCTATAGGCTACGGTATTCGTTTACCATCAGGCGGGCCGTATGGGCCCGCCTGATGGTTTGTTTACCGACTTTGTGGAAACAAAAAAACGGATTTTAGATTGTAAAACGCTACACGCTCCGCTCTCTACGCAACGTTTTACTACAAAATCCTCACGCTTATTACATTTTGCGGACGCAGCGTGGCATGCATTAGCAATTGGTGTTTACTTTAAACTTTCATTTGATTTTGTGGTGACGTGTGGTAAATAAATTTGTTGTACAAATGTTAACATTGTCTTGATTGTACACTGTGTTAATTAACTGGCTTTTCGTCTTATGTCCTTTATTCCGGTGATCATATAGGACTCACGGCGCCTTATTGATCATCACCTCACATCACAAGATCTAAGACAGCGTATCAGCAACGTGGCAATGCCGCCAGTCATCTTGGCACGTTCACTCAGGGCGGTGATATGGCACTATATTTTATAAATAGGGCAAAATTGGTATAATTTTTCTTGTAATTTATTGTAAATGCTTATTTTATAGTTGTCATTGACTGGCCAGTTGGATTCGATTCCCATCCAGGACCAACATTTGTATGCATGAACATGTCTGTTTGTCTTGAGACTGGGTGTAATTATCTATAATAAGTATGTATAAAAAAAAAGTTGTAGGTATATGTAGTATATCAGTTGTCTGGTTTCCATAGTACAAGCTCTGCTTAGTTTGGGGTTAGTTAACCTTGTGTGTCCAATGTCCCGGTATATTTATTTATTATTTTATACAGGGTGTAAATGGCATTGCAATTAAAAGTCCTAAAAGACTCATCTGAAAACAAAAATCTTCAATATAAATCTTTAACGATTTTGTATACATTCAAAATCCACCCTAGATAAATCAGTAATGAAAAAAATATTTTTTTTATGAATAGACCTCACCTCAAGAATATAAAAGTAAACGAATTGTGTTGCCCATTGAAAATTAATAATTCTTTATTTAAATACGGTGAAGTGTACACTTTATTAATAACCAAACGATGTCTGTGGAATATCTAAAATTTAGGGATCCTAAGGCGCAGGCACACCGAGGGCTAAGCTAAGGTAACCGACTAACTAAACATAGCTTCGCTCGTAGTGTAACTTTGCTTATATTAGGTAGCATGTAAGTATTTTGGTAACTTGGAAACTGTAAATTTACATGTAATAGAATAAATAAATAAATAAGTAACGTAGCTGCGGCGGCTTAGCTTGTAGTATGTACAAGAAGCCTGCATGCAGGAAGACGAAACGTTGAACATGGACTGGTTTGCGGGAGCCACAAGCCGTGGAAATAATTACAAGGACGTTTTCGCCACCGTCGATAATAGCAACAAAATTTTTCAGCACCTCAAGGCCACACTCCGCTACTTTAAGGAGCTTGGATGGCTTGGGTAAATCTGTCAGGGGGGAATGAACAATACACCCCAAGCAGGACGTCAGTGCAGGACGTCAGTGCAGGCCTTATCGCCCCCCCATAAAATAAGAATAAGAAGAAGTATGAATTCAATTCATCAAAATATAACCATAAATTAAGTACAAAAAAAAAGCCGTAACTAGATGAGCTAAGCTAACTTTGCTTATCTTAACTAACGAAGGTAGCTGCAGTGGTTTAGAACTTATCTATCCAAACATCGATGATCTTAACGAACGTAGCTGTGGCGGGTTTTCATACTTTAGTTTTCACTACAAGCTAAACATAGTTTAGTTAGTTCGCTTAGCTACGAGTAGCTTCGCTAATGGTGTGGCCTACGCTTTACCTGTTAAATCTGTAAATTTTAAATTGGCCATAAAAAATAAGTTGTTAAAGTACTCACGTAATGAACATCAATAAATATTAATAAAATATGTTACGTGCCATTTTGATGGTTATTTTTGCAACATAATGTCCTATATGTAGTTCGAGATTTGTAGTTGTGCGAGATGCTACAAGGCACGCGAAATTTAAATTTTATTACGTTTTTTGCTAATTGTAGCTCACAATAACTTATAGGTCGTATTTTTTTCAACGTGTTGATTCGTGACAAGAATGGTAGTATACCGGGTGTAAGGGACAGCGTACCGAAAACTGATACCATGGACTCAACTCATGATTCTGAAGTACTCATACTTTGTCAAACTTTTCATAAATTATACGATTTGTTTTCATAATTTTAGGATTGATTGAACTATAAAATCATTATATAACTCCAACTTAAAATAAATAAACAGTAACTACTAATTTAGACATAAAAATGCAATATCAATCAAAATTTAAATCAGTACGCAAGACTGCACGTATTGTGCGCTCAAAAATCACGATTATCTGTAAACCCATGACTTCTGACATAATTCTAGATTCTAGATTTCTATAACGTTATTATAGGCATTCAGTGTAACCTTTTCCTCATTTTCGTTACGATGCCCCTTACACCCGGTATTTACAGATTAAAAAGTCGCGAATCATATGTTCACAAACATACGACCTATTACTGCGCTGCTATTAGTGTGTCTCATGTAAAAGAAAGTGTACTGAAGTAGCCTTCTTAACACTAAAGCATCTGCATGCGTTTTATATGTCCTACATCTCTGACGTTTATTTATGAATCTAGATCATCATCATGCCAGCTGAAAGACGTCCACTGCTGGACAAAGGCCTCCCCCAAGGATCTCCACGATGGCCAGTCTTGGGCTAGAGAACAGGTATAATAATTCACTCGCCCTGCTTTATTACCTACTAGCTGTTCCCCGCGGTTTCACTCGCGTTCCCGGGATAAAAAGTAGCCTATATAACCTTCGGGGATAATGTAGTTTCCTATTACTGAAAGAATTTTTCAAATCAGTTCTGTAGTTTCGGAGCCTATTAAATCCAAACAAACAATCAAATCTTTCCTTCTTTATAATATTAGTATAGAATTATAGATTATACAGGATGATGATTTTGAAAGGGTATACCTATAGTTTATAAAACAGTAATTTACTAATAACTAAATTAGTAAACTATATAGTTGTAATTCGAGATTTTTGAAAAGACTAACGCCACATTTAACGCGTCGTGAAAAAACAATGAGAGGCAGTTGACTAAGCTCGTATATTATTGCCACGTGAAAAATACTACTGAAATGTTTTGTTTTTCAGTAATGTATATATTTTCAGCAATGCATTGTTAAAAATCCGTTACAATTTTTGACGGACAATATTTAAGGGTCGTGTAGTGTACTTACATAAGAAGTAGTGATGTGACACTGTTGACTTTGTAGGTACTCGAATTTTAAGACAAGCTTGTAAGATTTCTATCAATTTTTACTAAAATACTAGCACTTCGCTAAGAAGTAAACGAGATAGGAATATGGTGTCACGTTGTTCCATTTATATGGCGAAATGTACGAACGAGTCTTATAGCATAGTGACAGTTTTCATGATATTTTCCATGATAATTCAATAAATACTAGTTATAAAGTAGCCAATTAAGTATAATGCAGCTTACAATGTATATGTGTCTATTAGTTCCAAAAATCGCAATGTCCTTCAATTTTTGTGGACACACTCACAAATTTCGCACTTTCTCTTTATCATCATCATCATATCAGCTGAAAGACGTCCACTGCTGGAAAAATCCTCCTCAAGGATCTCCACGCTTGCCGGTCTTGTGCTACCCGAATCCAGTAGTTTCCTCAGTCTACAAACTCGCGAGATAGATCACAAAACAACGGCGCTCACAATCATACGATGACACATACATATCTGCTAGCTGTTTACTTCGAGTTGGCCATTACCTCGCTCAGCGCTTCCCCACACCGAGTCTCAAGGATCGTGATAGGTTTATTCCATTGTACTCGAGTACAAAAACCCAGAGTCCCATCACTATTGCCACGTCGGCAAGTGTCGACTCATTAGGAGCACCGCCCGGAGCGCTAGAACTGTTTGCGAGCATGCTTCACTTGTACCTACAGCGTGCCTGCCTCTGTTAATACAAATGGACAGCAAGACAAACTTGAAATATATCTACTGTCTACCTACTCTATGTTGGAATTGTGGTTGCTACTAATTTTCTGCTACGTTAGTTCTTAGAGTAAAATTGTTTGTGGGAAATGCAGAGGCCTTTTAAATGATTTTTTTTACTAAAATTGGTAGCCTCTGATGGTTAGAACGGAGTAATTTTCAAGTAATCAAAGGTATTAGGGTGCGTTTCCACTGACGCGGAGTGGACCGTCAATTTCCAATGATGCGGAATGGAGATTACGAGCACTGAGACGGGCCGGTACGCCCCACTCCGCGTCAGTGGAACTGTGATTAACATAAACAAATAATTAAAATATCATGAATCATGTTTATCCGTTGCTACGTGAATGAAGGACAAACGCACTTCGGAAAGTAGAGATAGTAAGGATTATTAATTACTAGTTGCCGCTCCGCGGTTTTACTTGTGTTCTCGAGGGATCTCATTTTTTAGCGGTTCCGTACCTCAAGAGGAAAGAATGGAATCCTTATAGGATCACTCGTCTCTGCCCGTTCGTCTGTCGCAGCCAATTTGCTCCGAAACTAATGGACCATTTGAGTTGAAATTTGGTACGTACCCAAAAACGAACTGATTTGAATGAATTGTACAAAATGTTTAAAAATGATAATTCATATAGTCAGATCATAGATTACTGTAATTTGAACTTTATTCAATGGAAATTTACTATACCGTTAGCTAGTCATATGGGAGGATTGTATGAAGCAGGCATTAAGTCAGTGAAATCTCTTCTTAAGAGACATTTAGGAAATGTTAAGTTAACCTATGAATCATTGTATACCATCTTAGTACAGATTGAGAGTGTGCTTAACTCGAGGCCATTATGCCCTTTGAGAGATGTGCCAGATAATGATATTGTATGTTTAACACCAGCACATTTTTTAATCGGTTCTTCTACCACAGTTGTACCAGAGCCCAACTTGTTAAATGTATCAGAGAATAGATTAACTATGTATAAAAGAATAACTCAGATTAATCAAAAGTTTTGGTCACAGTTTTATAATAACTACTTATCTGAATTGCAACCAAGAAGCAAGTGGCTACAAGCTCAATCAAATTTGAAAATTGGAGATATTGTTTTAATTAAAAGCGAAAGTACACCACCTGCTTGTTGGCCGCTAGGAAGAGTAATGTTAGTAAATAAAAATTCTAAGGATAATTTAGTCAGATCTGTAATTGTAAAAACATCAAATGGAGAATATGTAAGGCCCATAAATAAATTAATTTTGTTACCTGATAATTAAAATAAGTAATTTCATCTTAAAACATCAAAACAGTATTGTATAAAATAAGTAATTTCATCTTAAAACATCAAAACAGTATTCAGTATTGTATAAAGTAAATAAAATTTAGATTCACTACATAGTAAGTAAATATAATTTGATAATTGTAAGTCTGCAGAACTAGTCGAGAGAGGCGAGAATGTTTAATATAAAAATTAAAAAAGATCTGTTTTCGCATTGATTGTATCGGGCAACACTAATTCGCCCTCTTTTGCCTCCGGCTTCATGGCGTCTGGTCGCTTAACTTTATTATAAGGACTTTATTGTCAATGTAGTTAAAAACATAAGTGTAAATCCTCTTTTGGTCACAAATACAAATATCTACAGAGTCTACATGTCTTTAATCTTATCTGTCTTTTAGTCTTTAATTACGTAAATAAATAAATATTAAACATGGAGGCCACTTTTGGGAAGTAAATTATGAGAGTGCTCATTGTGAGATTGTCAATTAAATAATTAAAAAAAAAAATACTTTTGAAGTTATTCATGAGAATAGGTGAAAATTGACCCTCCTTATCTTAGAAACTACTGAGCCTAAAATTTTGAAAATCTTATAAAAACAGGTTGTAGGTATTTACAGTCTCCATTATGTCATGAAACTAGATCGAATTAGAATTCCCTAAACTAATTGAACCGTGCCATCCAATAACCCACACGCACACGTCTGTAACTTTTCAGTTTAAACCTTTGCGAGGTTGAAAACTTCAGTCATTAACAGACGTCGCAAAATGTTCCTACTGCTCGACTGACGCGTGAGATTAGACTTGCGACTTTACGCATGAGCGAAGCGATTCTCTTGACAATAGCGATTTATTTAATGGTTGTAATTTAATTGTGTTTTTCTTAATGAGTTTTATTATTTCTAAATGTATGTTGGAAGGGTTTTAAAATTATTGTAAATCAAAGCAAATTGTTTAGATGAGAAACTAGAAAGTTTTGTTAAAAGATTACTATCGGCCCAAATTATTTATTTTTGCCTTTTGCGGTCGAGACATTAGGTCCTTGGGGGTCCGAGGCTCGTCGATTTTCTCGAACATTATCTTCAAAACTTATTAATATTCAAGGGACCGGCGGGCGGGGAGCTTTTTCCGCCAACGCGTTAGCTTGGCCATCCAAAGAGGAAACGCTGCCAACCTTCTGGGAACCTTGCCGTTGATCGGCAGCAGCGGCCGCCTCGAAGTTTTTTTATGTAATTTGTAATATTTAGAATTATTTCAACAAATAGGTACTATTGTTATTATAAAAGAAAAAAAAACTAATTTTAATTAATATACCTACGTATTTACTAACTCTCTATAATCTTATTTCACATAAATCACTACATCTGCATCTTTTCTAGCGTCACCAAATGCACAGCCTTATTAAACTTATTGAAACAAACTTCAAAATAATAAACATGCTAAATTACGAAGGCGCTAATTGCATTCTAAAGGAATTACGTCCAATGTAAACTTGACTCCGCCGTCTTATATTGTACTGGAAATATACGTCCTCTTTACGAGACGGTTTATTTTGTTAATTTCACTGACGCCTTGGTTAATACCTACGTTATATTTTTTACCTTAAGGAGGATAGGCCGTATTATGAGTTTTTAATGGATATTTTTTGCGTTTTATTTTATTACATTAATTTTATGTGCCTATTTGAAGGATTTTTTAGCGCATGAAATATTATGTCTGTTGATTATTGTGTGTGTCGGTGTCAGCGATAGCCAAGCGATTACTATTGTCCTAATAATTAAGATAATCCTCCTGAAAACACCATAATTAAGATTTGATAGTAACAGGTTTCGATGGCGCAGGGATGCAGGCAATGAAACAATGTTATACCATCGCTTCGGAATAGTCCCGTATGAGGAGAAGAAGCGACGCAAGAAACTCAATGAGATTTATTGTTGTATTTTCACAATAATTAAATTATCTCTTACGATGGGTTTTAGGAGGTGAGAGAGCTTGCGATAAAATGTAATGCGCCTACCCACATTAACTTGTTATAGACTATGGTCACTGACGTCACCGTTGCCACTATTGCACCCAATTCTTCTACAACGATAATATGATTCAACCGGGTCGGACTAACAATCCAACCTCCATATGTAATAATTATGATTTTAAAACTATTTGAAGCCATACATCGGTTTCTTAACAATAAATAACGCACCTCTTTTTTATACTTATATGCAAAAGTGAGTATGTGTGTTTTTATCACTGAACCAGTTTCTTTGAAATTTGGGACTAAGATAGCCTATGATATGTAGAAGGACACTTTTTTTTATCTCGGGAACGCGGGAGAAACCACGGGGCGAAAGCTAGTTTGTAATAAAAGAACCAATGTACAGTTCTTTAATATTTTGAATGCTAAATTGATTTCTAGATAGATCTATAGCCTCATTCTCTCATCACAAATTAACGTTATAAATTAAAATGCAAGAAATATTCGTTAAAAATTCTAACTGCGGACCATCCACCTTAATTTACAACCTTTATTATATATTGCTACAGTTTAACGAAATGCTTTTGGTGAAAAGTGTAATTTTCTCGTTTAAATTATAATGGTGAATATTTTTGTAGGAAATCATTTTTGTCCGTCGGAATTTACTTCTTATAAAATTAGTAATACTATGGTTACCTATTTGTATGATTATGCCACAGTATATTTGTGAAGACCGAAATTGTGACCATACTGCTCGAAATATAACGTATTCATTTTCGATAGTTTATAATATATTCATGTCATTGATGGTTTATAATAGTACCTACTTTTACCTACCGAAAAAAAATCCCTGGATAAAAAATGGCATATGAAATAAGCTATCTGTGTATCAAATTTCATCACGATTGAGCCGTTGAGGCGTCAAGAAGTAACAAACAAACTCACGTACCTACGCATTTATAATATTAGGATAGTAAGTTCCTAAAAATATTATTGAAAGAAGAATGTGTGCGACTCAGTACACATACATGGCGGAACAGATTTAGTTGAAACTTGGCACTGAAAAAAAAACATCCAGAAATAAACATAAAGATACTTATTATCCCATATTTTTTTTAGGAACTTTGGTAGAATCGCGAGATGGAAAGCTAGTCGTTAATGAAAAATATTTTTCCTTCTCAAACTTTGTGCGGTAAAGGCTGAGTGACGTTTACAGGATACTTTGGCACTCAGCTCGCACCATTTTTGCCTTTAACGACTATGTACGATGAATTTGAGGCTCGGTAATTTGTCACTGAACATTTACAGTAGGATGCGGCGTGTAATATTTGGGGTACTTTCGTTTAGAAATATTTAGATCATTATTATAATTCATTTTTAAACATTATTTACATGTATATTTGTACAAACTACATATCAAAAATTTCCTCTAGGCGGCCGCTGCTGCCGATCAACAACGGTTCCCAGAAAGCTGGCAGCGTTCCCTCTTTGGATGGCCAAGCTAACGCGTTGGCGGAAAAGCTCCCCGCCCACCGGTCCCCTGTGACCTCAATTAGTTTTGAAGATAATTAGATTAAATCAATACAAAATTATTTCATTCAAATAGACCTTCGTAGGCTCTTAATACAGCTAGGAAACCATTCCAGTTACATTCAACTTTCAATTAAAAAAGCCTCATTGAAATCGGTCGGTCGGGAGGTACGATACAAGCCTTCGTTTTTCGTCGGATTTAAAATTGAACTAACAAATCTTGCAACAAATACCACATCCATACTCATTCCATCCTACCACATTTCCATTCGGCAGTAATTTATCACCAAGTTTGGCAACACCTGGCAGTCTCTGAGAAGTCAAACAAAATCAGCCCCTAACGATGCGTCAGGAAGACATAATATTGTTCATACCCATGATTTACAATCTTGGATTATAACTGAACGTGTTTGCATCGTTAATTGTTCTTAAGAGATTAATGTGTCTCTAGTTTTAACGTGAGTGAAATTGGCTTTTAAATTTGACTTGGCGATCATTTTGTGCTAGTTTTCGCCCCGCGGTTTCACCCGCGTTCCCGAGGGATCTTATGTTTTCCCGGGATAAAAAGTATCCTATGTGTTAATCTAGGTTATAAACTATCTGTGTTCTAACTTTCATCCAAATCCGTTCAGTAGTTATTGCGTCAAACAGTAACAAACATCCATCCATCCATACCCACAAACTTTCGCATTGATTAGTTATTATAGCAACAATATTATAGATTATTACAGTACTACATATTCTGTAGAAATTTCAACTGTCTACCTATTACGGTTCATGTGATACAGCCCGCTGACATGAACGGACGGACGGACGGACAGCGGCCGACAGCGGAGACTTAGTAATAGGGTTCTGTTGGCACCCTTTGGGTACAAAATCCTAAAAACCTACTTTTAGCATAATAGGTACTCAGTTATCTGGTTTCCAGAATAATACTGCTTAGTTCAGGATCATAACCGTGTAAAAAGAAAGTCAGGTTAATAGGGATGATGACTGGGTAAAAAATAATTAATTCTGTTTAGTCCATCAGTTAGGTTATCAAAAAATATTGGATACGTATTTATTATTTTATCTAATACATAAATAAAAAAATAAGGCGCATTAAATTTCAGGAGTGTTTATTTGAACGCGCTAATCTCTGGAGTTACTGGTCCGATTCGAAAAATTCTTTCACTAATAGGAAGCTAAATTATCCCCGAAGGTTATAGGCTTTTTTTATACCGGGAACACGAGTGATACCGCGGGGAACAGCTAGTCTTACTAATATTATAAATGCGAAAGTTTGTGAGTTTGGATGTATGGATGGATGTTCGTTACTCATTCACGCAAAAACTACTGAGCGGATTTGGATGAAATTTGGAACACAGATAGTTTATAATCTGGATTAACACATAATATTTTTTATCCCGGGAAAACATAAGATACCTCGGGAACGCGGGTGAAACCGCGGGGCGGAAGTTTAATATAAACCTTTGGGTCTCATTAATTATTCAACTCATGCTAATTACAAAGAAGAGCTAAAGGACAATTAACTTGGGAAAATATCGCAATACGGATGTAAGGTTAACACCGCTTAAGCTTCTGCTAATTACGAGGTAATTTCCTGTAATACGTCAGAATATATCAGCCAAATAAATGGCCAAGCCAGAAGCCAAATGTTATGCTCAGTCAAGTTTATGTTCTGTTCTGCTTTGGCAGTTGGATTTAAAGGCTTTTATTTATGGTATCTTTTTAATTTTATGTGAAAAAAAACGGAGGTTGGTACCTAATGAAATTATACGTTTTACGATTTTTAATTTATGTTTTTTTGCCATCTCTAAATTTTTAGAGGTTATTGTACACACGGCCACATATCAAGCTACACACTGCGGCACCTTATGCGGTTGTATGTAATAGGCGCTATTTTGCAACAAAAATGTGTAGCTTGATCTGTGGCCGTGTGTACTACATACTCATCATTATCAATAATTTTTACTATGGGACGAACCCTGAAATTACGAAAAAAAAAACAAATTTTCATACATTTTGACCGATCAAGATAGATGTTTTGTATGAAAAGTTTGAATTTTTATTCGTTTATATCAGGGATGGTAATCAATCGATCTTTTTTTAAATGGACGCGTTATTCAACATACTCCTCCATAATATTATAAGCTAATTCTTGCCTGATAATAATCAATCAATTTTCAAGTACTAACTAAAATTCAAGCTCCGTACTTCAAAAGCAGAGAACGCTCATACAAATTCTATGCTCAGAGCAAGGTACCAACCTATACAAACAAACTCACTATCTTTGCCATCTTAGTTTCACGCTAGACTGGAAATCTGACTGGATATGGAATAGTTGTTTGACATAGTAAGACAGTGGTTCTCAAAGGAACATAATAATTAAAGAAAAGACATAACAGCTACATTTATAAAATAACTAGCTTCCGCTCTGCGGTTTCCCCCGCATTCCCGAGGACCTTATGTTTTCTCGAGATAAAAATTTTCCTACGTGCTAATCCAGGTTATAAACTATATGTGTTCCAAATTACATCCAAATCCGTTCAGTAGTTTTTGCGTGAAAGAGTAACAAACATACATACATACTCACAAACTTTCGCATTTATAATATTAGTAGAAAGTAGGATAGTAGGATTAAGTAGCACTAGCTCTCTGCCCCGCAGTCTCACCTTCTTAGGGGTTGAACTTTCAAATATCCTTAACATATGCCTACCTCATAATAGTTATCAGCAAGGCTATTATAAAACACTCTGATTCGACATCAGTAGTGGTGGTAGTGACGTCGGATGCCCCGACGAAGGTCGTGGGTTCGAATCCTACAATGAGCTTGAGCTTTCGGTGAAGGAAAACATCGTGAGGAAACCATAGCACGGTGGTAGGGTACTTTGTAGTACCCGTCTGGCTGGCTACCACCCTCAAGTTGAAAATCTGTCGCCAAGCACCTACCGGTGTGTTCCGGCAATTGCACTTGAGAGCCATTAATTGCCTTCTCGGCATTGTAACAGGTCGGCAACACATTGGCAATACCTCTGGTATTGCAAATGGCGATAGGCGACGGTAACCACCATCAGGTAGACCGCCTGCCTGCTTGTCAACTTTCTGACATAAAAAAAAAAATGAAACTGGTAGCACACAGAGCCTAGGAAGGAACTGGCTCTCTTGTACAGCTGTCGGAACACACCAGTACATGCTTAGTTGCCAGGCACCTACTGGGGCTTAGGGTCGTAGCAAAACAGTTTAAGAATCTCTAGTATTTCAGAATGTTTCTAGCTATGCATTTTACTGACCCGAAGATTGAGAACCACTGTGCCAAGTTATCGAAGCTCAAACTTTCACTGCAAGAACTACTGAAAGACGAACTATAGAATCCAAATTCTCAATTCCTTATTGTTCAATTCCTTAGTTCTACAGAATCGAAATTCGGCCACCTATATTTTGACGATATCCGAGAATTGTTTTTCTCGGCAATCTTTGTTGCAAGAGATTTGTAAAAAATATAATATGTTAATTTAGAGAATATGTGACGAGGAATAGTTTTTTTTTAACTTAAATTTTTCTTTAGTAACGTCAGAAAAACAACGTGAATATGCCCCTTATTAAAAGTAAGAATGATTTTTGGTTGGATGATTCTTGGTCCATCCAAATAACTTGAAAATATGAACATACATTTAGATATATCTAATAGAAAGGGAATCATTTTCTTACATGCTTAGTTTTTTTTAAATAACATAAAATGACCTTCGCCTGTCTCGCTTGTCTTCATCAGTTTAGTAAGGGACGGAGTCATTCGCGGAGAGCATTCTCTTAAATCTTTATCTACCGACGTTTGCTTGAGTACGACTTGGAAACAAGACAAACATACAATTGGCAAGAGTAAACAAGTCTATGAATACATTATTGGGTAAACAGAGCCAAGATCTAGATCTAGTTTTAGTCTAGATTTGGTTGAGTTTCCGCCTTGATTGGGAATAATAAACTATGTTGCTTGGATTGTCGGAAGTTGGACGGTTCCTTGAAATGATTTATGATTTATTAAGTTTTAACTTGCTTTTCGATTTTGATTCTCTATTTTACCTCAGTTCTATAGTTTCTCAGTTCAAGTGTATTCCGAACCGGTAGTAGAGTCTATTGTAAACTGTAACTTTTGACAATCATAAGTGCCTTAGGGCCTAAGCTGAATAAATGAGTTTTGATTTGTGATTGATTTTGATTACCTCCTTAGAAGTTTATATACCTTTTGATGAATAGTTTTTGTGGTACATCAACCGTTTCGTACGATCCATAGATGATCGTCTTAAAATATGTTATCATTTATTTCTTATTGTAAGTAAATTGTATTCTGATTTGAGAAATATCAAATTGTAATTATTTTGGTGAAAGAACTAGAATATTTAACAATGGTGCCGATTCTGTTGTTTACGAACTTAACTAATATTAGACAAGTCGCCTCTCTTTCATTTTAACCTTATTGAAAAAAGATAGAACATTTTTAATGCTGTCAGTTTAATTACCATACCGTCGTAATATACGGGTAAATAGTCGTGACCAATAAAGATCGCGCTTAAATTCACGTTGAAATGTGTGATCGGATTAAACTGACAGGACTAAAATATCTTGCATCCCTTTCTTATATTTACTATTAGAAAGAGATATAGTGAGATTAAATTTATTTAGTTCGTAAACAACAGAATCGGCACCAATATTGAGACAATAACAGATGGGTTATTTTCACCATTTTAGCGCTGGCCCCAATAATAAAAACACACATCAAAACTTTGCCATATAAAATATTACTAGGATTAGAACTTATAGAGGAAAAATAAAAAAACCATTCAACTATACATCCTATAACAAACAAGCTAAGAATGCTTATAAAAGGAACGTATCCGGAAAATTGCATAAGAACTAATAAAGTATGCATTATGATCGTATAAAAGCTTAACTTAAATAACTTAGCTCACTTATATTAAGTTAATATGGCCTCCAATACAATGTGATAAGGCATCCCGATATTAATACCAAGTATAAGTAAACTTGCATTATGTAGTTAAATGCAAGCTTTAAGGTGGGGGCTAAGTGATAAGCGGGTAGCGGGAGGATTAGCGCTGAGTGTTCACTTCACATCATCGCTGACAACACTGATTAAAGTAAATATTTTTATTAAAAAAGTTGAAAAGGTTAGCTTAGCACGTTTCCCATTGTCCCTAACGATTTTTTAAGGGATAAATTTGGGTTAAACGTTCATGTTTATTAAATTTTATACTTTTTAGGGCTGGTTGTTATGGTACAACGATTCAGGTCATGGGCTGATTCTCAGTAGGACAAACATGTTCATGTCTATATACATACAAACTTTGACATTTATAATAGGTATTAGCAGGATAGGATAGGCAATAATATTGTATTAGGAAAAAAAAGGCTTATCTTGAATATTTTACAAATAAAAAGGAACTTGTATTATAGTAACCAGATTTTTTTTTTATGTTAAAAAAAATTATTTACTTTCTATTTATTAAAGAAATTAATTATCATTATATTTAACAAAATTTACTAAATTAAAAATAAAACTACCTAACTATAATAGAAAATTTGTGCCAAATCGCTGCCCCGCGGAAGTGTGCCAAGAAGACTGGCAGCATTGCCACGATGGATGGCAATGGCAAATCTTTGAGCAAAGTATGTGCCAGCATTCTTGTCACGAGAGGCCTTAACAAGACGAGCGGAGACCTCTTTGAATAATCGACGAGCCTCTGGTCCCCAGGGCCCCAGAGTTTCAACCCAATAATTGATATTGATATTATACTTATTTATTATCTCAGGAAAACATAAGATCGTAACTTTCTTAGGGTCGATTGCATAAAACGCGCTCATAGTAAGGTTATAGTTAGGTTACGGTTATAGTTTAACCGCCGAAAGAAAGCAAACTGGGTTGCTCGTGTCACTTTAACTAATATTTTAACAGTAACCATAACCGACCGAGGGACATCGGTCATCGTCAAAGTGACTTTATTTTACGTTAAGTTAACTTTAACTATAACTTTAACTAAAAGTATGAGCAACCGAGCCTTATAATAATAATAATAAAGCTATATTTAATTCTATGCATAGTACAATTATATGCAAATACAATTATTAATAAAATAATTCCGTCCTCGACGGCGAGGACCGCCGCGACGTCCCACTCAGTCTCGTCCCGTTCAAGCGGCCCGAGCTGCCTACAGTAATCCGACCGCCCCCAATTAGTCGTAACTCGTACAAAGTCCTCCCCCTCCCCCGGTAACGCCCTGAGCCGAGGTTCGTACCCCATTCGGGGGTGCCCTCAGGCGTTTTTTACTTAAATATTACCCGGCTGAGAGCCCTCTGCGCTCGCCGATTTGTCCGGTAAGGTTGTTGCAGCCATCTGAGGCTACCAACTTAGTACTTTAAAAAAAAAATACGATTATTACACTTAAATGAATTTATTTTCTAAATTATAAATGCCTTGGGGGAGGCTTTTTGTCCGGTAAGGTTGTAGCAGCAATCTGAGGCTGCTACAACCTTACCGGAAATGAAAAAAAAAAAATGGGGGAGGCTTTTACCCGAACGGGGTCCATGCTTTAAATAAATAATTAGGTATTTGATAATTAGAACAATTAATGATTAAACTAACCAATCCTTAGTAATGTAAAATATAGCAAACGCTTTCAGCTCTTCACTTAGACCGTAAACTTCGACATATCTGTTGCTTTAAGCTATCAGACTCAAGTATTTGTGTTTAGCTTAACTACCAAAGTGAACTACTTCGCTTACTTAGAATATAATAGTACTATAATCTAGAACATTCTACTTAAGACTGAATATTTCCTTTGTATTACGAATGACGGCAACACGGAGCGTTTTCAGAAAGGGTTAGATACTCTGTAACACATAAATAATTTACAAAAAAATGAATGAAATATAAAAAAGACAAGGCTCTGAGCCTGTGCAGAGTTTTTTCTTAGTTTAGTAAAACATAGACTACAGACAGATTAATGAATAGTACTAAAGATAGACTAATTAATATGTATGCAATTGTTTGTTTGTCCTATGATAATAAGTAACTACGAGTATAATAATAAATTATGTCCGTGAGGTAGATTTAAAATGATTTTATTATAAGACACTAACGAAAAGGTTGTACACACGGCCACAGATAAGGCTACACATTTTTGTTGCAAAATAGCTCCTTTTACAACCGCATAAGGTGCCGCAGTTTTTACCTTGACTTGTGGACGTCCGTACAGTAAAACCTATAACAATACGAATTAGAGTATATTATTTAATTTTTTCTATTTTTTACTTACTCTACTTTACAACGGCCTTTTGATGGTAAATGACAACTTATTGACGTTTTATTTGGTCAATCGATAGTCGAACTCAATGTCCTCTATTTGCCTTTGGTTGGTAGACAACCATGAACCAGCCCCTTAAATCTGATTTTTATATTCGCCAAAAATCTAACTAAGCCGAGATTTACATGCCATTTGAGACTGTATACCTTTGATATAAAAACGAAAATAAATTGTACATGTCAACAACAGACCTCAGCAATCATTGTTGTATTAGATTCGTCTCATTTCCTTCACTTAAATAAAATTTTGGTTATATAAATCTACGTGAAATCTTAAGCAGAATACATATTGTTAGACGCGATTTATGTCACTATTAACTTGTGCCTTGTGGAGACTTTGGTTTGGTAGAGGCGCAGGGCAGGATCTAGAGGGCCTCCGATTTATGGTTAATTATTTTATTATTTTAAAGTAATATAAATTTATAAAGCATCTATCTCCTTTTTTTGGTACCTATAGGATTCGCTTACACCCGAGTACTCTGTGCATCGGATAATTTCCCATTTAGGTTAAAATTAAATGGGATAGGATATTTTTTTTAGAAAATTCAAGGATGTTTACTTAAATTTTAATTAATACAATTGAAACATAATGAACTAAACTATAACACTGATAGACAAAAGGATTTGTCAAAAAAAAAATCTAAACACAGCATATTTTGGAGAAAACTTCGGCAAAAAACTTAGCAAAGATTCTTTGATATAAACATAATAATTAGATACTTGTTCTGACTGACTAATTCATCAGCGCACATCTAAAGCCACTGGACGGATCGGGCTAAAATTTGGCAAACCACTAAGAAAGGGTTTTTGAAAATTTTCCCCCAAAGAGGGGATATTGGATCGCGGGTGAAACCGCGGGGCGGAAAGTTCTATTAGAGTTAATACATTTTAAGTCACTCAAAATTAAAGTCACGTCTGACCATACGTTTTATCCTTTATCACAAACAAGAAAACTTGGAAAAAATACACTTTATGTAGCAGAAAAAAAGATATTTCTAAATAAATTACACGCGCCAACCGTTGGCGACCCCCGGCGTCATAATTCAAAGCCAGGGGCGCTAAACCTTTTTGTAAATTTATTAACATGCGACACATGGGGGCCGGCCGGATTGGATGGACAGAAATACTGCCTGCCATCTTGACATCTCTAATTGTATTGTGTTATAGGGGTCTATGCGGTGAGGTACCTACTTTTAAAATTGAAAGGTAGGTATACTTTTTTATTGCACTTGACAGCGTCTCTCCTTTATTTAACAGACTAGCCTTATAGTTGTAAAAAATATAAGGCGATAATATTTAGTGACGTTGAAGTTCGAGGCAAAAGTCACAGGTTCGAACCCTACAATGAGCTTGAGCTTTCGGTGAAGGAAAACATAGTGAGGAGACCATAACGAACTGGTAGTACCCGCCTGGCTGGCTACCACCCTAAAGTGTACTTTTGTGTGCTTACCACCATCGGCCACATAATCGCAGACGGTGAGATTATGGTCAAACACAGACATATACATAGTAGAAATATACGTACTCAACATTTTGCTTCCTTGTTTATATACGGACAGCAAAGAAGTGGAATTTGCTTCCGTCTGTATTTCCAGACTCGTATAATTTGGGATTTTCAAAGCCAGGGTGAATAGGTTTCTTCTGGGAAAGCGTGCTCCATCATAGGCTTCGACACTTTGGCGAGACTATGGCCAAACGCAAGCCCATCTTATATTATGTTTTTTATTATCAATAGCCAAAATAAAATAATATACGTTTTATGGTTAAATTAAAATAATAAAAGTCATCATACCAGAAATGTATAAGCGATTTATACAATTTAATAACGACGATTGTAAAGTAGACAGTAGTATGTGACAGATTTGGGATAATTTGACATGTCGTCTGTTATTCAAGATAATTGGGGTCTACGGTAGGGTCTATGAATAGACTTCCGAATGTCTCCCTGGTAAATAGTTGCGGATACTAAGAATAAACTTAACAAAGAGTTGGCCAGAAAACGTGAGTATTCTAGGCCACCACCATATCAGATTTTTGTCAACTTTTTTAATAAAAAAAAAAACATTTTACTGTCGTGTACAAAGACGTAAATTAGATTTTGGTTATTTAGTTTAACCTTTTTTTATATAATAGCAATAGAAAATGAAAGGGTAGATATAATTCAATTTAATTGATGTTTTTGCGTGTAGCCTTTAGAGTGAGAGAGCTGTAACACACTAATTTTTGTATTCGTTTGAAATAGGAATGTGGAATGTCCCAAATGAAACTGTAAAAAGGCACGGAATAAAAATTAAAAAAATGTTGGCGACCTCACATTGCCCACACTACACATTCTGTTACAATACAAATATTACCATTCTGCTTTGTACTTTATTACCAACTGTATAAGTCATGAAATTAATTGGGCGTTACTGCAGTTTACGACATTTCGCTACGCGGTTTAGGTATTGATTACATAAAACGTGTGTCTCGCTCCAATGTATTGGAAAAGTAGACGAGATGATGCTGTCTCTGTCATACAAAAGGTATGACTGAAAATATACTTTTGCATCGCTTTTCATTTCGTCGGCCAACATGCCGCTATATGGTCAGCAATAAAATTACATTAAGAGTAAAGTATTTTTTTTCTTGCTTTTGTCCAAGGCGTTGCTTAGGCGTTTTTGTTTAAGAACTCTTTTTTTCAGACCTATTTAAAGATATTTATTGTCTAATAAGTCTGATTAGCACTTTTTCTTCAAGAAAACTTTTGTTCATTTCAATAATCACAAACGCCAATGACCTTGACGATTTGCCCATAAAAATAAGTACTCAAAGCTTGGCGTCCGCGGGTGGCATCTAGAGGGAGCCTTGCTTGATTGATGATTGATATAAAAATAATTTCCTATTTTTTTGGTGGAAGATTCATTTACATCAGATATGTTTGTGTTATGTGTCAGGGATGTTTACTTCAATTTTAATCAATACAATTTAAACATGCTAAACTAAACTATAACATATATTTTTCGTAGAACTAATAGACGAAAAGATTCGTCTAAAAAACTGTTTAAACACAGCGTATTTTCGTGATTAGTAACATTTTCATGAAATAGTCGTATATGTCAGTAATATACCTTGGAGGAATATGTTGATGATTTCTTTTGTTATTAATCAGTAAATATACTACCATTCTTCTCGCAAATAACATGTTGATAACTTACGACCTATAACTGAGCTGCAATTAGCCAAAAACTTGATAAAATTTGAATTTCGCGCTCCAACCGAAGGTATACCCTTAAGTAGTTTTGCTGACGTTACATGGACCGTGTTCAATTGAATCAGTTTAAAGTGCGAATGTTAACACTGAGTCTGCACGCGGCTCCAACCAGTTATAATACATACGCCATTGTTATTGGAACTCTATGGTCTATGGATTTTAGTAAAAAAATATAACTCTCTTTTATTTAACCCTCGACGCAAAAACGACGGGGTGTTATAAGTTTGACGTGTCTGTTTGTACCCTCATAGCTCCTCAACGGATAGACCTTTTTTATTTTGTTTCTTTTGTTTGATAGGTGACTTAATCGAGAGTGTCCTTAGCTACGTTTCAAGAAAATCCGCTCAGCCGTTTGGAAATTATCACAAATTTTCAATTTTCTGGGTTTTCAAAAAAAAAATTTTTTGTCATTTATTATATGTTTTATAGTACTCACTGGCTTTCTGACCTGCGGAATCTATCTATGTGCCAAGCTTCATCCAAATCCGTTCAGTAATTTTTACGTGAAAGAGTAACAAACATTCATCCATGTCTGTTTGTCCTGTGTCTGGGTATAATTATCTATTTAAGTATGTATTTACAAAAAAAAAAAGTAGTATATGTAGTATATCAGTTATCTGGTTGTCCATAGTACAAGCTCTGCTTAGTTTGGGATCAGATAACCGTATGTGAAGAATGTCCCAGGATATTTATTTATTTATTTTATTATTTATTCATCCATACATCTATACTCACAAATTTTCACATTTTGGGTATACTAGTAGGATAAAATTTTGGATGATCGAAGAGTACTTTGTAGTACCCGTCTAGCTAAATTCACTAAATTCTATCGAATGTAAAGACAAAACAATACCAATTGTATTTTCAGCAGCCAATAACGCTTAGCGAAGATAAACATTCAACAAATTATTACACGCACGGCTCGCAGCACGAACCAAATGCTATATAGTCCAGCACATTTAGTTATATAGGTAATTAGGCGTTAAAATAAACGGCTTTGATCGCTGCCGAGCTTTTGAACTCAATTCCGAATAATGGTGTCGATGCGATATTGTTCAATCGATCGATTAAACGCCACACTATATACATCACTAGTGATTGACGTTTCTATTGAATGTGCAGGCTAATGTTTCAATTTAATAAATTACTGCCCGAAAAATAAGGTTTACTCGTATGTAGGTTTATGCGTATTTTTCGAACGTCAAAATTGTCCATGGTACCCAAGATGCTGGCGGCTTTGCCCCGCTGACTATTTTGTAACGACATAATACTTTTAAACTTTATTTTTAACCGACATAAAAAAGGAGGAGGTTCTCAATTACGTTGTGTTTTTTATATTATATTCACGCATACCTTTTTTGTTTATGAAACGATTTCAATCATTATTTTTGCGTTGTTTCAGTATAGCTCCCAGGTGCCCATTTTAATTTTATAGTTTTTGACGGAGGTTTTTTTTGGTAAGTTTTTTTTTAGAGTTACGTCTCTTACATTTTTTTTTTCATTGATGAGTATTCCACATCTTAAAGCACTGCAGGTGAATTAAAAATAAAATTTAAAAATCTTTTTTTTTCAATTAACAAAATAGGTAACTAATTCAACGTCATAAATAATATTCTATTCTACTTAGGGTCGGTTGAATAAAACGCGGTCTTAATAAGGTTATAGTTAACTTTAACCGCCGAAAGAAAGCAAACTGGGTTGCTCGTGTCATTTTAACTAAATTTTTTACCGCAAACATAACCGACCGAAGGAGATCGGTCATCGTCAAAGTGACTCTTCGGTCGAAGCATGGTAATAGTTAAGTTAACTTTAACTAAAATGTAAGAGCAACCGACCCTTACTCGTCTTTGACAGTCAAAAGGTATTAAATTACCCACCTCACCAATCACAGCCTTTAATTAACTCTAACGTGAAAGCGAAGGAAAATCCACATTGGCGTCTCACAAATACCTTTCAGCAACTAGAAGTCGTATTATTATCATTAGAAAGAGTCAGTGGTACTTTTTCGGTCGCATCCCACTCGGCTCGTAACCCCGAGCGGTTTTATTGCATTCCACGCGAGCTGACCTCGTTGCGTACATATATGTGTGGGGGTGTGAAATGCGCGACGGAGCGGAGAGTAAGCGAGAGCGATTTAAGAGTGACAGGTCAAATGGTTTTAGACTTACTTATTTAATGAAAGTTTGTGTGATTGTTTTTTATTTATTCACGCTAATTGTTGAATAGATTTATTTGATTTTTGGTACATTGATAGATTATATCCTGATGTGGGATGTTTTTCATCCAAAATAAAAACTAGGGTAGCTTGGAGTTGTCCACGGGGAGGATACTAGGACAGCAAATTCTTTTACCATAATTCCCATTCATTTCTCATTATTACCATTGTGATGGAGTGCTAAAAATAGCTTTAACATCATCGTTGGAGCAATGAGTAATTTATAAAGATTATCCTCATTTTTTGAACATCATCTGATCGTTACATTTTCACAACTTGATTTATATGAAAATCGGCGAAAATCTTTATATATTTAACTAGCTTCCATCCCGAGGTTTCACCCGCGTTCCCGAGGTATCTTATGTTTTCTCGGCATAAAAAGTAGCCTATATGTTATTTCAGGGTATACCTATATATCTATGTGCCAAGTTTCATCCAAATCTTTTTAGTAGTTTTTACGTGAAAGAGCACCAAAGAAGCATAACATACTCACAAATTTTCGCATTTACAATATTAATAGGATTTTTTCTCACAAAATTCTGCAGATATTAAAATCCAACTTATTTTTAGTTTGAGTTATGTAATACCGCGTATTTCCTAGCCCCACCGCTAGCTGTATAATAGGACATTACATATCTACGTGTGATGCCGGAGAAAAACGAAATGGCTTTAATACGAACCAACAATACTATCACTATTCAGCTTATTAGCTGCTAATGAGCTTTTAGAGAGTTTTTTCTAGCTGTTATACTCGTATAGCATGTTAGATTTATTTTTGTAAAATTCTTTATATATTTTTTAAACTAGATAAAACCAAGAACTAGATTTCACTCTGGAACTGCCGTCATCTGGAACATCTTAATTACCGATAGACTTTCAACTTGAGGGTAGCCAGCCAGCCGGGTACTACAAAGTATCCTACCACCATGATATTGTTTGCTCACGATGTTTTCCTTCACCAAAAGCTCAAGCTCATTGTAAGATTCGAACCCGTTACCTTCATCTCGACATTCGACATCACTGACACTAAGCTATCATCGCCTCTAATATACACTCCTATAGTGTCTAAGAAGACATATACCTAATGAGGAGAGATGAAACCCATGTGACTAAAAGAGTCATGAATATGAAAGTTGATGGATATACGGGAAGGGGAAGACCGAAAAAGAGATGGATGGACTGTGTGAAAGATGATATACTCATATCATCTGAAAGAAAGGTGTGAATGCCGATGTGACGGAGACGGGCTGAATGGTAGAAGAGTACATATTGCACCGACTCCAAATGATTGGGAACAGGGCAGGGAGATGATGATTTTTAAAAAGACAATCTAAGTAGATATATCAGTTGTCTTTTTTCCATGGCACAAACTCTGCTCAGTTTCAGAATATACGTGTGTGAAGAATGTCCCAGGATATTATTTATTTATCAGTCCTTGTTCTTTTATGATTTTGATTGAATTTATTAAAGACTAAAAGGGCTTTGAAGTAACTACATACGGGTCATAAAAAAACGGGTTAATTGCGAGTCGGTCTCGCGCACGAAGGGTTCCGTACCATTATCTATAAAAACGGTAAAAAATCATGTCTGTTGTATGGGAGCCCCACTTAAATATTAATTTTATTCCGTTTTTTTAGTATTTTTTATAATGGCAACAGAGATACATCATGCGTGAAAATTTCAACTGTGTACTTAACTATCGCAGATCATGAGATACAGCCTGATGACACACATACGGACAGACAGACAGACAGCGGAGTCTTAGTAATATGGTCCCGTTTTACGCTTACGGTACGAACCCTAAAAAAATCTAGATAACTTTAGCAATAAAATACACTTAAACGTAATTAATACGTTATTTTCTTTGACGTAAATCTAACTGACAACCTAGCTAAATTACTTGAGGACTAAAATCGTTATAATATGACCTCATCACAGTTCGTGAAAAGTTTCTAAAGTATGACATAATCTGACTGTCTACACGTGGCTAACTAAAACTTGAAAGTGATTTTTATTAGAACATAAAATATCTTGACATTGAGAATTAAAATACATGAAAAATAAATTGCTTAATTTGACGCTGGCAAAATACACAAAACGTGTTATATACTAAATGAAAAAAGAAAAAACCTAGAGTAATAATTTGCTTGAGACCTCGCTAAAGTATATCGATTTTTGGTGTCGTTGTTAACCACCGATGCAAAAACGACGGCTTGTTATAAGTTTGCCATGTCTGTCTGTGTATGTGTGTTTCTGTGTCTGGCTGAAGCCTCATAGCTCCTGAACGGATGGACCGATTTTGATTAACTTTTTTTGTTTGAAAGGTGACTTAATCGAGAGTGTTCTTATCTGCACAGCCGTTTGAAAATTATCACTAATTTTCTAGTGAGTTTCGGGGTTTCATTAAATTTTTAATTTTAGTTATTCATTGGTGCCGATTCTGTTGTTTACGAACTAAATAAATTTAATCTCACTAATTAATTTAATTGAGGTCACAGGGGACCGGCGGGCGGGGAGCTTTTTCCGCCAACGCGTTAGCTTGGCCATACAAAGAGGGAACGCTGCCAGCCTTCTGGGAACATTGCCGTTGATTGGCAGCAGCGGCCGCCTCGAGGAATTTTTTTATATATAGTTTGTATATTTGTTGTAAATAATTGTAAATATTGTGTATTTATAGAATAAAGTCATCTCACTATATCTCTTTCTAATAGTAAATATAAGAAAGGGATGCAAGATATTTTAGTCCTGTCAGTTTAATACGATCACATATTCCAACGTGAATTTAAGCGCGATCTTTATTGGTCACGACTATTTACCCGTACATTACGACGGCATGGATTAAACTGACAGCATTAAAAATGTTCTGTCTTTTTTCAATAAGGTTAACTTGAAAGAGAGGTGACTTGTCTAATATTAGTTAAGTTCGTAAACAACAAAATCGACACCATTGTTCACTTTTTTCGGTCTAGCCTCTCAGCCCGCAAACGCTAACGTTTACGCTAATAAGGGACTCCGTTCCAAAACTCAAGTAAAATGTAGCAAAATATCAAAGGAAATTCAAAAATTCATGCGTGAATATACGTGAAGAATTTAAATAATACGCTGGCAGGCAACGATACGTGGCGTACGATACGATAACTCAGCCCGGCTCAAACACAGCGGGAACTCCTTAGTTAATTGCCGAAACGTGCTTCGCGTGCTCAAAGTGGAAATTGCACTTACACACCTCGAAATTAATCTTGCCCTTAAGATGGATGGCTGTCACACCGTTGCGTGATGTTTCGTTATTGATTGTTCGAGGAAAAGCGGTTTTTTTCTAATTTATCTAGTTGGTGTTAATGAATTTCTTATATCCTTTTTAAGGGGTATCCAAAGGGTGTCGGACCCTATTATTAAGCCTCTGCTGTACGATCGCTGTATCTCATGTACAGTAATAGGTAGACAGTTGCAATTTTCACTGAATATGTATCACTGTTGCCGCTACAATTACATATAATAATAAAAACATTAGAGGTAAATACTTAATAATAAAAGGAAATAATCACGATTTTTGGTTTTTTTTTTATGATTTTGCTCGATATTAACAATCGTTTCGCAGAATGTGTATTTTTGTTGCTTTATTCATTAACAAAAAATAATGAAAATAACTTTTAACAAAAAGAGAACCGCCTTCAAAAACTTTATATAATAAAATGCTCGGGTTATTGAAACTAACAAATTATTTTTTATTTATTTCATTTAAAATTTGAAACATGCGTAATTAACATAGTAAAACAACATAGTTTTTTAGTGGATATTAGAATATAGATCCATATTTATTATTATTATTTATAATTTGCTATAATTCAATGTCGTAAGTATAATTTTTGTTTGACATTAAGTGGTATGGATTTTGTAATGATAAAAAAATAATGAATTTATTTTATTTTAATATTTTATGCTTTAGCTATTTTTGCAATTCAAAAGGCGTTTCAATATGCTAGGCTTGCATTTAGTTACACCTGCCGTGAATATCACAAACTTGTATGAAATACAATAAATATTAATAAAATCTCCACAAAAACGGTTCTAAAATTACTGAGACGCAATAAATATTAATTTAAAATCAATTCATCGCACTGAATATTCGCAACATGTCCACCAAATTACGCGACGGTGTAACATGCGCCCATTTAATATCGTAAATAAGCCTATATTGTTCTACATTATAATTTCAGAACTGAAATTCAGCATACGTGTGTATTAGGCAATTAATTAATTTTATAAGCTACCTGAAGTGTTACGATATGTTGTTAAAAGCATTTTTTCCATTAATATACCTTTATAAGGTTACCTTACTCTATAATAATATCGACATAGAATATTTTCTTTTTGGCATCACACTTAGTGTATTTTGCCAGTGTCAAGACGTATTCGCTGCGCGACCGCAAACCGCTTGTGTGATAAAGCCCTTTTACATCATTAAATTAGTGTTTCAACATGTAAATAAAAATCATAAATTAACAACACGCTAATAGATTTATCAATAGTCATAGTCTATTTCAGTTAAAATTAGAACCACCTAAAATAGTAATTATTTCATCGGGGAACACAATCAATTCACAAATCTTAATACAGTTTCCCCTCTCGAAGAGTCGATAAAGGTAAGCCTTTCTCAAGTGTTTACTTACCCACTCTACCTCTAAGGGCTTCCTCTTCAATCGACTAATGTTTTGAATTTTGCCGACAAGAAGTCTACTCTAAGGGTGGGTTGCACCATCCAACGTTATTGTTAAATTGCTAGCAAACCCATTGCTCTGACAGACAATTTAACGACCCACCCTAAGAAAATACTTATAAAGGTAATTAGGTAATATTTAGTATTGATGTGGGTACAAAAAAATTGGGACAATTCTGCACAACAGAAATGCCTTGTTGAGTTTCTCGCCGGAGACTTCTCAGTCCAAGTGTATTTCGGAAAGAAAATTATGTAGAGACTTATTTTCAGCAGTGGACATCTTAAAGTTGTCAATGGTGCTGCTGAAACTAAACTAATTTTAGTCCACGCCATTACGGGAAAATATCAGTCAATAAAGGTCACGTTGAAATTAGCAATCGGACTAAGTAATTTGACAGGACTGAAATATCTTTTTCTTTTTTATAAATTTTTGTTAAAAAAACACTAACTTAAAACGCATTTCTTCAGTTTAGGCCCTAATAAAGCACTAATAAACTGATTGATTGATGAATTTAGTGATATAGGAAATGCATTCTTCTCTATACGACAAAGATCCATTGTCTATGAATTTCTAAAGGACTATGACTAGCGTTGGCCGAGCCCCACTCAAGCAACTTGATTGTAGGCAAATTGATACAAAGCGAGTACACATCAGTCATGTGCGATTTCCGACCAATTAAGAAATGTGTAGACACGATTAGTCGAATGCACTTTGATCTGTGCAGAAGAACCAACATCACTCCGAAGTGTTAGGAATCGATGCGAGAAACCCTAAGTGGTGTTTTGGCGCACGTCTGTTCTCGACCAATTGTGAAAAATAAGGATCCCTCCCCCAAGGTTCTCCACGATGGCCGGTCTTGCGTTACCCTCGTCTAGCGGTTTCCCGCGACCCTCACAAGATCGTCGGTCTACCTTGTGGGGGGCACATTGCCATTTTCCAACAGGTGGATTATAGGTGGATCGTCAGCCTGCTGGTCATCCTGTTGAAATAAAAAATGGGTTTCAAAAATATTATAATATTTTCGACATACCTATTTCGACTGCAGGATTGTAGGAAAAAGAATTGTTATTAAAGTTTGAAGTTGAAGTTACGAGATGTCACCAATAACGAGATGTCAATTATAGAAATAAAATTAAAACCATTAAATTTGAATTAATTATCTACCTATTAAGGTTTGTTTTCGATTAAAACCATCTACTCGTTTAAACACTCACTTTAATTTACGGATCTTATAGACGTACATCAATCAGTAAAATTTTCGCGGCAAATGTTGATTATATCCATAAAATTTATAACAATAGCGAATATTAAAACAAATCTCTATTATCTGTCTCTTTTGCTCTCCTAACATTCCCAACATTTCCTATAACATTTTAATCATCACCCTTTTGAACCATAACCGGTTATAACAGAGCAATTATGACATAACTTATGGTATATAATATTCCACTAATAGTGCTTTGTAGGCAGAAACATGCGCCGCGTCTGTGCGTTACTCAGTCTCGTTATTATTATTAGAATTTAGTACAGCTTTACATTGTTGCCCAAATGGGTATTTACGTTTTAGCTAGCAGTTTTCACGTTATGGTCTAGATTTTCGGTCGTTACTGTAGGTATGTGGTTAGATTTATACTCGTGACTTCAGTGTTTTGTATGGTTTTCTTGATTGCTATGAATGTAGACGTGGTATCCTCTTATAAATTAGTATAAATATATGTATGGTAATAAAATAACAGGTTTGTTAATAAATTGGCACATAGATCAATCGTCATAAAGGAAAAAAAATACAAAACTTTTTATTTAAGAGAAATATAAAATCCCACAAGGACGCGGACATCGCCCTAACTAAAATATAATAATTAATAGAGCTACAGAACCAGTTAAAACATTTATTTTTGATTGAAGTAGGTACATACTTACTTTTTTAAATTATGTGCATAGTAAAATAACATATTAATTAAGATATTAAAATAAATCTCACTTAACTCATTAATACTAATATTATAGACTAGCTGTCCCCCGCGGTTTCACTCGCTTTACCGGGATAAAAAGTATCCTATAATTTCCGGGAATAATGTAGCTTTCTATTAGTGAAATAATTTTTCGAATCGGATCAGTAACTCCGGATATTAGCGCGTTTAAACAAACAAACTCTTCAGCTTTATTATTAGTATATACATAGATGTGAAAGTTTTTATGTTTACTACAGTTTCGTAACAGCTGAACGGATTTTAATGAAACTTGGAACATAGAAAGTTCATTCCCTGAAATAACTTACCGGTTACTTTGTATCCCAAGAAAATACAAGATAACTTGCTTCCTGAAAGTATGTGGAAACCGCGAACAGAAAATAAAGTTATTAGATAATGAGATTGTATACTTAGGTATTTTGTTCATCAGGTTTTAAGAGAGGTATATTAGTAACATTTTCATGAAATAGTCGTATATGTCAGTAATATACCTCGGAGGAATATGTTGATGATTTTTTTTGTTATTAATCAGAAAATATACTACCATTCTTGTCGCAAATAACATGTTGATAACTTACGACCTATAACTGAGCTGAAATTTGCAAAAAATTTGAATTTCGCACTCCAACCGAAGGTTTCACCTTAAATCAAATAAATTTTTCAAGCTAACAAAATGGAATATGATATAATAGTTGCATCATAATAGTTTAACAAATCAAATGAAAATATATACAGAACCTAAATCTAATTATTTACAACTAGCTGTTCCGCGCGGTTTCACTCGCGTTCCCGGGATAAAAAGTAGCCTTAACCTTTGGGAATAATGTACCTTTCTATTAGTGAAAGAATTTTTCAAATCGGTTCAGTAGTTTCGGAGCCAATTCAATGCAAACAAACAAACAATCAAATCTTTCCTCTTTATAATATTAGTATAGATAAATATAAAAAAAAACTAACTAGGTAGGTACATAAAAAAAATTGGTTAAAGTTGCTGCCCACTATGATATAATTATTTAGAAGTGCAAACAATTTTCTTAATATAACTTACAACTAAAAAAAGAAGCAGTCGTCCAAAAAACAGGTAGGTACGTCCCAAATAAATCAGGAATCTTTCCTTCCAAAACCAAACTGAAATATAATTTCGTGACAGTGGACAAAGGGCTGGAATATTTCAGCGCTGACATGTGCAGACAGGCCGAAAGCCGTCGATACAATCCACGAAAGAATTTTACAATGTACAATGAAAGCTTTACGTGAAAAGTACCCAGTTTTTTCATAAGGCATATGCCTCACAGCTAGCGATGAAGCGACTGGATATTGTCTATATCGCTTTATAAACTGTTAACCTGGTAGTAACATTGTACGAAACTGCAGTATTTTTTTTTTGTGACAATAGACGGCTTTAAATAATGATTAATTGCTCATACCTAATGATTTTAAGATCAAATGTCTTATAATGCATTATATTTCCGCGTGTCAATTTTATTGGACTCGATTCTTGGAGAGAAAATTATAATTAAAGCAATATAAAAAGCAATTCAAAATAACGAACAATGCAAATGCTAAGTTAGACGCAACTGCAATACTTCGTTATTTATTTAAAAACCTCTTTGATTTTTTGTAACCTATTTACACGGTGATACAATAATATATCGCTTTGCATATCTCTATCAGAGAAGCATATACCTAAAATGCGGCCCGTCCATGAAAATGGCTAGATGAAATCACAGGGAAACATTTCATTAACCCTTTCCGATGAAATTAAGGGCACGGACGAGGTGGATGGTTTGCACAGTCATGCGTAAAGGGCCGATACAAATGGACAAAAAGATATGACCTTGGAATTCTGAAGACTACATTTTAGCTGAGTGCAAAAAAGGGTCAATTTATTAGGAGTTTTGGTTGGACATTTACTTTGATTCATCAATTGTTTGATGGTAAGGTATTTTAAAACTTATTTTTATCTTAATCTAACTGTTCTCCGCGGGTTCACTCGCTTTTCCGGGATAAAAACCTTCGGGGATAACGTAGCTTCATCATATCAGCTGAAAGAATCGACAAGGCCTACTATAAGGTGGCTCATTACGTTGAAGACAAGAATATATGGTTGTAGTAGCTTCTCTCTGCACTTGCGGCCCCCTGGCCAAGTGACAATTGTATGAACTTTATATATATTTGGAACAGGAACTGTAATTACATAAATTTAAAAAAGAAAGATCCACAAAAAAAAGCCTTGCTGAGTTTCTTGCCGGAGTCTTCTCAGTTCAAGTGTATGTGGAACCGGTGGTAGAGTCTATTGTAATGTTTGTAACTATCGACGTTCATAAGTGCCTTACCAGGGCCTAAATTGAATAAATGAGTTTTTGATTTTGATTTTGAAAGACGTCCACTGCTGGACAAAGGCCTCCCCCAAGGATCTCCACGATGGCCGGTCTTGCGCTACCCGCATCCAATGGTTTCCCGCGACCCTAACAAGATCGTCGGTCCACTTTTTGGGGGGCTATAATGTAGCTTCCAAGAAATTTTCGAATCCGACTGGTAGAGCCAGAGATTAGCGCGTTCAAACAAACAAACTCTTCAGCTTTATTATTAGTTACTTGTGTATGTGGAACCGGTGGTAGAGTCTATTGTAATGATTGTAACTATCGACGTTCATAAGTGCCTTATCAGGGCTTAAACTGAATAAATGAGTTTTTGATTTGATTTCATTTGACTTAAAATTATTTGGATTTTTATATGTAGCTATAACAATTTTTTGTTTGTTATTTTAATTAAAGAGCTTATAATATTTAAAACAGTAGCAATAAGCATTTATATTACTTAATAGCTTCTCTGCTATATTTTTTAACAAAACAGTGCTATGATTTATAAAATGTGCAAGAGTAATTTATATGTTTAACTATTTACATTTTTAAATAATAATTTAATACTAACCTAACTACTAAACAAACTAACTCCTCCCCTGGTGGCAGAGTACCAAGAATACTGGCGGCATTGCCTCGCTGTATAGCGAGGCTTATTCTTTGGCCTAAGTAGCCGCCAGCTCTGGGATCCCGCGTAGCTTCCACTAACCGCTTAAAGATTTCTCTAAAGAGGTGGTGAGCTCGATGACCCAAATATATACAATATATACAAATATATACGTACTTGATATTCCGCTATATTTGTGCCGTTTGAGGTTCTCTGCACTGTTGGCTGCTGCGCCAGCTTCGGTCGATGTACCATAGAGATGCGATGGAGAAAAATAAAAATAATAATTTATAAAATTGATAACATCAGTAATGTTCAAATGAACTTCTTATGTGTCCTTCTGGGGCCTAAATTGACTTTGAATGTTTTTTTTTTTTAATTATTGTACCTATAAAGTAGTAAATTATTTTTAATAGGTACTATTATTTTTTATTATTTCCATTCTATTAGATTATGTGGTAACCACATTTGACCACACTAACACAATTATTAAAAAACCTATCGTAAACTTGCTATTAATATTACAAAGATTTAAGTTATCTTTGAATTAAACCATTAAATTTTAATCTAAACAACTAAGTTGGCATTAGTTAGCAATCAATTACTCTTGAAACGCCATTAGAAACTTCAGAAAAGTTCGTCACTACATCATGTCGAGTTTGGGAGCTTTCGTTATCACAAACAAGCTGACACTTAATAACAGCTTTATGTCTATTTGTAAGTTTCCAAGGGCACTTATTAGTTTTTGTTAACTGATTTTATGATGTTATAGTTTTGATGATTAAAGTTTCGGTATTAATTTTGTTGAGTGTTTACTTTTGTTCTGCTAAGTTCTATTTTTTACCCGACTGCAGCGAAGGTGTTTGCTTGACCTTTACAATAGGCTAGATGACAGTGTCAAAAATAAATGACCAAACACTAACCAATGCATAAAACATCTGAAAACACGCAGAAACATCAAATATGTTGTACATTTAATGCTTTCTATGATTTTTAATTACCAGTAGAACCACTAAGAGTAGATCATTTGATGCTGTGAAACGATGACGTCATAGCTTAGTATTTCATACAATATTCCATGTAACCGATCGATTTGACATTTATTAAAAATTTGCTGATTTGATATGCCAGGAAACTACCCTATTGCTGTATCTCATGAACCGTAATAGGTAGAGAGAGTAGACGTTGAAATATTCACAGAATGTATTTCTATTGACGCTAAAATAACAAATAAAATAATTTTCTATGGTACGGAACTCTTCGTGTGTGATTCTGAATCATATTTGGCCGATATTTCTTACATGTGTAGCAAATATCTATAACAGCCAAATTAAAAAAAATATATTTTCATCTGAAAGCCAAATCATCTTCAATGTTGAACTCAACATTCCCATTTGTTAAAAACATGCAAGTAAAATATATAGGTATACCCTTATTTTTAAAGTCGGTCTAATGACTTTCTTTAACAATGAGAATATAATATTATTTGTACCATCAAAATTCACAATTATTACCTCATAGAATTTACATTTCAAATCAACCCTTTTTCTATCAAAATTTTATTGCTAAAATTTGCATATTTCATTAAATCCACGTTTAAAACTTAGCTTTGTACGTGGGGACAGTGGGGTAGTGAAGAGGGTCCGGGCGTGATGAAAGGGTTCACATTGTGATCAAACTTAGAAAGGGCTCGCTGGGATGTTTGAAATACTTGGTAGAATATCGAAATCAGCTTTATAAGGGGTTAGCAGGTTATATCAGAATTGGGATATATGTTTTAGGTAAAAGTAAAATTATTTTTATAAACTAAATAAATTCTACTATTATTATAAATGCCAAAGTTTGTGAGTATGTATGGATGGATGTTTGTTAATCTGGATTAACACATAGGATACTTTTTATCCCGGGAAAACATAAGATCCTCGGGAACGCGGGTGAAACCGCGGGGCGGAATCTAGTAAATACTAATTTCAAGGCGTTGATAGCTCAAAGGCTGTGACGTCGAATGCCGTAAGGAAAGTCACGAGTTCGAATCATAAAATGATATTGAGCTTTGGTGAAGGGAAACATCGTGAGGAAATCATACCACGGTGGTACCCACCTGGCTTGGTAGCTAGCCTTTAAGTTTAAATCTGTAAAATCAAGTTTATTGAATCAGCTTATTACTCTTGAAAAGTTTTTTAAAGTTGATTATACCACCATTTAGCATTGTTAAGTTTTCACGTGAAACTTAGGCTGAGATCTTATAGAGCGTACTTAGACTTTGCTCAGACTTTACCGTACAAAATCGGTATATAAATTGCAATCTTCGAATCTCTCTGAGTGTGTGCTAGGCAAAGCCTAAGTGAACCGAATCGATAAGTTACCAAAAATTTGGCTACAAATTAAAACACACAAATATTTACTTTATTACGTAGGTTACCCTAAGTAAAGTCTGAGCAAAGTCCAAGCACGCTCGATCTATAGAGATCTCAGCCTAAGACTTGCAGTATAAAACCTACTTATAGTTAACATATAACTTAAATACTTAGTTAAAATTCCTCGCATGATCTAAGGTGTAACCTTTAGTTGCAAAATTAATAAATTGAAGACAAACCTCCGAAATTCCAACTCCATCAAAGCCTTGTAACATTGCACAACACAACTCCTCTTCCTACTGTAGAGTCGGTTAAGCTCGTCATGGCAACAAAGCAAATAATTTCCGACACTCACACTGACACGCACACTTCACATAGTTTGTTCATGGAAACCAATGTTTGGGTGTTTTGTGGGACAATCGAGATTGGATTTATTTACAGAAAAACATCTAACCCTGTATTTTTTACTGAAAGAGTTTTTAGTCAAGCGAGTTATTGGTGCCGATTCTGTTGTTTACGAACTAAATAAATTTAATCTCACCTATCTTTTTCTAATAGTAAATATAAGAAAGGGATACAAGACATTTTAGTCCTGTCAGATTAGTCCGATCACATATTTCAACGTAAATTTAAGCGCGATCTATATTGGTCACGACTATTTAACCGTAGGATGGACTAAACTGACAGCAATAAAAATGTTCTGTCTTTTTTCAATAAGGTTAACATGAAAGAAAGGGGACTTGTCTAATATTAGTAAAGTTCGTAAACAACAGAATCGGCACTATTATACTGTTTAGTCCATATCTTAATGGATCCACTTTCAAGAACCTATTTAATAAAATAAGATTTGAATCGAAAATTTTACATACAAATCCCAATGATTTACTTTATTTTTAAATTGTAAGTAATTAGCTTTAAATTTATTTTTAATTTATTTATTCATTACATTAATAAAATTAAATTTAGTAGGTATATTAGAAAAAAAAATAAAGATAGTAAAAAAATATCCCTTAAATAAAGTTATACTTATTACGAAAAACTTAAATTACAATATTATTTCTATATGATACTTAAAACTATGTACTTAACAATACAATGTAAACTTTTGTTACACATATAAAATAATATTAGTCAACATCTAGAAAACACATTCCTACATTTACCTATTTCTCAACAATACCGAATTATTATCCTAAAGCAACAAACAGCAATACAGCAGTGTTTTGACTCACCAAATTCCCACTTGAAACACAATACATGGTCACCCCAGCTCCTTGCATTGCTCGAAACGTGGCTCGATGGCATCGCAACGTGTGGAGTGGATTACAAACACGTACATGTCTGTTCCTAACAGTTAATAACATTATACAGCGAATTATAACAGCTTCAGGCTGTATAGTGGTTGTATAGAAGCTATATAAGTCTAAAACTCTGTTAGTTTGAGATTTGGGTGAAGGAAAACATTGTGAGAAAATAGATTTTGATACGGTTAGGTATCCTAGTTAGATATCTGTGGAGTCCCAATAAAGCTATAATGCTTGCATCAACAATTAAAATATGTTTAAAGATGAAGTAATAAGACCGTTTCGGTCTTATTCATAAAAAAGTTACGAAACGTCATTTAGTTCAAATTTCGAAGTCTTTATCTGACACGTGACGTATGGTGATCGAAAGAGTGAGACGGAGGACACTATAACACTGATTTAGTTAAATAGCGTTTATGAATAAGGAGGTATGTTTTGTTTAATAGTTTTTTTTTCATTTCCTACCTAGATAGTGGTATGAAGATGCCTTTTAATTTTACGCGGTTTTTTTTTTTTTTATTAATATTCAGCAACATTAACATATATTAACTTACTTAAAATAAAATATATATACATACAAATTAAAACTATATAATCTAAACTAAACTAACATTAACTATGTACATAAAAAAAATAAAAATAAAAACTTCTTACTACCTAACTACTTATAAGTAAAAAATTTGTCCCAAATCGCTGCCTAGCGGTAGCGTGCCAAGAAGGCTGGCCGCATTGCCACGCTGAATAGCAATGCTAATTCTTTGTGCAAAATACGTGCCAGCCTTCTTGTCATGAGAGGCCTGCATGAGTCGATAGGAGACCTCTTTGAACAGAAGATGAGCCTCCGGTCCCCAAGGCCCTAGAGTTTCTACCCCAAATGCCAAAAATATGTTGGTCCTCTGTAGACCAGCATATTTGCGACGCTTGAGGCACTCTTGTTGTGCAGCCGCAGCGCCGGCAGCTACAGACGTGTCTGTAAGATGGGAAGGCGCAAGGGTGTCGACGCACGTAGCATCCCACACCAACGGCCTTCCCATCTTCCACGGCACCAATGACATTCCATCTGGTCTCTTGCCAGTTTTTGCTTGCGGTTTTTAAATGCAATGATAATTATTGGTTAATAATGACGGTGCAATAATATTATTATTACTACTTATTCTTTACATAGTATAAAATGAAGTAGCTTCCGCTGTCTGTTCGCTTAGATCTTTTAAACTACTCGACGGATTTTATTGCAGTTTTCAGCAATAGAGTGATTCAAGAGGAAGGTTTATATGTATAATACGTACATATCATAGTACAGAAAAGCCGTGCGAAGTCGGGCGGATCGCTAGTTATCAATATATAATAAATACCAAGTTCTAGTGCACACTAAACGGGGGATGAGGGAATTGAGGCCAAATTCAATCTGTATTTAAGCCTGAATTATTAATTTTAAGCGACGTCGAACCTGGCTTTAACCAGCCTTTTTACGTCTTAGGTTTCAATCTCCTAGGAGACATTAAATATGTAACGTTACTTAATAAAATATAACTCCAAGATTCTCAAATAGCTTTTAGTGTTTGGGGTTTTATGAATGTTTTAAGTGATTCGTGAACTGTAACGTAACTCTGAAGTTTTAAAGTGAAGTGTAGTTTTGTTACACTGGCATGATTTACGGCACAGACTAAACTAATTTAATTATGTAATGCTGTAAAATTAGTTTGTTATTTTATTATTCAGGAATGCAGTCGTGTCCAATTTTGATAGCAACTAAATTCACAATAATAGCAAAGAAATTAGGATAATTTGAAAGTACTAAATTTCTTTTATGACATTCATAAATCTGTGTTCAAAATAAATATCTCTTTTTCTCTGGTCTGACTGATCCTCATGACTGAGGATCGTGGTCAGCATCAGGGTTGCATCTAGAGCGGATGATCTGCCTCCACCGGTTTCTATCCAACGTCCCTTTGGTATAAGTCGATGGGTTGCGGCCGAGGCGTCAGACGCGCGCGTCGGCCGCGAGGCACGGAAGTGGCTCCATACATTCCCATAGGTTGACTATGGCCGCGCACGTCTGACGCCGGCGTCTGTCGCGCGCGTCAGCCATCGACCGCGAGCCTCGGAAGCCTACCTTTACGACCGTGTAGAATTTGGAGGACGACGAAACTATCAATTGATAGGTCCATCTTGTTGGGGAACGGTAGCGCGATCTTTTGCTAAAAATAAATATAGCGAGATTAAATTTGTTTAGTTCATAATGAGGTTTTCTTATAATAACCCTCAAAATATTATACACCCTTAAAATATAATTTTTTTATAAGTTAAACCGTGCAAGTTATAACACTCAAAGAGTTAAAGAGGCTTTATAAAATTGAAAACATTGACTTAAACGATCTTTTATAAGTATAATCGCTCGAAAGCTAGGTTATTATACTTTGTCACGAAAGCATTTTTCTTATGAAAAACTAATTTAGGTGGTTAGTTTTTACTTCACGGTTTGTATGTTTTATTTTTTCAGCCTACTAACTGCTTACATTAGTAAACACATGCAAAACTATGATAAATATTTAATTTATTTTAGTTAGTTTAGTTTTAAACATAATATAGAATTTAAATTACTATAACTTAGAAGTATTTTTTTTACTTTGTACACAAAAACACAAATTGAATCCGACTATCTGAAATATTCTTAAGGGGGATGCTCCTGAAAACCCGCGTCAAGCGGCATGTCCTCTCGTTCGCAGATCCCCGTGAATCGTCTTTTGCTCCAAAAACTACAATAATGTTAATTTCTCATAAACAAATATGTGACATTCGATTATACAAAAAAAATTTGTTTGTAATATTGATAAGTACCAACCATTGTGACGTATCGGTTATATATATTTTTTATTATAATTGTAAAACTGCAATAAACAAAATATTATTATTTATTATTATTATTATATCATAAACTACAAAATTAATTGAAAAACTGATGGACAACATTATCGCGTACCTCTTAATTAGTTTCAGTTTCATTTCGAAAACTTGCATAGTGCACAACTTTTGTTTTATGTATAAGCATACTTAATAGGACTTGAAAACGGCGAACGTCGGTTGTCCCCTTAAATTTCAACAACATAATATAATGAAGACTAAGTTTAAAAAAGACTTAAAATAGTTTTAAGTCGTCTCTCCTTAAAATTGCGTTACGCTGCGTTGCGCTAGGGTACGCTCTTATACATCTTATTTAAAGCTAAAAGAAATTGCAGAGGAGCTAATGGGAAAAATGCAAATTTTTATGGAGACGGCAACACTTTTTATTTTGCAATATTCAAGACCTGTCGCCCATATTTTCTTTAAATTACTTGATATTTTAGTTATAAGTTCTTTATGCTATGAATATTTTATGATAGTAGTTCCCGGGAGAGTACTTATGTCTGTTTTTATTTTTTTTACTACATTTAAATCTTCTCAGCTGCACGAAATAGACAAGTACCTAATGATTAACGAAAAGCAAAGATTAAAAAAGGGGAAAGGGGGGCTTATAAGACGTATTTTTCGTACTCAAGTATACCTACATTTGTCTTGTCATGTCAACCGAAAGACGTTCACTGGCCTCCAAAAGCCTCCGCCAAGTATCTCCACGATGGCCGGTCCTGCGCTACTTTCATTCAGTGGTTTCTCGTTACCCTCATAAGATCGTCGGTCCACCTTGTGGGGGGCCTGCCCTCGCTGCACGTTTTTCATTTTCGTGGTCGCCTCTTGAGAACCTTTCTGCCCCAGCGGCCAGTTCAGTTTGGTCTTGTCTATGCTACTAAAAATAAAGCTGTTTCAGTTTATTTGTTTGAACGCGCTAATCATTTGATCTTCTAGGCGTTATGTGCTTACCAGCTTCGGCTACATCATCACTGACCACGGTGAGATTGTGGTCAAACACAGGCCTGTATATTGTAAAAAAAAGATAATCTGTCCAGTTATTATCGTACGTCTTTCATATACCAAAGTACAAATCAAATTGTACCCAATAAAAGTGTGTAACCTTGAAATAACCGATAGTCCCCAACTTGGGGCACGTATAGCCCCACAAAGCGACAATACCCACAAAAAGAATGATGCAAGGTTTATGGGAGAAACTTTTTTTATTTATTAAGCAATAAAGGCACGTGTCTATGTCATGTAGAGCTGTTGATACCAACGTTGTTTTGAAAATAGAAAAATTGTCTATTGTTTCAATGTGAGAATTTGTATGTTTGTAATTTAATACTTATTGATTTGTTTCAGGTAAGCAAAAATTTAATCTTCAAAACCATTGAGTAAGAAATTTATTTTATTACGGCTGCACATTTTCTTTCTAAATTAATCTATATTTATACAACAATCTCACTATCTTATGAGATGATGTGCCAGAAGGTATTTAACCTGTATTTAACCCCCGACAAAAAAGAGAAGTGTTATAAGTTTGTATTGTGTATCTGTGTATGTCTGTGGTAACATAGCTCCTGAACGGATGAACCGATTTTGATATAATTTTTATAGTTTGAAATGTGTCATAGTCAAAAATGTTTGAAGAGGATCACCTCTTTTCTAGTGTGTCGGGGGTTTCTTTTAATCTACACTAATAATAAAGCTGAAGAGTTTGTTTGTTACGCGCTAATCTCCGGAATCACTGGTCCGACTATATATAAAAAAATATTTCACTAATATGTAGCTACATTATCCCCGAACAGCCAGTTTTTCATAAAAATCTTTTACCAAAGAGCGTATTATCAAAAATCTTTTACCAAAGAGCGTATTATCATCTCTACAGATATACTTAACTTCAAAAGAACACCGCGAGTCTGAACTTCGACGTAAACGTCTGAGTATTGACGGTTCGTCGATATTTTTCCGTGTGAACGTAGGTACCTACACTTTCAGAAGCTACAACTTTAATTGCTACCTAAGTTGGTGACAGGATGATGTATGGAGTACTCCTGTGCGAGGAATGGAGCTTGATCGATCATCAGTGTCAGGTTGTGTCTTTAGGCATACTTTAAACCATTCTTATGCCTTGCAAAAATAGTTCCATGAAAATATTTTTGTACGAGTTGCGCTAGCTTGATTTCACTGTGTGAAATGTATGGGGTGATATGACAGCGCCTTTATCTAAATTAAACATACCTATTTATGTAACAAAAACCTACATACTATAAAATAAGTACATCATGGATAATTACTGTATAAAGGGTGATTTTGGGAGGGTATAGTACGAATTAAAAAAAAATGAAAATTAATTAGGTACTTAGCACAAAAATACGCTTCAACAAGTCTGACTGAGTACCTACTAAAATAACTATCTCGCTTCCCCACTACGTTTCAGAGTGCGAGTGAAGGCTTTTACCAGAGATTTATGCTGAACTTTTAAATGCCATAACTTACCAATGGTAATTATGAGGCTCCTGAAATGTTGTAGGATTAATGATCATCATGTCAGCTGAAAGACGTCCACTGCTGGACAAAGGCCTCCCCCAAGGATCTCCACGATGGCCGGTCGTGCGCTACCCGCATCCAGCGGTTTTCCGCGACCCTCATAAGATCGTTAGGTCCACCTTGTGGTGTTCTGATAGCAATAAAAGATTATTAGTCGAATAGAATCATATTATAGGTATATTAGTAAGATTTAGTAATCTGTATTAGTCGTGTGGAGTTCGGTTAGTGTGTCTCCGCTCTAGCTGCTCCGTCTCTTGTCTCTGACTGCCTGGCCTGTATGGAGGACACTACATAAAATTTATTGTAAGAAGTTAAAATATTAAACTGATGTTGATAATGTAGTTTCCTATTAGTGAAAGAATTTTTCAAACCGGTTCATTAGTTTCGGAGCCTATTCAATGCAAACAAACATACAAACAAACAAAAAATCAAATCTTTTCTCTTTATAATATTAGTATAGATGACATTTTCTATGATGAATGAAACCTAGCTAGATCGATTTATCTCTCCCGAAACCACCTGCATACTAAATTTCATGGAAATCGTTGGAGCCGTTTCCGAGATCCAGATTATATTGCTGGTTTAAAGATATTAGATTGATAATGATGTAATATTATAGTATTGTATTGTTATTTTTCACTCGAAAATATATTTTTTAAGAATTATTTAAGGTAAGTGTCGATCGAAGATGTCGATCCTTTTGACCCTACAAAAATCCAGTATTTATTGTAACCCTAAGAGCTAATTTTAATTTATACAAATTTAACGAAAATTAAATCACAAAGGTTTAATATTTTAATCTAGTAACACTGTTATTCAAACGAAGTCGTGCAAATTATCTTGGAGCTGGTAACACCCACGACCATCAGTTTAACTGAATTACTATTGTAATTTCACGGTTATTAAGCGATTAATCAAAACGTTGGTGTAAGACAAATTTATCTGTGGTTTTCAAGTAAATGTGCCTCGAGTTGTTAGGTTCAATTATATATATGTAGGGTTGGCACCTTTTATTTAATTATTGAAATTAATAAAACGTAGATAATATATTATTTTTTAATTTATTATAATAATATGTGAAATTAATGTGTATAAAAAGAAATTATAAAGTTTTATCTGTTATAGTTTAACCCGCGTTCCAGATAGATTTTAACATTAAAAATAATCTTATAATATGTTATTCCAGGGTATAATCTATCTATGTGCCAAGTTTCATCCAAATCCGTTAATTCCTTGATGCGTCACTGGGTCCTCCTCAAAATTTTCTCACATACTAATAATAAATCTGAAGATTTTGTTTGTTTGTTTGAACGCGCTAATCTCTGGTGTTACTGGTTCGATCCGAAAAACTCTTTCACTAATAGGAAGCTACATTATTCCCGAATATTATAGGCTAGTTTTTACCCTGGTAACGCGGGTGAAACCGCGAGGGACAGCTAGTGAAAACTTCACGATAATATTGCAGAAATTCATAGAACCTGATTTATAAATGTAATTTATTTTTAAACGTGTTCGTATTGCAAAGTGGTTTGCTCCACGAGTTTTCGCTTAGCTCATATCATTTGGTTAAATGTAGGAACGGATTATATAATTTGTAGGGGAAATGGTACCTACCTACATCTACGTATTACTGAGTCGTCAATCCTGATGTCGCACAACACGATCTTTTTTTTATAATACTTTTTTTTTTTGTTATTTATTTTAAAACCAATATTTTTAATGATGTGTGTTATCAAAATAAATAATTTTGTTTTTTTTTTTATTTCTTAAGCTAAAATAAATATTATGATAAGTGTCCCGACTACACTTGAGAGCTTCCCCTGCTAAGCTACGTTCGGCTACATCATCACTCATGGTATGATAATGATCTCATTTTTTTTATTAATTGATAAAATATATATATATAACAAATCACAAATGCTTTTAGAGTGGAATGATTTAAAATCATCATTCAGTCCCTAACGAAGCTACGAGTAGAACACCAGTCTCTTTTGGTGTTGATCTAAATAGCTATAAGTCTAAAGCTTAAAAAAACATAATAGACGAATGATCTAATTCTTATACTGATAGACTCTACAATTTTTTTTCTTTCGAACAGCATTCAAATTTGAAACTGTATGTAGAAATAATTGATAGTTACTTGCCAAAAACAACACAGAGATAGATTTAGTATAAAAGGTAAAGTTGTTAGTTGGCAGCACTGCTCGTAGCTACCTCTACGTATTTCCGTAGCCCGTAGCTCGTAGCGAGATCCTAAGCATCATTAATCATTGAGGCAGTATATACTGAACGTAATATTACTTTGGTATTTATGTACCTATAATATCCTATTTACATGAAATGAAATGAAAAATGAAAAAAAAATACTGCACAAACATTTTAAATCTAAAATATTAGTTAGCAGTTTAAATATAGGTAGCACAGATTTAGTGATGTGCATGCAAAACCAGGGGGGCTAAAACGGCCGCTCGAGCAATATTGCTATGCAATTCATATCTCGAATTTACAGCAGATTATGGCATAATTTGTATAAATTGTAAATTAATTGATTAAAATGATTTGCTTTTTAAACAAAAAATATTTAAGAAAACATTTGGCTCTGCTGTAAATTCGAGATATGGATTGCATAGCAATATTGCTCGAGCGACAGTTTAAGCCCCCCAGTTCTTGTGACTTTGGTTCGCCTGCGGATCTCATCATTTCAGATTCGATCTCGCAGGGAAACTCCGAGCATAGCTGTCTCTAGTTCATTCTTTACGAATTTAAATTTAGTATTCTTTGCCACACACAATCCTTCAGTTTCATTTAACTCATCGACAAGCCAGTTGGCGCACCTATCAAGCCGCTGGTCATGGATTCGATTCCCATCCAGGACAAACATTTGTGTGCATGAACATGTCTGTTTGTCCTGTGTCTGGGTGTAATTATCTATTTATGTATGCATATGTTACCGGAAATGTATGAAATATAGGAATTGTATACAATTCCTGTGTATTTCCCCTAGGAAATTATAACAATAATGATACTTGGAAATATATAGAAACTATTGAAAAAAATAGGTTGGGGTTATTTTTTTTATTTTGCATTTTGCTTCATATTATACAACCCCCCAAATACCGCTATCCTTACAAATATACCGAATGTAGTACTCCGATAGATATTTAGGAAATGTATGCATTTCCTGTATTCCTGGAAATGTATACAATGACGGATTAGATACTTTTCCGTTAACATATATACAAAAAAAAGTATATGTAGTATATCAGTTATCTGGTTTCCATAGTACAAGCTCTGCTTAGTTTGGGATCAGATAACCGTGTGTGAAGAATGTCCCAGGATATTTATTTATTTATTGTATTATTCCATTCAATCGAAACAAATCATCAAATGAATTAAAACATAAATTGTTCCACATGAGAAAATGAATAGACACTAGATAGGTACGGCACAGAAAGGTATGCGACCGTGAGCGAGCGGCCGACGAAGCGAGATGGTTTTGTATAACCACGTTTATATTTAGAAAAGAGAAACATCCAATACTGGGATTTCTATCCCTTTTTTCACATTGTATTTGGTTAAATACTCTTTAATGTAAATCGAATTGAGTATTCTACGAGCGATGTGCCCCGCCCACTGCCACTTAAGTTTGGCAATGAGGAATACCAACAAAAAAATCAAATTAGTCCGTCAGTTAGATTATCAAAAAATATTGGATACGTATTTTTTATTTTGATCCGAAAACAAAAACTAACGAAGATACAGTGCGTTAAAATTTTCCGGTCTGCAAAAAGTGTACTAAAAAGTAGTTGTACAATGACGTCACAAGCCCCAATCCTGCACTTTGATGGGACTTATCTTTGTAATTTCTTATGGATTTGATAAAATAAAAAATACGTATCCAATATTTTTTGATAATCTATCTGACGGACTAATTAGATTTTTTTGTTGGTATTCCTCATTCTTTCTTGCTATGTCGGTAACTTTGGTTCGCCTACGGATCTAATCATTTCTGATCCGATCTCGTAGAACCGACGGCCGCTGGGGCAGAAAGGTTCTCGAGTGGCGACCACGAACCGGAAGACGCAGCGTGGGCAGGCCGCCCACAAGGTGGACCGACGATCTTGTCAGGGTCGCGGGAAACTGCTGGATGCGGGTAGCGCAAGACCGGCCATCGTGGAGATCCTTGGGGGAGGCCTTTGTTCACCAGTGGTCGTCTTTCGGCTGATATAATGATGATGATGAATTGAGTATTTAATATAATACTTTACTTTCCAACCTTATAATTTTATCTTATTGTATGTTTTATGATAATGGCTAAAACAAACCAAAAACTTAAAACAATAACAATAGATCCAATATATGTTAGTATTACATATTTACACCATAATTTACGATTAGATTTTATAATAAAATATAAAACATTAATCAAAATTGTTTGTAGAAAATATATAGATAAGCTTAATATACCATTATGTATATTATTGTCTATGGAAACCCATAATAATAAACGAAGCTGGCGCAGCAGCCAACAGTGCAGATAACCTCAAACGGCACAAATATAGCGGAATATCGAGTACGTATATATTTGAGCCGTTTGGGGTTGAAACCTTAGGACCCTGGGGTCATCGAGCTCACCACCTTTTTAGAGAAATCTCTAAGCGGTTGGTGGAAGCTACGCGGGATCCCAGAGCTGGCGGCTACTTAGGCCAAAGAATAAGCCTCGCAATTCACAGCGAGGCAATGCCGCCAGTATTCTTGGTACTCTGCCACCAGGGGAGGAGTTAGGGGAAGTTATTATCAACATATTCCTCCAAGGTATATTAGTAACATTTTCATGAAATAGTCGTATATGTCAGTAATATACCTTGGAGGAATATGTTGATGATTTATTTTGTTATTAATCAGTAAATATACTACCATACTTCTCGCAAATAACATGTTGATAACTTACGACCTATAACTGAGCTGCAATTTGCAAAAAACGTGATATAATTTGAATTTCGCGCTCCAACCGACGCCTCCACCTTAAAGGTATTAGATAGATATGAACTATCGTTTTGACATTTAAGGTGAAGTGAATTTATGGGTTAGGTTTTCATGTGTCCATACCACAGAGGAGTAAAGGCTACTCACACCTGCACTATTGGCATAACTGATTTATGCTTTTTAATATTATTTAATTATGTGCATAATATTCTCAATGGATTCTTAATAAAATTTGGACACCTGTGACAGGCTGGATTGCAGCCAAGTAAGATTTGTGTCCTACACGAAAAATATTCTTTGAGATAATGTCGAAGGGATAAATCCTCATCAAGTGATTATTTTGACAAGCCAGTTGGCGCAGTTGGTTAAGACACCACCTATCACGCCGCTGGTCATGGGTTCGATTCCCAGGACAATCATTTGTGTGCATGAACATGTCTGTTTCTCCTTTGTCTGGGTGTAATTATCTATATAAGTATGTATTTACAAAAAAAATAGTATATGTAGTATATCAGTTATCTGGTTTCCATAGTACAAGCTCTGCTTAATTTGGGATCAGATTACCGTGTGTGAACAATGTTCCAGGATATTTATTTATTTATTATTTTATTTATTTTTGTGATACGTCACATGAGACTCCGTCGCGCGGTGGTAGCATGCCAAACCGCGTAAACGCAGAAATGGCACGAGGAGGCAATACAAAGTTGTGGGGTTCCCAGCTCGTGAGTTTCGACTGTTCCTTTGCAGTGTCGATAACCCAACTACCCAGGTACTTTTCCCCTCAATAAAAACACTTTGTTTAAATGGACTGTATACTATATTTGCATATAACTTTGTATCATAATCACTTATTTATTACACACGTGATCACTGGCCGACTTGATACAATTTCCTGTTGTTATGCGTGAATTCTACTTAACTGAATATTCGAATTAAATACTAAAGACACTGATGTCCGTTCAAGACTTCGGTCTTACCGTATCGAGAGCCAGGCATTATAATAATTATTTTGTTCTCTAATATTGTTCAAATGTCTTATAGATATTCATTATTTACATAATTTACTTATGATCTAGTATCGCTACAAAAGTGATTTTATCCTTAAACATTGCCTGCAATTAGGTCTTTCCAATGAATTCACGTTGTCGATACCAGCTTAATCTATCTTAAAGTTATTACACAGTTTATACATAAATTCTCAAAAAAGATATACATTTCTAATTAAAAAGCTTAATTTCTCCCAAATCCCTGTTCTATCGGGTTAGATGGTTATTCACATATACAATACAAACAATTAGCTTACACAAAAACATAATCTTACTAACTATAAACTGCGGGAAATAACCCAAAAACACATAAAAGAAACACATTGATAAACCAAATTAAAACAATATTTCTATTTATACATTTTACCTAAATTGACGTCATCGTCCGCCACATTCTCCCTCCGGCGCAGATCTTCGCAGCCTTCATTAAAATTTGGGAGGACGATGAGACACCTAACTGGCCGTCAGAAAATACCCTCGCGTCCGCACATCAATGTCCCGTACTTGTATGTGCCTCTACTACTTCGCGTTGCTCTAGACATGTGTCGATTTCTTTCGGCCAACGGTCTTCCGACTCAAACAAAAAAGTTGGGCCCGTAAACCAGCGATCTCCGCTTTGCAATCGTGTGTTGCCTGGACGGGTTGCATCATCGGCCACATTGTGTGCCGTAGGTACCCACCTCCACTGGTCAACACACGTCAACTCTGCGATTTCACTCAATCGGTGTGCCACATATGGAGTATATCTAGTGGAGTCATTTCTGATCCAATGTAGAGCGGTTTTAGAGTCACTCCACAAGATAACCTCGGGCTTTATCTTATCGTGATGATGGTTTAGAATCTCATTTGCTAGTCGTGCGCCTATCAGACTAGCCTGCAGTTCCATTCTTGGAATACTCTGCGGCTTCATAGGCGCAACCTTGGCCTTACCGGCCACCAGCACGACGTTAACTTCCCCATTTTCATATTCGTAACGCCAATACGCTACTGTGGCGAATGCTTGTTCACTCGCATCACAAAACACGTGCAGTTGTATACGAACACTTTTGTCGTAACTGTAGCAACGTGGCAAACGGAGGTCGCTTATGAATGTCAGATCGTCTAACCATTCTTTAAACATGGTTGCTTCCTCCAGTGGTAACGGATCATCCCATCCCACTTTCTGTTTCCACAGTCCCTGCAACATGATTTTGGCGGCGATGGTAAATGGGCTAAGTAACCCTAGTGGGTCAAAAATGGACATAACTGCCCCTAGCGCTTCCCGTTTTGTTGGCGTGCGATTGCCATTTTTCACCTCTTCGGGAACACGAGGCATGGCGGTATTAAATGCCAATTCGTCCGTTCCGGGAATCCATAGGATTCCTAGCGTTTTCCCGTACTCGTGTACGTTTGCCCCGAGTTCCTTTGGTGCTTGCGCTCTGTTCTTTTCTGGGATATGTGCTAACAGCCTAGGGCAGTTAGAGTTCCATCCCGCCAGTTCAAATCCTATTTTGGCATGTACTTGTTGCACTTCAGCTATTGTTCGTTCTGCTGTTTCTTCTGAATCAAAGCTGGCCAACCAGTCATCCATATAATGATTCTGCGTTATAGCGTGGAATGCGAGCGGATGTGTATCCCTGTGATCTGTCGCATTCCTATCTCGCACGCTATGCGCCATAAAGGGTGAACTTCGAGCACCAAATATCATAGATGTCATCACGTATGTCTGTGGCGGGTCTGCGCGGTTATCTCCTCGCCACAGGAAATGTTGTGCTACGCGGTCCTTAGGTTTGATCTTTATCTGGAGGAACATTTCCCGTATGTCTGCTGTTACAGCAATCGGTTTCTGTCTGAACCGAAACAAAACACCGCACAATGTTTGCAAAAGGTCCGGTCCATCAAGCAGCGCATCGTTAAGGCACGTTCCACTGGTGCGTGCGGCTGCATCGAATACCATCCTAACTTTGCCGGGTTTGTTTGGATTAACTACTGCAAAATGGGGCAGATACCACATGCACTTGTCTTCTGTGTGGTCTTTTTGACATCGTTCTGCGTATCCCTTTTCCAGCAGTCCGTTCACCTGTGCTGTGTATGCTTCTTTAAACGACGGTGATCTGTCCATTTTCTTTTCGATGCCGCGTAGCCGGCTCATAGCCATGTTGTAGCTTGGTGGTAACACTACCTCATCATCCGCCCAAGGTAGTCCCACTTCAAAACGACCATTCACTTGCTTAGCTGTGTTATTGAAGATTTCTTTAGCGCGTTCATCCTTTGCGATAGGCTTTCTTTTCATGGAAACCCCTAGCGCGTCAATATCGAAATGTTTCTTGACGAGTTTACTCAGGTCCTCGTCTCGTTCATTCGCTACTGAGTTCTTCTGGATCTCCTGAGCTGTTCGCACGTGTAACACTGTATCATCTTCATCTGTCATAATAACGCTTCTGGGTATAGATCCATGTATTACCCAACCCAATTGTGTGAGTGACGCAGCTGGTTGACCTTTTCTTCCGCACAATAACTTTCGCGTCACTATCAATTCCCAGTGATCGGCACCGATGAGTATGCGCGGTCTGGCATACTCATAACATACGTCCTCTGGTCTAAGCGTACTTAGATGCTTATATTTCAATATGTCGGGCTTCATCACCTGACTGGTCAATTGTAAATTCTTAACCGTCCGTGCTTTAATCGTATGAAAGTCCTTTTGGCCTTTTCCGCGTAACTCGATGCTCGTATTCTGGCTATTCAAAACTCTCTGACTCGACATGACTCCGTGGATATGTAACGCTCTGGTCGGGCCTTCTGCTCCGACCATCCCGGCAATCTCTTCGTCGATCAGTGTTATAGTAGACGCCTCATCGAATAACGCGTACGTGTTTAATTCCTGGCCGTTCTGTGTCTTAACTACAATAGGACACACTTTCATTAGCACTTGGTAATTGGTGTTACTTGCTGTAGCCGCATTCACGGAATGATTATTCTGAGTCGGTTCGCTTGATGATCGATGATGATCGGTCGGTTCCTTACTCTTTGGTGCGTGTAGTAGCGCATGATGTGATTGACGGCACTCATCCACTCCACATTTCTTCGCTTTACATATGATCCTTCTGTGCTTATTATTTATACACTGGAAACAGACGTGTGCTTCCTTTACCCATTCCCATCGTTGATCCACGGACATAGCCACGAGCTTAGCGCATTTCGTTGTTTCGTGTTCGGCTCCGCAACAGTGACACTCGCTCTTTTTCGGTAGCGTCTCTGTTGTAGCATACACGGGAGCTCTGCGACTACGATCCAATGTCCGATGTCGAGGTTCCTGTTTCGGTACAGCACGTATGGTTTCCGACGCACTCTTGGAATCGTATGAATATTTTATGGCGTGTTTCGCTTCACGCATACAGAATCGTGACAATGTAATGATTTCCGGTTCTGACTTAGACACAGATCCATCTGCATAATCATACCATTTTGATTTGAGGAATGGGCTCAATTTTTCTACAACTGACTGCATAATCATTGGATTTTGTAGATACCCTTTATTATCAACACAGTTTATCATCGTCACGATGTTTTGCAACTTGATGGCAAACTTGTTTTGTTCGTCAGATGTTCCGCCTTGTCGCGGCAACTTCTTTATTTCGTCAAACGCATAATTGATGATCATCTCTGGACGACCAAAACATTGTTCTAATGTTTCCATGATTATTGTTGAATCGGTCGCTGCATACATTAATGACGAGACTGCTTCACGTGCATCTCCTCGTAAGCATGTCCTGAGTCTAGCTAGATTTTCTGCTGGTGTGAAACCGTAGAGGCTAACAGATTCTATCATGGCCGCTTTAAATGATAACCATTCCCCTTTGGCGCCGTTAAAGATAGGCAAATCTGGCGTACGTCTGGGTATCGGTCTACCTTTGTTCATTTGTCCCAGGGCATCTGCTAGTCGATCAATCGCTTGGTCTTTTGATCGTGTCGGCGTTGGTGATCTAGGACGACGTGGTGTCTCCGTTATGACACAATTTGGCGCGATCGGAGGAGTTGGATCTGCAGTCCTCATTGTGACACGATTCGATACAATCGGAGGAGGCGGATCTGTAGCCTTTTCTCGTGATGGTGAGCGGTACTTTTCATGGTTTTCTGTACCGACACGTTCGGGCTCTTCAAGCTCCCTCCGTACAGCACTATGCCGAATCCAGTCATTGACTTTACGTTCTGTGTCTACAGTCTCGTGGTCGCATATGCTGCCCGATTCTTCTTGTATCGTAGCGACATTAACAGCAAGTCTCTTTTCAACGAGATTTGCCTGAATCTCAGCCAATTCAGTGCAATCTTTAATTCGCCGTAACTCTGCTGCGGCTGCTGCTTTTGCTGATGCTGATGCTGCTGCTGCTGCTGCTGCTGATGTTGCTGCTTCTGCTGCTTGTCTCTCTTTGATGAGATTTGTACGAATCTCTGCTAATCTTTCGTCCGCCTCCAGTTCAGCTAACCTAAGACGCGTTGAAGTGCTGGCGGAAGATCGCTGAGAACGCACGGACGAAGCGCGCGATCCTCTGTCTGTAGCGCGGAGCGTAGACAAACGCGTACGACGTGGTATCATGTCGATCGCGGGTGGTGACGGTTCAGTCGAGAACTTATAGGTTACGTCGGATTCGCTCTTCGCGTCGCGCGCGTGACTGAGCCGCGGTTTCACGGACACGTCTAACTCAGACGGGGACGCGGGGGGCCTCTCATGGCGTCGCCTCTCAGCCGCTTGACGAGTGCGGACTGGGCTTCTAGACGTCGACATCTTTTGGCGCTAATGCCTTTTTTGCAATGTACTAAAAAATCTACTCAAAATATGTTTTTTGAGATCGCACTTGAGATCGAGCTTGAGATCGCACTTGAGATCGAGCTTGAGATCGCACTTGAGATCGAGCTTGAGATCGCACTTGAGATCGAGCCCGAGATCAAGCCCGAGATTGAACTTGAGATTGAATTCAAGTTTAAGTTTGAGATGTCGACATCTACTTCTTATCTATCTAACGTGGTGAGACGCAACTTACATAAAGACTCGAGACACCGTTAGGTGACCGGCGTTCAAGAGCCGCGGCAAATCCGCCTAAACGTTTTTCTTATAGTCGCACCGTTGGGTGATGTTGCGTCGTCCTCTTCGCACGTTCTTTGATACTGCGATGAATTCGTTACTCGTGTGAGATAGAGAAAACGAATTCACCACTTGTTTAATGACACTTATGTGTCGAGACGAGTTTGTCACACGCTTAACGACGTAGGTAACAAACTCGACACGCTTGCTTCTTGAGACGATTCGTCGCACCGTTGGGTGATGTTGCGTCGTCCTCTTCGCACGTTCTTTGATACTGCGATGAATTCGTTACTCGTGTGGGATAGAGAAAACGAATTCACCACTTGTTTAATGACACTTATGTGTCGAGACGAGTCTGTCACACGCTTAACGACGTAGGTAACAAACTCGACAAGCTTGCTTCTTGAGACGATCCGTCGCACCGTTGGGTGATGTTGCGTCGTCCTCTTCGCACGTTCTTTGATACTGCGATGAATTCGTTATTCAAATTCAATTCAAATTCAAAAGTGTCTTTATTAAATGAACTTATTGCAAGTATTTTTAATCGTCAAATTTGTAAAAATAAAAAATATGTATATAAAAATAAACTATAGAAAATAAAATAAAATATTAAAATTAACAATATGACAATAATAATAACAAAAATTATAATAACAATAAATAGCATGTGAAGCGAACAACTCATTGAAATGCGTTCTTGTCCTCTATAAAATCAGAAACTTTATAGTACCCTTTTTTGTACAACTTATCTTTAATTAGCTTTTTAAATTTTAACACGGACAATTCTTGAATTTCTTTGGGTACTTTGTTAAAGAAGCGTATACATTGCCCCTTAAAAGAATCCCTAACTTTGCTCAAACGAGTTACAGGTATAGCAAGTTTATCCTTATTTCTAGTGTTTAAACTATGAGTGTCGCTATTTTTGGGAAAGTTATGAATGTTTTTTCGAACATAAATTAAGTTTTCATATATGTACTGTGACGACACTGTCATTATATTTATAGTTTTAAATTTATTTCGTAGGGAGTCTCTGGGACTTAAATTATATATAGCGCGAATAGCCCTCTTCTGCAGAATAAAAATTCTATTGATGTCGGCACCGCTACCCCAAAGGAGGATGCCGTAAGACATCAAACTATGAAAATAACTAAAGTATACTAATTTTGCCGTTAATTCATCAGTGAGAGAACGAATTTTCTTCACTGCATAAGCTGCAGAACTAAGTCTATTCACTAAATTATTAATGTGAGGACCCCATTGTAGCTTATCGTCTAATGTAATACCTAGAAATACAGTACTTTTAGCAAGCTCCAGTTTTTCGCCCTTAATAACAATATTGGCATCGGAGTGTTTTACATTCGGTAGACTGAATCTAATACATTTAGTCTTTTTCTCATTGAGCATCAAATTATTAGCTGTAAACCAATCAACAACTACTGAAAGAGCATTGTTCACATCGTCAGAATTAAAATCATGTCGTTTCACTTTGTAAGTTACTCGTGTGGGATAGAGAAAACGAATTCACCACTTGTTTAATGACACTTATGTGTCGAGACGAGTTTGTCACACGCTTAACGACGTAGGTAACAAACTCTTGCTTCTCTTGAGATGATCTCGTCGCGATGTTGCGTCGTACTCGGTGCACCGTTCGGTGTTTTTCACACGACGACCTCTTCACTGGGCGTCTCGAGAGCAAATCGTCGCACCGTTGGGTGATGTTGCGTCGTCCTCTTCGCTCGTTCGGCGATCTCGAGACGAACTTGTTGCACCGTTCGGTGTTCTTCACTCGGCGATGTGCCGACGAACTCGTCGCACCATTCGGTGTTTTTCCCTCGACGATCTCGGCGCACCTATGCGGTGTTGGTCCCGGTTCTGATCCTGTCACACCAAATCGTGGTGGAACCCAAGGATCTGATGCCCCAATTCCCTGACAAATCCGGTTGGCTTGAACACGTGATCACTGGCCGACTAGATACAAAACTTTGTATCTTAATCACGTGTTTAACCGGTTTGTGCTGATGGTCACTTTCTTCGAGCTGATCAAATCCGGCTTCGAAGTACCAATTTGTGGGGTTCCCAGCTCGTGAGTTTCGACTGTTCCTTTGCAGTGTCGATAACCCAACTACCCAGGTACTTTTCCCCTCAATAAAAACACTTTGTTTAAATGGACTGTATACTATATTTGCATATAACTTTGTATCATAATCACTTATTTATTACACACGTGATCACTGGCCGACTTGATACAATTTCCTGTTGTTATGCGTGAATTCTACTTAACTGAATATTCGAATTAAATACTAAAGACACTGATGTCCGTTCAAGACTTCGGTCTTACCGTATCGAGAGCCAGGCATTATAATAATTATTTTGTTCTCTAATATTGTTCAAATGTCTTATAGATATTCATTATTTACATAATTTACTTATGATCTAGTATCGCTACAAAAGTGATTTTATCCTTAAACATTGCCTGCAATTAGGTCTTTCCAATGAATTCACGTTGTCGATACCAGCTTAATCTATCTTAAAGTTATTACACAGTTTATACATAAATTCTCAAAAAAGATATACATTTCTAATTAAAAAGCTTAATTTCTCCCAAATCCCTGTTCTATCGGGTTAGATGGTTATTCACATATACAATACAAACAATTAGCTTACACAAAAACATAATCTTACTAACTATAAACTGCGGGAAATAACCAAATTCAAATTCAAATTCAAAAGTGTCTTTATTAAATAAACTCATTGCAAGTATTTTTAATCGTCAAATATGTAAATATAAAAAATATGTATATAAAAAAACTATAAAAAATAAAATATAAAAAATAACAATATGATAATAATAATAACAAAATTCATAATAATAGTAAACAGCATGTGAAGCGAGCAACTCATAGAAATGCGTTCTTGTCCTCTATAAAATCAGAAACTTTATAGTACCCTTTTTTGTACAACTTATCTTTAATTAGCTTTTTAAATTTTAACACGGACAATTCTTGAATTTCTTTGGGTACTTTGTTAAAGAAGCGTATACATTGCCCCTTAAAAGAATCCCTAACTTTGCTCAAACGAGTTAAAGGTACAGCAAGTTTATCCCTATTTCTAGTGTTTAAACTATGAGTGTCGCTATTTTTGGGAAAGTTATGAATGTTTTTCCGAACATAAATTAAGTTTTCATATATGTACTGTGACGACACTGTCATTATATTTATAGTTTTAAATTTATTTCTTAGGGAGTCTCTGGGACTTAAATTATATATAGCGCGAATAGCCCTCTTCTGCAGAATAAAGATTCTATTGATGTCGGCACCGCTACCCCAAAGGAGGATGCCGTAAGACATCAAACTATGAAAGTAACTGAAGTATACTAATTTTGCCGTTAGTTCATCAGTGAGAGAACGAATTTTCTTCACTGCATAAGCTGCAGAACTAAGTCTATTCACTAGATTATTAATGTGAGGACCCCATTGTAGCTTATCGTCTAATGTAATACCTAGAAATACAGTACTTTTAGCGAGCTCCAGTTTTTCACCCTTAATAACAATATTGGCATCGGAGTGTTTTACATTCGGTAGACTGAATCTAATACATTTCGTCTTTTTCTCATTAAGCATCAAATTATTAGCTGTAAACCAATCAACAACTACTGAAAGAGCATTGTTCACATCGTCAGAATTAAAATCATGTCGTTTCACTTTGTAAAGAAGTGAAGTATCATCAGCAAACAATACTATTTCATTTTTCTTTTCTACAAGATAAGGTAAATCGTTGATATAAACTAGAAAAAGAAAAGGTCCAAGAATGGAACCTTGTGGGACGCCCATAGTAACTGAGGACCCAGGGGAAACTTTGCCATTAACATCAATCTTCTGAATCCTATCACTCAAGTATGAATTCAAAAGACTGAGTGCAGTATCTCTAATACCGTAGTGGTGTAATTTCTTGATGAGCAATTCATGATGGACACAGTCAAAGGCCTTGGATAAGTCACAAAAAACACCGAAAGTATCACGTGAATTTTCCCAGGCGTCAAAAATATGTTGAACAAGCTCAACACCAGCATCGGTTGTTGAGCGACCCCTTGTAAAACCGAATTGATTACTGTGAAGCAGTCTATTACTATTAAAATGTATCATTAATTGATTAAGAATGATTTTTTCAAAAACTTTACTAAGTGTCGGTAGTATAGAAATTGGTCGATAATTAGTGGGGTCCGATTTACTACCGGCTTTAAATAAGGGAACTACTTTACTATACTTCATTAGATCAGGAAATAAACCACATTCAATACACTTATTAAAGGTAATAGCCAAATATGGCGCAATACAATCAATTATAGAGTTAACAAGTTTGACAGAAATTCCCCAGAGGTCAACAGTCTTTTTTAAGTCTAGAGATCTGAATGTTTTAATAATATCACTAGAGGTAACACTTGAAAACTTAAAGTCATCAGTACATTCTGTAACATTTGCCCTTAGTAAAGATACAGCGAGGGTGGGAGAGGTGTTAAGAGATTTAGTAATAGAAACTGGAATATCTGTAAAAAATGTTTCAAATGCGGCAGCAACTTCTAGGTCTGATTCAATAACTTTATCATTAATCTTGAGTTGAATATCATTATTAAACGTTTTAACTTTTCCAGTTTCGCTGTTTATAATTTTCCAAGTCATTTTAATTTTATCTTGACTACTTTTAATTTTATTGCTAAGATATTTAGATTTCGCCGCGGCACAAATGCGTTTAAATAATCTAGAATAATTTCTTACATAATCCGCAAAAACAGGACTATGATTATACTGCCTTTCGCCATATAGGTCATACAATCTTTGTCTGCTTTTATGTATTCCCACCGTCGCCCAATCATTAAATACACTATGGGTTTTTTGTTTTACATTTTTTGATTTAAATATTGTATTAAACTCTGTTTTGGTTAGATTAAAAATTTCATTATAGAGGTCATTTGCATCATTATTATAAGGTAAATATGGTAATTTACTCAGGATATTATTCCTAAATTTTTCTAAGCGATTTTCACTCATAGGTACACATTTAATATCTTTTTTTATCACCTTAGTTCTAGGTATATTGAAAGTGACCATCTGACCACAATGGTCAGAAGTTATTTTACTAAAGATGGACTTAGTAACAGACTGCAAGTTTGTATATATATTATCAATGCAGGTTGCTGAAGTAGCAGTAACCCTAGTTGGTTCAAAAAAAAGATTTACAAGATTGTAACACAAAAATAACGATTTAATTCTATTACTCAAAGCATTATTATCCAAAATATTTATATTAAAATCACCACAAACTATAATATTCTTTTTAGCTTTACTTACTCTAAACAATGTTTCATCCATACATTTTTCAAACAAATCAAAACTCGCGGATGGGGGTCTGTATACGCTCATTATAATGAACTGCTCAAGCTCTACACAGGCTATTTCAAAAGTACATTCAATAGACAGGTTCACAATATCATTACGCTCTTTAAATTTTATATCATTCTGAATAACTATTAAAGAACCACCATGTATAGCATGTTTTCTACTGAATGAACTTGCAACCTGGTGGTTACTAAAACTGAACATGAACTGGTGGGTCTTAAGCCAATGTTCAGTAATACATACAATTTTAATATTATTACAGTTCATGAACAATTCGAGTTCAAGTTCCTTGCCCATTATTCCTTGAATATTTTGGTGCACCAGGTTAATATTATTATAATTTTTACATGTATTTAGACTATTAGAAATATTTTTAGTTAAATTTACTGGGCAAGCTACCTAAATTGACGTCATCGTCCGCCACAAAAGTATTAAAAAATTCAAGAAAATCGTAATGTAGGTAAAAAAATTCATGTTTCCTATTTTTATTTTAAGGCGAGTTTTTTCTTTATGTGACTCATAAATTTTATTACTTTCATTTAAGGGGTATTATATTGTCTATTAAACACAATTTATTTAATTCTGCGCATGTTTCTACTTTCGACACGCACTTGGCCAGTTTTCTGGCCATTTTAAAGCCATATTGAGACGGACACTCATCGCCTACGGTCATTCCGTGATATATCCCGAAAATGTCCCGACTCTAAACAAAGGAGAGTAATGTGAGACATTTATTTAGGGGTGAGATAGTGTGCTCATGAATAAAAGGGCCGTTCGTTTTTTGTCACGAAATGGCCTAAAAGTGACAATGAGGTTATAAGGATGAAAATTCTGTGTTTTATTTAAGCGAAAGGTGCAAAAAGTGTGTAAGAATGTTTGCACTCATGTATTCATGACTATTTTTCCGTACCGCGGTTTCACCCGCGATCCCCTTTTTTACCATCATAAGAGGATGCTCTCCGTAAATGACTCCGTCCTCGACTAAACGGACTGGGAAAAGCGAGACAAGCGAGGCGCATTTTTAGTAACTATGACTTTAATGTTAGCTATCAAAAAAACATATTACTTATATACTTTTTTTTAAAGTAAGAAAACTATTCCCTTTCTATTATATAGATGTCAGAATGTATGTTAATATTTTCATGTTATTTGGGTGGACTAATTAAGAGAAAAAAAGATTTTTAATTTTTAAATGGGGTATATTCATGTTTTTTTTCTGACGTTACTAATGAAATAATCATATTAAAAACAAAACATCATGTATGTATATCGTCGCCTTAGGCCTAAGTATCCACCAGAGACGTGCTAAGCTGCGTTGTGAGGAATATGTTTTTTAAGCACCAATAGAATTACTTCATTTACTCGCTCCGCGAAGCTCTGGTGGATATGAGATTAAAGGAGCGAGGTATTCATACATACAAAACGGTGGCAGCAAACATGTAAGCGAGGAATGTGTGAATGAAAAGCGCTAACCAGTCAGTCAATAGATGGTGTTTGGTAGAGGTAAGGTAAATAAATGTCTGTGATCCTCGCACCGCTCATCTGTACACATTTACACATTCCTCGCACATCTCTGGTGGATAGAGTCTCCGGCGGACGGGATGGCAGAGGATTTAAAGTTAATCAATTGAATTGAATAGTTATCCAATCGACATAAGCTATATACGAGTATTTCAACCAGCGATGCTCTAGAGAAAACTGCGCTGCGATGCTCCGAGGCCGATCACCGAGCATTGAAATGTATACCTTATTTCCATTGGATAACTATTCAATTCAATTGATACATTTTAAATCCTCTGCCACCCTGTTCGCAGGTCTGCAGTCATACTCGCATCTCTGCGCTACCGAGCACATCTCTGGTGGATGCGTAGCCTAAGGGCTGAATTTTTAAAAATCCTGTCTTAGCGGTATGTATGCCAAATTTTAGCTCGATCCGTTCAATAGTTTGTGCGTAGAAAGATCAGTCAATCACGTTTTCCTTTTATACATATCCAAAATATTCCCATATAAACTTCAAAATTGAAAGAAACTGGTGAATCAAGTTTTAAAATCGGTTCAGGTAGTGTAGATGTTAACGAGAACGAGATTTAAACGATGAAGCATGTTTTAAGTCCTATTCATACAAAGGTTAAAATTTTGTGACGAGGCTGCCAAATTGTAAGACTTTTTGTACTTCTGTGGTGTAACAATAAATCATTTTTATCTATTATACTCTACTTTGATACGAGGCAACCAATAAAATCGCTGAAAAAACGTGTATGCAAATAACGGGGTAGGGTAAATTCCAGGCTGAATTTCAGACCTGGGATTTAGACATAGACACAGCACAAAGGGCACTACCGACTGCCAGTATAATTTAATACCCAGTAGATATTTCGTGCGTGAACTAAATCGGTTTGTTTTTCTTGGTAACCGTTTGTTTCAATATTTGTGTCGATGTAAATAGAGTTTTTTTTATAATGTGAGCAAAAACGAAATAGACTTGATTTATTTATGATCATTGTTTTAACTTCTTTAGGTTTAGCTACGCTTCAAATTATTTGACAAGCCAGTTTGGCGTGGTTGGTTACTACCTTTCACGCCGCAGGTCGTGAGTTTGACTCCCATCCAGGACAAACATTTAGGTGCATGAACCTGTTTGTCCTGAATCTGGGTGTAGGACTCGGGATGTTTTATGGATTCATCCAAATCTGTTCAGCCATTTAAAAGTTATGGTGGAATAAATAAAAACACATACTTTTTACATGAGCCCTGAAAACATTATAGTAAAAATATTGTCTATCAGAATTGTATGTGTGTTTTGTTATACACTGTAGATCGTGTACCTCGTGGGTGAGACCGCGGGGCGGAAAGCTAGTTCAAAATAAAGTAAGAATGAAAACTATAAGCATTTTTAGAACGGAGTACTTTATGACACGTTTTCGTTTGCGGGCTGATTGAAAAATGTGTAACCATTGACATTTGTAACTAGGGGTCTCATTAACTGGTCGATGATTGACGCTACAGAGCAAAATTCGCGTCTGTCAATAATAAGTAGACCCTCTATCAGCAGTACAAACTAATGTCAATAGATGGCGTTGTGCCTTTTTTAAAACGAGTTATTATTTCGTTCTCACAATCAAATTATAATAGTTAAGGCTTTTGTAATTTTTTATATGAACTCCGTTCCAACCGGGTGTCTATAACACACCTCTAAATTTTTTCACAAAGCTTTTCCTCACTTTTTCCATAACCTATTTACATCATCACCCTTATAATATATATTCCAAAGTACATTGCAAGTATTATCATAAACATTTTTCCTCCGCTCAAGAAAAGTTTACAAGACTAATTTTCCTCGAATTTTTTTACATCAACTTTGTCACTGTTCTTGCCAAAACTGACGCTTGAGCTTTAAGCGACATAATATAGAGTTTAATTTTGTGTAAACCGTGTTTTTCACTAAGTCGTAACTCGTAGTGTTGTTTGGTGGTATCGGAAATATCGAGTCGATATTTTGGGTTTGATAATTGTTTTTGTAATTAAAATAATTTGTGAAGACTATAAATATTTAAAATACCTTTGAAATGTATTACCTATATAACCAGCTTCTGCCTCGAGGTTTTACTCGTGTTCCTGGGAATCTCTATGCAAAAAAATACACATTGGCCCGTTGCTCCATTAAAAAATTACAAACCAACAAACACAGTTTTAAATAAGTATAATCGAATTGTATGTTATTTTACATACATTTCTCTTTACATAAATAAGTTTTTAAGTTTCGTTATAATTTAATTATATAGTTTGTAGTTTTAATTAGATATAATAATAATATGTACTTTATTCTTAATTTGTATATTACTAATTAAAATTTTATTATCGTCATATTATATTCCAAGTAATTCGTATTCTATCCGCAATAAAAATTAAACCACAAATTGAAAAATTCGATAAGAAATCGTCTATAGCACATAACTGCTGAGTACATTTTGGCCGTCACCCAAACAAAGGTACGGGCGCACGGGCGCAGGTGGCCACAAACTTTATTAAACGAACCTCCTCTGCTCTGACACAATTAAATATTCACTCAATTTGCCAGAGATATACGTGGGGATCTACTGAATTCTATACCTTACGGTATTGTACCGAGATCTTATTTATTCTGTGGAAATAGGCGATTAATAATGCTTTAGGTAATGTCAAAGTGTAGTGTTGTTCCTTTGAATCAGATACCTATTAGTTGTCGATAATATTATGTAATCAGTATAACAGAATGTTAGGCCACCTTATACGTCACGACGAACTAATAAAAAACATCATAGAAGGAAAGATAGAAAGAAAGCGAGGAATAGGAAGACCTGGATTGAACTATTATAGACCAAGTGAAAGCAAAATTGGACGTCGTGTCGTATAAGGTGCAGGAAGCAGCAAACAACAGGGAGGAATGAAGGAAGCTACACCGACAAGAGCCAAGCTCTTAAATATAGAGATAGATAACAGAATACATTTTTGACTGCTGCGGTATGTGATCATATTTCCATTGAAATGAAAAAAAGCTGCTTTTGTTTTTCCTAAACTAAATAACCTAAAACACACCAGTGTTGCAATATCAAAAAGGTTTGAATAACTGATACAGATCCGCCGTAATCCATTAGTAATACCGTTATACGCTACAGGTGTCGCATACCTGTTCCTGGCTCTCGTCCAACCAAACACTCCTAAACGTTATTATATTATCATTGTGTAATATGATTTATGTAACTTTAAGCTAGTAGATTTTAAACGTTTTTGATTTAAGAACTTTTAAATAAAATTACGATTTCATGCCGGCGGCCGAACGTATAATTCGCCAAGTCATGATATAATATCATAATTTGACGAATTATACGATTGGGGGATATACATAAAAAAATTACTTGGCCTGTCTGACTTATTAATCAATCATCATCATCATCATATCAGCCGAAAGACGTCCACTGCTGTACAAAAGCCTCCCCCAAGGATCTCCTCGATGGCCGGTGTTGCGCTACCCGCATCCAGCGGTTTCCCGCGACCCTCACAAGATCATCGGTCCACCTTATGGGGGCCTGCCCAATCAATGCACAGCATTGGCCGGATAACTAAATCCAACAAAATAAATAACATACTCCTTTGATGAGGATTGAGTTATATATACCTACTAGCGACCCGCCCCGGCTTTGCCCGGATTTTCTCAGCTTTTCTCTACTATATTATGCATGTATTATACATATAAACCTTCCTCTTGAATCACTCTATCTATTAAAAAAACCGCATCAAAATCTATTCCGTAGTTTTAAAGATCTAAGCATACATAGGGACAGACAGACGGCAAGCGACTATGTTTTTTATACTATGTAGTGATGAAGAAGCAATTCAAACGAAATTACATATTGTGATCGACTTTTTTTTACATTTAGATAGTTTATGTACTTTACGTCACCCTACCCGGCTGAGAGCTCTCTGCGCTCGCCGATTGTCCGGTAAGGTTGGAGCAGCCATCAGAGGCTACCAACTTTAGTCCTTTCAAAAAAAAAAAAAAATTACGTCACCCGAGATATTTCTTATAATTTAACACACTTCTAATCGGTTCAAGCATAAGGTTGCCTGCCCACTGGTGCGGAGCTAAAAAAAATTATCAATACGATTGCAGAAAAAAAGAAAAGAAGTGAATTTATAAACGACTAGCTTCAGTCTCGTGGGTTCACCGCGTTCCCGAGGTATTTTATGTTTTCCCGGAATAAATAGTAGCCTATATGTTATTCTAGGTTATGATCTATCTATGTGCTAAGGTTCATCCAAATCGATGGCGATTTAAGGCGATGATAGCTCAGTGGTAGTGACGTCGGATGCCGAGACAAAGGTCCCGGGTTCGAATCCTACAATGAGCTTGAGCTTTCGGTGAAGGAAAACATCGTGAGGAAACCATAGCACGGTGGTAGGATACTTTGTAGTACCCGCCTGGCTGGCTACCACCCTCAAGTTGAAAATCTGTCGCCAAACTCCTTTCGGTGTGTTCCGACAGCTGCACTTGAGAGCCAGTTCCTTTCTAGGCTTTGTGTGCTTACCATCATCGGCCACATCATCACTGACCACGGTGAGATTGTGGTCAAACACAGGCCTATACGTAGTAAAAAAAAAAAAAAAAATCCGTTAAGTAGTTTTTACGTGAAGATTAACAAACATTCATCCATACATACATAAACTTTCGCATTTGTAATATTAGTGGGATGCTATTGGTTAAAATTGTATAGCTGTGCTCCGTTATGTTCGGTAAAGAAACGAAAATACATTACAATAATTATCTACCATACATGAACCCTGAACAAATGACTCTTTTTGTCGTGCAGTTAAAATATGAGTTCAAAATGTAACAAGAAACAACTTATAAAATTCATGAACTGCGGAACTTTTTACGTCAAGAAAACCAAACAATAATTGTAAACCGACACATTCCTTTTTATTTCTTTTTATTCTTAAGTAAGTTACAGTTTCTGGCAACGGTCCATACATACGAAATGATTGTACATCATGTTTTACATTGTAGTCGGTTGCATTTTAACCACAGTGCAACTTGTTTGGCCTTGTTTCAACGTTTATTGTTTCAATTTTGAATCTATACAGTTGTTCTGATGGACTACCAACTTTAGTTCATTTGGATACGGTCCATTTCGTTCTGAACTCTTGTGTTACAGTTAAATACATTTAACAATGAATGTTTTAAGATATTCCCGCCTCTTTCTTTTATGTTGTTCGAAAGTAACGGATATTTTTAAAACTTTAGGTTTATATTAGGTTTTAGACTTGATTCAGTATACACGCTGTACAATCGAAAACTTTAATATGTGACACATTTCTAGATAAGTAATATCCTGGGACATTCTTCACACAATGTTGATAATCTTCTTCTTTTTGATATTATGTTCTAAACCTACTATTATTATAAACGTGAAAGTTTGTATGTATGTATCATTGTTGCTCTTTCACGTAAAAACTACTGAACGGATTTGGATTAAACTTGGCACATAGTGAAACCGCGGGGGGCAGCTAGTTTATCATAATGTGATAAGTTCAAAAGCTCCAAATCAAATAGTACACTAATATGTTTTGACGTCATAACAAATGAAATGTCGTTTTATTCTTTTCATAGCACGTCCGATAATTCAACATCAAGTGAAATCTAGACTTGCTCGTACATACAATTCCGAAAATAATCATTCAGTTTGGCAATTCTTCGGGCTATGTTGGTTACTTTGGTTCAGTTGCGGATCTCATATTTTTGATTCGATCTCGCAGGATCGTGCATAGCCTCCATTGCTCTTTGGGTGACCTTGAACCTTCTTAACTAATAACCTTAACTATATCTCAAATTAAATTTCGCGACGGTACATGTCGCTTTTATTTCTGAATCCAAAATAAGACGGTTGGGGAAAACTTTTTAAAGCACAGCTGTTAAAATTAAAATGAAGCATTCTTTAAAACTTTTTCACGATAATATTTCAGACAACGTCATGTTTTCTCAAGGGATTTTTGAGTTTATAAAAAACTTTTTAGTGTAGACAAATAGGTAAGCGGTTTACTTGGCCATCACAAAGCCTAGTAACTAACCTGGAATACAGTGGTAACGATAGATTTTCAAATTGACGGTGGTAGCCAGCCAGGCCAGTAGAACAATGTACCTACCACACTATCGTGCTGTTTCCTTACGATGTTTTCTTTCACCGAAAGTAGCTTTTGATGTAAGATTTGAGCCCAAGACCCAGCCAAGACCTTCATCATAGCAGACAACTTTTTATTTAAAAGAAATGATTTTAGGTAAATATTTGATAGGTTGACATATAATAGTAGTTTATGATACTGTTGCATAATAGGGGTTATTAAATACGAGTGTGAGTTTAAGTACCGAGCAGTATCATACAGTACTTTATCTAAACTCATATAAATAAAGTCATTTAAAAAAATTGAATTTCTACCTTGATACTGTTGCATAATAGGGGTTATTAAAAACTCGTGTGATACTATTAAGAACCTCGCCTACGGCTCGGTACTTAAACTCACACTCGTAGTTAATAACCCCTATTATGCAACAGTATCATAAACTACTATTTTTTCATTAAACTACAAGTATTTGGACATGTCTGGCCTCTTATAATGTTTTTTGGGTTTTAATACTTCAATGACTGTCAGTTAACTTGTCAAAAGAAATAATAATGAAAAAAACATTATAAGTGGCCAGACATCAGGACTAAACAATTATAATTTTAGACGCAAATTTACTTTGTCTGTGGTCGCGTATGTGGTAGAGATCTCAACTTAGGAGTTTTCAGGTGCCATAATGATTAATGTTTGTTTATTTTATTGATTTTTTGCATACATATTTTATTTTGGCCAAAAATGACAGAAAAATAGCAGTGATACTAAGGTGAAATAAACTTGGATCTGAAATTGTGGAGGCGGCAATGGAAATGACGAATAATCGATACCCGTAAGTCATGTACACCTATGACAAAATATTATATTTTTTTTACCTCTAAATTAAATTATTAGATGAGTTTAGATAAAGTACTGTATGATACTGCACATAATTAGGTATTAAAAACTCATTAGGTGTTAAACTCACACTCGTATTTTAATAACCCCTATTATGCAATAGTATCATAAACTAATACTATTTAATACGCATTAAGGAATAACATCATTCATACCAACATTTTTAAAACCTTTTTGTAAAAATCTTTTTAAGAAATGCATATTTTCATGACCTAATTTTCTAGCAAATTTACTTAACTGAGCTAGTTTTCTGAGCTAGTATAACAAATAAAACAGACCTTGTTATTCCAGAAAACCTGGCTTGCAGCTCGGTGTCATTCATAACAAGACTGTGCAAATCTCGAAAGATATCTTTTGTACTAATCTTTGATTTTCTCGGCTTTTCTGTACTATAATAGGCATGTATTATATAAGAAACCTTCCTCTTGAATCACTATCTATTGCTGAAAACTGCATTAAAATCCGTTGAGTAGTTTAAAAGATCTAAGTGTAAAGACAGCGAAAGCGACTTCATTTTATACTATGTAAAGATTAAAAATATCTAAGCGGTTAGTGAAAGCTATACGGGGTCCCAGAGCTGGCAGCTACTGCCCAAAGAATAACTCTCGCAATACAGCGAGGCAATGCCGCCAACATACTTGGTACACTTCCATCGGGAGAGGACTTAGAGGAGGTTTTTTATTTATAATGTTACTTTTATTTACATTAAAAAGTAGTTTAGTATGGTAAATACGTAAGTATTTTTATTTGTTATAAATGAATATTGTGAAATTGTTCTACAAATAAATTTTGAAGATAAAGTAAACAATTTTTTTTTTTTTTTGTAAATATGTCTGTAAAATCCGCCATATTGTAATGTCTGTATCATGGATAGATTTGATATACAGATAGGTTTTGAATTTGTATCTGTTACTTACGCTGCTGACTGTACTTAGTTAATCCCGTCTCTTCTTAATCCTTGGAATATTTGAAAATTTAAGTGTTAAATTCAGGAAAAAAAATTAATTTGAGATGTGTCTTTTTTCAAATCGAATTACTTGTAATATTTAGGTGTGATATTTTTATCAAGTGTGCAACTTTTATTTTTCTAAGGCACTTTTGTCAAATAGCTTGTGTACTGTAGTCTAATAGCTTCATGCAGTAAATTAATTAAAAACTAGCTGTCATTTACGTTATTTTTTTGCGCGGAACCCTATTTTTATCCAAATTAAAAGTAGCTAAAATTACACCTTTTAACATAAGCTTTCGCCAGGTGGAAACCTTTTGGAGATTAGCTGGAACAAATAATAATGTTAATATTGTTTTGCACCGTAATATACTTTCACACCCCCTGAAATGACCTATCTACAGATACTGTGGTTGAGGAAAATGCCTATAAAATCTTTTATTATAAATTTCATTAACAAGGAGCTTTTGTTACGATTTTGTTTTTTTTTTTAGAATGTTATTTAAGTTTCAACTTTGAAGAAGAAGAAAGTAGTCAATAAAGACGAGAATAGCCTGCAAAAAGGAGTTACTTTTCACGGATTTTCCGCGATTCCATTTTCCTTTGTTTTGCTTTTTCTGCGACATTATTTAGGATATGCATTTAGTAAAAAGCTAATATTATTACCATGATAAACTGACACTCAAATTTAATTAAGTTTTTTTATGAGTTATGGCACATAGGCAAGATCATAACTGGAATAGCATATAGGCTACTTTTTATCCCGAGAATGTGGTGGAAACCGCGAAGACAGCCAGTGGCTGAAAATGAATGTTCATTTTAAATTCTTCATTCAATTATTAAATGGGTGGTTGATCTAATTGTGTCAATTGTTCAATTAAAGTGCGCGCAATTTGTATTTATTATTATTAATTGATAATGTACCTACTAATAATTAAGCTAAAATAAAAGTGTTAAATTCAGGGAAAAACTTAAATTTGAGTTGTGTCTTTCTTTTCAAATTGAATTACTAGTAATATTTATGTGTGATATTTTTATAAAATGTCCTAGTTTTATTTTTCTAAGACAGACACGAGTGATTCTATTAGAGTTCCTTTTTTCCCTAAAATGAGCAAAACTTTCTTCAAAGACAACTATGGGGCCTCATAATATACAGAACCCAATGCAAAAATAATTATTAAAATCGGTTCATATGCAAAAAAGTTATGCGTGAAGAAACATTGAAAAACATACCTACAACCGGATTGAGAACCTCCTTTCGCGATTTTATTTGTTTGAACGCGCTAATCTCTGGATCTACCAGTCGGTTTCTAGAAATTTTTATACTAATAGTAAGCTGCAAAGATTATTTATTAGGATTTTTATCCCCGAAACGTGGGTCCACGAAGGACAGCTAGTATTTATATAGTTTAAAAAACAAAGTCGCTGTTTGTCTGTTTCTCCCTTCCATAGTTTCTCCGCTTACTTTTTCTAGACCATGCAACAGATTTTGATACGGTTTTCATTAATAGAAAGAGCGATAATATAAATATGTGCCAAATTTCATCCAAATCTGTTCAGTAGTTTTATAACAAACATTCATACATCCTCACAATTTCGCATTTATAATATAAGTAGCATATGTGTTCACTTTTTAATATCAAATATTCCATATTATCTTCTAAAATACATATAAAGAATAAACTTGGAGGTATAAAATAAATATGGATGATCCAGTTAGCAGCGGTACAACCCTTTATCGTCCCCAAGAGGGTAGTTTCAAATTCAACCATGTCGGTCGCGAATGATGTATACTTCGGGTTACCTCGATATTCCTCGGGAAGCTTCGGAAATATAATTTCAATTATTTTATGATGTTCAAGTGAATATTTCAAACAATCGACAAAAAAAAGCCTTGCAGAGTATCTTGCTGGAGTCTTTTCAATTTAAGGCCCTGTCCCTGTATTTGCCATGTACTTCTAGGGGCTAGTGCTAGGAGTACTGCATGTGGAAAAAAACCCGGTATACCCTAAAAAACACTAACACTTAGGGTTACTTTTCAAGGAGTAGGTAAGGTATTTTTAAGAATTATTTTACTTATCATTAGGAACCATAAAGGCGGTTATGGGTCTGACCCCGAAATCACGAAAATATTTTCATAGCACAAGATTGATGATTTCTATGAAAGTTATATAAGTTCCTCAGAATAAGTTGTTCATAAGAATGAGAACAATAATCCCTGAAAATCTAGTTACTTATTGAAAAGAAACCCTATATGCATGACTTTCTCTATGTGCGTATTATTGCTTTGAAACCATGAAATCTTTCCTCTATATTTTCTCACTGAGATTTCGATGAAAGGGCTAGCAACAATACATTCCCTTTTACTTAAGAATATGTGTCAACAGTATAATCCGGGAATGACACAAAAGTCTCCTCTCATAACTTGCCCCCGCGAAACAGTACAATACGGACAGGGTAGGGTGTGGTACAAGTTATAAGAATATAACGATTAAAGCTAGTTATGAGTATATTTAGATTTTTTATAAATTTTTGTACGTTGTGTTTACCCGTTGGCTCGCAAATAAGGCCCGCATCATATAATTACATATTTAAAAAAATGTTTTTGTATCTACATACCAGTGGCGAGGGATGAAATTATGGCGAGGGTAAACCGTTCAAAAAACATCTGTTATTTTATAATTACAGTGTATTTTAAGCGTTATAAAAGTGGCTTTGAAATGATGAAAATGTAGGACTGGGATTCCTAAAAGGTAAGCCGATGGGAATCGGCTTGTATGGACCCTGAACAAAAGCCTAATGAGGACTGGGTTGATTTGGCTATTTTTTTAAATCATTGTAATAGTTCTTCGTTAACATTACATTAACAGACGTAGTTACAAAAAAATATATAAAATAAAAAAGTTAAGTACTTAAGAGATATTGTTAGAATCGTAGGAAAATGGAATTGGATGGAGCATACCGAGGGCAAGCGAGGAAAGCGAGACCAGCATAACAGTTGGAAAATGCACAAAAGATTAAACTGGACGAAAAAGGGAGTTCCCTTTGCCCAGCTGTGGGATGAAATAAAATACATATTTAACAAAACTACGTTATAGGCTTAAAATAACTAAACAGTCCTCGTTTCATACCACAGCATTTGACTGACCACTGATTTATCTTTCATACAACACTGATTATCTACATCGCTGTCTCTCATGCCTTGTCCCACGCCCAGAGTATGCTAGCGGAAGAAACTAATTCCTTAACAGTGCGGGAACTTTATTCGTTAAACTTGTGCTGGAGACGTCACGGCCACGCCACGCTGGGCTGAAGACTCTCTTTTATATACCACTAGACATGTAGCCATATATTATTTACTTATAGGTAGGTACCTTACATTGTACAAGATTTTCGGTAGTGAGCTCTCAGACTTGGAAACAATGAGAGTTCGTTGTTTAAAAATCGCAATTTAGTTATATCCTACTAGCTTTCGCCCAGCGGTTTCACCCGCATTAGAGTTCATGAACACCCCGTACTCAATTTAACCAACCAAATAATATGTAGGTCAATTTGTCCCTTAGTATTCTCATACCTTGAGAACCACAGTACAGATTATGAAGCGCTTTTCAAAGATAGGTATCCTCTTAGGTTCAGGTTCCTAGGTGAAGATTTTAGGCTATTTAATATCCAGGGACAGGTATAGTTCTGTGACGATTGAATGCTACATAAATATATTATAGTTCAGTTTTCACGTCTAAATACTTGTCAAAAATTACAATCCATTATTAGTCATACATAAGTTTTTGTTACGTTAAAAAAAACAATCAAAGATTCAGAGCCATACAGCCTTCTTATTATTTTTTATTTTTTATATTGAATTTTTATGTTTGATATTTTTTTATAACTTTCGAATGGCATGCAATGCAGGAGATAAAAGTTTTTCTTTCTTCTTTCTTTCTAAACGTTCAAACAGTGTGTAATGAAAATTGGCAGAGAGGTAGACCCGTGAGATAAGAAGGTAGGTATTTTTATCCCAGAACTTGTGAGAAACTAAGGACAATGATACAATACAGATTGATGCAAAATTGTCAAGAACTGCCAACATAAACCTATCTATAATTTATCTATACTAATAATAATCTATATATCTATCTATCTAAACTATAATTAAACTGAAGAGTTTTTGTTTATTTGTATGAACGCGCTAATCTCTGGATCTACCAGTCGGATTTGGAAAAATCTTTTTGGAATTGAAAACCTGAAAAAAAATATGTGAAGAATGTCCCAGGATATTTATATATTTTTGTATAGCACGGGCGATGCGAAGCGGCGCCCGATGTAACCCGAGCAATACCGAAAAGAACCGAACTATGCACGACTTCACCGACATGAAGTCCTATACGTAATTTGTTTGATGATAATTGCTTTAACGTTGAATATTTTTAAGTTGAATTGTTGTAGATATTATATACGGATTTCATAGAAACAAATACTACTTAAGAAGGTCCTAATTATTTCAAAATTGGTTTTGAGTTTATTTTTACTAAATTTGTTTTTTTTTATTTCTTGGGTGAAAACTTAATGTATCTATAGGTAGTAATAATAAAGCTGAAGAGTTTGTTTGAACGCGCTAATCTCCGGAGTTATTGGTCCGATTCGAAAAATTGTTTCACTAATGGGAAGCTGCAGTATCCCCGAATGTTATAAGCTACTTATAAACCCGCGAACGAAACCGCGGGGAACAGCTAGTTATTTTATATAAACTAAATGCTAAGTATTATAATTTTAGATCACTTGTTGAATTGAAGAAAATTTAAAGCTTTGTTACTTTATTTTGGCATGAAAGTTGAACAATACTGTGAGTGGAAGGGTTCTTAGTTTGCTATAAACAATGCATGCTATATGATAGCTTAAATTCATAAAATATGGTACTTATATGAATAGAGTAGCTTTATACAGTCTGATAAACTTTTTTAAAAAATCATATAAATATCTATGACTAAAATTTAGATTAATTTTGATTTCTATGTTGTTACATTTGTGTTAATTAGTCTATATTCAAAATTTTGGATCTTTTGCTCAAGTAATTGCAAAAATATTAAAGGACAAAAATGAAATATTTCACCCTCTATAACATTGCATTGCTAAATAGTATTACAAAATGCTTTAGGATTCTTATAGTTCTCGCTATGGGTAGCTTATAACCAGAAATTCGTGGTTCTGAAATCAATAGGAAAAGCGTTATACAGGTTGATGAAAAAAAATTAAAAAGGTCATAAAATTGTTTATGATTAAAAAGTTTAAAATTATTAATGTGCATATTGTTACAATCATGTTACATGGTCTACACCCAAAATTTTTGATCCCTAGCTCATGTAATTGCAAAAATATAAAGGGGCCAAAATACAAAGTTCCGCCCTCTATAACATTTCATTGCTAAATAGTATTGCAAAATGCTTTAGGATTCTTATAGTGCTTGCTATGGGTAGCTTATTTCCAAAAAATCATGCTTCTTAGTTAAATAGTTCTTGCGTTATACAGGTTGATAAAAAAAAATTAAAAAGGTCATAAAATTGTCTATGATCATTTTTTTGTAATTATTGACTTGCATGTTGTTACACTTATGTTACATGGTCTACATTTAAAATTTTGGAACCCTAGCTTAAGTAATTACAAAAATATTAAAAGTCAAAAATAAAATTTTCCACCCTCTATAACATTTCATTGCTAAATAGTATTGCAAAATGCTTTAGGATTCTTATAGTGCTTGCTAAGGGTAGCTTATTTCCAAAAAACCATGCTTCTCAGTTGTATATTACTTCCGTTGTACAGGTTGATAGAAAATAATTTAAGGTGTCATAAAATTGACAACTATGAAAAATTTGAGAAACACTGGTTTGAATATTATTTCAATTGTATTGAATAGTTTATATTTCAAATGTAAGGTCCCTAGCTTGAGCCATTACAAAAATATTAAAGTGCAAAAATTGGATATTTCACCCTTTATAACTTTATGCCGCATGAAAAGTTTGAGAAACTTGACAGTACATTTCGAAACAAATACTGTAGAAAGCTTATATTCCAAAAATCAAGCTTCTGCTATGAATATTAACTGAGAAAAACAGGATGTTAAAAGTAAATTTTCAACATTTTTACTTTGTCTATGGGCAAAACTTTGACAAACATCAAATTGAAATTTGTAGTATTTGTATAGCATAACGCGTATACGAAATTTCATTTGCCTATCTTCAGCCGTTGCAGAGATATAAGAGTTTGAAAAATGCATAATTTCCATCGGTAATATCTTCCTCGAAGAATAAAAGATTGAGAAACGCCGAAAATACATTTTAGCAGTATTATTAAACTACCTACACTATAAATTTTGAGTTTGTAGCATTCAAACTCACAAAGTTATCAAGGTTTAACGGAAACAAAGAAAATCCCTTATTTTTTTAAATTTTCCTCCCATAGACAAAAGTTTGAGAAACGCTCGCACCCATATCTAATATATTGTACTGAAAAAGCTACATTAAAAATTTCAGACTGCTAGACCCTAAGGTTCCGGAGATATTAAGATTCTTAAAATCGCACAAAGGGCCCGTTTCCACCGCTGCGGAAAGGAATTTCGAAAAATCGCTTCTTAAATGGGGTCTACGTGACAAAATCTATGCGCATGCCAAATTTCACATTAATCGGTTCAGCGGTGTGGGCAGGGGGATGTTTACCCAAAAAACCGCTACTCTTTTATATATATAGACTAATACGAGTATTGTAAACGTGAAAGTTTGTAAGTATGTATGTATGTATGTTTATTGCTTATTCACGCAAAAACTACTGAACGGATTTGGATGAAACTTGGCACATAGATAGATCATGCCCTGGAATAACATATAGGATACTTTTTATCCCGGGAACGCGGGTGAAACCGCGGGCGACAGCTAGTCGTTAATATTATCAAAATAATCGCTCGAAGAAAGTGGAAGTGGGCGGGCCACGTTTGCCGCAGAGACGACTCTAGGTGGGGCAAGAAAGTGCTAGAGTGGAGGCCTAGAACGGGACGGAAACAACCATCAAGATGGACCGATGATCTGGTCAAGGTGGTGGGAAGGGTGATGAGGAAGGCCCAAGATCGTGTAGAATGGAGTGCACTAGAAGAGATCTACACTCAGCATGGTGGAAATAGGTTGAAGAAGAAGAGACTAATATTATAAATGCGAAACTAACCGCTGAACCGATCGCGATGAAATTCGGCACGCAGATAGCCTATATTATGGAGAAGGACATGGGTTATTTTCTAGAAAACATAAGATACCACGGAAACGCGAGTGAAATCATAAAAAAATAACGTCTCTTTTAAGATTTCAGATTGCACGCATAATGTTTGTCCTGCATGGGAATCGATCCGACAACGTCTCATGGGCGTCTCTCTGAGCGTGTGCTAAGCAAAGCCTAAGTGCACCTATTCGACGACTTACCAAAAACTTGGCTACAAATTAAAATACACAAACATTTACTTTATTACGTAGGTTTATACCCTAAGTAAAGTCTGAGCAAAGTCTAAGTAGGTTATAGATCTCAGCCTTATAGTTGTTGTGTTGGGTATACTATTAATTCTGTGCTGATAGGTATGTTTGCCCTTAAGTCTATGACGTCATAGCTGGACCACTTTCTATTTAGGGGCACAGATGTAGGTGTAATTAGTTTATTCCTTGGCCTTTGCTTATTACCACATTAGTAGGCTTTTCCGTGACCTACATACTGTTTAGTACTCCGTGTGATATTTTGTAATTCTATCTTACAAATAATATAAACTTGCTGTCTCTCGCGGTTTCACCCACGTTCCCGGGGTAAAAAGTAGTCTATAATCTTTAGAGATAATGGTGCCGATTCTGTTGTTTACGAATTTAACTAATATTAGACAAGTCACCTCTCTTTCATTTTAACCTTATTGAAAAAAGATAGAACATTTTTAATGCTGTCAGTTTAATCCATACCGTCGTAATGTACGGGTAAATAGTCCCGACCAATAAAGATCGCGCTTAAATTCACGTTGAAATGTGTGATCGGATTAAACTGACAGGACTAAAATATCTTGCATCCCTTTCTTATATTTACTATTAGAAAGAGATATAGTGAGATTACATTTATTTTAGTTCGTAAACAACAGAATCCGCACCAATGTAGCTTCCTATTAGTAAAAGATTTTTTTGAATCCGGCTGGTAGATCCAGAGATTAGCGCGTTCAAACAAACTCTTCAGCTTTATCTAAATATATAAAAGGAAATGGTGACTGACGGACTGAGTGATCTATCAACGCACAGCTCAAAACACTGGACGGATCGGGATGATATTGGAATACAGATAGCTATTATGTCATAGGCATCCGCTAAGAAAGGATTTTTGAAAATTCAGCCCCTAAGTGGGTAAATTATAGTGGATCGCGGGTTTTAATCGCGCAATTAAGTGAATGTTGCGTTCCTGCGTTCCTGGTCAACAGACTTCATCGACGAAGGGTCGGTATTGCGTGAGCTTAAAGTAAGAATGAAATAGAGTAGTGCTTGAGATTTTCAAACCGCGAGGAAATGAGATGTCATAATACAACCATAAGTATTATGACATCTCATTTCCGCGGTTCCATACGTAGTGCGTGCGAGAGATACAGTATTACTCATAGAAGTTTTTGTCTCACACGGGATATGGGATTTTGGTTTAAACTCAAGGAGCTATTAATCGAATTTAGTTAAGTCAATTTTATTGTGTTTTTTTTATGTCAGAAGGTTGACAAGCAGGCAGGCGGTCCACCTGATGGTAAATGGTTACCGTCGCCTATCGCCATCAGCAATACCAGAGGTATTGCCAATGTGTTGCCGACCTGTTACAATGCCAAGAAGGCAACTGGCTCTCAAGTGCAATTAGCGGAACACACCGGTAGGTGCTTGGCGACAGATTTTCAACTTGAAGGTGGTAACCAGCCAGACGGGTACTAAAAAGTACTCTACCACGGTGCTATGGTTTCCTCACGATGTTTTCCTTCACCGAAAGCTCAAGCTCATTGTAGGATTCGAACTCACGACCTTCGTCGCGGCATCCGACTTCACTACCACTGAGCTATCATCGCCAATAATACGGTATATATACTTCCAATAATACGGGAACCCCGTATTGAGTTGTCTGTAACTCTGTATAAATGTTATTTCTTTCTTTAATTAATTTCAATTACTTACCACAAAAAACTCACAATAAAAGTAAAAATATACTTGGGAAAGAATGTATTATTTTGTGTTTTTCCCTCACATAATGGTGCTGCTAAAAGCAAAAGATCGTTAAAGGGGACATTAACGGGCGATCCCAGTTGACAAAAAAGAAGGGGTGCCACACGTGAAAAGTTTATTTCGAGTATTTGCAGCGTTTGTTCTGATTATTGTGGCAACCCTGATATAATGGTTTGTTTTTAACACAAGCAAATAGGTATATTTGAAATGGGCAGGAAACTAGTGTCTTCGCATGGCTTTGCTTGTTTTTGTTTACTTGTATTTTCGATGGATCTTACGCTTTCTTGGAATAAAAATAATTATTTATTTTATACAATAGAATAGTAGGAATTCGTAAGTTTAGTAGAAATTAGTTTGAATAGTAGAAATTAGTTAGGAAGGATTCCTAGTCCCAGGGTACTAATTTAATTACTTAAATTTTCACCGCCGGCACGGCAATTGCTACTTGAGGTGTGAGCGTCAATTCTTTACGAAGTAATATTTAGTATTCTTTGCTTTAAGGGTAAACCTTCGGTTGCAGCGCAAAATTCAATTTTTATCACGTTTTTTGCTAATTGCAGCTCAGTTATAGGTCGTAAGTTATCAACATGTTAGTTGCGAGAAGAATGCTAGTATATTTACTGATTAATAACAAAATAAATCATCAACATATTCCTCCATGGTTTATTACTGACATATACGACTATTTCATGAAAATGTTACTAAAATACCTTGGAGGAATATGTTGATGATTTCTTTTGTTATTAATCAGTAAATATACTGTGATTCTTGTCGCAAATAAGATGCTGATAACTTACAAACCTATAACTGCAATTTGCAAAAAACGTGATAAAATTTGAATTTCGAGCTCCAACCGACGCCTCCACCTTAATAAAAACGTAATCGCTTCTAAATTAGCTACACAGAAATATGTAATTTCATTTCCACGTGTAACTCATCCAAGATTTTGTAAGTAGGTTCGTAGTAATACTTAAGCTAAATTTAATACCTGGATGTAGTCCTGACCTGGATAATTCCAGTCTGAATATATAGGTGGCTTTGTGCTTTGGATTTAGCACTTTGTTCTATTTAAACCTCTTGAGGACAGCGGTGTAGTGTTACTCAAGCCGAGTTCACATCCAATTTTGCCCTATTTTAAAGGGAAAATATTTTGAACTAGCTTCCACCCCTCGGCTTTATTTATATTTTCTGAGGATTTTTTTGTTTTCTTGAGATAAAAGTATCTTATTTTTGCCCGACTGCAGCGAAGCAAAATGGAAGATTATGATTGATTTTGACCGGTGCGTATGTATGTTCATCTGTTCCATCATAACTACTTTTCATAATTTGACAAATGAGGTATTTATAAACTAGATTTCCACCCCGCGTTTTTACCCGCGACCCTGTTTTACCCCCTTAGGTAGTGAATTTTCAAAGATCCTTTCTTCCCGGATGCTAACTATCTGCAAGCCAAATTTCAACCCGATCCGACCAACCGATCCGGTTTGAACTGTGTGTTGATAGATCAGTCAGTCAGTCAATCAGTCAAGCTTTCCTTTCATATATTTAGATAACAACAAATTCTTACATAGACACAGGTAGGTAAAACTTGGGAAATGTAAGCAAACATCAGGAGAAGCAATAACAATGCTCGAATAGTTTCTTATAGTTTGGTACTTGGCATTGTTTTCCCACAACAGGGGTCCAAGGCTTGACCGGATTCCATTATAATTAAGAGGAAGCTCTCCGCGAATGTCTCCGTCCCTTACTAAACTGACGGGGACAAGCGAGACGGGCGAAGCACACTTTTAGTAAAAAAAAACGGTTTTATGTCATTTAAAAAAATCTAAGCCTTTTTTTTAAAGTAAGAAAACTTTTCCCTTTCTATTAGATGTCAGAATGTATGTTACTATTTTCAAATTATTTGGATCGAACAAATAAGAGAAAAAATAATTCTTAGTTTTAAAAAGGGCACGATTTTTTTCTGATGTTACTAATGAATAATTCAAATTTTAAAAAAAACTGTTCCCCGTCACGTATTCTCTAGTTTAACATATATTTTTTCTAAATCTCTTGCAATACTCAATACTCAATAATTTATTGCATCATATGTACATACATAATTATGTGAAAGGTGTTAGGGTTAGTAGGTTCGTAGTAGTAAGCTAGTAAGTAACATATGACCCTGGTTGTGTATGGCAATCTATTTAGTTATAATAGTACTATAGGTAGGAGAGCGCCGATCTATTTTAGTGAGAAAAACTCATTCAAATTATAAAAGACGACACTAATGAATGCAGAGAAAATCTAATAATCTAGAATCATCATTTCTCGTATATCGTCGCCTAAAGTACTACAGATAGATTGAAAAAGGGAAGATATGTTATCGGCCATAGCGCATAAGATAAACTCAATTATAAGGAGTGCTGTTGAAATTAATGAAAAAGCCATTTTGTAAAACAGAAAGAAATATTATGAAACTAGTTTTCCGCCCCGCGGTTTCACCGCGTAGGGGTTGAATTTTCAAAAAAGATTTCTTATGGGATGCCAATGGCTACAGTCAGTCAGTCATACAGACATAAAGGGTGACAGGGAAATTCGACCTATTCTTTGAAACGGGAAAATTCAGATTTCATAAAAAACAATGAGTTTGTAATCTTAGCGGGAAAATATACTTTTAGCACTCAGGGATAATGTGGCTTTCCTATTAGTGAAAAAATTTTATAAATGGATCTGTAGTACCGGAGATTACTATATACAGACAAACTCACAAAATTCGCACCATCTATTTCTCTTTATAATATTAGTACTTATAGGGTTTTCATTATACACAATAGAGCCCTAAAACCCTTTTATATTAGGCAAAATGCGCCTATTAAAAAGGTTAGGATCTAATTGCACAAAGATGAGAAGGTATGCAAAATAGACCGGGAGTTTTTGTCCTACTAATGTATTTAAATGCGAAGGTTTGAGAGAAGGTTACGTTTGTTACTTCTTCACGCTCAAACGGCCGGACCAATATTGAAGAAAGTTAGTATGGACGTAGCTGACACCCTGGATTAACACATAGGCTACTTTTTATCCCTCGAGAAAGCAGGTGAAACCGCGGGGCGGAAGCTAGTCATAAATAAAGGCAATCCTTATCCAACCCATTCTCCTTAAGTTCGGTAGTATATATACTACCATTTTTCTCGCAAATAACATGTTGATAACTTACGACCTATAACTGAGCTGCATTTTGCAAAAAACTTGATAAAATTTGAATTTCGCGCTCCAACCGAAGGTATACCCTTAAACGGAAATTCAAGTATCATTAAATATTTGATAGGTATAAAAAAATCAAAATTAAGGAATAAGCAATTTTTTTTTTCAACTATCTGTTTCCTATTTACTATGTATAGGCCTGTGTTTAACCACAGATACACCGTGGTCAGTGATGATGTGGCCGATGGTGGTAAGCACACAAAGCCTAGAAGGAACCCTACCACCATGCTATTCTTTCACCGAAAGCTCAAGCTCATTGTAGGATTCGAACCCGCGACCTTCGTCTCGGCATTCGTCGTCACTACCACTGAGCTATCATCGCTTAAATTAGATCTTAAATGAAAATCTTGGGATCCTTCACACCCAAGTTTCTAGGAATTACAAGGATACCAATAAACACTTCACTTACGAAGCAGAATCGATCCCACAACCTTTCATTCCTAAACTTAATCCACTTAAGATTTTTTTTATTCTGTCCAAACAATGTATTCAGAATGAAGTCTATAGAAATGTTTGTGTTTATAAATTTTGCATCAAATAGATACGTACAGTATGACACAACTTAGATGTAGCATCGGCAAATCGTTTTCGTACACTTAACTTCCGATTTACATATCTAATAAAAATCATTCATTATCGCGCCATTCACCGTTCAACAAGATCATTTTCGCCGATCGTTTTTTAACACATGAGTAACGTCGTAGGCGCACTCTTTTCGAGAACGATCGATTTTACGAATTTTTCTGATGCTTCATCTAAGTTGTGTCATACTATACGAATGCTTTAAAGAACAGTGAACAAATACCCAGGATTTAGGTAGCGAGCTGTGATGAGAGTAGCGACGACATGAATTTCTTGCTGTAGTCTAGGCGCTGTCGTTCTGATGAACACTGGCGGAGGTAAAATCAATCTAGTGCAACTCGTAAAAGGGTCATTATCAAATTTTGTACAGGTAACTAAGAGTTTAAAAAGTTCTGAATATTAATTGTTTATCATGATTATAAATCTACAGCAAATACTGAAATATGTTGAACACAGTATGAACTTTACGTACCTATTACTCTTGTGTTTTCTGTTGTTTCCATATTATATAGCCAGGAGTTTGCAAAATGTACAATTCTGTTACCGTTCCGGTAATTACCACTTTGTTACTAATAAAAAGTGGATAAAAATGTTTTTACACATTTAGTTAATATTTTCTTTCATGTTTCGACAATACACCTACATCATTTCAATAAACTAATTTATTTTTATTAAAAGTTAAAAATATCATAATTTCGAACATAATATTTACCTCTAGAAAAATCTGGTACAAGTTTACCTGCACAAAATTTGACAATGACCCAAAAACGTAAATAACTCATTCACTAATAGGAAACTACATTATCCTACATATTTAATTATAGGATACTTTTTATCCCTGGAACGTGATTAAAACTGCGGGGAACAGCTAGTATGTTTTTAAAAGAAAAAGTGACGGCTCAAACAACTGGACGGATCGGGCTGAAATGTGGCATCTGTATGCCACATTTCAGCCCGATCCGTCCAGTTTACTGTTAAAATAAGCAAATTTTTATCCCATATCGCTACGCGCTCACTCTCCGCTTACCTCAGCCCCATACCGCGAGGCGCTAGCTCATAAAAAGCGGACGATGCAAAAACGCTGTTTGCTAAATATGAATTCCCATTAGCGTAGCTTTTAGTGGGCTACGGGTAATGCCTTGAGTTTTATTTTAGCTCCTCGACACTTAACGTTTTAAGGCAACGATATCTGAGAAATGGTGATTCTAAATTAAGTTTCTCTCGGCATTCTTTGTTGCATGAGATTTAAAAAAAATATATGTTAAACTAGAGAATATGTGACAGGGAATCGTTTTTTTTAAATTCGGATTTTTCATTAGTATCGTCAGAAAAAACCAATGTGAATATGCCCCTTTTTAAAACTAAGAATGCATTTTTCTCTCAATTGGGCCATCAAAATAATTTGAAAATATTAACATACATTTTGACATCCATTAGAAAGGGAATAGTTTTCTTAATTTAAAAAAAAGCCTTAGTTTTTTTTTAAAACATAAAACAGTCTTTTTTACTAAAATTGCGTCTCTCCTGTCTCGCTTGTTTCAGTTTAGTAAGGGACGGAGACATTCGCGGAGAGCTTCCTCTTAAACATTTGAATCGTGAATCGGAACGGGTGCTGTCTCTGTCTAGAATGGGTTATTAATGAAGAAAAGTTTTCAGTGCACTTGATTTTTAACATGCTTCAAAAAAGGAGGTTCAATTCTATTGTTTTTTTTGTATGTTCGTGACGCGATTACTCCGCCGTTTATCGACCGATTTTCAAAATTGTTTTTTGCTTCGAATGAGTATACCTACTCCTGAGGTAGTCCCATAGGTAGTCACCAAGTCAGGATCTGATGGGATCCCAGGGAAATAACTAAAAAATTAATTACTTTATTCATTTCATGAAAAGCAATTATCCTACTACAATATTAAAAATGTGGAAATTTGTATAGATTTGAAGATGTTTGTTACTCTTTCACCCAAAAACTACTGAACGTATTTGGATGAAACTTGACACATAACTTTATCATACTTTGAAATATTAGTTAGGTATATAGGCTTATTTTTACATAGAAAACATACGTTCACTTGGGAACGCGGGTGAAATCGCGGAGTGGAAACAAACGGACATAATATTGTTACCAATAGGCAATAAATAAGTGGTGGAGAACGATTTTGATCTATCGAAATCAAATACTCATTTATTCAGTTTAGGCCGTAATAAGGCACTTATGAATGTCAACAGTTACAGTTTTACAATAGACTCTACTACCGGTTCGGAATACACTGAACTGAGAAGACTCCGGCAAGAAACTCAGCAGGGCTTCTTTTTTTTTTGGTGGATCTTTTTTTTTTAATTTATGTAATTACAGTTTTTGTTTTAAATATACAAAAACTTGACCTTTCTATCATTATAGTGCTACTATAAATTTATTTTTTAAATATAAATTATTTGTCATAATCATGCAATAAAAAAGAAAGTATCAAGACGGCGTAGGTATGTAAAAATATTAAAAAAATAAATTTGTTTATTAAGATACCACTTTGTAAATAATAAAAAAAAAATCCAAATTAATTTGAACAAAAACTGAGCCTTTAATTTAAAAAAATGTTACAAAAGGAATAAACACACGAATTTACAAGATTAAAGGCGCAACGGAACGATTCAAAAACTCTTCAAAATTAAATGTATTCAGTTAATTTCCTGAAGACAATTGCTGATCATTGTTCCCCTTAAATGAAAAAATAATAAAAGTCTATGGATCGTCTTTTTGTGCGCATTAGGTACCCCTTCGTTAAAGAACGTATAATAAATTAGCTGTACCCCGCGGCTTCACCCACGTTCCCGGGATAAAAAGTAGCCTATAACCTTCGGTAATAATTTAGGTTCCTATTAGTGAGAGAATTTTGAGATTCAGACCAGTAGCTCCGGAGATTAGCGTGTTCAAACAAGCAAACAAACTCTTCAGCTTTATTATTGGTATAGATTACACCCAGACTCAGGACAAACAGACATATACAGGGTTATTATTCATAGTTGCCTCTCAATCAACAATGGAATTAATTAGAACTCATAGAAATAAAAATAAAACCTTTAAATATGTAAACTCGATTGGAAATAACAGCTCAATGGTAGTGGTGCCGAATACTAAGGACGCGGGTTCAAATCCTATAATAAGTCTAGTTATAGTTATGGGCAACGTATAGAATAACAGTACTCATAATAGTAAGCCTAGTTATGGCTACGGGCAACGGTACAGAAACAGAAACAGTATTCTTAATAGTATTGGCGTGAATATTCACCAATCAGCGTAGGTAATTAACGTTGTAAAAACACCTCTAAATCTTGGTATATAGGGCACTTTAAAGGCTCTTTATGCAACCTATCCGCTGATGGATCTCAAACCTAAAGGTGCTCTCCGAAGCACGATCTAGTATTGAAATGCAATCCAATACCGCTAAAAGCTTTTTACATGAAAATATTTTTATTCAATTTACGACAGTTTTGTTTTAGTCTAGCTGACTTGCTGGATAGCGCGTTTTATTCAAGAGAGAATAAAAAACTCGCTACTCTGTTTGAAATTTCCATTTTCATTTGAGTTTGTTTCGAATGCGATTGACTGTCGAAATTCTACGGAAATTATGAATGCAAAAGTTTGTGCCATGTTTGTATCTGTTGCGCTATAATGGATGAATATATTTGACATAAATATAGATTATAACCTAGAATAAAATACTTTTTAAAAAAATAATAAAAAAACGCATCGATTTGAGATGTCTTCATTTTACTATGGATGAAACCGTCATAGAGATATCTGAGAGACATTCGCACACAAAAGTATTCTGTCAAAAACCTTAAATCTGAACTATAGAATTCTTAAATATACTTGTGATGTTTATTTGTTGTATTAATTAATATTTTTATCTTTTTTGTTTCAGGTAAAAACATACAAACAGTAACGAAAAAAATGAGTGGTTTGTCACATACCTATTTAATTTACAGACCCTTAAACAACAAGATTCAAGATAAACCTTATTACAGTCTAGACAGGTACCAAAATCAATTGTTTCAATTTTTATTTAAAACTTGACTAACGCACTGACTAACGTTTAAATTCCTATAATTATTTAAACTCAAATACATGAAATATCAGTTTCTCCTTGTACCTACCTATTTCTAAAATGATATTAGATTGAAATGATATTGAATTTATTTTCAACTAGACCATTATTATCTACATAACTAAACGAAAACTATATACTGTAGTATGTGCTAGTTTTAGTTTCTCCGCGAGGTTTTTCTTAACATTAAACTCTTACTTATTATAGAAGCTCTATAAAGGAATAATAAATCGAATCGCAAATTCAGACTAATATAATATAATTTAATTCTACTATAATTATAATTAGTAGTAAGTATTGTTTTTCATAATCCCCAACGGAACCACCACAACCTGCCATATCCAACCTTAATTACCCTGTATTTAAATACAATTCAGAAGCATAATAATACTGAAATAAATTACTTTATGAAACTACTTCCAAAATAAATAAAAATAAACGTTAGATTTATTTTCAGTTAGCTATGACAGTTGTAACACATTTACACTACGAGTAAAGAGATAAAATTAATGTTTTGACACAAAAAAGCCGCACAGTGGGCATGGAAGTGAAATATGTGGAACAAAAAACACGCATCAGTATGCACTATGAGTGTGTGGGCATCCGCAATTGTTAAATTAAATTTGCCGCGTCCGGAACAAATTTGCCGCGTATTTTGACTCATTTTTGCATAGTAACTGGGTTACTATTTTGCTCTGTGCACGTGACGTGATGCCTTGAATTCGTGTATAATTTAGTTTACTTTACGTAGATTCAAAATTTACGTGATCGAATCCTGGATCTGAAGTATCTTATATTTTCCCGGGATAAAAAGTACCCTATATGTTTATCCAGGGTATGATCTATCTACATGCCAAGTTACGTACAAGAAAAGGAAACATTCCAAAAATAATAAAACACAAAAAAATACTACAACAAACTTACATTTTGCAATCGGAGTTTATACGGGAACTCAGGACGTATTCATTCAAATCACACTTGTCCGGTTTTTATCTTCTGTCACCATAATATATTATGTTCAGAGCCTTATTTCTGATTCAAATACTAAAAGAAAATATTTCTATTTAAACAGCAAAAAATTTATTCAAAGCATTCCAAAATACACTTTTAAATATTTTGTCTAAAAACTAACACCACAACCCCGCTGTGTACTGGCAACACTAACTAATATTAAAACAAAAAGCATTTTTAGTGGATTCTCTTTCAAAGTCCCGCGCACAGTGGTTAGATTTCAGCGTATATCCGGAAAAAAATTCTGCCGGACAATCTATTCGATAGGCCGGAAAAAGGTATCCATGCAGTATTGATGGTTGGCCGATACTGCATTGCTGTTGGCTTTGTTAACAGACTCCTTTTTATACTTTTTTCTAAAAAAAAACTTGTTGCATTTCACACAGTTGAAATTTTCATTAGGAAAGTTTGTCCGTTGAGGTTTAAAAATGCAGCTAAGCCGCTAAAACGCTTTGATGCTAACTTTTAAGTTATTGTATTTTAAATTGATTTCGTGAATGTGGCGGATTGAAATACCTACATGATGTTTTGCAAAAGTTGAAACAAAACTTATGTTGATATTCTTTTCTTAAGTTTAAAATGTTATTCATTTCACTTGAGCAAATGTTTTTTGGATAAATTTGAATTGTTATTAGTTTAAAAAGCTACTCATGAAACAATGTTTTTGAATTACCTACACTACTGAATTTATTATTTGCTGCAATAAATGTCTAGAAATAATGAAAACTTCATCAAAATCGATAATTTAAGTCTATTCCTCGGTAAATAAATAAGTCTCTTTAAAAAACTGAAAGAAAAACATTTTTTTTTATTGAATTCTATTATTTCCTTACATATTGCAACAACACTATACAAATAAAAAAATACACAGCTATATGCAAGCCTGACCAGCTGCTGCAAACATATAAAAGCTGTTACGTATTAAAATTAAACATATCCGTAAACTGTCTTTTAAATTCGTCCGGAATCAAATTAAAATTTCACGGAAAAAACCGAACAATACACGACGCCGCGGATAATAACACCGGACGATACACATTTCAATTTATCGCGACATACACGTGAAGCAGATTTAAAATTTAAAATATCACGTTATTTTCAACTGATGAATAAAATAAACCCCAGGGCTTGTCCGGAACATTGCGATGATTAAGTTTGGAAACTGAACAGAGATTTTAAAACCGCATTTTTTTCATATAATTTTAGTAATTCCGTTCGACTATTTGTATAAAATTCTGTATTTTAAATTTATGAACTTTTAAATGCATTCATATTTAAATTATTTATTATTATTTTAGTTTCTTGCTTTCGAGGTTTCATACCACTGTGTAATTTATTTTTTATAGGTACAAAGGCTCCTAAATTGTCTTTAATATATACATAAATCCTAATCTAATATTGATAATTATTTTAATCAGGAGAAACAAATAATAAACAAATCACCAATGCGGACTTTTATTACATCCCACATCACTATCCGTCAATCTATAAATTCTTTTATCGTCAGAAAATATTATATTATTATCTCTATCGAAAGCCAATCCATAGATATTTTTCGAATCCCAAATTTTGTTCATACCATCGAATTTTCCATCTTTAAAAACACCAAAATTTGTGCATACAAATAGTTCCCCTTCGTTATCTTCTACAATTTGTCTGACTGTCACTAATTCATTAATAACAATAATATCTCTCTTCTCATTATTATATCTGTACAAACCAGTTTTATTTGCCTGATAAATATCATTATTCTGCGTAATATGAAAATGATCAACTTCTATTTTTTCAAATTCTCGAACGAGAGCAAAACTCCCATCAATCTCTATATGCAACTTCTGGTCAGGGTAACTGATATAAAATAGATTCTTCTTGTAAAATAAAGACCAGATGTTTTTGCCTTTTTCTTTATAAAAATCTGCTAATCTTGTTAGCATGTTATATTTATATATGCCATCGCTTCCTCCTAAATAAATTTCGTCATTTCCTTGGTCTATTGCAACCGAGCATCCACCTCTGATTCCAGCAATTGTCTGATACTCTTTTGTGTCAATATTGAAGAATGCTAACTGAAAATCGACGTCTGAATATGTTTCGGGAACAGAATAACTGAAGAATAGAATGTTAGAAGTTTTGTGGACGTTCAGATTGTAAGGTCTTCCAAGGTTGGCCCATAAAATTTCTCTGTTATACCACATCTCTCCAATTTTGATTCGGTTGCAAGTGGTATCTGGTATGGTTTCTGTTGTACTCAAGACGGATAAAACTATAATCAGTATTGATGTCATGTCTTGCTTTTGCCTGGAATAAATTAAAAAACTGTTTTGTCCATAGCACTGTAATAAACTTAAACTGTATCTAGAGATACAGTTTAAGTATATATTTTTTGAAAAAATCATGTTATATCTTTTATCACAAAATGTAAAAAAAATATAATTTTAATAAATATCAAATTTCCCATGTTCATAATCCTACCCAAATTAATGCATACATTTTTTTATCATTTTTTTTAATAATTTAACTGATGGACCGATTTGGCTTTTTTTAAATGATCGTATTAGTCCGAATAAGAATTTTAGGGAAAGACAAATTGGATATGTTCTCGAAAAATTTGCAAATTGGGGAAATACTGAACGTGTTTTTTTTTCTGGAAAAGACATTGACTTTGGACAAGAGAACGTCTGTCGGATCAGATAGATCAAAATAAAATATTAATACAAAATACTCACATTTTAAATATTCAATCACAATTATTTAAACACTCAATAGATCATCCCATGATGAAACCATCATGCGTAATGAAAAAAAATGTTATTAAAAATGATTATGTTTACATTGTACAAGTTTAGAAAATGTACAGTTAGTTTATAAACGTTACGCATTGTAACTATTAAAATATGCAAAACAAAAAGTGTGTTTGTATTTCAGAGTTCAACGGTGAATAGATTAAAATAATTAGGGTCAGTTGTTTTAATTAATTATGACGTGAGTATATAATGGCGTTAATTACAGCTATCTCAAACTTTGAGATGTTTCAGAAATTGAAAACCATTTTCTCTCTTTCGTTATTTTATACGTGATAAGCTTACCACTACTTATAATGTAACTATTTATCGACAATTTACTTCTAAGGAGGATAAAGTATCGCTAGGATAAAGCTGAAGAATTTGTTTGAATGCGCTAATCTCCGGAGTTACTGGTCAGACTCGAAAAATTCTTTCACTAATAGGAAGCTACATTATTCCCGATGGTTAAAGGCTACTTTTTATCTCGAGAACGCGAAGGAAGCCGCATTGAACAGCTAGTTTTAAATAAAATAGTCTTCTTTTTTGACTAGTGCATTCAATTTTTATTATCAAAGAGCTACAATTGTCTTAAAATATTCCAAGCCATTTCTTACTGTTGAACATTAAACGTTTAAAAAGAATGATCCTCTTCTCTCATTACTCTGTCCAAAATCTTCTTTCGATGCAGTTAGGGCATCATAGCACACTGTCGTGTGCTTACTTGGAGTCAGTTTGTAAATAGCATTTTTATCCGAATAAATAATATGATCCAACTCATCAAACGTTAGGCCGAAACCATCATCGATTTGAGCAACTCTCTTAAGTCTATGATAAGGCTTATCTTCTATATAAATCCCATCACGTGCCAAGAAATATGTATCACCGTACGCGTCTTCTGAAATTTGCCGCACTATAACATCGTCGTTTAAAACAATTGGATCTTTCGTCCCTCGATCCACCTTGTACAACGCAGTTTTGTTTGCAAAAAATATATTTTTATCTTTAGCTATGAAGAAATGATCAATTTCTATTTTGATAGCTTCAAGGACTCTAACAAAATGGTCTTCTTGGTAAACGTGCAGCTGCTGCGAGGGATACTCGATGTAGTAGAAATGTCTTCTGATGAATATACCCCAAATGGACTTTCCTTCTTCAGCAAAAAAGTCCGCAACTTTAGTTAGGAAATTGTATTTGTATATACCGGTATGACCTCCAAAGTAGATGTCATCATTTCCAGGGTCGTAAGCGACGGCATAACCTCCTGTGACCCCTTTGATGTCCAGGCAGTTCTTTTTGGCGACGTGGCAAGCCATGATGCTGAAGTCTACTTGGGTACCGTTCTCAATGGTGTGGCTGAAGAATAATATCCCAGAGAACTTGTGCATGACCAAGTTATAAGGCCGGCCAAGGTTTTGGAATAGCAGTTCTTTGTCGAAGTATACATTGTGGAATATACACAGATAAAAAGGATTTCTCCAATTAAGAATTAAAAATGTCTTGAAATATTTCTTAATATCAAGAGAATGTGTTTCTGTTCAAGTCATATATATTTTCTCCAAGAAAATATTATTCTTTGTACAATAAAATATTTTACTTGACATTTAAAGAAAACTTGTTTCAAAGCAAATATACAAAGTTTTAGTTTAAAAACAAAAAAAAATCTTATTTCAACATTTTTAAACAATTTAATCTATTAAAATTTTATCTTCAAATGAAGAATTATGTTATTTAAGCAAGAAAATATTATTTTATTGAGTTCCAAAGTAAAAATATCTTAAATTAAGATAGTCTTCTTTCATTGTAGTTTTATGGTATGTTAATTGGAATAAATAATGTTGTCTTAACTTAACAATTCCTATTGCTTCATATCATTGAACGAAATAACTTATAGTAAGATACATTTTCTAGATTAAAGGAATTACGGTTTACGGCAGACAAAATATGTTTTTGTCAAGACAATACCGCGCAACCAGCGAGCGGCCACCATGTCCATTCTTTCCGTGACCGGCCGGCCGTTGGTGCACATCTTGAAAGCAAGATGCAAAAAGAAGTTCTGCAAGCAGAAGCCTATAGTAGAAAGTGATAACAAGCAACTCCATTTGTGCGCGCAGAGGCAGTTTAGGGCCAATATAAATTGCATAAATGCTTTTACTGCAATGATCAAGGTGTCCCTCGAAGAAGTTTATTAAGAAAACGTGTAAACGAAAATCTGCTCAGCATTGTGCAATGCTTAGAAAAATTGGACAGTGAAAGTAAGTCAATAAGTTTATTTTTAACCGACTTCAAAAAATTACGAGGTTCTCAATTCGTTGGAATCATTCATATTGTTTTGTTTTCATGTTCGATCCCCGATTACTCAAAGACGCCTGGACCGGTTTGGAAATTATACATTTAGATACATACAGTAGGTACTCGTACCTAGTACATCCCTAAAGTATTTTATTTATTTTAGAATATGATCATTTCATTAGAATACATATTATTATGCATTCATCCACCTCTTATGTTTTATTTTGTCTGTCATACATTAATCTAGGTGTCATTTCTATAATATCGCTACGATCTGATCAATCAACGTTCTAATACATTTGTCTTATTTTTAGAATCCTGGTCCTACATACAAAAATAGAAGAACAAAAGCTGAAGGCTTCTGCAAGCAAACAAGTTAAATGTTCAATATAATTTTACAAGGGAATTTGCACAAAGATATTTCAACCTAATGTGTTGATAATTCAATGACCTATTATTAATTATACTGTACTGACAGTTTAGACTAATGTTAGACATATTTACTGTAGGTAAGTCGACATAAGCATGCCAACTTTTAAAGAATAATGTTAAAAGTATCTAAATTATCGTCTTAGTTTTAAATAGTTATTAGGCTATTATTTTAATTTTTAATTTTGTTATTAATCAATATTATTGACTGTTGTAAGTGTTATATGAGAATTTAAAATCAGTTTCTCCTATTTTTTTTAAAATTATGTGTAAATTATTAACATTATGTGAGATATGTCTTTATTACTTAAATAATGTGATGTGATGTTATACGTGTGTACAGCCAGCTATTAATATAGATTGCATTATATTCAAACCTGTTTTTCATTTTGATCTAAAAAATTGTGTGAAATAAAAAGAAAGTAAATTGTATCTTTCTTAGATGTAGTAAGGGTACTTTGTACGGGGACTAAAAGGGTTTTTATTATATAGTAATTATCTAGGATGTAAGTAGTAAAGTTAGCTTGTTTTGATTAAGGTCTCCATTCAATAATTTGTTTCTCATTGTGAGATTTTTGGCATGCTTGTATAGGTAGAAATATATTTGCTTAGTCTAAATTTAAGATTATATGAGTGTAAAAACCATAATGTATTCGTGAAAATTTATAACATTTTTTAGATGTGTACGAAAGAAAAAAAAAAGATTTATTTTTTATTTTCACGAATACCTACATTATGGTTTTTACACTCATATAATCTTAAACTTAGACTAAGCAAATATATATCTACCTATACAAGCATGCCAAAAATCTCACAAAGAGGAATAAATTATTGAAAGGAGATCTTTATTTTTCAGAACAAAGTAACTTTACTACATCCAAGATAATTACGATTTAATAAAAACACTTTAATTCTCAGAAGAAAGTAACATTACTACATCCAAGATAGTTACGGTTTAGTAAAAAATCGTTACGTTTTGCCACAAGTAAAATTTATCTCATAATGAGAAAACCCTTTTTGTTGGTAGGACAAATAATTTTACAATGAGAATATTTTATTTCTGCAGAAGATTTCAGAAACTTACACAAAAATGTTGAAATCTTGAAAGAATCTATTATTTCTCTATGCAAGGCTTTTGTTTGTTATTATAATATAATAATAAATTAAACTGAGAATGTTTTATATCATGTGAAGATAAAAAAATCTTAAGATATGTATTACTTTCAAAATCCAAGTAAAACCAATTTCAAAACAAGATCGTTCTGTTTTGTTATACATTTTTATCATATTGAACTAAGAATATCATCTCTTACATTGATTCTACATTTTCTTGAATGAACAAGTTATAAGTAATTTTGGATTAAGAACTTGAATTTCATTAGAACTAGAAAACTAAATCTCTTTGGTGGAAGATACATTGTCTTGGATCAAATGTCAATTGTCTTGTCACAAAACAATTGACATTTGATTTCTTGAATTATGAATATTAATCCAAAAGTTTTTTTTTCTTTCTACAAGAAAATATTAGTTTCCCTATATATGAAATCGCCATTGTCTTGGTTCAATGCAAACTAACTTCGTGGAAGTTAAAATATCTTAAATGAAGAAATCCTTTTTATGTGTGTAAGACCGTCGCACGTGATTATTTCAGTTCCATTTTCAGCTAACGCTGCTGTTATCAGCAGAAATAGGAAAATCATTTTATTGAGCGTTATTTTTATTGGAATCTGAAATTGGAAAATGAATTTTTAGGCTTCCGTATCTCATAATAGAAAAACGGAACCGCTAGGTTACTTTTGTTGTCAAATATGTCAGGCTTTTTGCCTACGTACGTGAAAAAAACAAAGTTGAAGTTTATTGCATGATTTGATAATCTACACACCACATTTTTTTGGATATACAAATTTAAATAGATTACACCGAGACATACGAAAACAAAACGTGTTTGTTTATGCTCACAAATGTTTGTCGTTGATGGGTATCGAACCCACGACTTACGGCATCAACCAACCACGCCAACTAAAACTTAAACTAAAACTAAACTAAACTTAAACGCCCATAAAGCATGACATATTTCCAACAAATAAAAACAATCCATAAAAATACGGAAGTATCTAAAACAAATAAAAAAGAATTACCTCAACTCATAGTTCATAAATCGGCGGAATAATTCTCTAAGAGAAACTAAAACAAGTTTTTAATAAAAACCACTTTATCAACTTGCGTTGCACGGAACGATAAATCACATTGAAATATCGACACAAAATGTAACTAGAACAATCCAATACAATACAATATAACAAGTATTATTAAACAAACAATAATATAAATAAAACATAGACGCAAGCATTAGTCTTGTTTATTTGGTAAACATGCTTATCAAATAAATAAATGTAAGATTGATCAACGAATTGTTGATTTCTTTTTCATGCTAAGAAATAACATTGATTTTATACACACGGACTTGAAGTATAAATTTTGCGAGTTTCTGGTCTGTTCTACAAATAAACTATTCATCGAGACATCGATCTATACTAATAATAAAGCTGAAGAGATTGTTTGAACGCGCAAATCTCCGGAGTTACTGATCCGTTTCGAAAAATTCTTTAACTAATAGGAAGCTACATTATCCCCGAAGGTTATAGGCTACTTTTCATCCCGGGAACGCGATGAAGCTGCGAGGTACAGCTAGTGTAAAGTATACATGGGACAAAATAAGCATAACTCAAATAGCCTCTCAGCGTAACGTTAATTTAATTTTTAACAAATCAGTCTACTAATTTATTTACAATTATTTGCAACGAAATTATAATCTTTATAAATAATTTCCTCGAGGAGGCCGCTACTAATATTATAAATCTGAAAGTTATCAAACTGTATTGACCGAACAAATACAAGAAAATGGTATACAGACAGACCATATTCTGCCAGTTATTACTAGTATCAAACCACTCACGAACTGAAAATTATTACGTTAAATACATATTATGGTTCTGACGGCAGAATTAAAATTATTTCCACCTACTTACACAAAAGCCCGGTGATATAGGAAAATGTTAACTAATTAACAATATTTTGAATACTATGTGAAATACACCGATTACCAGGATGGGTTTATTTATAGGAGGACGTGACGTCGACGATACGTGATTAATGTGTGACCGGATAACTCAGTCCCTCGCCTGCGACTTTACAGGGGAGTGATAACAAAGGTAATTGTGCGGTATAGAGAGAAAGAAAGAAATAACATTGATTAATTAAAGAGAGAGAAAGAGAGGAGTATAAGAAGACTCAAGGTCACACAAAGAGCAATGGACAGGGCTATGCTCGGAGTTTCCCTGCAAGATTGAATCAAAGTAACAGACATAGACCAAGTGAAGTGGCAGTGGCTGGGCACATCGCTCGTAGAACGTGGCGACCACGAACCGGAAGACGCAGCGTGGGCAGGCCCCCCACAAGGCGGACCGACGATCTTTTGAAGGTTGTGGGAAATCGCTGGATGCGGGTAGTGCAAGACCAGCCATCGTGGAGATCCTTGGGGTGGCTTTTGTCCAGCAGTGGACGTCTTTCGGCTGACATGATACGATGAATACACACTTTAGTGTGATCAGATAAACCGAGAAAATAACACACTTTAGTGATTGATTATGGCCCGGAGATAAAAATGAACTTATAAAATTAATAATAATTTTAAGAAATGTTAAAGTAAACGTAACGTAATTTGAAGCATACGATGTAAGAAACACACTCTAAAATGTATCTGAGTCTTTAAACGTGTCATTGTCAAATTAAAACGAAACGTGCAAAGAATCTCTCATTGGATGACCAAGACATTTACAGTTCCCGTCCCGGTCACGTCGAGTCCCGTTGCAATATAAACTGACCTTTATTAATGCGTACTCATGAAGGTAATTCGGTTTAGAGCGTACGCTGTGCACTGCTGTGTTTTGAGGAAGAAAATTTAGAGATGCACTCATAAAGGTGATGGTTTAGTGTTGAGAGCAGCGGGTTTTTAGTACTCTCAAGTTGTAACGTTGTTTAGTAATGATGTTCCATTTTGTAAATGATGTTGAGCGTGCAAAACATTTAGAAAATAAAGTTTTAAGGAATTTTCCTTACGGTTTTACCCGTGTTTTTGAGAAATTTAATATTTTACCGAGATAATGATCCCTACCTGTATTTTATATTAGAGTCTTACTTAGTTTCATCCTATATATTATTTATTCTTTGGTTTCATTAACATTTTGAAGAGTTTTGAAGACGTGATTGAATCTCTCAGTTTTTCATAATTACGTTTTTTTTTATACAACAACACAAGCACCTTTCGATGTGTTCCGACAGCTGCACTAGAGAGCCAGTTCCTTTCTAGGCTTTATGTGCTTACACACATATGGCCACATCATCACTGACCACGGTGAGATTGTGGTCAAACATACATCGCAAAAAAAACAACTAAGGCAGCAAACAAGCATACCTACGGTCCACCTGATGGTAAGTTGTTACCGTAGCCTATGGACGCTTGCAACACGAGGAGTATCACTCGCGCTTTGCTGATCTGCAAGAATCTCTTCACACCGTTCTTGAAGAACCTAATGCTGTAGTCTCTTGGGAAAACCACGAACGAAGTTATATAGATTAATAGTTTAAATGCAGCTGATATGCATTTCACGCGGTTTTTATAAAAAAAATATATTTAGTTTATTGATTACGATACGACAGTGGTATTGTAGGAAGATAAGCAAATAAATCTTAGAAATAAACTCGCTCTCAAGTGTAGCTGTCGAAACATGGTAAGTCTCTGACGAAAAGTCAGCCAGATTAGCCATGTACTAATCATTCCGCTTGTCGCTCCGCCACACTCAGCCCTCAACCTTATGTAAATTAAGTTGTATAAATTACCTGTGCACGTTTGTTAAATGGAAGTACACATTAAAACGAAACATACATGATAATTCGTCAAAGTGATGTTCATATGCACTTTAATTTTAATTATTTTAACGTACCTACTCGCATTTTATTCGGGCAATTATATATTTTACGTGTGTTCATTGGAATTTAATTATGTTTTCAGTATTATATAGTCACTAGATTCCTTACCGGATTCATCCCCTTTTGGAGTGGATTTTCGAAAAATTATTTCCTCTACTTCTCAAGTAATATCGGACATAGTATGTGACGTCATATACCTACTATTACTTTGAAAAAAAAAATACGCCTTGCTGAGTTTCTTGCCGGAGTCTTCTCAGTTCAAGTGTATTCCGAACCGGTAGTAGAGTCTATTGTAAAATTGTAACTGTTGACATTCATAAGTGCCTTATTAGGGCCTAAACTGAATAAATGAGTTTTTGATTTTGATTTTGATCGCTTATATTTTGGTTATTTTTATAGTTATCTGAAATATTTCTATTCCTACTGCTTCATAAATTAATCAGCTTTTAATAAAGTATCATGCATATTCCCTTTATCTCGCTTTTCTTACGTTAACGTTAACATAAGCTTAGTTTTAACACAGCTAGCTTCTAAAAGCCCGCATCTAAGCAACTCTATGCCCCCATTGTGCGAAGTTTAAACGAAATCGGACGTTTCATTAAATAAAATGTACAAACAACAAAAGAAAATGTTGATTTGTTTTGTTCACGGAATCTTAGTACTTACCCTAAACGCTGGAATTGGGACGAGAAGTGAGTTTGAAAACTTGCGCTTAACTTTACTGTTTTTAATCAATTAAAGATGGTAGCCGTTTGACAGACATTTTGAAGCTTTAAAGAAATGTTTAAAAAAAGTAGGTATACAATAGGTAATAGGTATATAATACAACACTCACTGGGACAATTAGCAGAACTGAAAATAATTAACTTTTAAAAACCGGCCAGGTATGAGTCCGAGTCGCTCACGAAGGGTTCCGTACCATTATCTATAAAAAAGGCAAAAAAAATAATATGTCTGTTTTATGGGAGCCCCTTTATTTTATCCTATTTTTTAGTTATAGCGGCAACAGAAATACATCATCTGTGAAAATTTCAACTTTCATGAATATCATGAGATACAGCCTGGTCACAGACAGCTGAGTCTTAGTAACAGGGTCCCATTTTACCCTTTGGGTATGGAACCCTAAAAGCAAGTAATGGGCGGAAGCTTAATCCTCAATAACTATTACACGTATGTCAATGTCAGTCGAAAAATCTGGCGAAAATAATCCTAAAGTATAGTATGGAAGCTAGATCATTTCATTTCATTTCATTTACATGAAATAATCTTCGAAATTAACACGAAGAACATACCAAGAGTAGATAGCCCACTTACAACAAGTGTTCAAGGTTTTCAACAGAATATTCTAAGTTACCAAGTGGGCCGCCCTACGGAAATTTCACTTGTTTACGAAACAGCACTCATTTCCTAGTCACATGACGTTTAAAACAATTGAACATCTGTTGAGCTTAAAGTTTGATACAAGATGAAATTGGGTCAATGTTACATAGCTTCAGGACTATTTTAAGATACGAAGCTAATGGTTCCGATTCTGTTGTTTACGAACTTAACTAATATTAGACAAGTCACCTCTCTTTCATCATAACCTTATTGAAAAAAGATAGAACATTTTTAATGCTATCAGTTTAGTCCATGCCGTCGTAATGTATGGGTAAATAGTCGTGACCAATAAAGATCGCGCTTAAATTCAGGTTGAAATATATGATCGGACTAAACTGACAGGACTAAAATATCTTGTATCCCTTTCTTATATTTACTATTAGAAAGAGATATAGAGAGATTAAATTTATTTAGTTCGTAAACAACAGAATCGGCACCTGCAATGTCAAACTTAAGACAATGATAGCTCAGTGATAGTGGCGAAGATAGTGGGTTCGAATCTTAAAATGAGCTTGAGCTTTCGGTGAAAGAATCATGAGGAAATCATGGTACCCCGTGGTAGGGTACTTTGTAGTAGGTACCAGCCTCAAAAAACTCAAACTCAAAACTCATTTCTTCAGTTTAGGCAATTATGAATGTCGATAGTTACAATTATTACAATAGACTCTACCACCGGTTCCACATACACTGAGAAGACTCCGGCAAGAAACTCAGCAAGGCTTCTTTTTTTTGCCTGGCAGACTTCCACCCTCAAATTGAAAACTGTCCAAGCACTAACCGGTGTGTTTCTGCACTAGAGCACCAGTTCAGAAAAAGCAAAATCTAGTAAGTATATTTTAAAGCAAAGATAAGAAAAACAAACCATGCAAGTTTCTACCTAAACTTTATGACTTTAAAGTAGCCATTCATGCGCCCGCATAATCTTGGAATACCTCAGCGGTGCATAAGGCACTTGTTTCACAGCCAACGAATAAGTTTAAAAATTAAAAACTGACTATGAACTAATTACTCGCTTGCGAAACGTAAAAAGATGTAGGTTCCGTGTCAGTAAAAGAGATATACCGGGTGAAAGGGACAGCCTTCCGAAAACTCTTGGATTCAATTCATGATTCTGGAGCCCCCAGACTATGAATTTTTCGTCGATCTTTATTGATTACTGCAATGTACATCAAAATTTAAATCAACACGCAAGACTGCACGTGTTGTGTCTGATAGCGTTGTACGTTACAACGCTATCATAAACACAAATTACGCGCAAAAAATTACGATATCTGTAACCGATGACTTCTGACATAATTGATTTCTATAGTGTTATTAAAGGCATTCAATGTAACCTTTTCCCAAAGTTTTCGGTAGGCTATCCCTTACACCCGGTATAGGTATTACTGACCGTTTACAATGCCACCAAGAACTCTATATTACGCTAGAAAACTACTACGACAACACTAGCAAACTATAAAAAGCGAGAGGTAGCACATGTCGTCAGTCGGCAGACAGAGCCTGAACGGAATGAATGAACGATTGTCACAGTTGTCATCGATGTATCGTTTGCATCCCTAGCTGCTCGTTGCTAGCCAACTCATACTTCTTAGACGGGGCGATTTTGTGCGTAATTTTACGTACAATGCCGATTTGTTTAGCCGTGTAAGTGATCAAATATCTCGCGACCAGAATGCTGGCGTATACTTAGGTCAAAGAATCAGCATTGACTTTTTCATTTAGTTTATTCCTTTTTATATAAGTAGCTTTTAGTTTATTTTTTTTATAATTCTAATTGATTATTAAAATCATCAAATTACCACAAACGCGGCAAACTCACACGCTCAACAAGGTATTGCTCTCTTTATTCGCTAGTCGTCGGCGGTGAGGCAGGTGCCTAAAGGTAAATTTCACATAAGGCGCGTGTTGGGTTTTGGGCTTTCCAAATTTAAATTCACCCGCCAACTCCTCGCGACACCGCATGGTGGCGCACCAATCGACCAATCGACTGACGTCGCTGTCAGACGCGCGTAATTTGTATTCGAGTGCAAGAATAAATATGTAAAACTTTAAATAACATTAAAAGTTCAGTGAAGTGCCACCTAATAAGTTGCCTAAGGACAGACCACCGTTTCATCTAATTGTGGAGGCTGTTCCACAATTCTGGACGCAGTTGGGAGACCTTAAGCACATCCAGGCGGGTGACGTACATATATCTGTTCATTTATCTCTTGCCCATGCTAATAGTTCAATTCAATAATTTTATTTCACACATGGTGTATCGTACACACCATTTTTGGTCATTCGAACCCGGATCAACCAGTTACAAAGTCAGGAATTATCAAAGAAATTCAATAAAAAATACATTACAAATCATACCTATTTGTATCAATTACACATAATTTACAATAGGTGGAAGCATCATACACACAAATACATACTCTAACAAGACTGTTTGTTATAATTTTGTTGTGTATTTTAGCTGAAAACGCATATTTTCAATAATAATTCAAAAATATAATTTTGTTCCTTGTGTCAACTCATACATAGTGCGTACGTGCCGGCCGGTCATCGGTACAGTCCGCTACCGCCATTACGTGCGACTGTCAATTTATATTTTAATTAAATTAATTTTGCATTTCATAATTTTTTTAAATATTTTTTCAATCGAGTTTATTTTGAGGTGAAATTTAATCAAAATGTCTCGACCTCAAAGTGTTAAGGCCAGTAAAAGTGATGTCTCTGATGATAGTGATGATTTTGACAAATTGTTACAACCATTAAATATTGCTCAGGAAATGTTCTTTACGCGATTACAGTCAGTATTCGAGATGTCAAAGAGTGTGGTTGAGAAACCAGACCAGTTTGATATTTTTAGGGCACGAGTGCGTGATCTTCCTATGTTACGTGATAAGTTCGAACAAAATATATCGCAAATAATTCAGATAAAAAAGTCTGCGAACCCAACTTTTGTTCCCACTTATAAGGAGATAGACGCATTTGATCAAATGTACTATAATATTCAATCTGTTGCGGATAGTATCAACACACAGCATCCACAGGGTAGCAGTCGCGTAAAAACGAGATTACCTAAATTAGAAATATTTCATTTTGATAGTAAGCTTGAGAATTGGCCTACATTTAGAGACACTTTCACCAGTTTAGTTCATAAATGTTCAGACATTTCAAACATTGAAAAGTTTTACTATCTCTTAACAGCTGTGAGTGGATCTGCTTTGACCGTCGTGAAGTCGCTACCGGTCACAGCTGATAATTATCCGTTAGTATGGAGTGCTTTAGTCAAGCGGTACGAAAATAAGCGGGCTCTTGCGACCACTTATTTAGACAAACTATTCAATTTCAAACCTTTAATATGTGAATCGGCCGCGGGCTTGAACTCTTTCTTACAGACATTTCAAGAAAGTGTTAAGGCTCTTCAACTATTAAATATACCTGATCTAGCGAGTTTTGTTTTGTTTTACATCTCGTTACGTAATCTCGATCCTACCACGAGACGCGAATTCGAATTAAACTCGAAGCAAGGGGTAGTACCTGAGTTCAAGGATTTAATGGCTTTTATAGAAAACCATGTCAATGTGTTGGAAATGTCTGATTGTAAACCCAATTCAAATAAAATTTCAAACATAAATAATAATAAATTAAGTCAAAATAAATTCAATTCAAGTCAGAATTTTTCGAAAGCTGACTCTATTAAAGCAACTAATCAAAAGACGACTTTATCATCGTCAGTTGCGAGTACAGATCAACCCTGTGAATCAATTAAATCCAGGGATTGTTTCTATTGTAAGAAACCGCATTCCATTTACAGATGTAATGAGTACATTGATCTTTCGCCGGCACAACGTCTAAACAAAATCAAGCAATTAAAATTGTGTGAAAATTGCCTTCGTGATCATGCTTTAAAAGACTGTCCGTCGAAGATTCGATGTACCATTTGTAAAAATATGCACCATCACACTTTGCATATTGACTCGGGTTCTAGTGCAGTTTCTAGTGCGGTTTCTACTTTGAGTTCAAATAGCAATGGTGTCGCTGTTTCACTTGCTTGCTCAACTGTTTCAACAGTGCTTTTAGGTACTGCTATTATACACGTCGCAGACTGTTGGGGCCAGTACCATACCGTACGTGCTATAATAGACAGTGGGGCTATGACGGGCTATATGACCCGAGATTGCGCGAATCGGCTCGGACTTGCCCGACGCAAGTGTGAGTTTCAACCAATAGGTTTGGGTGGAAACCCAGTACAAGACTTCGGTGTCTCAACTTGTGCTATCAAACCTCGGAATAGTAATTGTCCTATTTTGAATACTGATATTATTATCGTGCAAAATATAGCCGGTGATTTACCGACCACGCAGTTATCAAATACGGTTATAAATCAATTTCAAAACCTCGTCTTGGCGGATCCATGTTTTTATAAACCAGCTCCTGTAGACGTGCTGATTGGTGGTGATCTGTTTCCTTATATCTATAACGGTGAACGTGTTATCTCAGAGAATGATGGTGTTCCTGTAGCTATGAACTCCATTTTTGGATACGTGATCGCAGGACAGACTTCAGTGCATAGTTCAGATCAGACAGTCACTGCTACGTTTTCGGAAGTGAATCAGACAGGTCGAACCAAATTTTGTGGACTGTCAACGAATATTGATCAGATTATGTCAACGTTTTGGGAACTGGAAAATATGCAGTCTGCTATAGAGCCAAACCCAGATGACGTACTGGCCGAGGAATTGTTTGCAGCTAGTTATAGGCGCGATAGTACCGGTAGATATATAATACAATATCCTTTCCGACCTAATTTCGAGTTGGGTGATTCTCATCAGACTGCGGTTCGTAGGTTTGTCAATCTAGAATCCAAACTCGAACGTCAACCGCTATTAAAGTTTGAATATCACAAATTCATGCAAGAATATGAAAGTCTTGGGCATATGACTTGTCTAGGTACAATGCAAAACGTGGATTCAAAATATATTATCCCGCATTTTTGCATTTTAAAGCCTTCGAGTACGACCACGAAACTCCGTGTAGTATTCGACGCGTCAGCCAAGACCTCAAATGGTCTGTCCCTGAATTCGGTCGTTCTCCCAGGTCCGAAACTTCAGGCAGATTTAAATCAACAGCTGATTAACTTTCGTTTGAATGAGATCTGTTTATCCGCGGACATTTGTAAAATGTACCGACAGATTCTCATCGATCAGAGTCAACGTGATTATCAGCATATTCTTTGGCGAACTTCACCAACTCAACCAATCCAGATTTACCAACTCAACACCGTGACATACGGGGTGGCCAGCAGTCCATATTTGGCTATCAAAGTTTTGCAGACGCTTGCTGAGAACGAGGCTGAAAATTATCCAAGAGCTACTGCGGTGCTGAAGCAGGCTTTCTTCATGGATGATTTTATTTGGTCTGTTTCCTCAGTACAGGAAGCTGCTGAACTACAAGACGAGCTTATGGCGCTACTGCAGAGTGGTGGCTTCATATTAAGAAAGTGGTCTAGTAACTGTGCCCAGGTCTTGCAGCGGTTGCCAGCTGAACATCGGGAGACTCCCGTCGAATTCAGTGATGATCAAAACTTTTCTATTAAGGTCCTCGGTCTTCAATGGTTACCGGCTTCGGATTCATTTTCATTTTCGACGACTCCGATGAACCCTGTTGTCACAAAGCGAACAGTTTTATCGCAGATTGGAAGATTATTTGATCCGCTTGGTTTTGTTGCTCCTTGTGTGTTTTTCGCCAAGTGTTTCATGCAGAAACTATGGGCTCTCAATTTAGGATGGGACCAGAGCTTGCCTGCAGACATGGAAGAACAATGGTTAGCCTTCGTTAACGAACTACCCTTGTTATCTGATTTTAAACACGAACGTCATGTAGCTGTCGCAAATAAAACTTACATTCAAATTCTAGGTTTTTGCGATGCGTCAAGCCACGGTTATGCTGCTGTCGTATATTTACGTTCTACAAACGATGCCGGCATGAGTAAAGTCAGTTTACTTATTGCTAAATCAAAAGTAGCTCCATTAAAGACTATTTCTACTCCACGTTTAGAGTTAATGGCAGCACATCTTTTGTCTAAATTAATCAAATATGTCAAGTCTATTTTAAAGGATCAACTTCCTATTAACGAGACACTGCTGTTCACTGATTCTTCAGTGGTCTTAGCTTGGCTCAACGCACCTTGTTATAATTTGAAGGTTTTTGTCGCTACTCGCGTGGCCAAGATATTGGAAGCGGTATCTCGAGAATGCTGGTACCACGTGAGTGGCGCATGTAACCCAGCTGATATTTGTTCCCGCGGCGCAGCCCCGTCTGTGTTGTTGGCGATGCATGAATGGCTTAACGGACCTCATTGGCTTTCTCTAGTCAAGTCTCGCTGGCCAGTTAAGACCATCGATGAATTCAGAGATATCAGTCCTCCAGAACTAAAGCCTCAAATTACTACTTTAGTTGCTGTGGATACTCATCAATCAAAGAGTTTACTTTACGACTTGACCGAAAAGTATTCTAGTTTTGACAAACTTATTAATGTCGTTGCCAGGTGCTTTCAATTTATTCAAAACTGTAAGGTTTCAAAAGCAAAACGGCAAGCACTTTCCCTTAGTGACATTCGTAAAGCACATGCTGTAATAGTTAAATGTGTTCAGAATCACCATTTTGCGGCAGATGTTACAGCTTTGTCAAAAGGCGTGCATTGCTCTCACAGTTATAATTCAAAAGAATAGGGTACAATGTGGAAAAATATAATGAGCAAGGAATTTTGTAAGCGTTTAGGAATGAGATGCGACTTACAAGGGTTAAATGAGGTATGTTTGAAACGCCTCTTGTACTCTAATGAAACATTTGTTACTCCTTGTACAACATGAGTTACGCCATGATTTCTTTTGTTTTATTTTTCAGAGAACACATCTTTTTTTATGTAATAGGCCTGCATTTGACTACAATCTCACCGTGGTCAGTGATGATGTGGCCGATGGTGGTAAGCACACAAATCCTAGAAAGGATGTCGGAACACACCGGGGTGCTTGGCGACAGATTTTCAACTTGAGGGTACAAAGTACCCTACCACCGTGCTATGGTTTCCTCACGATGTTTTCCTTCACCGAAAGCTCAACCTCATTGTAGGATTCGAACCCGTGGCTTCGACTCGGAATTCGACGTCGCTACCACTGAGCTATCATCGCCTTAAAATGTACACATAATAGAGTGAAACCGCGGGGAACAGCTAGTCATCCTACTTTAATATTATAAATGCGAAAGTTTGTGAGTATGGATGTTTGTTACTCTTTCACGCAAAAACTACTGAACGGATTTGGATGAAACTTGGCACATAGGTAGATCATACCCTGGAATAACATATCGGGAACGCGGGTGAAACCGCGGGGCGGAAGCTAGTAAGCAATAAACTATTTAGTATTAAGTTATATATGGATAAATAAATATTTATAATTTTACGGAAAACCAAAACCTTCATATCTTTCTTTGTTCATCCGCGTCAAGAGAGGATCTGATAGTTGTTTTTTTCTCCCACCAAGTAATACAATGAAATCCATATAAATTCATTTAAATCGCATTTGGGTTCGTTTATCCGTATTTCTATCTCGAAAACCGCAAGCCTGTGTGAAAGTAAGCAAAAAAACGTAAGCAGATAAGCGTGAATTGGAGACATGGAATTAGAATTATGGTTCCGTATGTTTATTATAGATCATCAAATGTTTTGACAATGATGAACTATAAACAAATTAATACTACATATGAAACTTAATTACATTTGCAATTGAGTTATAACATTTAAAAAAAAAATACTAGCTTTCCGCCCCGCGGTTTCACCCACAATCCCCTGTTTAACTCATTAGCGGTTGAATTTTCGAAAATAAATCTGCTGTACCATGATATTTTCCATGGAACACGAGATACACTTTCGCTGACTTTAAAACAGTGTCAGATTAGAGTTACCTACTACGTAGTTATTTTATAATTTTTAGTAATTTTGAAGGGTTCTCTTTTTTTTTAAAGTAATATTTTTAGAAAGGTCTAAAAAATGCTAGCTTTGTTGAAGCTTACAAACCAAAAAAAAACAAAACCGCGGAATGAACAAAAAACGTTTCTTGCACACATCACGGATCCCTAAACCATAGTGTGAATAAATCTAGTGAAGTTGCCGCTCTGTCTTGGAGGTGATATATGTTGTAAAGCGGATTTATTTGTTATTTTCATGCGATACGCGAAATATATTACGCCTTACGCATAAATACATGACGCTTGCATTTTTTTTTCTATGAAATGTTTTACGAGTTTCTATTGAGATCTTTCTTGTGATAAATGTATGAGAGAAGTGTAGAGAGGATAGATACACACATATCAAAATATTAGTTATTTTATATTTCCCTATACTCTTCTTTTGGTGCACCAGCCTCCCCTTACAAAGAGAGGATTGGGGACTCTTTGACTTTACATGTTTTTTACAACATAGATATGGGATCTAGAGGGGAACCTTGGGTTCATCCTTGATTTTCATTGATTACTTTAAATTTAATGATATAAAAATAATTTTAACTAATACAAATTGTAAAAAAATATATCTCCTTTTTTGGTGTTACATTAATTTACATGGGATAAGCCGTTTTGTTAAAATTTTCCCATTAAGTTTAAAATTGCATGTGATAAGATATTTTTTATTTTAATTTCTGGGATGTTTACTTCAATTTCAATCAATACAATAGGGTAGTTGACTGACATATCAAATCAGCTACTTTTTAATAAATGTCAAAACGATAGTTTATATGGAATTTTGTATGGAATATTACACTATGACGTCATAGTTTCACATCATCAAATCATCTACTCTTAGTGGTTCCACTTGTAATTAAAAATCATAAAAAGCATTAAATTTACAACATATTTGATATTTTTACTTGTTTTTAGATGTTTTATGCATTGGTTAGTGTTTGGTCATTTATTTTTGACACTGTCAACTAGCCTATTAAAACATGATGAACTAAACGATAACATATATTTTTCGTAGGACTAATAGACGAAAGGATTCGTCAATATAACTGTCTAAACACAGCGTATTTTCGCGATTTGACCCGTGTCAAATGAACCCACCCTTAAATGAACCCACTGCGAGCTACAAAACTCAACTTCAATTCCAAAACTAACTCAATTCACACCAAAAATGGAAATGGAGATCCGCAAATACATTAGAAACTTCTATCATGTTTGTATTCACACTCAGGGTACTTACTTACCACAAAATGGCGGACGTAACCGCAATCAATTCACAATCTGTCCGTAAATCTGTCACAATCAAATATCCACTAGTGGCCACTAAAAAGGGTAGTGTGAAGAAATCTTACACTTAACTAAACCGGTATGGAAATTCCCACATAATGTGCCGGCTGTCCTTTTTTGTGGACATAGTGTAAAGGCCGAATGTCGAAGTAGCCTTTAGATAGAACAGATGTGGCATGGACTGTGGAATAATGGGTTTCAACGTTTAACCCGTCACAATCTAAATGGCTAAATAAATTTTGATGAGATTTGATTTTTACAAGGTTCAAAATTTTCTTTGGCATATTTTAGTCCCATCGAAATCAGACCAGTAGTTTCTAATCGCCAAACTAAAGTGGCAGTGGCTAAGGACAACGCTTGTAGAACCGACGGCTGCTGGGGCAGAAAGGTTCTCTAGTGGTGACTACGAACCGGAAGATGCAGCGTGGGCATGCGGTGTGTCCCTAAGGTAGACCGAGTGACTACGAACTACGAACTGCGTAGATGCAGCGTGGGCAAGCGGTGTGCCCCCAAGGTGGACCGATGATGTTGTGAGGGTAGCGGGAAACCGCTGGATGCGGGTAGCGCAAGACCGGCCGTGGAGATCCTTGCGGAAGGCCTTTTTCCAGCAGTGGACGTCTTTCGGCTGACATGATGATGATGATCAGACACTAATTCTGAACCCGTTCTGAAAAGAGGGTGTCGCTACTTTAGCACAGTGTGCGTAAAAAAAATGGTAGGTACATGCAAAAATAGTAAATCCTTGTGTTTTATCTAGACTTGAAAACGTCTAAGCGATAGGGCTGTAGCAAAAACTAGTAAATGAATATGAATGCTCGGCTATTTGTCAAGCGAATAGAGTTCCAGTGGCGACCCTATTTCCTGACTATAGACTTATTTTTTGCCTAACAATCTAGTGTTTGCAAAATTTTGGGATAACATAATTTCATGATAATATCATAACCCTAACTGTTATAGTGATGTGAATAATATTTAGGTAATATCGATTTATTCATTTGATTTGATTTTATAATGCATTATTTATAATTACTAATGGTGATGGTGTCACCGAAAGCAATTTAGATTTTCTATGCTTTATGTGTAAAGAAGTCTTGTTCGAAAAAAGGAAAACCCAAAAAAATCGTAAAAAGATAAAAATAAAAACATAAAAGTATTTTTTTTTAATGAAGTCTATAGATACCAACATTTAAAAAAATTTACTCGTATAACATGTGACAGAAAATTACGACGCAAGTTTTATTTTATTTTTATTTTGTTTTCTATGTCGGTATTTTATCTATGTAGACCACAATCTCACCGTGGTGTGAAAAACCCTACTAGTCCCTACTAATATAAGAAATGCTAAAGTAACTGTCTGTATGTTACCTTTTAACGCTTTAACTCCTGTACCGATGTCGATGAAATTTAGCACGCAGATGGCCTTTTATATGGAGAAGGACATAGGCTACTTTTTACTAACGCGGGTGAAACTGCGGGGAATAGTTAGTTGTATTCTACGTCTACATCTATTTCGCCCTCAGTTTCAAGATATCCATTTAGAACATTATGCTATTAATCATGTTACACGCCATTTCCGTGACGTCTCTTACAAAATAATGTTATCTTCCATCTCACTCTACGCGGAGCATCTCACTCGTTGATATTTCTGTGAAGGCATACATTTTCTAAATTAATACCCTCACATGGCTATGCTTTTACCCTAATCTATGGCGTATAAACGAAAAAAAGGATACGCGCGTATCTACTCTTTGTAAGAGCCTCAAATGTATAAACACGAATTTGTAAAGTAAATTGCTATAGATGTCGTAGTGTTGTGGAGATGTCGATGTTTTTTTATATCGGTATTTTTTGTAACTATTATTTTAATGTTGTCTGTGATCCGAAGATATACGATGAGATTTATGTAAAATGGGCAGGGAGGCCAATATTTTTTTTATAGTTTTATAATTTTTAATTTTATATTTTGAGGCCATGATTGATCAATGGTAGTAGCATCGAATAACGACCGACAAAGGTCGTGGAATCTAATTTTACAATTAGTTTGAGCTTTCCGTAGTACATCAACCTAAATCTAAAATCTACCGCCAAGCAGCCATCGGTGCTCGAGCAGCTGCAATTGAGAGCCAGTTCCCTGATAAACATTGAATGCTTACCTACTACTTTTGGCTATGTCATTACTTATCTTAGTGAGATTGTCGTTAAATATCATCATCATCATCTCAGTCGAAAGACGTCCTCTGCTGGACAAAGGCTTTCCCTAAGGATGTCTACGTTGGCCGGTCTGCCGGTCTTGTGCTACCCGCATCCAGCGGTTTCCCGTGACCCTCGCAAGATCAACGGTCCACCTTATGGGGGACGCTGCGTCTTCCGGTTCGTGGTCGCCACTCGAGAAACTTTCTGCACCACTAGCCATCGGTTCTACGAGTGAAAATGATGGTGGCGAATAAAAATAATTACAAGGCTTGTTTTTTAATTCGATTATTTTTTATTTAAACACAATAAAAACATCGACACATACCCCACCACTACCGCGCATTCCATCCAGTGAGAATGTTAGCGTTTTATACCGTGATATATGACGACAATTTTTAACGGGTTACCTCGAAAACTCAACGTTACGTGCCCCATATTCGAATAATACTACATTATCTTTACTGAATTATCATGTTTTTGAACTAACAAGCTTGGATAATAGATAATGTATACTAGCTACCACCCCGCGGTTTTGCCCGCTTTATAGGGATGACAAGTAGAAGATTAACTACGATAACATGGCGCACCCCTACAAACGTTTGAAAGTATTTGTTAACGTATTGACAGTCTCACGACGAATACGTGCGTACCAATTTAATAATTATTTTTGCGTTGGGTTCCGTATAGCTCCAAACACCATATTCATTTTATTGACTTTGAAGGTAGTTTTGCTCTTTTTTCTTTAAAGTAAATTATTTATAAATACATAATTACACCCAGACTCGGGACAAACAGACATGTCGTTCATGCAATATGTTTGTCCAGGATGGGAATTGAACCAACGACTTGCAGTGTAATAGGTGGTGTCTACGCCAAATGAACTGCCTAACTATAGATTGGTAAATGTTCCTTCTAAATGTATTCTATGACAGTGCTATTTCCTCACAATATTTCTTTCACCAAAAACTCAAACCCTTTGTATTATTCGAACCCGTGTCACGGTTTTTGTCCCGGTTTATTTATTCAACGCCACAATATTAAAATATTATAACCCTTTATTGATGCAAAAGTTAGCTGTCTCGTTTCTTTTTAACCCCGGCAAAAATAAGGGGTGTTATAAGTTTGTATATAGTATATCTGTGTGTCTGTTTGTGGCCTCATACGGATGCACCGATTTCGATTTAGTCCTTTTAGGTTGAAAGGTGTCTTAGCTATGTTTCAAGAAAATCCTCTCAGCCGTTTGGAAATTATCACCAATTTACTGTTGAGTTTCGGGGGTATCTAACCCAGGGTTTCACTCGCGATCCTATTTCACCTCCTTAGGGGTTGAATTTTCAAAATGTCTTTTTTGGCAAATGCCTACGTCATAATAGCTCAAATATCTTTACGTCAAATTTCAGCCCCATTCGTCCAGTGGTTTGAGCTGTGCCTTGATAGATCAGTCAAGCAGACAGTCAGTCATATTTCCGTTATTGAAACGATTTGGCTTTCATTCTTCATAATATTGACGTATAAACCTAGCGACGATGGTGATTTGCCAAATTCACGAAAGGGCTGTACTATTTTAGTTCCTGGGGTGTTATTTTTAGAAGTATACAATTTTTGTTTTTAAAAGGCTTCCTGGGCAGTTTTCTCGAGGTACTTTTTGATGTTTAATGTTTATTATTTATTTAATATTGTTTGAATTTAATATGGAATTTGAATCGAATGTCTGATTTTTTTTTTTTTAAATATTAGAAAAAATCTTTGCACGCGATTCCATTACGGCATTCCGGAACCACAGAGTAATAATATACTACGTACAAATGGAACTAATATTTATTATATATTTATAACCATATATCAGGCAAATAAATATCTTGCATTTTCAACTTAAAATTCTAAATCATAAATAAAAACAAAGTCTTACTCCGCGCCATATCAACATGGAGACAGGTTAAGGTTCTCAAGACACAAAACAACTTATCAAAATGTACGACAAGCGTAAGACAGGCAAAAACTACAATTATTCGTCTTACCCTCCAGGCATAACATCTCAAAGCCTCGACGATTACCGTAATACAATAAAACAAACCGCGCCACTGTTTTTATTCCATAAACAAAAGATTTATTACGTTATGTGGGTTTACGGAAAATTTGTTAGCCAGAGATCTCAGTTGATTTTATTCGATTCGAGTGAGCATTTGATGAATATTCGATTCGATTTGATATCAATAAGTTGGTATGCTTATTACGTTTAGTGTGTATAGCCTGATTGGATTGTTTTTAGGGCTGTGCAACTCAAATTAACTCTTGTTAAGCCACTATATAGCCATCAATTTAAAACACATGGGGCATTCTTAACATATTAGCTTGCAATAGGTATCCTGTTTAATTTAAATTTGTATCTGTCTCCCAGTGCCCTCTGCCTTAAAAAGGGTTTAAGTGTATTCCGAACCGGTAGTAGAGTCTATAGTAATAATATCAGTTATAATATCTAAATAAATAATGAGTTTTGGGTTTGAGTTTGACAAAAGGAAAAAATTGTACCCTTATAGGATCATTTGGTAGTCCGTTTGTCTGTCTGTGTCTCAAGACCCATTTTCTCATAAACGCGTGGAGGCATCAAGTTGAAATTAATACAAAATTTAAAGAAATATGGTTCCTTGAAGCTGTAAAAAAATCAAGCTTCTAAGTCAACGCAATAAAAAAATACAGCTATTTATGTCGCATATTTGGATATTTTGCGCAAAAAAACCAAAACCTATATATAGGGACTTCCTGTTCGGAACCCTTGGTGTGAAAGTCAGACTCGTTCTTATCAAACTAAGGGGGTAAGCATACTAAGCTTCCTAAAAGTCGATAAGTGGAGCTCTTAGAAACGCTCGATAGATGAATATTCAAAAAACACGTATAATTCCCATTTGTGTATTGCGACAGCTGCACTTGAGAGCCAGCTTTGTGTGCTTACCACCATCGGTCACATCATCACTGACCATGAAAATAACAAAAACACAAGCCTATATGTAGTAAAACAAAATATAGTTTTTCAGAATTGTAATTAATTTTGCACAAGGCTTGTTTTGTTTAATAAAGACAAAAAAACTTTGTGGAGCCAGTTCATCGAAGTCCTTTCTTAAAACAGCGTCTCAAAACTTCTCCCAACGAAAGGCTTAAATAGATAATGATATCAAATATGGTGCACAGTTTAAAATACTTTTTGAATGATAATCTAAGAATAATAAATAATCGCACTGCCCAAGGGATAACGAGTGTTTAATCTGAAAATTGCCTTTCCAGAGACCTTTCCTTACTGGGGATAACGTAGCGAACTTCTAGATGTGGCAACAATTTGTAGGGAATATTTCGATAGGTCAGGACTATGAATTTTACATATACCTACGGATAAAACAAAAAATCTACATACAAATACTTGAACCCTCAAAACGTTTTTATTTTTTCTTTGCAAATTTTCTTGCACTTATAGGCGAAGTTCAGTAACTTTGACATTCACAAGTGTCTGGCTTTGACTTTGCCATTTAAAAATACAGCGGCTTCATCTCCTATGAATATGATTAATCGAACATTTAATCGTGAAAGTTGGGACCTAGTGTTAAATTTATTAACTAGATTTAATAATACTTATTAAAGTAGTATGTAGGTATATGTAGTTTATCAGTTGGCTGGTTTCCATTGTACAAGCTCTGCTTAGTTTCAGGATCAGATAACCGTGTGTGAAAAATGTCTCAAGGTATTTATTTATTATTATAAACTTGTTTTCAGTATTGTTATTTTTTTTATTGCAGATTGATATAAAAAGTAACTCAATTTAATTTTTTAGCACTTCTCAGAAATATGATAATAGTGTAGTTGACACTGTAAAAAATAAATGACCAAACACTAACCAATGCATAAAACATCTAAAAACACGTGGAAAAAACAAATATGTTGTACATTTAATGCTTTTTATGATTTTTAATTACCAGTGGAACCACTAAGAGTACATGATATGATGCTGTGAAACTATGACGTCATAATGTAATATTTCATACAAAATTCCTTATAAACTATCGTTTTGACATTTATTAAAAAGTTGCTGATTTGATGTGTCAGTCAACAACCCTATTGTTATTTTTTTTATTGCACATTGATATAAAAAGTAACACAATTTAATTTTTTAGCACTTCTCAGAAATATGATAATTATCTGATTATAATTTATGTTTTGGCACGTCGAATAAAATTTGTAAAACTTTTATAAATTAGAAAAATAATTCCCCAAACCCCTTCCTGCTATTTTATTATCTATGTAAAAGAAGACCGATCCAACGGAAATTTATAAAATTACATTTTCCTTTATTGACATTCAATTTTATTACCATTTCGGTGTCTGTCCCCTTTGTTAAGAGTATAATGTTGGGACTATCTATTAACGCCGCCATGTTTGTTCTGCAAACATTAGTTTCGTCTTTACCGAATGTATATTTTGGGAGTTTTAGATAAAATTGGAGCTTAATTTTCAGTACAATTTATAGTTCGAAAATGTCACGAATATTTTGTCAGTAAGTAAGTTTGTTTGTTAACTGTTAATCGTTTTTATAAGCACACATGTAGTCAATGGTATTAGGGATATTAAGGCTACTTTTTAAACTAACGGACAAACAGTAGTATTTAGTGGAACTGGAACTTTCAGACGGCTCAGTAAGGGCCTATATAATATCCACAACACATTTAGCGGTCCATCCTGCATCTTAACTTTTGACGACTCCTAGCTAAAATAATTGTTAGGTTTAGCACGAAGGTTTTATGCAATTTTGAAGCTGGCACATTTGTCAACTTATTTGTGAAATTTTCCACAGAGGCAGGTACTGATCTCATAAATTCCCAATCAACAAGTAGGAGGCGTACCCAGGGAATTCTTTATCTCGCCAAATATTGAATTCAATATAAAACCGTTATATTACCCGGGCCAATATATTGATTAGGGTTGCCAGGAGTTTACAGTTTATTTACTACCTGATTCATTTTGTAATATTATAAGTTAATGAAGCGCAGTAGGAATGCATAAAGTAAAAAAATATGATTTAGAATGTTATAATTGATCTTTAAGATAAAAAAATAACTTGATACTTTTAGAATATTCCGGAATAATATCTATAAGAATAACGTACGTAGATAATTAAAGTACCTACCTACTACCACAAAGTGAGCTTGAGCTTTCGGTGAAGGAAAACATCGTGAGGAAACCATAGCACGGTGGTAGGGTACTTTGTAGTACCCGCCTGGCTGGCTACCACCCTCAAGTTGAAAATCTATCGCCAAGCACCTTTCGGTGTGTTCCGACAGCTGAACTTGAGAGCCAGTTCCTTTCTAGGCTTTGTGTGCTTACCATCATCGGCCACATCATCACTGACCACGGTGAGATTGTGGTCAAACACAGGCCTATACATAGTAAAAAAAAAAATTAATAATATGTACTACCTACTGGAGTGGAAATATTTCATTTCATACGACTCCAAGGATTAAGATTCGAAATACAAGATTGTAATCTTTAATTAACATAAGCATTGTCTATTTTTTCTACACTTATATTTATGTTTTTAATGAAGTGGCAACCCTGCTATTATAATTTCACATTTTATTAGACTTCTCTGATTCTCAGCAAATTGAATATGTCCTCCGATCATTGATCAATCCATTGGCAAATTTAATTAAGTTTTAGAATTATCTGAAACCCATTATGGTAAACTATGTCCGTCTGGTGGTACTTAACCTTTAATTTTGTATTTGATCTGCTTAAGTCTGTCTATAGGCGCCATTCTATCAATATTATAAATGTGAAGGTTTCTAAGGATGCGAGGATGTTTAACTATTGAACGGATTTTGATGAAATTTGGCACATATACATGATTTTGGGAGCGTTTCTATAGCAGGTAGGTACCCTTATACAGCCATGATAAAAATATTTCAGAGTGGAAAAATCCACTAAAATATTTCTATCAAAATAAAAAAAATATCAACAAATTAGTTTAGCATTACCTATTAGATTCCTCGATTACTAAAATTACTTTCCACCCCATCACTACTACCTATTTTACCATATATTTAAACTAAACTTCTAAATTGCCATAACTTCGTAAGTAAGGGTAATTTTCACGCACATGCCATTTTGTAGGGTTACTGATAACGATATACCTACGATGTCCATAAAATTAGGGTACCCTCCCAAAATCATATACTGATCATACATATAAAATGCTGCTTTTTATCGGGGGTAAAATCACAGGGGACCGCTAGGCAATTGATATAAAATTAAGAGATTTTTATTATTGCTGCAAGGATAATTTTATATGAATTATTTTAATTGTAATATGGAGGAACAAGGTGGAGGATCCCTTCATTGAAAAGGGAAGATCAGAAGTAAAAATTTTGTAGTCAAAATGTTTAATAAAAAAAAAAAAGGAATAAATCCTGAAATGTGTATGTAACGATCTTCCGAAAAGAAAATGGCGTAACTCAAAAAGTCCCAATTTAACAGCTAAAAAGTAGTATTTGCTGGAACCCTTGCCTAGTCGTTTTTTTGCCCAGTTTATTCGGGCCGTACAACTTTATACTAACTATAAAGTTTCAGATTAAACTGAAACTTTCTTATTTTGTATTACAGCGTCCACATTAGCCAAGTTACGGACGGGCCAAGTTTTTTGTATTCTTTTCTTACTTTTTTTTTACGTCTCTCCGAGAGCAGACGGCGTCATAAAATGTTCTGTTGTTAGTTTTATCTGCTTAGGAGTGACGCAATAGATAAAAAAAAAATTGTTTAAGTTTAAAGTTTAGGCCCATAGATAAAGGCACTTATGAACATTTTGATTGAGTCTGTCTCCTCCAAGAAACTCAGCAACGCAAATCAATAATATAAAACTGTATTCAAATAGATACCTGAATTTTACTGAGCGTCGATAATTAATTCAGCTACAAAATAGTTAATTCATAGTAGTGCAGCTTTAAGTACCAGGTAAAGTCAGCCACATAAGTAGCTGAACTGATACAAATTTTCAAAACGCGTGTACTTTGTGGTGGTGACGTCGAATACCGAGAATATGAATAAAAAATGAGAACTAGTTATTTTCTAGGCTTTTTATGATAATGCTTGACCTCGTTAAGATTGTGGTCAAACACATATAAAACATAATTATATATGTATAAGTAGGTAAACAAGAGTTTAATTTATCTTTCCATAGGGATATATACGCGTATACCTAAAGTAATCAAGTGTTTACAACTAGGTAGGTCCAACTTCGAGAAAAAGGTCAATTGTCGAATCCAACTCGGGCAGCGTTCGGGAAGCTACGTAATATCTTTTCGTCCCAAATACAGTGTCTGAAGTCGAACAGAGTAACTAACATAGCCCGAAGAATTGCCAAACTAAAGTGGCAGTGGGCACATCGCTCGTGGAACCGACGCGGCGATAATCGCTGGGGCAGAAAGGTTCTCGAGTGGCGACCACGAACTGAAAGACGCAGCTTAGGCAGGCCCACCACAACGTGGACCAACGATCTTGCGAGGGTCCTTGGGGGAAGCCTTTGCTCAGCAGTGGACGTCTTCCGGCTGACATGATGATGATATATTTTTTTTTTTTCTTTCCATTGTGTTTTGTAAAGCAATATGTGTGTTTTTTTTCGGAAAGTTTGTAGCCTCTGATGGCTTCATCAAGCTTACCGGACGAATCGGCGAACGCAGAAGGCTCTCCGGCAAAATAATTGGGCAGAGTTTTGGTAACCAAGCCTGAGACGGCACGATATTGCCGACTGTACTTATTCTACGGCATTAATTACACACACATTGTCTTCTGTCTCAATTAATAGGATCTACATACAATAGCTAATTATAGCAGACTAGTCTTGTCATCTTGCTTATTAACACGTTTCACAGTAAATTTATTCAACATATTCTTCCATTCCTAATGAGGAATAACAACAAAAAAATCTAATTAGTCCGTCAGTTAGATTATCAAAAAATATTGGATACGTATTTTTTATTTTATCAAATCAATAAGAAATTACAAAGATAAGTCCCATCAAAGTGCAGGATTGAGGCTTGTGACGTCATTGTACAACTACTTTTCAGTACACTTTTTGCAGACCGGAAAATTTTAACGCACTGTATCTTCGTTATTTTTTGTTTTCGGATCAAAATAATAAATACGTATCCAATATTTTTTGATAATCTAACTGACGGACTAATTAGATTTTTTTGTTGTTATTCCTCACCCCCCGCGGTTTCACCCACCATCCCTTATTTTATCCTCTTGAGTTTTCAAAAATTATTTCAGTACGGATGCCTATGTCATAATACCTATCTCTGTATGCCTTTCATGCCCGAACCGTCCCGTGGTTTGAGCTGTGCGTTGATAGATCAGTCAATCAGTCACGCTTTTTTATATTTAGATTAAATTTCCGTTCAGAGACTTCCCTCTGCAGGTAAAACCATGGGGGGAGGAAAAAAGTTTAATATTACTATCAAAAATTTAAGTTTTGATTTATCTACTCGTGACGACTCAAAATATGCGACATAAAATATGCGGCCGTATTTTTTATTGCGATTACTTAGAACCTAGATTTTTTTTACAGCTTCAAGGGACCGTAGATTTAAGTATTTGATCTTAATTTCAACTTGATACCTTCATGCGTTCCTGAAAAGGGTCTTGACACATAGATAGAAGGACAGACAGATGGATGGACAACGAAGAGATTTTTAAGGTTTCCTTTTAAGGTAGGAAACACTAAAAAACAAAAATCTGTAAAAAGCCTTTTTCTTGATTTTCACTCATCGGTAATTCGAATCAATGAAATTGACGAAAATCTGTACCTAACCTCGATTCTACTAACATGACTACAGCAATTTCACCCCTGAAGCACTACCATTGTAATCAAATAGAATTGCTCAATATTCCTCAATCCTTAACGGAATGTAATCACCTGAAGATCCACGCTCCAAAATCAACCCAAAATCCTTCTATCAAGGTAGAATTTTGCTTCTTAGATGATAGCAGCTTAAGTGTACGTCGTCAGTTTTCACAAGGACTTTTTGTCTCCCAAGACGTAATGAAAACGCTAAGTATATTCTGTAATTTGCCATTTTGTGGAAAAATTGCGTAACTAAACCAAATTGTGTTTAACGTTTGCGGTAATCGACTTTAAATGCGGGTAATAGAGTTTTATTTTGAGTAAGCTTTGTCAGTAAGTACTTTGTTTTGTTTTCGGAAATTAAAAAGTTTAATTTATTTGCTCAAATTCGGTCGGTGAAGAAAACACCGTGAGGAAACCATAGTACGGTACGGTTCAAATTCAAATTCAAATTCAAAATTTCTTTATTATATTACAAGTATGTAATTACATGGGTTGGGACTCCCCTTTTAAGTTTAGACAACCTGTGTTAGGGGAGGCCCGCTCTTCCTGGTTTTCGTACATTATACTTGTATCTATTTGGTGGTTGGTAGGGGTGTGTGTGAGTGGTTGTGGGGGCGTGTGTGGGTGTGTATGGGTGTGTGTGGGTGTGTGTGGGTGTGGGTGCGGGTGGGTGTGTGTGTGTGTGTGTGTGTGTGTGTGTGTGTGTATGTGAGAGTGCATAAAGATTTCTGTAAGAAAATGTGGGGAGAGCTGGGGGATCTATGTGCAAAGCTTGTTGAATGTACGAGAATGTTGTATTGCGTCGAGATCGGAGAGTTACTTTAATATGTTTTCAGTTTCTTCATATGTCAGAGTTTTCAGCCATGTAGTCATACTTTTTTTACATTCACGGTAAGTCATAGTGTAGATTTTTAGTGTTCTGTTTATTTTATTATATAGCTCAATCGCTTGTGAGGTAAATTGTTTTGAGGCAAATACAGTTTTAATAGATGTTTTATTTACTACTGAGCGTGGATTTCTTTTCATAATTATTTTGGGGTCTACCGTGGTGGTTTTATGAATTTTTAGGATGCATTGTAAGATGTATAGTTGTCTAACTGTCAGAACATTTGCCTCATTATATAGATTAGTTGTACTGTATCTTTTTTTCTTACGCAACATAACCTTTAGGATATTTCTTTGTGCACGTTCAATGCTGATAAATTTAGTTTTAAATGTACCACCCCAGATTGTCACACAATATAATAGAATTGACTGAACTAGTGTTAAATATATATATGTGAGTAGGTTTCTATTACTTATATTTCGTAGGTATTTAAAAAGCCATATTAGTTTTCTTGCTCGGGTTGCAACTGCTTCAAGTTGGGGGTACCAGGAAAGGTTTTTGTCAATGATGACGCCTAAATATTTTGTGTTGGTAACTCTATCTAGTGTATGACAGTTACACTTGTCAGTGGTTTTATTTATGCATGTATGAGCAGTCAGTGTCAGGTTATTCGCAGGCTGCATAGAGTCTTTAATAGAGAATGCTATGTATTTCGTTTTGTTCGTATTGAGGGTTAACATATTAAGATTTAGCCACTTAACTACTTCACTCAAACCTGAATCAGCTGTTTTAAACACCTTTGGCCAATTTTTTTCCTCAAAGAGTAATGCTGTGTCGTCTGCATATGAGAATATGCGGCCGTTAGTCAGTTTTAAGTTGGTAAGGTCATTTATATAAACAAGAAACAGGGTAGGTCCGAGGACACTACCCTGTGGAACACCGTATTGTGTGGTTACGATGTCAGTACTAATAGTATTCTTGTCGAGTTTTACACGCTGAGTGCGGTCATTTAGGTAATCAGAGAGTAGCGTCAAGAAAGAAAGAAAGTGCCTCTCACACCCACACTTTCCAGTTTACGTAGAAGAATGGGGACAGAGACGGTATCAAAAGCTTTTTTTAGGTCCAAGAATATACATAAGGATTTCTTTTTTTCATCGAGATTTTTAGTTATATTTTTTGTAAGGTCTAAAATAGCGTCTTCAGTGCTAATACCTTCACGGAAGCCGTATTGTTTGTTGGATAAAATATTGTAAGAATTGAGGTATTTGGTAAGTCGATTATTTATTATTTTTTCTAATATTTTAGCAATTACTGGCAAAACGGAAATAGGTCTGTAATTGTTTACGTCGTCTCTGTCCCCGTCCTTGTATATTGGGTGTATTATTGACTTCTTAAGCAGTTTTGGAAAAATTCCGTGTCGGAATGATAAGAGGGATAGATGTGTAATAAATGGGACCAGTTCTTTTCGAGCTAATTTTATAAAGTTTGTGGGTATGTTATCCCAACCAGAAGCAGACTCTGGTTTTAGATTAGCAATAATGGAGTCGATTTCAGAAGGTTCAGGCTCAATTATACCTATTGAATTTAATTGGGAAGGAAGTGTTTTAAGGTAGTGATTAATGGATTTAGGGTCATTTTTTATTTCCTCGGCTAATGATTTACCTACACTATTAAAATGTTCATTTACATACTTAGCTGATTCAAATGAGTTATGTTTTAGGGTTATTAGTTCTGTGTTGACGGTTTTTTGTTTATTTAGATTCGTAATATTTTTAATACATTTCCATAAGGACTTATTATTTGATTTGGAAGTTTCCAGTAAATCTCTCTCATATTTGATTTTAAGTTTTTTGATCAAATTGTTACAGTGATTTCTGTATCTACGATATGTTACTTTAAGAATTTCATTTTTTTCATCGGAACGTAGTTTTTTTTGGAGGCTGTTTCTATGCTTAATACATTTTAAAATACCAGGCGTGATCCATGGTTTGATAATCTTTTTACTATTTGGAATTTTGACAGTTTTTGTGTTACAGTTTAGTGATTCTGTAATTAAACTAACTATTTCGGTTGTCAAATTGTTTGGGTTTTGTATATTCAATAAGTCGGTGTTAATATTTGTTTGCAAGGTTTTTAGGGCATCGAGATAGTTGGTAATGGTTTTAGTTCTCGGAGCTTTCTGGGACTTTAGTTTTCTGTAGATAAATATACAGGCCATTTTGTGGTCTGTGATTGTCGTATCCAGGACTGCGACTATAGCAAAAAAAGTTTTTGGGTTCAAATTAGTAATAATGTGGTCTAGACAGCTATTATTTCTGGTATCAAAGTTGTGGCCAGGTAACAAACTATGGCTAGCTAGCATATCTAAATAGGCTTCAGAGTATTTCTCATTACGACCACTAATTATGTTAATATTGATATCTCCGGTTATTATAATATTTTTATTTTGTAGTTTCATAGAGGCCAGGTGCATTTCAAGTGAGTTAATGAAATTTATGGGGTTTTTTTCAGATGGAGAGCGGTAAATACAGATTATTTTATAGTTTACAGTGGATATGTCTAAACAAGAAGCTCCTTGAAGAGGAGTTTCGGTCACAGAATGTTGAATTGATCTTTTTACAAAGAGTACAACCCCATCGTTTTGATTAGTTTTTTTTGTGGAATTGTATGTTAAATAGTCAGGTTTGTGGGGAAGCGGTTTATTTGGGTTAATTCGACATTCTGTCAAAACTATTATATCAATGTTCTGTTTAAGCAAAGAAATGTTGATATCAAGGTCATCAATGTTTGAGTCTTTGTGGACACTTCGGATATTTTGTGTGACGACCGTGATATTAGGAATGCCTGGAGGTAAATGGTTTGATAGTTCTTCAACTTGACATTCAACAGTGCTTATATTAGTTGCAGTGTCTAATTCATGAATGAAGTACGGTACGGTAGGGTACTTTAGTACTGTCGGCCACATCATCACATGCCATAATACCTAATACCGAGCTGAGTACCTCTTATAGTATCAAATTAATATGGGTAAAGAAAGCAACTTAAACAGTTTCGTAGGGCAAAGGACCCGGGCCTTTTAATTGGGTAGTTGTCACTGTCAAAAATAAATTACCAAACACTAACCAATGCATAAAACATCTAAAAACACGTGGAAACATCAAATATGTTGTACATTTAATGCGTTTTATGATTTTTAATTACCAGTGGAACCACTAAGAGTAGATGATTTGATGCTGTGAAACTATGACGTCATAGTGTAATATTTCATACAAAATTCCATATAAACGATCGTTTTGACATTTATTAAAAAGTAGCTGATTTGATATGTCAGTCAACTACCCTATTAAACACTGCCGTTCTTTGAAAAAAAACATAACTTAAAATGTTGCTTGCTTTACAATCTTTTTATTTTTTTATTTGATATTACACAGCATTTACAATATTTATTACAATGAATTATTTACTTGCACATTTGCCAATAAGGAATATCTATTTTATTAATTAAATTTAATAATATTTGTTGTTTTTTTAATCAAAATGATCGTAAAAATGACATTTACAACATCAAATACTAGTCTACTAATAATGATTGAGGAATAACAACAAAAAAATCTAATTAGTCCGTCAGTTAGATTATCAAAAAATATTGGATACGTATTTTTTATTTTGATCCGAAAACAAAAAATTAAGAAGATACAGTGCGTTAAAATTTTCCGGTCTGCAAAAAGTGTACTAAAAAGTAGTTGTACAATGACGTCACAAGCCCCAATCCTGCACTTTGATGGGACTTATCTTTGTAATTTCTTATTGATTTGATAAAATAAAAAATACGTATCCAATATTTTTTGATAATCTAACTTACGGACTAATTAGATTTTTTGTTGTTATTCCTCATTGGAACCTAATTGAAAATTATAAAAAACATTAAACATGGAATATAGGTAGGTATACATCACATTTGATTTGTCTGTGTGTTTTATTGTTAGGTTAGAGTCTGATAATAAATTTTTCACTGTATCAAAAAGCCTATTCTGACACAGCATAAATAAACACCATTTATTTACCGAGTAAAATACAATTAAATTTACCTAACCATAGACTGCTATAAGATTAAAACTGCACGGAGGGACACCTGACCACAGACGAGGCAAAGGTCAACCCATACTCATCCTCTTTTCCAATTAACCAAAAAACCGTAATTCCTGTAAACCGTAAAAACGGAATAACATCGGTTATGCCCCATTTAGAAGACCTTTGTTTCAGAACATTGAACGTCCCATTCACAGGGTGTTCAAATAAACGCCCCCTCTTTTGGGAGGTACTCTCGAGTGCTATTAAAATTTGTTCAACAAAACGTGAAGCTCTTTCGCCATAATTGAATTTGGGAATTGATTTGCACTATTGTTCGTTTATGTATAATGACGTCATAATTTTATTGGTTGGGATTTTATCGTTAGGCGGTAATAGTTTAACATGTTAACTGATTTTTATATTATTTAGTATTTTCTTATATTACTGAGTTATTTAGTTTTAATTTAGCTTATCTTTTCATACATGTAGTGTTCGCATTGGAAGATTATTTATGCAGTCTTATTTTTTTTTTGTTAATAAATAAAAACAAAATAAAAAAAATACATATATTGCAAGTAACAATTAATTAAAATATTAATATTATTATGTATTATTAATTTATTAATGTAAAAGTCGCTGGCAGACTAAAATATAATATGGTATAGATACAATTAATAAATATGTATTAGTAACCAGAAATAATCTATCATAATTTCTATCGGGAATACAGAATATTCCCCTCTCATAAATAATCCACCTTTATTAATATTGATGTGCAAATACGGAACCCAAATTGCTCGGACTTCGCAGTCATCGGTCATTTAGTAGCGGGGGCCTACTTTTCATATGGCTCTTATCTCGGCCAATATTTCAAAGAGAACCCCATTGTAAACCTACAATGGACCCAAAGATTAAATTCTTTGAAAGGTTTCAAAATAAAAATTTGCGTTTGGTGCAAGTTAAGAGAGTTGAGGGGAAACTATTACACGACTATACGAATAAAAGATTGTAATGCTTTTAGGGTTTGTATATGTACAAAACATAAAAAAACATATAGTCAGTGCAAAGGAAAAACAGAGGAACCGCTTGTCTATACTATCTACACTAATACTAATAATAAGATTATAAAGAGGAAAGATTTGATTGTTTGTTTGTTTGCATTGAATAGGCTCCGAAACTACTGAACCGATTTAAAAAAAAAATTCACTAATAGGAAGCTACTTTTTAGCCCAGGAACGCGAGTGAAGCGCGGAACAGCTAGTTTATTATAAAGGATAAGGATTGTTGGCGTCAGCTACGCAAAACTGCCAATGGTTGGTAGGAAACTTTAAAAAAAAATGTTTTAATTAATAAATTATTTATTTTTCTTAAATATAAAAACCTATGTCAATTACTTGCATATGTTTTAGTAAATAAAATATTTATTATTACTAAACTATAATTTAATTTTTAATTTGGACCAAACGTCTTCTGTTATTTGTGAAAGGGAAAATTTCCAATCATCCTGTGTGTCGATTGCATTGTACAGGTATAATGTATGAGCCTGCCTGTGCTACCTTGGGGCGGGGGTTATTTAATTATCATATTACCATAATACGTTATTTTTTTACAAAAGGTACAATTTAAATATTGTAATGTAATGCATCTTTTCGTTTTCGTTGATTTCGTTCGAATAAGGTTGATGTATTTTTTATAAAAAACCCATTTTTTTAATTTGTACTTGACAGCCAGTTTCCTTCTAGACTTTGTGTGCTTACCACCATCAGCCACATCATCACTGACCACGGTGACATTGTGGTCAAACACAGACAAATATGAGGCTGAGGAGCTAGGTTATTCTGGACTTACCGGCTAAAACCCCAACTACGCGCAGAGCCAGAACCTGCACTCACAACCGCGCCTAGATAGCCCGTCCTGGGGGAAGTGTGATATCTCCCCCCAGCACCCTCGCTGTCGTCCTTTTTAGGGTCACTTCTGGACCCTCAAAGCCCCACTCCAACTGGCTATGACCCTCACCTTTTATTACAGGGGAAAACTGCTAGCTACAATACCTTACCAAACCTTCTCTTGTTGTCCCCAGGTGTCCGATGACATCGGCTACGTGGTATACTCGGCTCTTGGCAGCTTCTATATACCATCCTGCATCATGGTGTTCGTCTACATCAGGATATACTTTGCAGCCAAGGCTAGAGCGAGAAGAGGCATCAGGAAGAACCCTCGGCCGAGGCCAGTGAGTATTGACCTTGAAGCTTCAACAACGAAATCTGCAAACAAAATTACAGCCCCATACATAACATAGTCAGAATGCTTACAACTACAGGGATTACCGACTTTCCTTCACACACATTAAGGCGATGATAGCTCAGTGGTAGTGACGTTGAATGCCAAGAAAATAGCCAGTGAGGTAAAACATCTTGAGGAAAGCATAGCACCTGACATAGCAGTGGTACCGCGGCTAGTATGGCTACCACCCTCGAAAACCTGTTGCCAAGCACCTACTGGTGTGTTCCGACAGCTACACTTGGGTGCCAGTTCCTTTCTAGGCTTTGTGTTCTTTAAATTCACTGTTATCAAATGTCCCATTTAGTTTATGCTAAGAGTTATCAAATGTCTAATATAGTTTATGCTTAGGGCTATCATAAATCCAATTTAGGTTATGCTAAGAGTTATCAAATGTCCAATTTAGCTTATGCTAAGTGTTATCAAATGTCTAATATAGTTTATGCTATGGGCTATCAAATGTCCAATTTAGTTTATGCTAAGAGTTATCAGATGTCCCATTTAATTTATGCTAAGAGTTATCAAATGTCTAATATAGTTTATGCTATGGGCTATCAAATGTCCAATTTAGTTTATGCTAAGAGCTATCAAATGTCCAATTTAGTTTATGCTAAGTGTTATCAAATGTCTAATTTAGTTTATGCTAAGAGTAACCAAATGTCAAATTTTGTTCCAGAATGAGCAGCAAACTAGCTTCATCAATCCGCCGAAGGGCACGCGTCCGATGCCCACCACGCATCCCATGCCTTCAGGGCATCATACTAGTACTAATAATAACGGGTTAGTATTACTACACTTTCTCTTCAAATTCATGAGTCCATTAATATAGAATGGTAGACATCCCCTGCGATTTTCTACCTTATAAAAAACTAGGACACTTATAGGCCGTAGTTTCAGAGTGAATAATTCCTATTATTTTCTAGGTTATATATACAATATATTGTATACGTCTACTAATTCTTCGATAATTTTGGTTAATTAAATTAGCTAAAAATAAAAAATCATATTTCTTTTTGAGATTTTAAATAGAGATCTGTGAAATTAAATTTAAACACTATCTAGAAGGTGTCAGGTTCAGATAACTTTTACAACCGCGGGCAAATCCATAAATGTGTCCGAATATTATTCTACTCTGAGTGTGGGCGTAATTATCTATATATGTTAGTTACTTTTACAAAAAAAGTTTATTTGTATATAGTGTATCAGTTAACTGGTTTCCATCGCTTAATTTACAGATATCCGTGTGTGAAGAATGTTCCAAGATATTTATTAATATTTATTAATAAATAAAATTAAAAAAAAAAAAAAAAAAGCCATTTATTCTACTACCAATATACACTTTAAAAACACATTAATTCGTTCATAAAATAATTTATACTTCATCGAAACAAACACTAACCAATGCATAAAACATGTAAAAACACGTGGAAACATCAAATATGTTGTACAATATTTCATAATTCAGCTAAAAATTGGTAATTCATAATAGTAATTTGAACATTTGATTTAGTTTATTATCTTTCTGTTGTACTATAAAATTATTTACATATAATAATAGCTTATTTAGGTTGTAGTCGCCTCTTTGGCGTAGGCCTCCCCCAAATCTTTCCATAAATTTCGATCCCGAGCAGCACGCATCCAATCTGGTCCACAAGTATGATTAAATACATCTCTCCATCGCTTTTTCATTAATATAACATGGTAATTACAATAAACTACAAAAGCATGGGGGAATTAGTTCGATTTACAAACATAAATCTCAAACTGATTCCCCTATGCGGTAAACAAAATCAAATCAAAACTCCTTTATTCAGTTTAGGCCCTATTAAGGCACTTATGAACGTCAACAGTTACAGTTTTACAATAGACTCTACTACCGAACTGAGAGGACTCCGGCAAGAAACTCAGCAATGCTTCTTTTTTTTTGGTGGATATTTTTTTTTTAAACTATATATGAAATGCAGGTTCCCCGATATAATTTCATTACTACCGCTCATTCCACCTCCAAGTAATCAACAAAGGAAACCTCAATCGCGCTATTAAGATCCAACCACAGCAATATATACACAGCCAAGACATTAATGGCCTGAAGACATCCCAAGGCACCAATCTGCCTGGTGTAAAAACTCCTCCTTTTTCGGAAGGTTTACGATGCTCTTATGGCTGCTTCGCCGGCTTGGCTTAACCAAATATGTTTTTGTTGTGTAGGTCTTAGGAGAGACTTTGCCGTGTCAATTTATTTGTTGTTGTTTGTTAGCTTATTCAAAGTTGATGAAGAAAAGTTCTGGTAATTTTTCAGTTTTTTTATTACAGTCAAATCATCGTAAATTACCAAAAATTTTACCAAAAATTACTTTGGTTTTGAAAATTTTTCGATCGACACTTAATTGCCGTTCGTAAGGGGAGCGATCTGGGACAACTTTTGGTGTGACCAGATTAATTTATTTTATGACATTGTTTTGGTGTGACCTGATTAATTATTTCTAATCGATTTACGAAATCAATTCGGTAATTAATATATTGTATTTTTTTTAAAAGTCTCAAAAGCTACGATCTTGAGTGTTGTGTGAAGATCTTGAGTTGTTTTAAAATGATGATTTCAATATTTTAGTATAGTAGGTAGGTACATTACCATTATTAGTAAAAACCGCTTAGTTAAAGAATTGGATTATAAAGGTTGTCGTCGTTATTAACTTCTCGTTCACACACTATCGTCGTCTTTACTCACACCTGTCGGTATAGACCGCAAAAATAACATTATTTAAAAAAAATTGTAAAAAAATAATATTGTCTCGAAAAATCTTAAGTTCCTGAGTGCATATGGCAATATACTTTTTTTATGTGTTAATTGCAATATTTTAGTAAAATTACTTGTGGATTGGTAGAAATATCCATATTTCCAATCGATTACAATCATTTGATTTCGATAGTCTGTCATCTGGCAACATTCTGGTTAAGTTTCAATGGCGGATGTACGTCAATTTAGTAAAATAAATATTTATAAGGTTTTCTAATACCCGGGTGAAACAAATATTGATAAAAATCAAATAGACATGAAAAAATACAACTTAATTTTTGAAAAGTAAATAGTCTTGACACGGGATGGGCCCAATTTTGCCCAATGTCCTTTGATATATTAATTTTATCTGTCACAATTTTAAATTTATATTCCTTGTGACTTAAATAATAATGTATAAGTTTATATCATGATCTGAATACTCTATAAGGTGTTAGGACTCATACAAAATGTATTTATTACCTTATAATCATAATTAAATAATAGATTTTATTTATATTGTATGTGGTAAAATAAAGATGGAATCAAACTATAAGAAAGAATAAATCATTATATTATTTTGGCTAGTAACGCCCTCTATGTGTGTGTGCTGGAATTGTTCAATTAATTTCGAAACTCAATTAAAAGATGGCGCTTATCTAGGTATGTTTGCTTTCACGTACATATTCAGATTTTACAAATGAATAAACAAACCTTATAGTAATCTAAATAAAGATCAAAATAGCACAGTGTAAGTCTCAAAATAGACTGCCATGGTATGGTATATCAAACATATTTTAAAATGGTTAAGATTTTTAAATAATTTGCTTTTAGTAGATTTATTCCTAAATATTAGTTTGGTTTCATCACTGTTTGATTTGAGTTTTTTTTATAGTAAAAGTTACCGTTTGGTGCCATTGCTTCGTCGATATTATCAAAATTGAAGCATTTCTTGTAAAGTATTATTAATAATTCACTATTATGTTGTAATTAAGTTTTTATTTATCATGAAATAAATTATGATATTGAATTGAAATTATCTTTACTATAAGATCCTGTACAAATTTTAACAAATTTTCTTAAATTTCACACAATATAGTATAACATTAAAGTTGCAAATAGAACTGTACTGTGGATTGTTTGCTGCTGGGCGTTCATTGATCTGAACATCATATTTGTACTATCATTCTCTTCGTCCTCTCTGAAAACATGAATTTTGTCAGTTTATTCAATAGGTACTAATATCCCTTAGTATTTCTGATATCCTAGTACCTTTCTACGATTAGCTTGTCGAGTTTAGTGCTACGTTGACTTGGTTGATGAAGATGATAAAGATGTCTCCTTAGTACTTCTGATATCCTAGTACTTTTTGCCTTATTCATTAATATTACGTTCCGTTGACTTGAGATTAGGATTTAATAAAGATGTGTCTTTAGAACTTCTGATATCCTAGTTCTTTTTGGCTTATTCATTAACCCTACATTGACTTTTTTTTATACTGCTAAGGTAGCAAGCAAGCATACGGCCCACCTGATGGTAAATGGTTACCGTCGCCTATCGCCATTGGCAATACCAGAGATATTGCCAATATGTTGCTGACCTGTTACAATGCCGAGAAGGCAAATTGGCTCTCATGTGCAATTGCCGGAACACACCGGTAGGTGCTTGGCGACAAATTTTCAACTTGAGGATGGTAGCCAGCCAGGCGGGGACTGGGTGATGAGTTTGACATAAACATGTCTCCTTAGACCTCCTGATACCCTAGTACTTTTTGCCATATTCAAAAACTATGTTGACTGACTTGTGTGATAGGATGGCATAAAGATATCTCCTTAGAACTTCTGATATCCTAGTACTTTTTGCTTTATTCATTACCCCGACATTGGTCTTGGGTGATGAGTTTCACATAAACATGTCTCCTTAAGACTCCTGATACCCTAGTACTTTTTGCCATATTCAAAAACTATGTTTACTGACTTGTGTGATAAGGATGACATAAAGTGGTCTCCTTAGAACTTCTGATATCCTAGTACTTTTTACCTTATTTATTACATTGACTTGGGTGATGAGTTTGACATAAACATATCTCCGTAGACCTGCTGATACCCTAGTACTTTTTGCCATATTCAAAAACTATGTTGACTTGTGTGATAAGGATGACATAAAGAGGTCTCCTTAGAACTACTGACACCCTAGTACTTTTTGCTACATTCATTAACCTTGACTTGGGTGATGAGTTTGAATAAAGATGTCTCTTTAGGACTTTTGATACCCTAGTACTTTTTGCCACATTAATTACCCCTACATTGACTTCGGTGATAAGTTTCACATAAAGAGGTCTCCTTAGAACTTCTGGTACCCTAGTACTTTTTGGCTGTAACGTAGCTCAGTCAGTCCATGCTTCAATAGATAAGTTTATGTAGCGACTGGCTAAGTAAAACTCATCTTTCAAAAATCTGTCGTCAAGAATCCACTAGTAATCCTACAGCTGTAAATATTGAGCCAGTTCACTCCATCCATTACTATAGTGAAATGAATTAAATTAAATAAAAATGAGAAAAAAAACATGTTTAAAATGCATAATCTTTATTTAACGAGGATGTATTGTAACGAGTTTAAATACATTTAATTTATAATGTTTTACCATACTGGACGGCATTTTCACTAGTAACTAATTATAATAAAAAAAAAAATTGTCATTAAATAAGTGCAACGCTATTTTTTTTACAACAGATTTTGTACATAATTTAAAAATAAATTTTATAGGGAAGTTTGTGCACAGACTAAAACGATTTGATATAGGTACCTAATTGTTTAAAAACAACTAAATTAAAGATATATATTAGAAATAACATTATTATAGCGTAGGTTTAGTTTATTTAATTGCTTATACCCTGTATATTTGTTCCACAATAAAGTTAAAATCGGATTTCTTATTAGAAATAACTTCATTATTGTATCTATAAAATATAATAGCGGAGGTAGCTGACAACCTATATCCCTCTGGAACGTGGGTGAAACCGCGGGGCGGAAAGCTAGTGGATTATAAGATTGATAACTGTTAATCGACTAGTGAAATCATATCCTGGGACATTCTTCACACACGGTTATCTGATCCCAAACTAAGTAGAGCTTGTACTATGAAAACCAGATACCTGATATACTACTTAAACTACTTTTTTTTTGTAAATACATACTTTTATAGATAATTACACCCAGACATAGGAAAAACATATTCATGCACACAAAAGTTTGTCCTGGATGGGAATCGAACCCATGACCAGTGACGTGATAGGTGTCTTAAACAACTGCGCCAACTGGCTTGTCAAATGAGACACTGTATACTGATTAAACCAAAAAATTGCCAAAATCTCCAAATTAAAGTATACATCATTTACATTCCAGTGAAAGTCAAATATCAACAATAGAAACACCACAAGTGCAGATACCGACAGTGACGTGTGACCTCGCTTCGGATATCTCCACGAGTGAAGCAGGGGACATTATACCCCCACCGCCTGATGAGCGCAAGGATACGCTGAAGGTGAGATTATGTCAAGGATCTGAAGTACTTGATAGTGCTAGTAAGGTAAGAAATAAATTAAAGCGCTTTATACAAGCTTTTAAAGAAATGTATGATTTAAATACTACATGCATCTATATTGATCATTAATCGCGCCGACAAGGTGCTTATTCAGTAAATGCTTATGTAAAGTCCCCATAATTCATATGTACAATATTTTTTACTATCTTTCAAAAACCGACCACCTGTTAGAGGAAGAAAGTAGATAGTGATCAGATATCGAAGATTTGTCTTTAAGATATTAATAATTACATTTCGTCCACAGGTTGTAACCTCAGCGCAAGTAACAAAGAATCCTTTAGCATCATGTCCATTAAGAAGTTCCACTCTCTCGGTAAATGGAGAGCTGCAGCTTCAACAGACTAGGGGCCGAGCTCCAAGCGTCGCCATCGACGCTGACATGGTCTCCGAGTTAGAACCTTCCTCCTCTGACTCCGGAGTTGTCAGCCGCTGCGGTGGCGTCAAACCCCTTAAGCTCCGGATCTTTAAAAAGACCGATAGAAGACAGGAGAAATCCCAACCTAGTAAATCAGAGTTAGAGCCGGCTCTACCAAAACCGCATAAACCTAGAGACCCTGAAAGGGAAAAGAAGAGGTTAGCGAGAAAGAAAGAGAAGCGAGCGACTCTTATTCTCGGTCTTATCATGGGCAGCTTTATAGCTTGCTGGCTGCCGTTCTTCTTCCTGTATATTCTTAAAGCGGCGTGTAGACGTTGCGTGATCCCTGGAAGTGCGTTTGCCATCGCCTTCTGGTTAGGTTACATGAACTCTGTATTAAACCCTGTAATATATACTATATTTAATAAGGATTTTAGAAGAGCGTTTAGGAGGATACTGTTTAAGTGATGTTTGGCTTACCTGTGCTGTTATCGTTGCGTGGCCAACCGCATCATGTTGGCCCAAAGGAGAGCAGCACCGGGTCTGTACAATGTACGTTAAAAACGCCAGTCATAATTCTGGACTATTTGATACTAAAATTCTGTGTATGTAGTTTCAGAACAAATCATTGGCCTGATAATGGTGGTAGCGTTTTCAAATTCATTGATATTTAAAAAAACAAGGTATATTTTTTTTAAATCACTGGATATTCCATCGTAATAAACTAATGGAGGTCGATTCTGAATATTTCTAAATAAATAAACTCAACAAGATGTTTTTGTATGCTTACCATATTTACGGATTTTATATTATATTCTTTTATCTGAGCACAAATTCATTAAAAGAAAGAAATATTTGTTTTATTCTTAATGTTTGAGTCGTAGCGATTATTTACTAACAAACAGAAATTTGTTTTTTTTACTGATTTTGAATATGGGAAAATATAAAACTACATCTTGTATAGTGTACATTTCAAAAATATTTACGATTAGGATTCGAAGCCAAAGATGACAGTGATCAATAAAATAGATATTCAATAAAAATAGTATTTGTATAAAATACAAAAAATAGAGTTTTTATCAACTATTTGTCTTAGGTCGGCTTGTTACTATTTTTAAGCTTTTTATTAGATACTCTAGGGTCACTTTATGGATTTGTTTACCAAGACTTAACATGGGTCCTTCTGAAATACAATAAAGAATAAAATTAAAGTGAAAAAAGTAATAAAATTTAAAACAGTCAGTGAAATGAATCTACGTACAAAAACACTGACTAATAACAATTAAAATGAAATTTTCTTTATTATCCTAGTAAATAATGACTATATCTTTCAAATGAAACATCCCATTCTAAAATTGCAATACTTAACAAAATTAAAATTATTGATAACGAAAAATTACAAAAACTTACTTTACCATGAAGTGATCTCGGTATAATTTATTTGCTAATTAAAATGGATTGTAAAATATATAAAAATATATTAATTTTGTAGAACATTTAATTATACATAGCGAAATCATAGAAAAATGTATAGTAATCAAAACTAAAACTGCAAAATCACTAATGGATTTGAAATGATTATAGTTACATACGTATGATAAAAATATTCTTTTTAAATACTGTAAAATATAAAAAAGGAATTTCATAGCTTTAATGTTATAATTTGTAAAACAATAGTTTATTAGCATTTAGCTGTACCGTTTAAAACTTCAAACAAATTATAGATGAATAACATTTATATATTTTGAATATTTTCTTTTTGATAATTTTGTGAATAGTTCTTCGAAAAGTCATTCGAAGATTGCAGAATTACCCATACGCTTGAGATATGTACAAATTAAATTAGAATGTTTGTCTTATTTGCTAATAAAATATAACGTCCTAAGATTCACAACAATCAAACATTACACATTCAGTTAAAATTCTGATGTAAAAATATTTTCACAAGAAATCAATTACGTTTTCGAATACATTTTGTAGCAAGAAAACTTTGCTGTAGTAATAAATTCCTAATAAAAATCCAATTTCATCTAAATATATAAAAGGGAAGGATGACTGACAGACTGACTGATCTATCATCATACAGCGGATCGAGCTGAAATTTAAAATATACGGATAGAGCTATTATGACGTCGTGATCCGCTAAGAAAAGGATTTTTCTTATAAATTCTACCCCTAAGGGAGTAAAAATAATCACGGGGCGGTAAGCTAGTGTACATTATTTTTTAATCATTAAATATTTTAATCGTAATAATAAATATTTGGGTAATTAAAAAAATTATAAATTTTAATTACGTAAACATCAAACTGTTAGCTATTTTCATGTTGTAGAAATTAAAACGAATTTTCTACAAATAAAAGTTTGTAAAGGGTTTCTTGTGAAAAATGTCATAAATAAAAATAAATCACGAGCCTCTCCAATAAATGTAACGTTTGTAACAGAACATTGTAAGGATTCGGTGTTTAAAATAAAAATGAGGAACGTGTCATAAAAGTAAAAAAAAAAATTGTTAATTATTAAAAAAAAATATTTATTATCTTGTTATAGGTATGTCGAAATTGATAGTTCATTTTTTTAAGTATTTTTTATCTTAAGTTAAAAAAAATCACCTTTCCATGCCCTTTAATCATGTATTCTAGCCCGTATTTTTGTAAACAACTCATTGTTCTAAATATTCTTAGCAAAAACAGTTATTACTATACGGCATTTGATGAAATTTTCTGTTATCTCAATAAATCGTAACTACTGAAAGAGCAAAAACCCCTTTATTTCACTTTTATGTAACTTTTATCTCTACTTACTGATGATAAATTATTGTTACAATATTTTTTTTGTACGAAGCTAAATAACAACTTGAATTATTCTTTAGAACTTTTTCAGAATATTTATTACGTGTTATATATTTTTTTGTTTTTTTTTAATAAAATTAATTTAAGTCTGCTTTTATGACACGGCCCTAGAAACTTATAGGATAATTCTATTTTTAATTAAAAAATGACTGTGCCTCTGTGCCTATCGATCAAGCACTACAACACAATAAAATGCACATTTTAAAAATAATTTGTAAATACACCTTAATATTTTTTCTACGTCTACACATTTGTTAAAAATATATTTTATTAATATCTAATATAATGGAGATTTCACTGGACTGTGACTTTACTGACATAGTGATTTGACAAGAATTTATCCAAAAAACAAGTGTTTTTTAACAAATGTGTAGAAAACGAAAAGATCTTTTCAAAATGCGCTGGCCGCAATTTTGTTTGTCTTTGTAAATATTGTACTTAGTAGACGGTTATGTAAGTTAGTCATTAAATGGTAATTTTAAAATTAATTAATACCAAAAAAGAACACCAAAAACTTCCTGTACATTTTTCTAATCTTATGAATAAATTTTATCCGTAATAAAATTAATATCCATGTATAATATTTACGTAATTATTATAAATATCCATCTTTTAGATTATATTAAAGTTCCTTAAAAAATTTACAAAAAATTCAAACAATTTTATGTTGTCGCTTAAATTTTTAAACTATTTAGTAGCAAAAAATGTATAGACATATGATTAGGACTAATTATTTCATTTATTCTCATATATTTTATGTACCTACCTATTTATCAAACTATAACCTACGACTGAGCATAGTTTATAAATCTTTTTCAATCTGCATTATTGTATATAACATTATCCATAGATTATTGCAAAGATACATTTAAAATTATTATAATATGAGCAACAACGACAATTTAATTCTAAATTGGTGTAAAACTAGATTTCTTGAATTAGACAATTTTAAAATTAAACTAATTAAGTAAAAAATAATAACAATGCAACACCATTGCTGTATAAATACTAGTTTTTAGATTAATCGCTAACGTTACTATTATGTACTGAAATCAAGAGCAATAGAGAATTCTTTTTTACTTTTTTCTCTTCTTAAAAAGGTTTTTCATATAGTCTTCCAAGGTGTGTGTGATTGATCAAATTAAATAGAAGTAAAAAACATTATTAAGTTACGAAACACCAAAATAATGTTATTATATTTTTTAATTGTTAATGCGGAGTAACAATTTTTTATAAAAATCTAGAACCCCACAATTATGCCCGAGCCCTTGCAAATTGTGCTGGTTCTACATAAAGGCGGTAATTTTTATCGCATTTTTTTTTTCAAATATTGTTCTAATGACATTCTGCCGTTCGCAAATGTTTTTTGAATAAAAAAAAGTTAAAATATTATGTTTTTTTCAACAAAATAATTGTATTGCGAGTTATTTTTTAAATATTATCAACTATTCTGATCAAATACAGGTTTTGTACAATCTTAAAAGTTACGTAAAGTAATATCGCCATGAATTTCTTTAGAGAAATAATTATTGACAAAACTATATAGAATGTTTTTAATATTATAAACAAATATAATTACATATAGGTGGCTATTCTATATACCTACTATAATTAGAAAACTTGTTCAATAAAAAAATTGTTCTAAATTTATATTTAAATAAATAAAAACACTATTTATACTACTTATAGTACTTATAATCTATTATAGAATTTGTTAAACATTTTAATTTTAAACAAATTCGGAATGTGTTACGTTTGTATTGTTCTTTATATACCTAATTATTATTAAATAAGATTATACGATTAACTATTAATTCTTATCGACTCAAAGAATTGTAAATGAAGAAATATACGAAGTACCAAATATACAAATTTTAATCTTTAATTGAATAGTTTCATTCACACACTGTACCTGTATAGGAGAAAAATCCAAATGTTTTCAAGAAGCTGAAATTAATATCCGGTGATATTATTGAGGATAATCTTGGAAAATCAGATGAAGACAGGAAAGAACTGCAGAAGAAATGTAACATTGTATTTCACAGCGCTGCTTGTGTGAGGTATGCAATTAATTATTAAAACGAATTATGATAGTATATACATTCCACAAGTAAACTAGGCGATCAACAAATATATAGAAAAAATCTATTATGTGTAATCTACAAGCGCGTTACAGAGGAATCTAACATTTTGACGGGATAAAAAGCACTCCATATGATAATTTAAACTATGACCAAATTGTAACTAAATACATTCAGCCATTACGACGTGATTAACAACAATGCACACACATTTAAATATGCTGGTCTACAGAGGACCAACATATTTTTGGCGTTTGGGGTAGAAACTCTGGGGCCTTGGGGACCGGAGGCTCATCTTCTGTTCAAAGAGGTCTCCTATCGACTCATGCAGGCCTCTCATGACAAGAAGGCTGGCACGTATTTTGCACAAAGAATTAGCATTGCTATTCAGCGTGGCAATGCGGCCAGCCTTCTTGGCACGCTACCGCTAGGCAGCGATTTGAGACAAATTTTTTACTCATAAGTAGGTAGTAAGAAGTTTTTATTTATTTTTTTATGTACATAGTTAATGTTAGTTTAGTTTAGATTATATAGTTTTAATTTGTATGTATATATATTTTATTTCATTTAATTAAAATAAAAAATATCCTGGGACAATCTTCACACACGGTTATCTGATCCCAAACTAAGCAGAGCTTGTACTATGGAAACCAGATAACTGATATACTACATATACTACTTTTTTTTTCTTTTAGCCAGCTGTTTGAAGAGTTAATATATTAGGTATTTCTTTCATACAAATATAGTGTTTTTATGAATAATAGTGTGAAATTTCATAATAACACATTAAGTCTATACATTTTTCTGGCTTGTCAGAATGGCAGGAATTATAAAAAGAAAAAGCAAAATAGCAAAAACAATTGAACCCATAAATATCGTAAAACATTTACACCACAATTTACGATTTGATTTAATCATTAAATAGAGAACATTTGTCAAAATTGTTTGTGATAAATTTACTGTATAACTCCATCTTTGGAATAGATAAGAATCTTTATTAGCGAAATTCAAAATAGTTATAAACAATAGTAAAGCTCCACTCATTACAAATATTAAGGTCGCTAAAAGTGCACGACGTAAAACCTCAAAAGACCTATTAGTATCTGTGCTTTTTACCAGAGACCACAAAACCATACCATAGATTAATATATTCAAGAGTAACGGTAATAGTAATACTATGGGCAATATTATCAAAACTATGTCTACGTACATAATTTCCTCAGTAACAAATAACTCTAGAGAAATCATAGTAACATATAAAATTATTGATGATATAAAAGGAATGCCCCATGCAAATAATGCACTCTTCAGATATCTCCTAGGGATATTAGTATTGAAAACTTTAACTATTTGAAGATAAAATAAAACACAAATAATAAACAACCAAAAATGAAAAGATACGTAGAAGAACAGTGTGAGAGTAAGTATGAAAAAGCCGTATATAGCAGTAACGATAGACGTAATAGGAGTTACAAAAATTAAAACTATATGTGAAACTGAAGATCCAAAACTAGCAAAAATTGCGTTCAGAAATATATAATTTTGAAAATTTCGAAACTCAGGTAATCTTATCCATGACACCACACCCAGGAATATGATGGCTAAAGAGGATGTTAAACTGATTAATAGCAAACTAACTGCAAATATTGATATCCAGACGCTCTCTTCGTATTGTTGAGGTGAAGTAGAATTCGATGTATCCATTTCCTTAATAATAAATTGGCCTGAAACAGAAATAAATAATATATTATATCACGGCATCGAGTGTTGAGTCATAAATAAACATGCTAATTTAAAAACATTATTATATAAATACACATAAAGCCTAAGAGGAAATTGTCGTGTTGCTGTCGGAATACACCGGTGGTAGGTGCTTGGCAAAAGATTTTGAAATTTTGAACTTTGGATGGTAGCCAGCTTAACGAGTACTACAAAGAACCTACATCGTGCTCATTTATTCAGTTTAGGCCCTGAGTCACATATAAACCTCGAAAGTTACAATTTACTCTACCACCGGTCAGATCGAAGCTGATGAAGCTCGTAAAAGTACACAACAACCTACACAAAACCGATTAAGCTACCATCCTCGACGGCGAGGACCACCGCGACGTCCCACTCAGTCTCGCCCCGTTCTAGCTGCTACTAGTAATCCGACCCCAATAAGTCGTAAGTGTCGTAACTCGTAGAAAGCCCTCCCCATCTTTCGGTAACGCCCGAGCCGAGGTTCGTACCCCATTCGGGAGCACCCTCAATCATGATTACCTAAATGTCTGGCTGAGTGACCTCTGCGCTCGCCGATTTATCCGATAAGGTTGATGCAGCCATCAGAGGCTACCAACAATAGTTCTTTCCAAAAAAAAAATATACCACCGGGTCGGAATACACATATTGAGAAGACTCCGGTAAAAATCTCAGCAAGACTTCTTTCTTTTGAATCAGTTGGTGAAGGAGCCACTGAAATAAATATCAGTAGTTGGTGAGGGATATCGCTATAAAACACTTCCTAGTCTCAATTGAGGGGTCGGCAATGTATGGCCAACCTTTCCAAAGCCGAGAAGGCAACTGACTCTCAAGTGCATCTGAAACGCACATTTTGTTTTCTATTGCCACAAAAAACTCTGCGTTTATTAAAAATATTCATACCTGTTAGATTGTGAATCTCCTCCAGTTTTTAAAGATAAAAATTTACGATATGGATACGGCATCAGCACATTTTGCCACACCTATGTACTAAGTACCTTGTTCGACTTCATCAATTTATGACACTTATTCTACTCGCAGCGTCACCCGCAAAGAAGAGGTTTCATTCACTAATCACAGCTCAGATCTCAAAGGACACGACTCAATGATACGATACAATCATATAATAACAACCATTGTAGTGTATTTTAAAACACATAAAAATACATGTAGCTCTCGACTTATAAATTGAACTAATAAACAGGAGAACAGAGATATTGTTTTGTTATATAGGTAAATAATAATAGGAAACGCTTAAAATTAATAAATTTAAATCAACCATGTTATTTCCTTAATTATGAAATATCTAAACTACAATTTGCATGACTATTTAATAATTTGACTAATAATAAATATTTTTTTAATGCACATTATTTATGAAATCTCAAAAATACTGTTTGAATTGTGTACGATAAACATTGTATTCCTAATGTCCTTAACTGCCTGTAAATGTACTTATTTGTATTAAGTTGGTAAATTGAATTAAAAGCAGATAAGATCATTTTTTATTAATGAAACAATAACACTATCTTTTAAAGTATAATTTGATACGATAACATCTACAGAAGTACAAAACTATGTAACAGATAGCCAATAACGCTCCAATATACTAACTGAACTAACAATTTTATTGAAACATAAATCTAGTCAAAAAATGAAGGTGGAGTTAATGATTGTCGAGAGTAGGTGTAGTGTATGGATGATAGTAGTTTATGATACTGTTGCATAATAGGGGTTATTAAATACGAGTGTGAGTTTAAGTACCGAGCCGTAGGCGAGGTTCTTAATAGTATCACACGAGTTTTTAATACCTAATTATGTGCAGTATCATACAGTACTTTATCTAAACTCATATAAATAATGTAATTTTAAAAAAATAGAAAAATCGATAGTATTTTTCTACCAACTTTAAAAAAAAAACAATGCTTTTTTGGTCAAAATGATATATGTAGGCAATTAATAGAAAAAAAGTTATTTTATAGCATTATCTTGGGAACACAACTGTACTTTAATGACTCATTATACACGGGTGTGCCTAAAGTGGGTCATTAAAGTACTGATTTTGATTTCATAATAAGAACATTACGATATGAGAGTAGATAAAATCTATTATACATTTTCCTGACTTCTCATAATGACGGCAATTACAATAACAGAAAGCAAAATAACAAAAATAATTGAACCCATAAATATCGTAAAACATTTACACCACAATTTACGATTTGATTTAATCATTAAATAGAGAATATTTATCAAAATTGTTTGTGATAAATACACTATATTACTCAAATCTAGATCACTTTTATTAACTAAACTTAAAATAATTGCGAGCAACATTAAAGCTCCACTCATTACAAATATTAATGTCGCTAAAATTGCACGACGTAAAACCTCAAATGACCTATTAGTATCTGTGCTTTTTAACAGAGACCACAATACCGTACCATAGATTAATAAATTCATGAGCAACGGCACCATTAACACTATGAATAATAATATAAAAATTTCGTCTTCGTACTTGAATTCCTTTGAATAGAATAATTGTATACACATCAGAGCGACGTATAAAATAAATGATGACATAAAAGGAATGCCCCACGCAAATAATGCACTCTTCAGATATCTCCTGGGGATATTAGTATTGAACACTTTAACTATTTGAAGATAAAACACAACACACACAACAAACAACCAAAAATTAAAAGATACGTAGAAGAACAGTGTTAGGGTAAGTATAAAAAAACCGTATATTGCCGATAGTATACTGTCATAGTCAGAAATAGTTACAAAAGTTAAAGTTATATGTGAAAGTAAAGACGCAAAACTAGCAACAATTGTGTTCAGAAATATGTAATTTTGAAAATTTCGAAACTCAGGTAATCTTATCCAAGACACAACACCTAGGAATATGATGGCTATAGAGGTTGTTACACTGGTTAACCATAAACTAATCAAAAACATTGTAATCCATGCGCCGTCATCCTGTTGTTGAGGTGAAGAATTCGATGTATCCATTTCCTTAGTAATAAATAAGCCTGTAAAAGAAATAAACCGATATATCAAAGTCGGGAAACCGCTGGATGCGGGTAGCGCAAGACCGGCCATCGTGGAGATCCTTGGGGGAGGTTTTTGTCCAGCAGTGAACGTTTTTCGGATGCCATGATGATATGTCATCGAGTGTTGAGTCATCAATTAACAAATACCAAATACATATTCCAAACGGTAAAGTGGAATAAAAGTCTACTTGAGAGCAGAGGTACCTACTGTATTTGACCACAGTCTTAACATGGTACTGATTATGTGGCTGAAGGTGGCAAGCATAGAAAGCTTACGAGGAAACTGCAGTGTAGCTGTCGGATCACACTCGGTTCTTGGTAAAAAAAAATGAACTATAGGGTGGTATGGCGAGTAGAACTACAAAGAACCCTACCATCGTGCTATGATATCCTCAGGAATCAGGAAGATTTTCTTACCTTCAACCTTTGTAACACCTCCGACGCCACTGCTAAGAAGCTAGGTATCGTCACCCAATAACTCCAGATTTCCGAGTGACCGCTAGCATTCGTAAGAATGCGTATGAGAGATTATAACAGCTCCAGTAATTATTAAAACACGCAGAATACGTGTAGTAGCTCTTGGATTATAAATGAACTGAGAGACGTTGTTTTGATAAACGTTAGGACAAGGATACCCTTAAAATTAACTCGATGATTAATACCTTATTATTTCCTCAATAGAATACCTAATAAATACTAACATTATAAAGAGGTAAAGATCTTTTGTATGTGGGGAATACTTTGTAGGTAATCTCTGGAATTTATGAACTGATTTGCAAATCTTTTAAAGCTACACTACCCTCATTTATTTAGCTCAGTGGTAGCAACGTCGAATGCCGTGACAAAGGCACGAGGTTATTTCGGTGAAAGAAAACATTATCTTCCTAGTGTACTTTATTGTGACCGCCTGACAGGTTATTATCCTCAATTAATACCTACCGGTGTATTCTGAAAGCTGTACCTGAGAGCCAGTTTCCTTCTAGCCTGTGTTCTTACCACCTTTGGCTACATCATGACTGACTGACTCAGATCTCTCGTCAAACATAGACCTATGCGTATTCAATCATGATTGACTAATAACTGATGCCCTGCACGCCTTGTGCGAATAATAGATGCCCTTACTATATACCTAAGGGGGAATATCATATAGAAGAATACAACCAACTTGTTGAATATCCATCGCTGGAGAATAGGGAGCCAGTAAGTTTAATTTTGAACATTTGCAGCTTCATATGTTTTGGATGGCATTTCATCGATCAACTATCTTTTGTTTCATCTAAGTTGACGATTTGCATGGACTTTTGTAAAATTGCCCAATTTTAGGCGAAACAGATAGGTATGTTGATGAAATGCTATCCGAAACATACATGAAGCAAATTAACCCTACAGGTCGGCTTAGTAGTTTTGCTAACTCTCTTCTCCCTAACTGGAGCCCTAAGACCACGCATTTCTAGTAGTTATTATGCTATATCTATTACACTCGGGAATAGGGATGATGACTGGGTAAAAAATAATTAATTCTATTTAGTCCGTCAGTTAGGTTATCAAAAAAATATTGGATACGTATTTTTTATTTTATTAAATCAATAAAAACTTACAAGGATAGGTCGCATCAAAGTTCAGGAGTGGGGGTTTGTGACGTCACTTCTGTGTAAAAAGTGTACTAAAACGTGACGTCACGCGATATTTATACGCACTGTATCTTCGTTATTTTTTGTTTTCAGAACTAAAGAAAATACATGTGTCCAATATTTTTTGGTAAACTAACTGACGGACAAATTTTTTTTTTTTAGTCATCACCCCTATTGTGTAGTTTCCAGGGATTATGTCAAAGATGTTTTTGAAACGGATCAGTTTCTGGAAATTACCCTCCATATACACACAGAAACTCATAGGTACTCGCATTCAAACCAGATAAGATACGATTAAATGTTATTAATGAAACCGTGACATTATTTATCAAACGATTTGAAACGATAACATCTGCAGAAGTACAGATGTCCACGCCTCCTTCAATAAGCAACATGAACTAACGATTGAAACATAAATCTAGTAAAATAAATTATTGTTTTTTTGTGAATTGTCAAGAGTAGTTTTAGTGTATGGATGATAGTGTGTGTGAGAATTATATAATGTGAAATGCTATTTAGTATTATACATTTTCCTGTCTATTTATAAAGCAGCAATAACAAAAACGAAAAGAAAAATAGTTGAACCCATGAATATCGTAAAACATTTACTCTCAAGACGCGGTTGGCGTATTTTGTGATCTTTCCAAGGCATTTGATTGCGTAGATCATCACACCCTAGTTTTAAAACTCCAACACTATGGAGTTCGCGGAGTGGCACTAGATCTTGTAACATCTTATCTGTGCAGTCGCCAACAAAAAGTAGGTATTAGCGGTACTACGTCCTCGGGGTCTTTAGTTAAAACAGGCGTACCGCAAGGATCAATTCTAGGCCCATTTTTGTTTTTGGCGTATATCAATGATCTGCCCTATATGGTTAATGAATTGTGCGATATAGTTTTATTTGCAGATGATACTTCCTTAATTTTTAAAGTGGATAGAAAAGACACAGAGCTTACACAACTTAATGACACGTTATCAACTATATCAAAATGGTTTGCGGCCAATAATCTGATGCTTAACTCCTCTAAAACTAAATGTATAAGATTTTCGCTCCCCAATGTTGCTAAGAGTGACAGTCGTGTCCTAGTCGATGATGTTAGTCTCGAACTGGTTGATACGACAGTTTTTCTGGGCATAACACTAGACAGCAAAATTCAATGGGGCCCTCATATAGAAAACTTAGCTAGCAAATTGAGTTCCGCCGCTTTCGCAGTCAGAAAAATTAGACAAATAACAGATGTGGCTACAGCTAGGTTGGTTTACTTTGCGTATTTCCATAGTCTAATGTCCTACAGTCTTCTGTTATGGGGCTCAGCTGCGGATTTGGAATCTATCTTTATCTTGCAGAAAAGGGCCGTTCGTGCAATTTATTGCTTGGGTCCTCGCGAATCCCTACGGAAACGGTTTATGGAATTTGAGATATTAACCTTACCGTCGCTATACATCTTTGAAAATATTATGTTTGTCCGTAAAAATTTAAATTTATTTGACACTAACAGTAGTCGCCATAACCTAAACACAAGAAACAAAGATAAAATTGTTACACCTAGATTCAGGCTAGCAAAAGTCAATAAGTCTTTTCTCGGGAACTGCATTCGTTTTTATAATAAAATCCCATATGAAGTAACTAAGATGTCGTACAATAAATTCAAACAGTATGTTAAACAGAAATTAATCGACAAGGCCTACTATAAGGTGGCTCATAACGTTGAAGACAAGAATACATGGTTGTAGTAGCTTCTCTCTGCACTTGCGTATATTTGGAACAGGAATAACATAAATTTAAAAAAGAAAGATCCACAAAAAAAAATGTAGCCTTGCTGAGTTTCTTGCCGGAGTCTTCTCAGTTCAAGTGTATTCCGAACCGGTGGTAGAGTCTATTGTAATGTTTGTAACTATTGACGTTCATAAGTGCCTTACCAGGGCCTAAATTGAATAAATGAGTTTTTGATTTTGATTTGATTTTGACCACAATTTACGATTTGATTTAATCATTAAATATAAAACATTTATCAAAATGGTTTGTGATACATTATAATTTCACCAATTTATGTCACCATGTTCCTTAACTGAATTTAAAAAATATATAAGTGCAAACAACATTAAACCCCACTCATTACAAATATAAAAAAAAATTAAGGACTAAAGTTGGTAGCCTCTGATGGCTGCACCGACCTTACCGGTCAAATCGGCGAGCGCAGAGGACTCTCAGCCGGGTAACATTTAGGCCCACCTAACTTTAATCACGCCCGAGCACCCTCGAATGGGGTACAAACCTCGGCTCAGGGCGTTACCGGGGGAGGGGGAGGACTCAGTACGAGTTACGTAAATTATAAACATAGTCAATAAGTCTGTCCAAGTTTTATAAATCAGGCAATCTAAGCAATACTATATACCAACTTCAGAAACTTGGGGTGAATAGGGGTGAAGTCAGTGTTTGCCGCAAGGGAAACGTCCCGTTACGTCCCGACGACGTTTCTAACACGAAACATAATTGAAAACGCGATTTGGTATTTATGTTTATGTGTAATAAAGGTTTGGCGGCTTGGGGCTGATATTATCTTGATAATAATTATAATTATTAAATATCCTGGGACATTCTTCACACACGGTTATCTGATCCCAAACTAAGCAAAGCTTGTACTATGGAAACCAGATAACTGATAGACTACATAAACTACTTTTTTTTTGTAAATACATTTTTATATAGTTAATTACACCCAGACACAGGACAAACAGACATGTTCATGCGCTCAAATGTTTGTCTTGGATGGAAACCCATAACCAGCGGCGTATAGGTGGTGTCTTAACCAACTGCGCCAACTAGCTTGTCATAAATTGACGAACGTCTTTTACTAATACGAGTTATAACTGTCTGTTTGATACCTTTTCACGCCTGAACTGCTGAACCGATCGCAATGAGGCGATGATAGCTCAGTGGTAGTGACGTCGGATGCCGCGACGAAGGTCGTGGGTTCGAATCCTACAATGAGCTTGAACTTTCGGTGAAGGAAAACATCGTGAGGAAACCATAGCACGGTGGTAGGGTACTTTGTAGTACCCGTCTGGCTGGCTACCACCCTCAAGTTGAAAATCTGTCGCCAAGCACCTACCGGTGTGTTCCGGCAATTGCACTTGAGAGCCAGTAATTGCCTTCTCGGCATTGTAACAGGTCGGCAACACATTGGCAATACCTCTGGTATTGCAAATGGCGATAGGCGACGGTAACCACTTACCATCAGGTGGACCGCCTGCCTGCTTGTCAACTTTCTGATAAAAAAAAAAAAAAAAAGAAATTTGGCACGTAGAAAGTCTATAATATGGACATAGAGGAGGACATAGACTTCTTTTTATCCGAGCACGAACTAGAAATGTATACGTACATTAGTACGTAGCTGTGTCTTGATATGTCACGACCTTTTTTCAGTCGGGTTTTTTTTAGTTTTTAATGACCGTCTTGTTTAAATATTTATAAGATTTTATATAAGTGTATGTACACACGACCACAGATCAAGCTACACACTGCGGCACCTTATGCGGTTGTAATAGGAGCTATTTTGCAACAAAAATGTGTAGCTTGATCTGTGGCCGTGTGTACCTATGTTACATAATACTTTTTAAACTCTCGCGAACACAATTCATGTTTTTTTTTTTATATTTTCTATGTTATATGTTGCATACACTAACGGGTAACAAGTGAAACAAGTGTAGCTAGAACAGCAGGAAATATAACAAGATACCAGTGGCGAAGGGTCCATACAAGCCGATTCCCATCGACTTACCTTTTAAAAATCCCAGTCCCACAGATTCATCATTTCAAAGCCACTTTTATATAAAATACACTGTAATTAAGTATAAAATTATCGGTGTTTATGAACGGCTTACCCTCGCCATAATTTCACCCCTCGCCATTGCTAGATACACATCTTATCTGAAAATAAAGGCTTGTAGCGACCCCTGTCAGCTACATAGTTCAGACACCGAATGGATAGATGACGCTGCAATAGATCAACACTACAAACAGAACTATAAACATACAAATCTACATCGCGCTAGTGAAGTTTGTTCGCAGATACGCATATATACCAGATTCCTACATCAACAATTTGACCGCGTTCCCCAGGCACGATGACCCAGCCTGGTGGAAGATCTTCCCTTTTCAATGGAGGAATCTGAATCCACCTTGTTCCTTCATAGTTCAAAGCCACTTTTATATAAAATACACTGTAATTAAGTATTAAATTATCGGTGTTTTTTTGAACGGCTTACCCTCGCCATAATTTCACCCCTCGCCACTGCCAGATACACATCTTAACTGAAAGTAAAGGCTTTTATTATTTTTAAATTAGTATAGATAACTATTATACAACCAACAATTATTAATTTTAAAGCTGCAGATACGTCGCCAATTAAAGAAAGGCAGATAAACAACTTGCAAACATTTAAAATAAACACAGAATCTTCAGAAACTCGTAGTTTCTTAAAGCAAACTCGTGAAAGTTCTAAATTCAGTTAAGCGTAAAGTTTAATCATCCGGCGCGAGACAAGAGACGACTTAATAACTCGTAAAATCAGCTGAAACCGACCGAGTTTCAATTTAATATACAATTTGATCATTTTAAGACTAAAGATTGTTAAGTTATAATATTAAAATTGACGGGGTTTGGTGAGATAATTAAGTGAGTAATGGTCTACTGCGTATTTTTTTTATAGTCCTGTTAAAATTTGGATGCCTTGCCGATTTATATAATTTTTAAGTTTTTGAAAGACATAAAAGGTAAATATTATACAGCCCCGGATCTAAGGGGGGCAAGTGCCCCGGATCTAAGGGGGGCAAGTGCCCCGGGCGGCAGTTTCATGGGGGCGCCAAATCCTTGAGACAAGAATTCGAAATATCGAACAAATCAAGCCTTTTTACCTACAATCTCATAGGTTTTTATTTAGATATAAATAAATATCTCGCGACATTTCTTCACACACGGTTATCTGATCCCAAACTAAGCAGAGCTTGTACTATGGAAACCAGATAACTGATATACTACATATACTACTTTTTTTTTTGTAATTACACTGGATGGGAATCGAACCGACGACCAGCGGCGCGATAGGTGGCGTCTTAACCAACTGCGCCAACTGGCCTGTCAAAGTATGTAGGTAATATGCGATTTTGTCAAAGAAATTTTTTTCAATGAAATCTCTTTAGAGAACAAAGAAATATCTTTGTTGTTGATCACAACTTTGTATTAACTCTGAAACAGGATAAGACTAATTGGCACGCTATAATAGGGGTGATGACTAAAAAAAAAAATTAGTCCGTCAGTTAGATTACCAAAAAATATTGGACGTTTTTTCTTTAGTTCTGAAAACAAAAAATAACGAAGATACAGTGCGTATAAATATCGCGTGACGTCACGTTTTAGAACACTTTTTACAGAAAAGTAACGTCACAAACCCCCACTCCTGAACTTTGATGCGACCTATCTTTGTAAGTTTATATTGATTTGATAAAATAAAAAATATGTATCCAATATTTTTTGATAACCTAACTGACGAACTAAATAGAATTAATAATTTTTTTACCCAGTCATCATCCATATTAAAGTAATTATTGCCATTATGATATTCAAGATATGGTAAAATCAAAAAAAATGGGGAATGCTAAAAAATAATTGATTCTCAAAGTGGGCGGTACATGAAATAAGTTTAGAACCTCTGGTCTATAGGCTGCGGTAACCGCTTACCATCAGGCGGTCAGTATGCTTGTTTGCTACCTTAGTAGCATTTTTAGGGTTCCGTACCCAAAGGATAAAACTCCGCTGTCTGTCTGTCTGTCTGTCTGTCCGTCTGTCACCAGGCTGTATCTCATGAACCGTGATAGTTAGACAGTTGAAATTTTCACAGATGATGTATTACTATTGCCGCTATTACTTGTTGTTATAGGGGCAAAATAAATATTTATAGGGGCTCCCATACAACAACAGTGTTTTTTTCCCGTTTTTATAGATAATGGTACAGAACCCTTCGTACGCAAATCCGACTCGCACTCGGCTGGCTTTTTTTATTTAGAATGCGAACAACTCTATGTGAAAATAATAGAACTAAAACGATGGGGACGAAGAATATCTTTAGTATACCCCTTTTCCCATTAAAGTGTAGAACGACTGAGCAACCTGTGAAAACAGCAGGCAGATTGTGTTGATTCTGTTTAATTTCCCCTAAGAACGCTACTGCGGTTGCATCTGTATAGAATAGTGATGGAATGTGGCTATATCGATGAATGAATAAAATTCATCTAATTAAATAAAGATTAAATGTTGCTAAGCGCGTAACTTGAGCACGGCTAGAGTAGACTGATATGGCTTAGGAAAAGAAAAATGGGATAAATTGTTTGTAAAATTAGAAAATTCAGGTAGAACTAAAAGTTCTTTGTGTATGAATTTGAAATTTGGACAGGACATTTGAATCGAATGGCTCCTATTTTATAAATTTCAATATTCCATTCTAAATTGGCAGTCGATCAGTAAACGCGGTAAATGAAGATTTCGCATCAAGCTATCAACATAACATTCCAACCAATCGAAATGGGAATCAAGTAGAACTGAATAAGGTTTCAACTTGAGTGTAAAATATTTATACTAAAACTAGCTTTCCGCCCTGCGGTTTCTCTCGCGTTCCCGAGGGATAAAAAGTAGCGTATGTGTTAATCCAGGGTGTCAGCTACCTCCATACCAAATGTCATCGAAAATGGTCTAGCCGTTTTGAGCGTGAAGAAGTAACAAACATACTTACTTTCTCACAAACTTTCGCATTAGTATAGTATAGTAGGATTTTTTTTTATATCGATATCGATACGGAACTATGTAGCGCGTCACTATTGTTACTTAAACATCGTAAACCAAAGTTCCATTCATTTATAAATGTCTCCGTCTCGAGCAGTTTTATCATTTTGTTGTATTATTTTCACAAACATTTAATTGTATCTTCTTTATTTGTTTTTAGGGTCGCCATTCTGTTTTGTGAAGGACTGAACAATGCTTTAATGTTGTTTGGCAGTGTTCTTTACAGTAATGAAAATCTTGATAGGATATTGTACAAAGCCCTGCGCCAAAAGTGGCGGAGAGATTCAACATACTTTATTGTTATTACTAGCTTTCGCCCCGCGACTTCGCCCGTTCCCAGGAACTTATGTTTTCATTCTGAAGACAATCATATCGTATGGGAAGGCACCAGCGCTTCTTATACCTTGGAATAACATAGGATTCTTTATAAACATAATGAAAGATCCCTCGGGTGCTGTGGGGTTAGAATTATAGATAGTTAGATAACACATTATTGTACACCATGATACATAAATCAACATTTAATTTTAAAGAATAAAAACTTAATACTATGTACAATACGCGGTCTTATCGCTAAGAAGCGATCTCTTACAGACAACCAATTATTATAGGATATTAAAAAAAAGAATTTGCATAAAAAAAATACAACTACAATACAAGTGATAATGTTACGTTGTATAAGTTCACATTCAATATCCGTTACCTGAAGTTGGATAAGTTTGTGACGCTTGCGCCGCCCCGAAACTACTGGGAAAATAGCTTGAAGACTTGCTCGTTGGACTTTTCATCTAAAATCGTGTATTATGAAATAGGTACGTTTTGTTTTTAACTACGTATAGGCCTGTGTTTGATCGCAATCTCACCGTGGTCAGTGATGTTGTGGCCTTGTGGCCGAAGGTCGTAAGCACACAAAGCTTAGGCAACGCACGCAAAGGCTCTCATGTGCAGACGGAACACACCGAAAGGTGCTTGGCGACAGTTTTTCAACTCGAGAGTGGTAGCCAGCCAGGCTGGTAGGTACTACTCTTCCACCGTGCAATATATTATTTATTATCTTTGATAAGAATAATTTATACTCTGTTTAAAATGTCACATACGTCAAAATTGGCAATCATTGTCAGTTAACTAAATTATCGATTAATTGGTGATTCAGTCTCACAAAAACATAAATGAAAATAAAACTAGGTATTGTACAAACTAAAAATGTTGGCTAATAAAATAAATAATCCCAACTGTCAACGAACAATTCTAAAAATTAAGAAAAATTGCTACATCCCATAAAAATTACATGTGTTTTTGTCTGTGCGTACCGCAATTTTGTTGCTTCCCATCCCTTTTGTGTCCTTGCCTGTCTTGTTTACCATTATGTATTGAAGGTAAGTTCACATTTAAAAAAACGTTAATATCCTCCTCAATAATCCTCATAAAGAAGTAAGTTTGTTGGTGCGTTTGAATGTAGGAGGTAATCCCTGCCAGGCTACCGCGTAACTTCATGGAATTCTACCCCACCACAGATTAACTTTTCCCCTACAGTTCGGTATCGAATGCGCAGAGCAACGGCGGGGTTCTTGCAGGCGGGCGGCGCGGACCCCTGCCACCAAACTCGCTTAATTTGATGGTTTTAACGTTGAGGGACGACGCGAGCATGTTTTACGAGACTTCGTCAAAAAAAACAACTTTGTACCTATGATATTTTAAATTACACGTTTTTTTTATTTTCCATTTTGTGACAATCCAGATACTTTTGCGTGCGACACCGTAAGTACTTATACGGGCGGCGCGCGCGGCTTACATCGCGCTACATCAAACGCGATGCCACACTGTAGGGTGAATATAGGTAGTTATACTGTGGCTGCGCGCAGCGAAGCTAGGTAAATAAAGTGATTCTATTGATGCTTAAAAAACACATTCACCGTAACACAGCTTAGCACATCTCTTACTCCGACTTAGAGTCGGACTTCATAAGTGCCTGTGAAGATCTATTTGAATAATATATTCGTGTTTTCTCAATTCTTCAGGTATGAAATGCTGTCAGTGCCTGATAATCAACCTGGAATCAGAGAATGAGAGCATAGAAGGGTTAAGAAGAGAGCCAGTTCAAATAAGGGTCATGTAAATATTATTTAATAAATAAAACAATTACATTTTATTAATCATATTTAAATGTTGTATTATTTTTTGCTAAGCTGCGTAGTTAGTCTTATCGAGTTTGTTGGCGTAGTTGGTTAAGACGCCGGTCGTGGGTTCAATTCTCATCCAGGACAAACATTTGGTTATATAAATGTATCTATTTGTCCTGAGTCGACCTATGTATTTACAAAAAATAATAGTATGTAATCTTCGATCAATCACCTTATGTAATTTATCAGTTATCTGGTTGTCCATAGTACAAGCTCTGCTTAGTTTGGAATCAGATAACCATGTGTGAAGAATGTCCTAGGATATTTATTTATTTCTGATCACAACTTGTTTCCTCAATCCAAAGTGGCCATAGATAAGCCTAATGCCAATAGAATTTATAATAATAACTTTTTCTATAGATGTTATTCTCTACTCTTAAAACACAATACTCTATGGCTATCAAATTTAATGTCAAAATCAATTTATTACATGTGTAAAAAATACAAAGCAAAATTAAATGTAAAAAATAATATCTAATACGCAAAAAAACACTAGTAATAAAAACATTAGTTATAATTTACCAACATACATATATAACTTATATATACATATTTTATAATTTTCTGACCACGTTATGCTATCAAATTATCTTCTAAGCTGACTTCTATGGCTTCATCGAACTACTTATGAATTCTGCTATCCTGGTACTTGATGCAAATATTGAAATTTAAAACTAGCAGAAAGGTCAAAATTAACAAAGCACAGATAAGTAAACTATTGAAGCTTACTTAAAATTGAATAAAGCTTAGTATTGGTAAGAAAACTGAAAACTCCAAGCTTAAAATTTCAACAACTAAGCTTCAAAACGAGTTCAATAAAACACTCGATGAAGGAAAAGCTGAAGTCAAATGTGTATCCTTTTACCTTTGCTTGTGAGTCCGTTTGTCTCTTGTATACCATGTTGGGACTGTTGTATGAATTGCATGGTCCCGGACGAAAAGAAATCACCTGTTGATACTTGAAACAATAAAAAAAAGGAATAACTGAAGAAAAACGAACATTGAAACTAAGCTTGAAATTAGCCAACTAAGCTTCGTATAATGAAAAAGATAAAAAATACTAAGCTTATTAATAAAATACGGCATAGCTTAGTTTTGAGTAAAAATAATAATCGAAGAAAAATATTATAAAATAAGCTCCAAATTTTAAAAAGACTTACAAGATAATTGAACAATAATTTTGCAAAGAAATTGCTAAAGCTAATTTTTACCAAAAAAAATAAGTCTAAGTTACAGAAATAGCGATCTAGATAAGCATTATGAGCAAATAAAGTTAAGTTTATAACGACTAGAAACTAAGCTTGGACTTGGACACAAACTTCAATCACTAAGGAGAAAAAAGATACGCAAATATGGAGGCGTAAAAGGGGTAAAAGATCTAAGCACGAACATTCTCTAAAATAAAATTAGAGCTTGTGAATTTTATGAATTAAAATATCCATGTTCTAATTATTGCATATGCCCATCATATGCCGCTTTATGTCTGTTTATTTTATGTCCGGTTTTGTGCTTTATTTTCTATAATTTTAAGTCGCTATTGTAATGATGACAAAACTGAGGGTGAATCTTAGTTTAGTATTTTGTTTGGTTAAAATAAATTTATGTAACTCCGAATTGAATGATTTTGTGTAATTGATGATTTATGTACCATGTAACGTGAGGAAACAATAGCACGGGGGTAGAGTACTTTGTAGGTATCTGCCTGGCTTACTACTACCCTCAAATTTAAAATCTGCCACTAAGCACCTACCGGTGTGTTCCGACAGCTGCATTTGAGAGCCAGTTCCCTTCTAGGCCTTAGACCACGGCAAGCCCTCAGCGAGCCGGATGACCCCATTACATTAGCTCAGATCGAAGCTAACGAAGCTCGTGAAAGTACACAATACACTACACAAAACCGATTACGCTACCGTCCTCGACGGCGAGGACCGCCGCGACGTCCAACTCAGTATCGTCCCGTCCAAGCGGCCCGAGCTGCTATTAGTAATCCGACCGCGCCCAATTAGTCGTAACTCGTACTAAGTCCTCCCCCTCCCCCGGTAACGCCTTGAGCCGAATTTCGTACGGCGTACCCCATTTGGGGGTGCCCTCAGGCGTTGTTACCTAAATGTTACCCGGCTATGAACCCTCTGCGCTCGCCGATTTGTCCGTCTGTAAAGTTCCTGCAGCCATCAGAGGCTACCAACTTTAGTCGTTTAAAAAAAAAATATAGATCAATATACTAGATAGATTTAAGTAGTATTTTTAATGCCTCATGGTACCCTCGTATTATAGTCATTTCCAGCCACGGCTTTATGGCCAAGAGCCTCGACAAACACCTCTCTGGTAGCATAATAATGACTTTATTCTAATGAAAAAAACACAATACTCTATGCATCCTCTATGGTTATCAAATTTATTGTCAAAATTAATTCAAATGTAAAAAATATAAAGCAAAAATTCACAAGTGATATACACATTACATAAAATATATATTTAATTTCGCGAACACGTTATGCTATCATATTGTCCTGGGTTGACATAACATAGCTTCATTTAAACATACTTGACAATTTATGCTATCCTGGTACTTTTTTTAATTATATCTGAGAGTTAATAACTAAGCAGAATAAGAAATGCAAGTGTACGTTAAAGCTTACATAACGAACAAAGCTTAGCTTAGATTATATGTAAGCAAGCTCCATGTAATAAAGCAATAATTAAAACGAAATCAATAAAACTTTCAATAAAAAATATTTAGCTAATGGAAATTATTTACATTAAAAAAAGTTGGTAGTCTGAAGTCAAATGTGTATCCTAAGTGTTTATCTCTTACCCTTACTAGTCAGTCCCTTCGTCTCCTGCATACCATGTTGTGACTGTTGCATGAATTGCATTGTGCCGGAGGAAAAAGAGCCACCTATTGATGTTTGACACAGTCAAATAAGAATACAATAATTTGTAATTTTTACTGAGAACCAAAAAAAAAACTAAGCTTGAACTTAACCAGAAACTAAGTTTGGTTCTATAACATTATTGGAAATGATAACAGATACTAAGCTTATAAAAAGAAACGTAGCTTAGTTTTGCGTCACAATAATTATCGAAGAATAGCATAAATTAAGCTTCAAATTATAAAAAGGCTTACAAGATAATTGAACAATAATTTTACAATGAAATGTGTTATCAAATAATCTAAAAGTAAAGTTTTGCTTAATATAACAAAAATACATTGAAAAGAAGTGCACAAACAAAACTAAGCTTGAAACGTTCGAAAACTAAGCTTAGTTCTGCCCTACGTAACGAGAACAACGAAAAATAACTCCTATCGTAAAAGAGAATAAGTTGCAAATACCGAAGCTTAAACGTGTAAAAAACTAAGCATGAAAACATCAAGAAACTAATGTTTTTTTCTGAAAAATGAAATAAAACTATTGTAATGTGTTGCATATGCCCATCATGTGCCGTTCTATGTCCGTTCATTTTGTGTCCAATAATTGCTTTATTTCCTATATTATGCCCCTGTTTTTTAGATTGCTATTCTAGTGATGAAAAAACTGATAGTGAAGTATAATTTTATATATTGTTTGGTATAATAAACGTATGTTACTTCGAACTGTAATTTGTTTTGTGTAGATGATGAAGTTCAATTATTAACTTGCAAGAGATTAAAAAGTTGCATAAAGTGGCATAAGGTTGCACAAAGTATCATAAGGTATAATTTGGCGAAAAACAATCTAAAAAAATGATTAGGACAACTTGTCACGTATCGGCAAAGACATTTAAAATAGTAATAGACAAAACAAAGTGAGTGATATTATACTACCATTACTTATTACCGGCATGAAACTCATAAAGGCTTTGGCGACATTGATATCATAGGAGAATTGGGCCTTGTTGGCCTATCCCTATTGATACAATGTTATCAAAATAATTATTATTGGCCTCTTAGAAACTTACGAGTAACAACAAACTATATCTCATTCTAGAGATAAGCGTTATTTAATGTAATCGGTTTCAGTACCTAACTGCTTACGAGGTTGATAATCGTGTACGTAGTTTCGTGGACAAAAAGGTAACGATTATTTTACGTACCCAGTTTACACTCACTCAAAGACGTAACTTTAAAATAAAATGCAGCCGGTCCTAAGCCTGGAAAAGTATGAAGGGAAGTTCAATTGATAAAATTATTTACTCAAAGAAATTACACGCATAGCTTACATAGGTATTGTAATACCTAGAAACCTGTTACATATTCCTAATCATAACATAACACGAAAGTAAAACTAATATTATAATAACTACATACCCAAAAGCTCCCCAAAAGTAACTAACGCTCTACCGTGTACAGAAGTAACTAGTTACAAAAATAAGCAGTTTTGAAACTAGTTACTCATATGCACGAAACTACGTATACCCGATTACGCTCAAAAGACGTTACGACCCACCACTATCTCATTCTAACAAAAATCTAAAGGAAGGGATAAATGAAATATAATGCTGTCAAATCAGTCAGATTGCTTTTTTCAACGTGTATGTAATCGCCGCCATTTGGTCACGACTATTTACCCGTAAATTAGGATGGCATGGACTATTTTGACAGCATTCAAAATGTGTACTAGAAAGAGAGGTGACGTCACTAATATTAGTTTAGTTTTACATAATTGGTACGGTACACACGGCCACAGATCAAAGCTACACACTGCGGTTGTAATAGGCGCTATTTTGCAACAAAAATGTGTAGCTTGATCTGTGGCCGTGTGTACCATTATTTCTCTTATTTTTCAATCTTCATTTTTTTTTATAGAGAATGGCAATATCTCATAAAATATTTATTTTACAATGTCAGTGTCTTCATTGTTGAGGTTATTATTATGTTTGTTCCTATAAGGATATAGGGTTGACAGTGTTTAAATTTCAATATTATGTACTAACAAAAAAATTCAAATGGTTTTTTATTTAATTTTTCAACAGGTTGACAAGTAGGCAGACGAAATGGTACATATAGCGTCTTTGATTTTAAAAAATTTCGTACCCTTGTGAGGGCCAAACAATTCATTTTGTTCACCAAATTATTAATCCAGGTTGTCAGTTACCTCCATACCAAACTTCATCAAAATTGGTCCAGCCGTTTGAGCGTGAAGAAGCAACAAACATACCAACACTCACAAACTTTTGTATTTTTAATATTGTGTGGGATGTATTAGTGAGATTCAATAAAATCATTAAAAAGTAATAATAATAAAAAAAATCCAAAAAGCTCAAAAAATTTGAATTAAAAATCAATGCGATATCGATATAACATTTTTTTAAACTTTTAATAACTTCTTGAATGAAAGAAATTCATGGTACATTACAACATTACAACTTACAAACAAATATGTAATATGATAAAAAAGAAAAAAAAGTGACAACCCTACCTCCGTATAGTAAGTGTAGTGTAACCACTGCAAGTTTTATGTGCAACCATAAACTATAAAGTTTCAAGTTGTCATCGGAGTAAGTTAGTCGATATCACACGTTATGGACAGCCTGGGGCTCACTGGGGCTTGCTGGGGCACTTCGCAAATTTTACGATCCAACTTTTACAGCGTTTAAATGTACGCTAAAGGGTTATGATGTGAAACTTGTAAATTTTTGAATGTCGTGTGAAGTGAAATAGTTTTTAGTATTATGGGCTTTCACGGATGATAGTTATTTTAAAATGGAATGCACGAGTATTAATTCTTATTATTATTCACCAGCCGGTTTCTTCGTCGGTTTTCCGACCCGTTTCGCAAGGGTGCAATTTAGATTTAAAAAAATGCCCGTGAATGTATTTTTTTGGCGACTTAGTTCTGAAATATTGTCTTTATTTGCGTACTAGCCGTTCCGCGCGGTTTCACTCGCGTTCCCAGGATAAAAAGTAGCCTATAACCTTTGGGGATAATGTGGCTTCCTATTAGTGAAAGAATTTTCAAATCGGTTCAGTAGTTTCGGAGCCTATTCAATGCAAACAAACAAACAATCAAATCTTTCCTCTTTATAATATTAGTATAGATAAGACATTTTATCTGGATGTAAATTCTATACTTAAAAACGTTCCGTAAAAAAAAAATATCTTGGTACATAATGGTGGAAGCCGTTACAAAGTCTTTCACTCTTCAAATCAAAACACTAATAATTATCACAAAGTTGAAATAGTGTCATTTTAAAATGAATCTTAATAGCCTTTTTTAACCTCCTTAAAAAAATGGTGTTTGTTCACGCATAACTTTTCTTTTTGGCGTTGGGTTCAGTATAGTATAATAATTTTATTGTCTTTGAAGGTTTTATAATTTTTTTTAAAGTTATTATTATATTATCATAGTCTTACTAGGTACTTGTAAAGTTTGTTACTATTTCACACAAAAACGACTAAACGGTTCTTGATGAAACTTAGCACATAGATAGATAATACCCTGGAATAGCATATAGGCAGCTTTTGAACCCGGCAACGCGGATGAAACAGCGACGGACAGCTAAGTAATCTGGTATAAAATCGAAATCAAACAAAGCATAGTCAAACAAATACCATCGACAATAAATCAGTACAGATAACGTCATATTTACATTATAATACAGTATGTTCTATCGTTAGGTCTTATCATAGATTATTCCCAAGACAGAAGTGCTGTCATGTGAAGTATCGCGAAATGGCGCGAAGTGGGGCGAAGTGGGGTGTGGCGAAGTGCTACAAAGTGTTGAGAAGCGAAGGTGTCGAGTCAACGCTGAGTTAAGTCGTCGTTATCGTCAGAATCTGCAGCAATGCAAACAGACTGCACACTTTGCAATTATCGTATTGGTGGTTGCCCGTTGCTGATTAGAGATTTGATACTGATTTTAAATGTAGACAAAATGATGGCAAGGATTTTCAATAACGATGCATATATTTTTTTTAAATAGCTGAATTATAACAATATTTAATCAAATTATAGTAATACTGTCGCTGTCCATATTTGGCCCAACAATTTTGCTGTCATATGGCTTTTGTTTATAACAAGTGGTTTCCGTTACGCTTTTATTATTTTTAAATGTTATTTAAATTTCAACCTTGACAGGAAAATATAAGAATTATATTAATAACGTTTTTAAAGTCAATAAAGAAAAGATTCGCCTGCAAAAGAGTTGCTTTTCACGAATTTTCTTAGATTTTCCTTTTTTTTTATTCGTCAGGGCCGCCTGACTGGTTAACAAACAAACTCACTTTGGCATTTAAAATATTAGTTTAAATACAAACTATAATATTAGCACTTATTAATAAATCAAAAATTAAATAAAACAAAACTGCAAAATAATCTAGACTTCAATGTGGAATCCGCAATACGAACACTACGACCGCTAGCGTCTGAGATACGCTTAACTGTCTCACCTCACCTCATCGTTCCAGACAGAAAGTTCCACTAGGTACTAAATACATTTAAATATATCGGTGTGCAATGAGGCGTACTTAATGAGCATGCGGAGGTTGATGAATAAATGTTTTTGACACTTCATCTTTGTTGGAAATCATCTATGTTGATAAAAACTATTCAGGGAGGCCTTGGATTTAAATCGTTTTAAAAGCATAACTGATGCATACAAGAATCAATTGGCATACATCACATGCACTAGGTAGTCATAATATTTAGGCACCAATAAATAAAAATGCAAAAAATATCCGATAAAAATTTAAAATGCGGTCCTTTTTTCACTTGAAAATTTAACTGTTAAGTACAGTAAAATTTTCAGTTCGGACCACAACTTAAGTAGAGACCATAAGTGTCTTTTTTTTTTTGATGCAGTAACCTTACCGGACAAATCGGCGAGCGCAGAGGGCTCTCACCCGGGTAACATTTAGATAACCACGCCTGAGGGAACCTCCGAATGGGGTACGAACCTCGGCTCAGGGCGTTACCGGGGAAGGGGGAGGACTAAGTACGAGTTACGACTAATTGGGGGCGGTCGGATTACTAATGGCAGCTCGGGCCGGTGTGCTGTGTACTTTTACGAACTTTGTCAGCTTCGATTTGATCTAATAATGTAATAGGGTCATCCGGCTCGCTGAGGGCTTGCCTTGGTCTAAGGATACGGAGTATACGGGAGGGAGTAAGTGTCATTCTTGGACCTAAATTGAATAAATGGCTTGGACTTTGGAAGCTACTTCAAGCTACATAGTATTACGCAATTTTTATCCCGAGAACGCGGTTTAAACCACAGTGGAAAATAGATAGCACTTATTAAAAAAAAAGTAACCAAAAACTAAGGCTGTCGCAAACGTTCTTATGTCAGAGGTATCCCTTATCGCGTTAGCCGAAAGTTTTTTTTTTATTTTTCAAAAGATATCGTAGTTTCGGCACATAGTGAAGTAAACTTTGTGGGAATAAGGAGCGTTTATTTATTTGTTTGTTGTTTTAAAGATAAAAGTAGAAAGGAAAGAGATAGCAACACTGACGCTGTCCCGTCAGGGGACTGATATCCTACCGTCTTGGAGTTGCGAATAATATTTTTTTCCATATTTATGTAGACATATAATTTCTAGTTTCCTTCGGGATAAAAAGTACCCTCTATCAATAATATATGAGATAAAATACGATAACATGACGCGCCTCTCCAAATTGCTGTTTCGATGTCTGTTGTCACATCCGGTCCTTACCAAAGAGTTCGTAAGTAGTAAGTATTTTATCTACGTTTTTAAGTCTACGTCAGTGCAGTGCCATACTAATAATAATGAGCGATTAATGACGCCGCTAGTCGAGCAACAAATCCTTGGATTTATTGTTGTTTGACGGCCATATCAGTACGCAACATGCGTTGTGAGTCTGTAAATACTTTCACAAATACATTTCAAACGTTTCGAGCTTTAGAGGGGCGCGCCATGTTAATGCCTTTTACAAAACAAGAAAGAAACAAGTTCAGAAGTAGGTACCTAAAGGCGACAGGTGGTAAACAGTTTTGACAGACAATTTAACGATAAGGTTAGATGGTGCAATCCACCCTAAATAGGTAATCTTAGAAGAAAACTGACTCTTTTAACTCTATCGCTATTATGACATAGGGATGCCTATGATTAGCTAAGGATTTTTTAAAATTCAACTATGTAAGTACCTATTAGTAGTGTATTTCAAGTAGCTAAAATAGGGGATCGCGAGTGAAACCGCGGGGCGGAAAGCTAGTCGAAATATAATTATGTTCCTGTTCCACAGTGTTGCCAATAAATCCAAGAAAATCAAACCAAACATGCAACAATGTAACTAAAAATTTAGTATTGCAAATGGCTTCTTTAAAAACTTGTGACATCCAAGTAAGTTAGCGACGTATATCTCCATGGCACTAAAGATAGAAGGCAACTTTCTGATAGGACCATCTCACTGCATACGCCATCTTACATTTCAGATAAGAGACATGTAGCACTTACAGTTTTAATTTACTAGAACTTATAGGCGCTTGAAATTGACGAAATTTTATCATAGCTGTTTGTTACCATATCTTCATCATCAGCCAAAAGACGTCCACTGCTGGACAAAGGCCTCCCCCAAGGATCTCCACAATTGCCGGTCTTGCGCTAATCGCATCCAGCGGTTTCCCGCGACCCTCACAAGAACGTCGGTCCACCTCGTGGGGTCCCACGCAACGTCTTCCGGTTCGTGGTCGCCACTCGAGAACCTTTCGGCCGTCAGCTCTACGAGCGACTACCCCGCCCACTGCCACTTCAGTTTGACAATTCTTCGGGCTATGTCGGTTACTTTGGTTCACCTGAGGATCTCATCGATCTCGCAAAGAAACTCCGAGCATAGCCCTCTCCATTGCTCTTTGGGTGACCCTTCGTATAAGGGCAATCGTAAGCGACCACGTCTCAGCTCCGTAAGTCTTCACTGGTAGTACGTAGTATATTATTTATTCTTTGTCACTGGCAACAAACACTGATCGAAGACTTTCACCATAACACACCATTAGCTTATTGGTATGCAAATTATCCAAAGAAAACACCTAAAATGTGAGTGAAACCGCAAGGCGGAAGCTATTGATTTTATTTCCTCTAAAAACAGGTTTTATGTTTATTCCATCCCATAGATAGTAGAGTCCGTAAAATACAAAGTGAACATTTTAATACAGTTTTGATAAAGTTAAACATTTTCATGGCGAATGGAATTTCCCGGATTTTATGGTCCAATCTACACTTAGTTCGGATGGATCGTTTTAAAGTTATCGATTTGTATTTTATCATTATTTTATGAAACAGCTTCCGCCCGCGGTTTCACCCGCGTTCCCGAGGTATCTTATATTTTCCCGGGATAAAAAGTAGCCTATATGTTATTCCAGGGCATGATCTATCTATATGCAAAGTTTCATCCAAATCCGTTCAGTAGCTTTTATGTCAAAGAGTAACAAACATTCATCCATACTCCCAAACTTTCGCATCTATATACCTATATATAAAAGTAAGTCGTGTTAGTTACACTATTTATAACTCAAGAACGGCAGAACTGATTTGGCTGAAAATTGGTAATTGGTAGCTTAGAACAGGATAGGTAGGGGTAGGTATCTACCCATCTACCTATCTACCCATATACCCATCTACCCATATACCCATCTGGGTAGGGGCAGGTAGAGGTAGGTAGAGTTGGTAGGAGTAGGTAGAGGTAGGTAGGGCTAGGTAGGTAGGTCCCAGTTTTATTTTTGTTCTCAGGGCAGGACAACGTCTGCCGGGTCAGATAGTTTATAATATTAGTAAGATTTAGAGATGAGATTTACAGGGCCATTCGAGTATTACGTAAGCACCAAAAGGGAGTGGAGGGTCTTTGCTTTGCTTATTTTTGATGACATGGGGGACGCGGCGGGGGTGTCTGGATAGTGATTACGTGAGCAATATTTACATATTTAGATTTTCTGATAACTGCTGCTCAAGGATAACAATGAAGATATATAAGTATCTAATCCGTCATTGTATACATTTCCTAGGAAATCCATACATTTCCTAAATATCTATCGGAGTATTACATTCGGTATATTTGTAAGGATCGCGTTATTTGGGGGGTTGTAAGTGAAAGGTACTTTTTTGCGAATACTTTCTAATTTATGCAAAATAAAAAAAATAACCGTAACCTATTTTTTTTTAGTTTTTATATATTGCCTAGTATCATTATTGAATTATAATTTCCTAGGGGAAATACACAGGAATTGTACACAATTCCTGTTTCATACATTTCCGGTGACATATATACCAATATTTACGTAAGCACAGGTGAGTAAGATCTTTGCTTACTTTTGGGTAGGGGGGGGGGGAAATAGCCATCTTTATAGTAGTAGTTGAAAAGACTATACACCTATTATGAATCTATAAATTATGCAATAAAGCAGATTGCTTGTTCTATGTAGGTGCAAATATAATTTAAAAATCGAAATTCAATTAACCATATCGAAAATTCGAAATTCCCATTTCAACTTTTAATTTTTATTATCTACTTAAATACCTAATGACAGAAAAAAATAAAGCATTGTGTAATAAAAATGGCACAATTTTTTTAATACTCATTTACTTATTGCGTAAAATTTCTAGTAAATTCAATGATAAAAGATATTATATGTCATGTAAAAGGTTTAAGGCATTTACAAAGGTAGGTAAAGCCCGTATTACCAGTATTATTACAAAATATACGTGATCCCCGGTACGGCAGCCAATTCTTACAATGTCACGTATCGGTGAAATAACACACGTCCTATCTTTAATGCAATATTATATTTTCCCGCGGTCTCTTGCCAAAATGGTGGACGTGTGTCTATGGTTCTTATTCATGATTTTTTTTTGTATAATGTGTAGGTAAAGAATGAAGGAAATCAAATAATACTTTCCCCGGAAATAGAATGAATAGCATTTTTTGTGAGAAAATTCGACTTTTATCTAGGAGCCAAGTTTTTTTTTTCATAAATAAGAACCCTAGGATATGTCACGTTTTTTGTTGCTCTACTATTCGATTAAAATTATGTTCCCTACGTCCGTCGTTATAGGCATTCGTCTGATATGCCCTATAGTGGTCTGTGGTAGAGATGAGCGTTATTTAACGAAATCGGTTTCAGTAACTGCTTACGAGGTTGATAATCGTGTACGTAGTTTCGTGGACAAAAATGTAACGATTATTTTACGTACCCAGTTTACACTCACTCAAAGACGTAACTTTAAAATAAAATGAGCCAGTCCTAAGAATGGAAAAGTATGAAGGGAAGTTCAAAATTATTTACTCAAACAAATTACACGCATAGATTACATAGGTATTATAATACCTAGAAACCTGTTACATATTCCTAATCATAACATAACACGAAAGTAAAACTAATATTATAATAACTACATACCCAAAAGCACCCCAAAAGTAACTAACACTCTACCGTGTACAGAAGTAACTAGTTACAAAAATAAGCAGTTTTGAAACTAGTTACTCATATGCACGAAACTACGTATAACCGATTACGCTCAAAACACGTTACGACCCACCTCTAGTCTGTGGAAGTCACTAGGTCCACTGAACTAACTAGTGCCGCACTAGTTGCATAAGCGGCCTAAGCGGGCATAACGCGAAGCAACGCGAAGTCGGCTCGTATCTGAACACGCCGTTAGGGTGTAAAATAGGTATCACGGGTGAAACCGGGGGGCAGACAGCTAGTACTATTATAAATGAGGATGTACAGTTTGACACAACTTAGATGTAGCATCGGCAAATCGTATATCTACACTTTACTTCCGATTTACACAACTAATAAAAATCATTCATTATCGCACAATGCAACGTTCAACAAGATAATATACTAATAAACATGGGTAATGTTGTAGGCGCACTCTTTTCGGGAATGATCGATTTTACGAATTCTGCCGATGCTTCATCTAAGTTGTGTCATACTGTACGTGTGTAGGTATATGTTCGTTACGGATTTTCATGTTAGTTACTTTAGTTAAATACTTAATCTACGAACGCAAGTGAAACCTAAAGGGAAGCTAGTAAAAGGTAGGTAAAATTCACTGAGCAGAAATTCAATATCTAAAACAAAAAAGAATCCGATGAGGTGGTAAATTCCTAATTTCAAAATTTTATCTTGACAAAGAATATATAGAATTACCAATTCGTGTTCTATTGTGAAGGAGGTACCTAGAACTTGAACAGATCCTAATGGCTGAGTAGGTAATTGCTGAATTTCTTGTCTGAAATCAACCATGCGAACCGATGATTCTGACTTACGTACCTACATTTTATATTACATCATTACTTAGGTACATGATGTGTCCGTCGTAAGTACAGTACCCTTCACTTCTGATTTACACAACTAATAAAAATCATTCATTATCGCGTCATTTAACGTTCAACAAGATCATTTTCGCCGATCATTTTTTAACACATGAGTAATGTTGTAGGCGCACTCTTTTCGGGAACGATCGATTTTAGAAATTTTGCCGATGCTTCATCTAAGTTGTGTCATACTATACGACAGACTGAAAGTTCAGATTAGACGTACATTATAAAATAATCTGAATCGATATGATATCCGCCATTCAAATAAAGTAAGTAGGTATGTTAGATTAGACGCAGTCTTACATTACTGTGCCTCATTCAGAATGGAAGTCTTAAATTGGAAAATATATGTTATCCGATTCATTTGACTACCCCCAATAGGTTCGTTACTGAAATTGGTACCACAACCAAGCAGATTTAAAATAACTAAGATTTTGGAAGGGCGCGTACGCGGCGCAGCGAAGTTCAACTGGTCTTAACTTATAAAATAAAAAATAGGGTAGTTTCCTGACATACCAAATCAGCTACTTTTTAATAAACGTATATAAATATGTTGTACCACCGATGATTTTCAAAAAACTCAAAATACTCGATTTTATGAAAATAAAACGTTACTTCGCAAGTTCCCGCCAAAAAGACTAATTTAAATAATAAAATTATATCTTTAGCATTTTTTAATGGTTGTGTTTAATTTCTAAATTAAGTTATTTTTTTATTTACAATCTCAAAAATAATAAAACAAAATAAGTTTATATTGTCTACGTTTATATTATTTTATTTTCGTAAATCCCGACTGCCACTCACTGTTAAAAAAATATAGGTGATTGCCATGTATAAAAATAGCAAAAGGAAATAAATAACGCGTTTCCGAACGACAATGATGATGTTATGTCAGTCAACCAAACTGTTGACTGACATTGTCAAACAATTTATGAAATTCATTACATTTTGCTGGATTTGAAACGCCTGATAAATCTTGAATTTAGATAAATAAGTTCATATATAATTTACGAAAATGGATAATCTAAGGGAAAAAGCGTTTCAGGACTACAGAAAAAAGCTGATGGAGCACAAAGAAGTGGAGTCGAGGCTCAAAGATAGTAAGTTTTGTTTTTCTTTGAACGATTTGTGCCGAATCATCACAGTAACTTTTGTTATAAATTTCATTTTCTAGTAGTTTTTTAAATAAATTGAAAGAGTTTGTCTCAAATTTAAGTCTAAATCGATATTTATTAGTACATATTTTTCTAAATAAATGGATTTTTAAAACTAAAATTAGGTTATGATTTTCTTCAAACCAGCTTCACTATTTCAGGTATTAAAGTTTTTCTTTTAGAACGCTACACTTTTTTCCTAATTCTATCCTAAAATCTTCACATATAAAGTTAAATTTATTTTATTTATTTTGTTAATTTATTACAATAACATTGGACTTGACACTTGGCAATGATTTAAAACTAAATCTACTTAAATAATATAAAAAACAAAACTACTTAACTTAACAAACTTTCACATTTATTAGTATAAAGATCAACACAAAGCTCTGCTAGTATTGGTATTAGATGGTAATTCCTTGAACCTACTTGACCTTTTTTTTTTACTATGTATAGGTCTGCGTTTGACCACAATCTCACCATGGTTAGTGATGTTGTGGCCAATGGTGGTAAGCATACAAAGCCTAGAAGAGATATAATGTATAATTGAATAACAATAATAATATCCTGAATAAATCGAAATGGTGTTTATTCCTTATTCCAGTGCGTGAACAACTGAAAGATTTAACAAAACAATATGATAAGAGTGAGAATGATCTAAAAGCTCTGCAGAGTGTCGGACAGATTGTTGGCGAGGTGCTAAAACAGTTGACAGAGGAGAAATGTAAGTTGTACCTTATATTTTTATATAGCTAGCTACTGGAGCTGATTACATTTACAAATCTAAACTAATAATAGAGCTGAAGAGTTTGTTTTAACATGCTAATCTCTGGAGTTACTGGCCCAATTTGAAAAATTCTTTCACTAATAGGAAGCTACATTATCCCCAAAGGTTTAATTTTTATCCCGGGAATACAAATGAAACCACGGGGAAGTCCTAGTCATACTATAAACTAAGATTATTCACATCTCTTTCTTACTAAACATTGAAAAATAAAACAAAAACATTTAGTTACAAAGTCTATGCCATTATTATTTATGGGTAAATTAATCTGAAGGCTTGCAGGTAGAATATATAACATATGAAAAAAAATTAATTTCAGGGACTGCTATTCAACAGGTTAATTAGGAAAACACACAATTTAATAATTTGACAGTACCAAATTTCTCATTATATTGTTATCCTATTCTCATGTTTTATGTTAGAAGATTTATATATTAAGACAAAATTTTGTTTAGTTTACATAAGAAACACCATCAGTTAGTACAATATTTCTTGTCAATTCCATACAAAAATAAAGCATAGACAATTATAAGTATGACACAACTTAGATGAAGCATCGGCAAACTTCGTAAAATCGATCGTTCTCGAAAAGAGTGCGCCTACAACATTACTCATGTGTTAAAAAATGATCTTGTTGAACGTTGAATGGTGCGATACTGAATTTTAATATTTGTTGAGTAAATTGGAAGTGAAGTGTATGAAAACGATTCGCCGATGCTACATCTAAGTTGTGTCACACGTCTTTTGGTCAAAAGGATCAAGTAACACTGCCTGCTCAAGGCAATAGCATTTTATTGATATAGGTAATTTATTCCAGTTATTGTAAAAGCAACAAATGGCCCCCGCTATGTGGTTGGTTGCCGTCGTCAGCTGGACAAGAATAAGCTGAAGGGAGGCACCCGAGTGGCACTAGATATGACCACGTTGACTATTATGAGACATCTGCCAAGGGAGGTAAGTAGTACAAAACTTGCTAACTAGTACCAACATGTACTAATGAAGTCCTCAAGGTAGGTAGGTAAGATATCCCTCAGAGTTGCAAGAGTATACGCTATAAGTGAGATGACGTTTTAGTAAAATGGTGGGTTATTGTATGTAAACTAAGTAACCATTTACTTGGAGGACCGTATTGCCTTATTTGGCATCATTTTGTTTTTTTTTTTGGTCCATTTTTCTATTTACAATCTGCCATTGTTATGGCATTCAGCAAATGTAGCCTTGGTAGTGTTTGTCATTTGCGGAATGATTCCTGTGAACCATCCATTTCTCTATATCTGCAGGGCTCTATGAAGTGTCCTGCTAGTCATTTAGGTCATATCTCGAGTCATCTTCCTTTTATGTCTGTGTTTACCGACTGCTGGGTCCATTAGGTGGGCTACCAATGGATTGGGGTGATTGCTTAGTATTTTCTTGTACCTATGTATTGGTGGATAATTTTATTTCTTCCTTAACTGTACGTACACAAAGGTCATGGTGTAGTATGTCATTGGTAATAAACCAGGGAGCCAGTGCCGGTTTTAGCTCTTCCAGCACCCTGGGCGAGATGTGATAATCCCCCCCCCCTTCTCCCGCCAAAAAAAGGGATTTTAAGCCATCTAATCTTTAGACTTCAATTTATTTATTTAGACTCGAGATAGCAGGAATCGCTCATGAGCGACCGGAAATAAAGGTGGGCCTGCCGCCGCTTTACATCTGGCTCCCTGGGCGATCGCCCTACCGCGCCCTACCCTAACGCCGGTACTGCAGGGAGCATCCGATACCATACGATTTTTTCATTCATAATTTGGCATCATAGTAAAAAAAAAAATACTAACTTTTGCAGGGTGTATGTGAAATCATAATGAAAACTGAAAGCATGGATTTTGTACGTCATTTAAGACACCTTGTACATTGGTCTTATCGAAAAATTGGAGAATAGACTTTACACTTTCTAGGTTACATATACACAGTTTTATTCTTATTAAAAGTTGGCTTTATGATTATTTTTTCAGGTGGATCCCCTAGTATACAACATGAGTCACGAAGACCCTGGTGACGTCACATACTCTGCTATCGGTGGTCTGCAGGAACAGATCAGACAACTGAGAGAGGTAAGAATATTGTTATGGATCTGAGATGCAGCTGTGTAAGAATGTGGTATACTTTTCACCGTATGATTGTGAACACCGTTAGTTTATAATCAATCCCGCGAGATTGTAAACTGTCTATAAATCTCTAGAAATGTATGTTATATTCGAAAAGGTACTTACAGGTGACAATTTATCAACCGTTTATAATCTCGCGAGATTGATTATAAACTAACCGGTGGTCGGGTACTTTGGGGTACCTCCCTGATTGGTTGGCTACTATCCCCAAGTTGTACTACCTAAACAAGTGCTAAATTATTTGCCGCTAAGTTACAAATCATTCTAACAGGTAATCGAGCTTCCTCTCATGAACCCGGAACTGTTTGTCCGAGTCGGCATCACTCCACCGAAGGGTTGTCTACTGTACGGGCCCCCGGGTACAGGCAAGACCCTGCTCGCCAGAGCCGTTGCTTCACAACTGGACGCTAACTTCCTTAAGGTAAGCGAGTGATATTCCTAATTCTGCAAGCGTCTATGGGCGTCAGTAGTTTGGCTGGAAACTCGCGAGGCAGGCCGAGCTGAGAAGTCCTCGAGCATCTAAAATAGACAGTGTAATTTCTGCTGCAGCTTCTTTCCTAGTTTTCCTAGATCAGCGTTATGCTGAGTTGGGTCCGTTTTGTGGCAAACTTATCATTAATGTGTGTTTCCTTTTAATTTTTATTATTCTCTTTTTTTTATATTTAAATTTGATGTACACACGGCCACAGATCAAGCTACACACTGCGGCACCTTTTACGGTTGTAATAGGCACTATTTTGCAACAAACATGTGTAGCTGATCTGTGGCCGTGTGTTTATAATTGCAATATGTGCCACAAACAAATATAATTTCTTTATTTCTTTCCTAGTAGCTTCTTGTTTTAGAAAAAGAAAACACTCACGTTTTAAGAAATGAGCGTCGCTAGAATAATTTCCGTTACGGCTAACACAAGTAAGCCTCGTGTTTTTGTTTAGGTGGTGTCGTCAGCTATAGTAGACAAGTACATCGGTGAGTCAGCGCGACTGATCCGTGAGATGTTCAACTACGCTCGTGATCACCAGCCCTGCATCATCTTCATGGACGAAATCGACGCCATTGGTATGTAACAACTATCATCTAAGCTAGCGATGCTCTAGAGAAAACTGCAACGCGATACTCCGAGGCTGATCACCGAGCACCGAAATATAAAAATAAATAATAAATATCTTGGGACATTCTTCACACACGGTTCTGATCCCAAACTAAGCAGAGCTTGTACTATGGAAACCAGATAACTGATATACTACATATACTACTTTTTTTTGTAAATACATACTTATATAGATAATTACACCCAGACTCAGGACAAACACATATATTCACATAGACCTTATTTCCATTGCAGTCTTCTCAGTTCAAGTGTATTCCGAACCGGTAGTAGAGTGTAAAAATTGTAACTGTTGACATTAATAAGTGCCTTATTAGAGCCTAAACTGAATAAATGAGATTTTGATTGGTAGACTATTAAATACAATTGATAATTTTTTTACATCAGGAATTCCATTTGAAATATCAAATCGGGATTTCGTAAATACTTCACATGCATACGTTTATTTCCGATTGGTAGGACAGGCTACCATGCAGAATTTCGAATCGGAAAACTACTGTACCTATGTGAGGTCCATGGATTTACTGCGTTCGAAATCTCGAAACGGAATTCCTTATGTATTATAGGCTTCAAACTGAGAAGACTCCGGCAAGAACTTCATCAAGGTTCATTCTTCACCAGTTTTTTACTGTTGTTCTCATTCCAGGTGGCAGACGTTTCTCAGAAGGCACAAGCGCCGACAGAGAGATCCAGCGCACCCTGATGGAGTTGCTCAACCAGATGGACGGGTTCGACTCCCTCGGCCAGGTCAAGATCATCATGGCCACCAACCGACCTGATACCCTCGACCCTGCCTTACTGCGTCCGGGGAGGTTGGATAGGAAGATTGAGATTCCATTGCCTAATGAGCAGGCTAGGTAAGTGTTAGGGTAAGGAAAAACTAAATCCTTGTAAGGTCACTTGTCTGTTTGTCACAGTCAATTTGCTACGGAACTACTGGATTGAGTTGAAATTTAGTACACATTATGTAAGTCGTTGACCCAAACGTGGACGTGTAACGTAAATAAATGATTTATAAACATGGCCGATTTTGGGGGGTAAATTATAAAATTTTAAAAAAAGTAATGCATACTATATTGTGTGACATATGAAATGAATGGGCTCGTTGTGAGAATTCCAAATATATATTTTTTTAATAAAGTTATTCAAGGAAACAGGTGAAAATTTTGTCAGTTGAATATTTATTATAATTCCAGGCTAGAAATCCTGAAGATCCATGCGCAGCCAATAGCCAAGCACGGTGAGATGGACTATGAAGCAGTGGTCAAACTATCTGATACCTTCAACGGAGCTGATCTCAGGAACGTGTGCACTGAAGCTGGCTTGTTCGCTATTAGAGCAGAGAGGGAATATATCATACAGGTAAAATAAATAAATATTCTGGGACATTCTTCACACACGGTTATCTGATCCCAAACCAAGCAGAGCTTGTACTATGGAAACCAAATAACTGATATACTACATATACAACTTTTTTTTTTTGTAAATACACACTTATATAGATAATCATACCCAGACTCAGGACAAACAGACATGTTCATGCACACAAATGTTTGCCCTGAATGGGAATCGAACCCACGACCAGCGGCGCTACAGGTGGTGTCTTAACCAACTGCGCCAACTGCCTTGTCAAATCTGTCTGTAATAACGGTTCATAATAATACACGGTCAAGTAAAAAGACAAAAAAGATGCAATGGGGCTAATGCACATGATAAAACTGTGTTAACAAACAGATTATTCCTATTCATCATGATCCTCCTCCAAGAATCTCCACAATGGCCGGTCTTGGTTTAGATCTAGTGGTTAGGCGATTATTCCGTAACTATTACAGATATAAAAAAAAAATCAACTGATATCGAAAGTACGTTACCTAATCAAAGTTCATGCATAGTTAGTTATTTTATACTTTTTACAATCATAATAAATAATCATGTTTATAGTAATGTAACATTACATTGTGTTCGCGAGAGTTTAAAAAGTATTATAATAAATAATCATCAAAAAATACATACAATCGAAACAAGGGGTGATGACTAAAAAAAAAAAATTAGTCCGTCAGTTAGATTACCAAAAAATATTGGACACATGTTTTTTCTTTAGTTCTAAAAACAAAAAATAACGAAGATACAGTGCGTATAAATATCGCGTGACGTCACGTTTTAGTACACTTTTTACAGAGAAGTGACGTCACAAACCCCCACTCCTGAACTTTGATGCGACCTATCTTTGTAAGTTTTTATTGACTTGATAAAATAAAAAATACGTATCCAATATTTTTTGATAACCTTACTGACGGACTAGAATTAATTATTTTTTACCCAGTCATCATCCCTATTAGGGTTTCATGACCTTTAAAATTGGGAACAGTCTAGCTAAATCAACAGAAATCATACAGTGGAAAAAATGGGAGCCTGATAAAAAAAAATCGGAGCGGCTTTGTCGATGCGATTTTGTCACCAAATATCAAATTTACTTGGTCTCTATTTCAATAGCAATAAGGCCTTTTCCACAATTAACAGAGACTTTACCAATATTTAATTTCAGGAGGACTTAATGAAGGCTGTACGTAAAGTAGCAGACAATAAGAAACTGGAGAGTAAGCTCGACTATAAACCTGTCTAAATACATAATTATTGTATTCATAATAATATAATGGTGCCGATTCTATTGTTTACGAACTTAACTAAAATTAGACAAGTCACCTCTCTTTCATGTTAACCTTATTGAAAAAACATAGAACATTTTTAATGCTGTCAGTTTAGTCCATGCCGTCGTAATGTACGGGTAAATAGTCGTGACCAATAAAGATCGCGCTTAAATTCACGTTGCAATGTGTGATCGGACTAATCTGACAGTACTAAAATATCCTGCATCCCTTTCTTATATGTTGTATTAGAAAGAGATAAAGTGAGATTAAATTTATTTAGTTCGTAAACAACAGAATCGGCACCAATAACTACTTAAAAACCTGTATGCGAGCGAATCTGTAACTGTTAGGTTGGTATGCAATATTGAAGTATGCATAAACTTGTGTATGATTAGGAAATAAAATATTCAATTTTGATAATGATTTTTTTTATTCGTATCACAAATACATACAGGTAGTTTTTTATTGGCTGAATACTGCTAAATACTCAAGGTGAACGCACACTTATCCGAGTCGAACGAATCGACGTCAGGGTGGCCTTGCACACATATCGGACGATTCGACGCGGGCAGGTGTGCAAGTTTCATAGGATTTCATATAAAGATTTCTAAAATTCGTTACGTTCGATGCGTTCGGTTCGAATAAGTGTGCGTTCACCTTAACATGGCGGGCCCCTCTTAAATGTATGGTAAAATCATTTACTCGCACTCTGAAACGTAGTGATGTGGCGAGATAGCTAGTTTGGTACTCGAGTAATCTGAGTCTGGTACTCAGACTTATGTTAAAGCGTATTTTAATGTAATGGTATTTTAAGGTATATTTCAGTACCTTTCCGACATACTATACCCTCCTAAAATCACCCTGTATAATATCTACCTAATATCGTATCAAAAAAAAAATATAACATATTTCTATTCCTAAAATTTCAACTTTATAACAACTAGCTGTTCCCCGCGGTTTCACCCGCGTTCCAGGGATAACAAGTAGCCTATGTCCTTTTCCATAACATAGGCTATCTGCGTTCCAAATTTCGTCGCGATCGGTTCAGTGATTTGGCGTGAAAAGGTAACAAACAAGCAAAGTTATTTTCGCAATTATATTAGTATGAAAAAAATAAGGTCCAAAATCATTCAATGAAATCAGGTAGCGTACCATTTCTACGCGCTTTGGCTACATTCTCGAAATAACAAGAAAAATCTACATACCCCTTTATCTTCCTATCCTTATCATATTGCTTACCACTCGGGTATATATCCGACGTAGATTCAATCGATTTATTCGTATCAACAATCGATTCATTCGATTCTATATCATTCGTACCTGTGGAATATATTTCGGAATCAATTTCATAATTATTCGATTTCGTTTCCACAATAGGATTGAACCTTACGTATGGGTTTTTAGGGACGACATTGCTTTGGCTTAATGTGTCTTCACTAACTATGGGGGCTAAGAAATTGAAGTTTCTTATTAAAAGTGACATGTGAGTGTTAGGTTTAGGAGTTAGGTTGTTTTTAACGCAATACGATACGAATTCTTCCTCGATTTCTTCAAGAACAGATTGGCTGACTTTTACGAAATCGTGTTTCCTAAAATTCTCTACAATTATTTGCGCAAGTTGTTTGTTCGCTTGCTCGCTGCTGCCTTTCGCTTCTTGTATGCGTTTGAATACGCCGGCGCTTACTAAGATTAAAAATCTGTAATAAAACAATTCATTATTAATACAAAAAAAATGCCTTCAAAAACACAAAAATCTTGAAAAAAATTATATGGACACACACCTCCTATTTTGGAAGTCGGATGATTAACCCAAACTCAAAACTCATTAAGTTTAGGCCCTGATAAGGCACTTCTGAATGTCAGTAGTTACATATTATTACAATAGACTCTACCACCGGTTCCACATACACTTGAACTGAGAGGAGGATCAAGATTATAAAGCTAATACTAGGTTAATCGGGATGATGTAAGAATTCTAACAATACCCCATATCATCTATCATCTTCCTATTAGTGAAATATTTTTTCAAATCTGACAGGTAGTTCCGAAGATTACCGCGTTCAAACAGACAAACAATCTCTTCGGCTTTATTATTTATTAGTATAGTACATATATATTTTTTATTTTTTTTTACAAATTTGACGATTAAAAATACTTGCAATGAGTTCATTTAATAAAGACACTTTTGAATTTGAATTAACAACTACCCACACTTAGAAACACAAAATGAAGTTATTTGTCTATGGTATGCTGAAAGTTGGAAGTATTTCCAAAGTCAAACTGGTCTTTAAGTGAAAGAAGGCTATGTTCTGCCTCTCATTTTAAATATTCTTACCTGCAAGACTCATCAAGAGTGATAGGTCCATGTATTTCTGGTGCAGCCACTACTGGTTCCGATGATGCTGCTCCGATAGTTGGGAATGCCTTGTACAGCCCTTTGACTAGGTAGTTGCCCAGACATCGCGTGCCTGTCTGATTGCCCAGGTACTGTGCTGTGGGAAAATCATCATCATCATATCAGCCGAAAGACGCCCACTGCTGGACAAAAGTCTCCCCCAAGGATCTCCACGATGGTTGGTGTTGCGCTACCCGCATCCAGCGGTTTCCCGCGACCCTCACAAAATCATCGGTCCACCTTGTCACCACCTCTTCACGCACAAAAGGCTCGACCAATTTTGATGAAATTTGGTATAGAGGTAGCCGACACTGTGGATTAACACTGGCTACCTCGGGAACGCGGGTGAAACCACAGGGCGGAAAGCTAGTTAGGTATAAATAAATAATTATCTAGGATAATTTTTTTATATTTATAACTAAGCAGAACTTGTACTATGGAAACCAGATGGGAATCGAACCCACGACCTGCGGCGTGATAGTGTCTTAACCAAACTTTATATTAGCCTATTTAACCACAATAGTAATAAATTACATAAACACGTACCATTCCTTAACTTATTAACATCCAAGCCTAGCTGAGATAGCCTTAATAGCTCATCTTCATTATTAAGGCTGTGGTCCACAGTCAGCTGCACAACCCTCAGCACCGAGTTATCATCAGTACGGCATAACAAGGCCCTGGTCTCTCCCACGTTGGCTACGTACAGCTTGTTGTTATGGACTAAGGCTATAACGATGGTGGCTCCCCCGGAGAGATGCTGGTCTATTTCCTTTAGACGGGTGATTATGTTGTCGCGATTTTGGGTTATCTGAAATTAATAAAATAAATTTAACAGTCTTCTCGGCAGTATGCTTCTTTGTTGATTTCGTGGTAAATTAGCGAAAGTTAATTCCACAAAAAAAACCACTGCCAGTGGAGCTGACGAGACACGGATTTTATGGAATTTTATTGTATAATTGACAAGCTCGACTCTGCAAATGCATACACACATTCGCAAGGTAGGTTTAATACATAAGATTTAATTTTCAATTAGGTTTTTTTTTTTTTTTTTTTTTTTTTTTTTTTTTTTTTTTTTTTTTTTTTTTTTGAAAGGACTAAAGTTGGTAGCCTCTGATGGCTGCTCCAACCTTACCGGACAATCGGCGAGCGCAGAGAGCTCTCAGCCGGGTAACATTTAGGTAACCACGCCTGAGGGCACCCCCGAGTGGGGTACGAATTTTCAATTAGGTACCTACATTAATTTCTTTTTTCTATATTTTTCTTTTATAAAAATAACTTTTTTTTACGTTTATTTATGTAACACAAAATAATATATAAAAAAAAAAAAAATAAAAAAAAAAAAAAAAAAAAAAAAAAAAAAAAAAAAAAAAATAGTAAACCCAAACAATTAGGGCATTGTTGCCTAAATCATTTGAGTGCTATTTCTTAAATGTAACATTACTAACACAAAAAGGTAAGTGGCCAGGGAGATAAGGACTTTATAGGATGGTCCAAACCAATTGTTATGTTTTTTACCTGTGTTTCATTCAATGTCTGCAACTGGTACTGCAAGCTAGTCCTTTCGGCAATCATACCATCATAGTTCTCTATATATGCCTTCTCTACTGATACAAATGCATTCCTGGAAATTAAGAAACCATTACATTTTTTTTTTTTTTTTTTTTTTTTTTTTTTTTTTTTTTTTTTTTTTTTTTTTTGAAAGGACTAAGTTGGTAGCCTCAGATGGCTGCGACAACCTTACCGGACAAATCGGCGAGCGCAGAGGGCTCTCAGCCGGGTAATATTTAGGCAACAACGCCTGAGGGCACCCCCGAATGGGGTACGAACCTCGGCTCAGGGCGTTACCGGGGGAGGACTTTGTACGAGTTACGACTAATTGGGGGCGGTCGGATTACTGTAGGCAGCTCAGGCCGCTTGAACGGGACGAGACTGAGTGGGACAACCATTACTTTAACAGATGTAAAGTCTCAAGAGTCTCAAGTAGTGATGGGGCATAATATCTATTTGACTTCCATGGAAGTGAATTTTGATGCTAAACTATGCTTTCTCATTTTTGCTTCATTTAACTAAACAGAGGTACAGTTACTAGTTTGATATAGCATTTATAGTAAACTTGATTTGCTTGGTCCCCTGATCAGCTTTGACACAAAGGCCTCCTCCACCTTGTTCTATCTCATTTATATGGATACTAGCTGGCCCGGTAAATGTTGTACTGCCCTGAGAATTAAAAAACTACCCTATCCAAACCTACCTACACCTATATACCTCTACCGACCTACTCCTGCCTTCCTACACTTACCTACCAACACATACATCCCTAAAGTTACCATCCTTTTTTTTATATATTTTCATAGTTGACAAGACATGACAAGCCAATTGGCGCAGTTGGTTAAGACACCACCTATCACGCCGCTGGTCGTGGGTTCGATTCCCATCCAGGACAAACATTTGTGTGCATGAACATGTCTGTTCGTCCTGAGTCTGGGTGTAATTATCTATATAAGTATGTATTTACAAAAAAAAAAGTAGTATATGTAGTATATCAGTTATCTGGTTTCCATAGTACAAGCTCTGCTTAGCTTGGGATCAGATACCCGTGTGTGAAGAATGTCCGAGGATATTTATTTATTTATAGTTATCTTGCTATACGCAAATTCACGAATATCACAAGAAGTATCTAAAAAATCATAGATCATCAAAATCGGTTCAGCCTCCTAAAATAATCTTATATACTATTGTCTCATATGTTACCTCAGCCTCTCTCGTATCTCCTCGTCAGTATTAGCGGTGGGTGTGGGAAACAAGATCTCTGCAGCCATACGTTGCATAATGAACCTTGCTGCGTCCAGGCCATTGTGAGGTTCAAACACACCATACAGGCAACTGAAATAATCAACAAAAAAATTATTAACTAAAACTCCATATTTTCTTATTAGGTAGATAGGAAATTTATATTATAATTCAGTATGTAGACACCTGTAGAGAATCAATAAACTGAAAATCTTTATCTACAAACTTTTGATATGTGCTTTTCAGTTATCTATATTATTCGGCCATAAGTCCTTAAACAAGTGTTGAAGCAAGTTGTAAATATGATAAATACGTATTTTTACTCACAAATTATCCTCAGTTTGGCAGTAAAAACACAGATAGTCATCATTTGGATTTGCATTGCCACCTAGTCGTGAAAAATATGACGCCACACATGTGTTTCTGCATTTCGGTAAATCGTCAGTCCACGGCCTCGCTATCATGGTTATTATGATACGAACTTAATTTCTAAGCCCAAAAATAATACATAAAAGTTTTATGTTATATTGCTATTTTTTTTTGGAAAAACATTTACTTTAATTTGACATTATTGACAATGTTGCCAGATGGTATAGTCAAATAATACGAATTATTCCTAAATATGTACGATCCGAGTCCAAGTAATTCATATTATTATTATTCCGATTCTGTTGTTTACGAACTTAACTAATATTAGACAAGTCACCTCTCTTTCATTTTAACCTTATTGGAAAAAGACAGAACATTTTTAATCCTGTCAGTTTAATCCATACCGTCGTAATGTACGGGTAAATAGTCGTGACCAATTAAGATCGCGCTTAAATTCACGTTGAAATGTGTCATCGGATTAAACTGACAGGACTAAAATATCTTGCATCCCTTTCTTATATTTACTATTAGAAAGAGATATAGTGAGATTAAATTTATTTAGTTCGTAAACAACAGAATCGGCATCAATATCAAATATTGTGTTATTTATTTATCCCAATTTCTGCAACATTAGATAGGTTTTTATAATTTTATTTCATTTTGATTGAGTAAGGAACATTACAGCTATTTTAAAAATAACAAATAAAATGCAATAAAAAATAATAGGAAATAAAACAATACAAATTGTTTGTAAGTATCTAATGAAAATTATAGTCCATAAATTCCATTAAAATATCATCCTTCAGTCTCGTTGAAAAAAGCTACAGACTAAGGTACGTATATGTCCCAAAAAAGTACGAACTTCGTACTTTTCATTACATTTTGGCAACGTTTATTGTTTCAGTTCAGAAACTAAAAAGGCAAGCATTTATTTAAAAAAAAACCCATCGGGATTGATTTTTTTTACTTATTCGAGTTATTCGCACAGATTTATAAACAATAGGCTTATTCGTATTTACATAATTTGTATACATTTTTGTAATCACCTTTTAAAACCTTTCATTACACTCGATAGGTTTGGTTACCAACCTGAGCCGTTTAGTAGTTACTAGGTAACATAGGGACGGACATAGGTAAACACATAACCCTCCTTTTTTGGTATCGCCTATCCAACTAATATTATAAATGCGAAAGTTTGTGAGTGAGTAGGTAGGTATATTTGTTACTTCTTTACGCTCAAACGAATTACCAATAGACCAATTTTGATAAATTTTGGTATGGAGGTAGCTGACACCTTAACTTTTTATCCCTCGGGAACGCGAGTGAAACTGCGGAGCGGAAGCTAGTATTATTATACCTACTACTAATTAGGTACCACCTATAATTATTAATACATTCGTATAATAAGTACCTACTACATAAGTTTCGATAGGTAGGTACCTACTTAGGCATAAAAACTCTAATTCAATCTAACCTAACGTTAGCCGAGTACATAATTCAGTTAAGTAGCGCATCCTTACACTACCTACCTACCCTGAGGGCTGAGTCCCAGCTAGACACCACACACGATTTTGAAGAACACACACGCACGGTAAACTAGTAGGTAAGTGATTTGTGCACGCGCTCAGCAAACGTTAGTGTGTGTGACCTGTTTTACTAAAAAAAACCTTTAAGTAGGTACCTATCTACTTTCCTTCCAATATACTTACATATTTTAATCATACACGTCCTATAGGTAGGTACCATTCCCAGCCCACATTCGTTTAACCACATCCCTGATAATTTGATAAACTCATGGCAACAATACATTAGGTAGATACTTACTTAAAGCAAAGAATAAATAATATACTACGTACCTTATAGGCATAGATTAATATGTATATACGCTATATACATATTAATCTATGTACTAGGTTTAACTTAACCCAAGGAACATTATTTACTACGAGCGGAGACTTAATCCGTTCAAAAAAATGTTATGTTGTTAGCCTGTGTTATTAAGTTATTCTAGGATTGAGATTAATCTATAGCTTCAAAAATATGTAGGTATAGGATATTTCGCAAATCCTAATAATATTATAAACGTGAAAGTTTGTATGTATGTTGCTATCATAACTATTAAACGAAGAAGATACCTGTGTAACTTCAATTTTAACTTTTTTTTTTATCCTGGTACATTGGGACTTGATAAATAGATATTAGTAACTAAGTACCTAATAACTACGAATTGAATGACTTATCTAGTCATTATCTAGTAGATACTGTACATATTATACAAATTGAATCATAGCTTGTGGAACTAACAAAAATGATAGATAAATTAACATATTTTAAAGGTCAGGCATAATATTGTGAGGTTTCGGTTGGCAGCTATGAAAATGACTCTCAGTAGGTACCTACCACAAAAATAAGGTCTGATTTAGAACTATTTTATAATGCAGAAAATTTCACACATAAGTTAGACCTACATAAGTGTGAAAATATTAAATAAAAAAAGAAATGCAGGTTGATTGAAATTAAGAACTCAACTGTGAAATGCTAGGTAGGTAAGTATCTATTTTGTTTGTACAAAATTATACAGATACATATTGAACTTGTCTTTTAAACATTTGATTTGTTTGAAGGAGATTAACAGACATTACACCAATGAATTTTACTTTGTTTTAAATAATTTAAACTGAATATAGGAATGATGATGTGAAAATAAAAGCCAAATAGTCTTGATTAAAGTTTTAATGTCATGTTTTTTTTACACACCGAAACTCCAATCATTTACATTTTTGCGATTTTTATGTTTTTATTATACAATGTTAGCTCCAGTAACCTAAAGAGCTACCTGTGACTAATGTTCCATTTTTATACCTATATTTCATCAACTTTATTAACTTTTTTAAAATGAGAAAGCAAATCTTTGACCAGATATGAATTCAACAACTTTAGAAAATACCATTATTTATAAAATATTTCAAGGCATATGTATGCCTTATTCTATATGAATAATTTATATACTCCTATGATCCTGGTGCACTGTCAAAATAATATATATGTTTATAGTATTTTCAATACATATAAAATGTACCTTTATTGCCAATATCTCAACAATAGGTTCATTACAACACTTAACTAAGGCCTATTTTAAGAGAATCGACTTTCATACCCCATTATGCAGTTATGTTACAAACTAAAAATGTATTAGTGCATGTATAGGAGAACTAAGCATTAAAAAAATTCAGAATGGCTGATTGAAGGATTTCCAAAGTCACGAGTAAAATAAAACAATGTGTCCCTGTACCAACTTCGAGCACATAATTTATACATGAAAAATTAAATGCGGAACATGATTTAATTCCAAAAATATTTATTTAGGAACACAAATAGGTTATTCATAAAATAAAAAAAACAGACTACTTTTGAGACATGCCTCAATGGCTTTGGAAACCCAAGTGTTTTAACACTTCATCGGGTGAGCAAAATTAAAAACTAGATTTGTCTGGTCTAATTTTAATCGCTCTTTTTGTCTGCAGCTTTGGTTTCTGGCTCAGGTTTTTTCTCCTCTTTTTTTTCAGGTTCCTTTTCTTTTTCGTCGGTGATAATTTCCTTGGCTTCCTGCTTTGACGCTTCGTCAAAGTTGCCGACGAGGTTAGGTACTTCATCGTCCTCATCCAGAGGTTTCGGCGCGGCGACGCTGGACGCCAGCCTCTTCAATTGGTTCAAACCTTCAGGTCCGAGTTGACTCAGGATACCGGGGAGCATCTCTGCGATCTGCTTATTCTCTCCATGACCTGTGATAGCGAAAGTGTTCGCGGCGAGGGAGGCCTGCGCTTTCGGGTTGTTAAAATGTATCACTGTTCCGTCATCTTTTATCATATTAACCTCCTCGATGCCAGGGATGGTATTTACTGACAACTTTTTGAGGGATGACTGTAATTTCTTGTCATCTGTTGCGGCTGTAACATGAACAACCTTCTTCTTGCGCCTCGGTGTGCCCTTACCTCCTATGCGTACCTGCGACTGCAGTTTCTTTAGCTTTTCCGTGTTCATTGTGTTATTTTAATACGCGACACTTGTCGTTAATAACGCGGCGCACTTTTTCGTGATGTTAATTTGTTGATATTAAACGCGATCACACGAGTTTTCCATGTAACTCGATCGTACGCACGTGTTTTGGACACCGGTTAGTTACAAAGGGAAAATGGTGGATTTGAGACAAGTTATTTCTGCTTTTTTAGTTCTTTCTATTGGCAGCACTGAACTTCAACGTTTAGTTGCTCCTAGTTTATTTCACAGAAACTCGAATTTATTACCAAAGAAACTAATTAAAATAACGTTGCCGAAATAAATATATTGAAATAGTTGCATTTTGTTGATGTAGGTACATGTAAATTTAGGCAGTTAAGTAATCTCAAATTTATTGATTTTGTTAAAATGTATTAAGTAACATAATAAAACGTAATTATAATATTGGTATTTGGTATTGCCATTTGCCAATATTTTACAACAAAAAAGAATGTGAAAATTATTTTATACTACAAACTGGCGACGTTACCTCGTTAGTTTTGGCGTTATTAATACTTATTCATTTAAATAGTGATAAAAAGTATAATTTTTGTGGTTCATGAACACAAATAGCGACATCTGCATTACAGCCCAGACAATAATTTTGTTCTGCAGATGAGAACAAAGAGTACATTTGTAGATGAGAAGAGGGCGCTCCTAGCGCGCGACGTTTTGTTTATCATAAGTACTCGAAAAGCTAGATGGCAGTAGTAGTTTTGAAATTGAGTACCTAATAATTTAATATTTTCGCACTTATAATGTTCTATTACAGATCGAATCGGAATTCAATTGAATTAACTTATTCTATTGTACTTAACCTTGTTCAATGTTTTAGGTTAAGTACCTACCTACTTACATGGCGGCTGGAAATCTAAATAAGACTAGAAAAAAATAAAAATCTGTCATAAACTAGGTAAGTCACTGTCTTTCACCTTCCAATTGTTTTCAACATGATCATGATCATGTACTAACTTAAAGTAAATATAATAATTTTAATGTAAATAAATAGCATTTGACAGCACATTTCTTATCCAACGTGCAGGGTCTCGTATATATAGTGTATTATCTATGGTGCAGGGTGTAGGTAGGCCATACAAATATACTCTTTGGGTAGGCCTACAAGCATCTTTCAATTTTCGAATATTATTTTATTCGTCAAAAATACCTAATCTGGTATAAACAAGGCATAAACACACGTAAATATTTAAAAAATATTAAATGGAAAACACTATGATAAATAACGCATAAACGTTTTTTTACAAAGAACCTCTCTGTTACGAAAATAAACAGCACTCGTCAACTCGTTACACCGAGTTATTGGGGCAATAAATATTTATCTGCATTTACTAAATGGACTCCAAAATGGCGGGAAATAAAGCTGTCACCGCCCGATCAGTTCGCGCCATCTCTTCAAACGATATGACGACTAATAAAGCTAGGCTTACATTAGCCGGATAAATTTAGAATCGATCGTGACTGTTATTTTGAAAAAAATGGTTTTTGCATTATCTTTTTTTATTTAACTATGTCGGCTAACAATCATACTACGGCCTGATGGTAAGCTGTTTAATAGCATATACACAACACTAGGGGCACAAAAAAAACTGATAGTACCTACCTACGTAATCTGCGCCCTGGGTACTCGGGCTTTGCCGATCCTTCCCCCTTTTTCGATGAGCTCTGGCGACAACATTTCTTACTCTTTAAGCTCTTTAAGATGGAGGTACGCTATACTTTACCTCTCTCCTCATTAGGTACTACGAAGTAATTAAAGGCTCCATATACCGCGGTAGCCCTGTCACAGACACTACTTGCTATAAGCCGTGCTTTAAGATAACTAGCTACCTCGCAGTTTCACCCGCATTCCCAAGGGATCTTATGTTTTTCAGGGATAAAAATTTGCCTTTATGTTAATCCAGTGTATGATCTATCTGTGTGCTAATGCTAACTTTCACATTTATAATTGTTGTACGATTAGGTACCTATTTATTGGTGTAAGCTCTGTAAGCAGCACAAAGTGTATTCCGAACCGGTAGTAGAGTCTATTGTAAAACTGTAACTTTTGACATTCATAAGTGCCTTATTAGGGCCTAAACTGAATAAATGATTTTTGATTTTGATTTTGACTTATTTGAAGTTAGACAACGGCTTCGATTGGCCTCTTAATATCGAGTGAGTACTTACATTCCTTCAATCAGTTCCAATCCATCCTTATTTATTCACCATGTTGTGTCATCATAGCTCCTGGATGAATCGATTTTGATTCTGTTTTTGTCATTTGAAAGATGTTTTAACCGAAAGTGTTATAAATAATGTTTCAAGAAAATCCGCTCAGCCGTTTGAAGATCATCACCTCGTTTCGGGGGTTTCTTAAATTTTTATTTAAAATAAAAATCATATCTACCTAAATGTAGTTATGCGTTTGTTATCGTCAATTCTTTCCAGTCAGGTATTGAAATTGTAATAGTTTTGTTTAGCTAACAGGCATTAACTTTTTCAAAGGCCTAAAATAACTTCCAATAACCCTAAATATAACTGAATGTAGCTTCAGCTTTATTATTTTTGAACACTTCTGATGAACTCCGTTGGCCTATTACCGAACGTTTCGCTAAAATATTTCCGAACGTGTACGTAGTTCGCGCGCACTTACCGACGGCGTTAACAGATGTACAGTCGCGCCCATAATACTTAACATTTTTTACTATACTTTTGAAATTACGTGCCAAATTGTAACACTTGACATATACGACTATTTCAGGAAAATGTTACTAATATACCTTGGAGGAATATGTGGATGATTTATTTTGTTATTAATCAGTAAATATACTACCGTTCCTGTCGCAAACAACATGTTGATAACTTACGACCTATAACTGAGCTGCAATTTGCAAAAAACGTGATACAATTTGAAATATTTACTATGGTATTGATAATTTACAGTGAACTGAAACAAAATTACAATAAGGTTTATCAGATAAATAATAATAGGTATCCTGGGATTTTTTTTGTGTAATTGCAAAAAATGCAGATAAGTAGGCACATTATGACGCAATAAAGTTTATTTTTCTTTGAAATTCCTTAACGACATAAGATATCACTATCACTACATAGTATAAAACAAAGTCGCTTCCCGTCTGTCTGTCCCTATGTATGCTTAGATCTTTAAAAAAAAAAACGCAACAGATTTTGATGCGGTTTTTTTAATAGATAGAGTAATTCAAGAGGAAGGTTTATATGTATAATACATACATACTATATAGTACTGAAAAGCCGAGAAATTCAATCCTCTTTGACCCGTGCGAAGCTGGGGCGGGTCGCTAGTGTCTTATATTTAAATAGATTGTAAATAACAATGAATAACGAGATCATAATTTGAAATTCACAATAATACACTTGTGTGCTCAACTGTAACTCACTAATAAACTAATGCATTCAAATATAGATTCCGTTACGTGGTTTATTGCTTTTTTATAATCATATTTTAGTATTACATTGATTTCAATATCATCTGTGGAGTGAATGGTTTCCGAACGAATCTCGGATATTTGAGTAATGACTCGTTGATATTTCTAAACATAACAGCTCATATTTTCGATAAGTGCATCGTATTAATCATATTGACTGTTTGTTTTTAATATTATTGCTAAGTGTTTACGCTATAAAGCGTAGTTGCACGAAAAGCATGTTAACTGGGCTATTTTGATATAGTTTTTTTTATTTCTTTCGTTTCAGTTTACCATCCAAGAATAAATCTTAATAAACGGTGATTTTTATCTTCCATTGATTGAACATAATTTCCAGAGCTGTTATATTTTGCCCATTGTCCCTAACCTACTGACACCTCTAAAAAAAACTAAAATATTCTTCGAAATTTAAATAGACACCCTAAAGCGTGCATCGTAACAATCGTCGATTCCTTTTTTTAATCGTTTCCCGCGTTTCTCTCCAATTTATCAAGGCCTTTTTGGTCGCGTTCTGTCGTTTAAACAATTACTTGGTGACGTTATCATTCTGTCAAATGGGAATGTAAAAAATCTTCCCGGAAAGGCACCGAAATAGATATTTACCGTAAAACCAGTATTTTAACTAATAAGATGACGCTTTAGAACTGTTTATGAGGAGATAAATGATTTGGTGTGGATATATTTTATTACTCAAAGTCTAGGAAGATGATGGGGAGAGGTTGATGTTTTTAAAAAATCTTATATTTTAAGTTAGTAGTATTTCTTATGCCTTATAAATTGATTGAAATTCGTAGATTTAATGTACAAATTAAAAAACGACTGCCTAAAAAAGAGAAGGTATACCTACTTTATTTTTGTTTAGGTAGGTACCTATGTTTGTGCGTTTTTCAAAATGTTTTAACCGATTTAGAAGTGTGTGCTATTGTGGTACAAATATGCTATTTTATAATGACAACATAGAGACATTTTGAACTTTTTAGTTCACTTTTTTGTAACGGTAGAAGTGTTTTAATTTGGGTTGTTTTTTTTACGCATATAGGTATACTAAAAGATTATATTTTTTGGAGCACACGTTATAAATGTGGGGCAAAGTGTGCTCGTTAGTTAACTAAACAGGTCGGGATTAAGTGGATTATTTCTGAACGCGACCACACGCGCGAATCCTAACAGCTGTCAGTTTTTGGCGGCAATTATTTTTATTACAAAATTGGTTAGCTAGGAAGAGCGCTTTTTGTCCTTGCAGTATGATGACAATAATACTTGGTAATAATTATGAATAAATTATCAAAATAAGTTGTGTAGTTTAAATATACCTACTTACAGCTTCAACAATCACATATTTACATTGATTTAATAAAATAAAAAAAGCTATTAAAAAGTTTAAAAAATACTAGGATATGATTGTAGTTAAAAGTAAACCTATAAAAAAAACTGCTCTGCTATTTCCATAACGCTTTTACCAAATGAAGAGCAATTAAAAATGGTCCCCATATTGACTGCGTTAACACATAGTTATAAATTACCAAATTAGAGACAAAAAGTGTGTCTAACGAAGGGGAACTATTTCTTGTCATAAGCCATACGTCATTTGAAATAATCGCGACAAATTGGTTCCGGGAATTTTATTCGTTTGGGTAGTTCTAATGTCGGAATAACTTTTAATAATGATAACCTAGACATTATTTAGTAAAGCGAGCTAGAGTAAAAAAATAGTAATGATTTTTTACGGTGACTGTACACTTGCATAATTTTTTTAATAAATATTTTTTTCCAAATTGGTACTTTTAAACGAATCAATGTTTTTTTTAATAAAAATCTAATATATAGAAACGTTTTATAAAATACAACGAAAACACAATCGGTCCGTATTTGCTGAAGCGATCAAATAAAATAAAGGCAAAGCGGATCGAAACAAAATTTCAATCACACAATCTATTGAGTCGCGAGGACCGGGACAATTTACAAAAACAATATACCCAAACCTTTTTTATACACTGCCAATATAACATGGTCCGTGAAAACTTACATTTAGCTATAATTCGAGTGTCTACCAAAATTGGTCGTGTACAAATTTGTTTTTTTTTTGAGGCAAAAATCTTTTGTCGTTCAGCCAGATCGACCCACCGGGGGCAATATTCGTTCAAGAACCGTTTGAAAATATCTTGCGCGGATTTGTTTCTGAACGGATTTAAGCGCTTTATTTGATATTTTGTTTAGTTTTGGTATTGATTCTTTTGTTTGTATTTTATGTGAAGGCGTAAAAATCTTGTCGTATTTGCACTAGTACCTAGTTAGATGTTTTAATGCTACATAAGGCCTGAATTCACTAATAATTAATTATCTTATTAACTTTAACAACTAAGGTAAGTGTAAGTAGGCAATAAATAAGAGCAAAAAAATAATAAATATTAAGCAGAATAATTGTCATGTTAACTGTTAATTAACAATGAGTTTAACAACGTCTATTAAATCTGCTGGGATTTTTTTGCCAGCTGGCTAAAATAAGCTAAGTTTAGTAAATAAATATCCTGGGACATTCTTCACACATGGTTATCCGATCCCAAACTAAGCAGAGCTTGTGCTATGGAAACCAGATAACTGATTACTACATAAACCATTTTTTTTGTAAATACTTTTTATATAGATAATTACACCCAGACACAGGACAAACAGACATGTTCATGCACACAAATGTTTCTCCTGGATGGGAATCCAATCCACCTGCGGCGCGGTAGCCAACTGCGCCAATAGGCAAAGCTTAATTTCGCCCAAAGAGCACAGTAGAATACGGCAGACCACAGTTTTGTGATCCTGCGCGTGAGTAAGGTCGCCTGAGTTCATCGGGGAGGGGGGAATATAGGTATGTTGATGAGATGGGTGTTGCAAACGTCCATAGGATACGAAAACCGCTTGGTAAGCCCCGTATGTTTGTATGCTGAATTCGTGTTTTAAAAAAATGAAGTACCAATTTTTTTTTATTAAAGAAATTGGTTTACCACATTACACACAAAAAGAAAAATTCTTAAGACATTTTACTTTTGAGAAAGCAGAAAGAAGCGTAGTTTTACAACAAACGGTAACTGTATCTGGTAGTATTTTTATTAGTTTCCTCTCTGCACCATTTTCGCTTTACGGTCCGCCCGACATATTGAAAAGAATTGTTGAAAAGTGAGCCCCCTTTTGCTCTTTCGATGTCGGCCCGTTATTAGAAAAAATAAATAATTTGTATGCATGTAAAAGAAAGATAGAAAATATTTTTTTTTCATGATAAGATACACAACATTACAATGTACAGTTTTAATCAGACAACACAAAAAAAGAAAATAAACTTGTAATGTAGCGTGACGTCATGAATATAGGAACCGACTCAACATACATTGAAGTCAGGAAAGAGACTTCAATTACTGATTTTCAGTCGCAGACCATAGTTTTTATGGTTTTTATTTTCCGTAATATTAACGTCTTAGGCTGTCATCGATTACATTATCTATTTCTATAAGGTTGGTAGGGTTTCCTCTTTGGATGGCCACACACAACGCAATGCGTTGTCGGAAAAAGTTCTCACATTTGAGTATGGTCTTTCAAAAGGTAGAATAGGTACTATCGACAAAGTTGAAGCATGATCACCTTAAGGGTGTATTTTGCGTGCAGTGACCAGCAGCTACCTGTGTCTCACTCACTATAACCAGACAATGCGCTTGACATTAAATATTAGATTGTCATTGTCAGTAAATAGTCTAAACAAAAGATTTTACAAGAGACCGTTTTATTGTCAACAATGGACAGGGCAAACTATGATTACTGGCTGCAAGCGAAAAGGTCTCAAAACTGATCATGCTTCAACTTTGTTGATGGTACCTATATATGCTACAACAACATTCAGCTATTATTCATATTGTCACTAATTTATATGACATCGGTAATATTTAGTTTGATATACATTGTTTTATTCGACTGACAAGTCTAACTAGAGCATGGATTTATTTACATGCTCTTTTTCATTAATTTAACTTATCAAAGGATCAAATTATAGTTATGGGCTCAGAGCCATACAGCCTTGTCTTATTTTTTTTCTTTCTTTTATTCCAAGATATAGGTCGGTACTCTAAGTTCACAATTTTTTTTCGTATTTTAAATGTTAGTTAACGCAAGTTGGTACAAAGCGGAGTAAACCTGCCGCGCGGAAGAATCTATCGCTTTAGGATTTATTATGTCGCACCAAAATTGCTTTTTGGCCAATAAACCGTGATTGGAAGTGTCTTGTTACATGTTTATGTTGAATATAACACGACACGATCCAACATAGTTCAACAATAGCTCTTGAGGTAGCTCTCGTGTCGGGTTTCAAGCAATTATAGTAACCTGTAATATGATATGGCGTTGTAAAAATGTAACTAAGTTTATTTGTTACTGTCCCCCGCGGTTTTAGTCGCGTTCTCGGGATAATAAGCCTATGTCGATATCCCAAGAGGATGCTCTCCACAAAAAAGAAGCTTTGCTGAGTTTCTCCCCGAAGTCTTCTCAGTTCAAGTGTATTCCGAACCGGTGGTAGAGTGGTGGTAAAAATTGTAACTGTTGACATTCATAAGTGCCTTATTAGGGCCTAAACTGAATAAATGAGTTTGAGTTTCAATGACTCCGTCCCTTACTAAGCTGACGGGGACAAGCGAGATAGGCAAGGCCCGCTTTTAGTAAAAAAAATACGGTTTTATGTCATTTAAAAAAAACTAATCCTTTTTTAAAGTAAGAAAACTATTCCCTTTTCTATTATGTCTGAAAATGTTAATATTTTCAAGTTATTTGGATTTGTAGGATCGTTTTGACAAGAATAACCCTCTTGTCGCACTACGTTTGTCCCTTTTTGCATAAATTTGAGGTCGAACCGGGGTTAGAAGTGATACAAAGAAATTGTAACAGAATAAACATCAATTTATTTCGCTTACCTAAATAAAATGGGAACTCCAAAGTGCAAGGGAGATAGATGATACAATTCATCGTCTTACAATCCTATTTCCGGCAAGTGGCACCCCTTTAGCAAATACCTCCCGCTTATGTACTTACAGTTGGGGAATGAACTGATAGGATAGGATTTGACAGTCTTTTGACAGTATGAAAAATATATTGTCATACCCTAAACAGTGCATAAAACATCTAAAACACCCGAAACCATCATATATTTGCTGCCGATCAACAGCAAGGTTCCCAGCAGACTGGCAGCGTTTATGAGCGTTTACTCTTTCGATGGCCAAGCTGACGCGTTGGCGGAAAAAAGCTCCCCGCCCGCCGCCGGTCCCCTGTGACCTCAGTCAGTTTTGAAGAAAATGTTTGTGAAAATCGGTTATGATGTTGTACAATTAATATAAGACTTCAAACGCACGTTAACGAGTCTCATAAAAAAAAAATGTACACACGGTCATAGATCAAGCTACACCTTTTTGTTGCAGAAAAGCTCCTATTACAACCTCATAAGGTGCCGCAGTGTTTACCTTGACTTATGGTCGTCCGTACAATGTCAACGTTAGAATTCAGGTTCGGATGAAATGCCAAATATCATATGCTAAGAGCACACAGGATAAAAGCTAATTATCCTCTATGCTAAGGGCATGTATCCACTAAAAAAGATTTAAAAAAGAAGAGAGGTAAAATTATGGTGAAATCTCGGGGAGGAAGCTAGTTTTAGCTAACAGTGTTTTAGTTTTAGTTCATTTTGAACTCTTTTCAACAGTTTTCGCGTTTTTAATTTTATTTTATCAGATCCTCTCACTCATATTATTTCCTCCACCATTCCGGGTGGCACTTATCTCAGATGGAGTCGAGGGTGGGTCAGGAGGGAGGGGGAGGTATTTGCCCTCTATTACAGAGCTGTTAACTGGTACCATTTGCGAAGAGTAATGTACTATATCGAATATTTAGTATGAGTATGATGTCGTTCGCTGGTTTTGTCTGAAAATTACTTAATTACTGGTTACTATACTACCTACTCGTCTAAAATTTGTATTATGCAGGTTTGAGTTCGATTCTCATCCATGAAAAATATTTACATGCATGAATAGGTCTGTTTGTCCTGAGTTTGGGTGTAATTATTTACTTAAGTATGTATTTAAAAAACTAGTTTATCTGCTATTTGGTTCCTATAGTTCACTACCTACTTATAGACTTGCTGTTTTCCCCGGTTTCACACGCATTCTCGGGATAAAAAGTAGCCTATAGCACTCGGGAATAATGCAGCTTTTTATTAGTGAAATATTTTTTTAAATCGGACAGTAACTCCGGAGATTACCTCCTTTCTTTTTTACTATGTATAGGCCTGTATTTGACCCCAATCTCACCGTGGTCAGTGACGATGTGTGGTCGATGGTGGTAAACACACTAAGCTAGTAAGAAACTGGCTCTCAAGTGCGGCTGTTGGAACACACCGAATAGTGCTTGGCGACATGAGACTATATCCGAACTTCTAAAACATACTGTTTCTTTTCAATTGGTGTAGTGACTTACAAGAGACAAGTTCCTGCACTCAAAAGTCTTGCATGGGAATCAAACCCACGACCTATAGCTTCGCAGTTGAGGTATCTGACTCAACAGGATATAGGTAAAAATATAGATCGCCATTATCTATATAAAAGATCCTTCCCACATGTTTCTTGAAATTCTAGCTCATTTTAAAAAATGTGTATGGGCAAGTGTCCCCAGCATATAGGTGAGGTTGCCCGCCCACTACCCCACCCCTACGTGGCGGTGGTGGGACGTGCCCCACAGTTAAACGTGTCATTACCGACGCGAATATTGCTTGTACAGGATGATCTAGTTTGAGTTAGGGGTTTTTTTAGTCTAAATGTGTTGTGTGCGAGTATTTAGATACCAATATATTATAATATATTAGTTTCGGGACTGGTTTCACCCGTCAAAGGATGTCCACTAAATATAAGTACCTAGGCGGCCGCGTTTTATTTTTGTAAAAATTGGTGTTTTTTTCAGATGATATTTATTTAGACACGAATCACATATTTATTCCATACTTAGTAGCTGCTCTCCTTTGGGGATAATGTAGCTTCCTATTAGTGAAATAATTTTTCGAGTCCGACTGGTAGATCTAGAGATTGGCGCGTTCAAACAAACAAACTCTTCAGCTTTATTATTAGTATATTCGCTACCTATATAAAATTGTCATTGAGCGCTATCTCACAAAGATTTTAGATAAACACACCTGGAACATTCTTCACACTGTTCACTTATCTGACTAATAACAACAGCTGTCGCCAAGCATCTACCGGTGTGTTCTTGCAATACCCTTTTGGAGAACCCCATAACATAGCGCTGAGGAAAGCCGTAATGGGGAGTTCATCCCACAACCGAATGGCGTCAGCCTCCTGAAAAAAATACTACCTAAAATTCAAATCCAAATGTATATTATAATCAAACTCAAACTTTATTTATTAAGTTTAAATCCAATTATCGCTCTTATGAACGTTAAAATTGGCTTTACCACACCAGTTCAAAATACACTCAAATTGAGAAGACTCCAGCGAGGCATTTATAGTACAAAAAACTTTTGTTTAAAAATTATTAACCCCTAAATGTTAAAACTACACTCTATATAGCAGTATCTGCATAGCACAAATTGCTTCGATATGTGCGCAATTTCCCGCTCTCGGCCAATCGGAGTGCTCGCTTCAATGTGTGCGTGAACTACCGATTACTCTGGGTGTTTCCCCTCAAGAGGGCGCTGGCAATTTTACAACCAATTAAACTTTTAATATTGTTATTGTTTAATGTAATTGCTAATGTTTTATTGGCGTCGAGGGAGTATTTATACGGCGTTTCGAGTTTAATTGCTTTGGGAATTGAGTTTCTTTTAAATCGAAAGTAATGAACAAGATAGTGGCCTTAAATAAATTTGATTTGAATGTTACCTTAATTTGGTAGTTTTTTTTTCAATCTTTGACCACAATCTCACTTGATGCGTGATGATGTGGCCGATGGTGGTAAACACACAGTGTAGGTGGGAACTGGTTATCAAGTGCAGTTGACGGAACACACGCTTTGCGACAGATTTTCAACTTCCGATTTCTACCGTCAAATAGTCCCTTGTGAGAGAGACTAAACCTATTCTGAAGGCAGTTTTGCCCTTCATTAAGTACACTGTATTAATAAATCATGGGACATAATTCACACGGTTACCTGATCCCTAACTGAGCAGAGCTTGTACTATGGAAACCAGATAACTAAACACCACATATTTTTTAAATACATTTTCATAGTATAAAAATATCTAGACTCAGGCCAAAACATGCACACAAATATTTATCCAAGATGGGAATTGAACCTACGACTTCCCGCGGAATATAGATACATATGTATGATTTTCAAAATCTGTCAGCAGACGAAACTATTTCCAGAAGTTGCTACGTAGAACTAAGTATTTCTCTTCTAAACTATACATAAGGTCTTTCCATGATCAAAATATCCATATTACAAAAGGTTACGCAAAATTAATCTTTAGAACCCCACAAATGGTCCTCTACCCAAAGGTGTCACATTCTAAAATATATCGCATTATGTAAATCTCTCCATCCGTTCCTGGAGAAAATCAATAGAGGCTGCGACAGAGATAGCTATAGTTTTCCTATATCACAGAGCGAGATAGTTGAACAGCCTCTTCAGTAGTCTCCGTGAAAATTGGAGCATGGCTGGTTCGCAGGTTTTCCTTGGAATTTTAACTCAATTTTAAAGTTGTTAAAGTTGATTTTCAATTGTTGCAGAAAATTCCAAGTTCTATTTCAGTTGAGAATTTGCTTTAAAGGAGTTTAGATTTTATTTCTGTACTATAGAGTGGGTTTTTGATTAATGATATTTGTGGAGGATTTCCTCTCTAATTGGCAGCGATTTTGTAATAGATATAAAATGGCTGCTATTATATTAATTACTTTAGAATGAACAGCACTTTATTATTTTTATTCGTTGATTAAAATTTTGTTTATATTTCTTGTTTTGATTAATTTTTAAGTAAGTAGAATATAAATGATGATTGTTCGATGATAGCTCAGTTAGGTTCAAACTTACGACTGAGAAGACTCCGGCAAGAAACTCAGAGAGATTATAAGTAGGTATCTATTGACTACGGTAACCGCTTAAAAAAATTATGTACCTAATAAAGATACGTTTTTTTTCCAAACACCCCTCTTTAAATAAGATTATTAATGGATATACCTGATTTGTTATGGGGGTGGAAATCATAGTTGCAATTAAGCAATCTGATACGGGATTGAATGTCCCCTCTTTTGTGGCATTTGTAATGGAGATATTACAGTCCGATCATGTGGGCAGATAGTTAAACACACAGATTTATAAACAACTAGCTGTTCCATGCGGTTTCACTCGCGTTCCCGGGATAAAAAGTAGCCTATAACCTTCGGGTATAATGTAGTTCCCTATTAGTGAAAGAATTTTTCAAATCGGTTCAGTAGTTTCGGAGCCTATATTCAATGCAAACAAACAAACATACAAACAAACAATCAAATCTTTCCTCTTTATAATATTATTATTAGTATAGAAGTATAGATTAGTATAGATAGGTAAACATAGGGTTAAACAATTGGAAATTTAGAAGTCTATTAAATAGTTTGGTTTGGTTTATATATGGTTTTCGATTTAACTTTTGAAATGTATTTCTTTATTAAACAGGAACACCAATAAATACGCGCTATATTTATACGATAAAGACGTAAGTAAAGGAAAGAGTAGGTATCCTACATCAATTAGAGGAAAGAATGAAGACAATCAATTACCTAATTTAATTAATTAGTTTTTAACGGCATTCATTGTTGCAAGTGATTTGCAAAAAATATATGTTAAACTACTGAATATGCGAAGAGGAATAGATTTCTTAAAAATTTGAATTTTGCATCAGTACCTACAGTCAGAAAAAAATCGTGAATATGCCCCTTTTTAAAACTAAGAATGATTTTTTCTGTTATTTGGGTCATCCAAATAACAATGAAAATATTAACATACCTACTAAATTCTGAAATCAAATAAAAAGGCAAGTTTTTTTACTTTTTTTTTAATAACATAATAACGTCTTTTTTACTAAAATTTCGCCTCTCCTGTCTCGCTTGTCTCTGTTAGTTTAATAAGGGACTTCATTTGCGGCGAGCCTACTCTTCATTTTTTGTGAAGACAAATTTGAAGGATTTCGATCTTATAATAAAAGCGTGTAGGTACGTAGTAAAATTAGATGCATTCTGTAACTAAATGCAACACGATACAAATCTCAAATCAAAACTAATAACAATATTCATGGGCTCTCAATCAAAATGACACCGGCAAACAAATTCTCAAGTCGTTAAATCGACCAAAGCGAGCCCTTCCCAAGATGGACGTCCGCCATAATAGGTTGAAACATACGGGGACGTATCACTGTCAGTTACGCCACAATTTTATTTAAAGTCACTCTTCGAAAGGGCGTGAAAAAAGCTCGTTAAAGTCGGCAAATCATCAGCTTATCCCCTTGGTATTGCAAATGTCCATAGGCAGCCTACTTGTGCAACCTGTTGAATTAAAAAATAAATAAAAAAAGTAATAGATCTGTTTTCACAGCATCCATTTACACTGATATTATAAAGGAAAATGATTTTGTATTTTTGTTTGTACCTAATGAATAAACTCAAATACTATTTAATTTTAAAGATATCTGTCGTACAAGCTCTGGAAAGACTTGAAACAGCCATTTATAAAATATTCTTAAAATGGCTTTATTATGCCAAATAGCGTTACATTCAACGTTAATTTGTTATGGTGTGATTTACATAATTTGGATGCTTCTGCATATTTTTTTATTATTAATAATGATTATTAATAGTTCATCGATGTTTCATTGGAATGACATGAATTTTTATTAATATTTAAAGTTTATTTTTTTTAGTTTTTTTATATTGGAGACTATCATTTAAGGCGGATTGAATAAATTAATTTGAAAGGAACGGTACTTTGAATTTCGTAAACATATAATAGTCGACTGATTTATTTGTCAGTAACATAAAGACTATATAATTATACCTACTGATTCCTATATCGATCTTTTAATTTATTGAATTACATCATGTAAAAGTACAAAACCCAATTTTCAGCTCAAACAATAACGAAGTCGATACCAGTCGAATTTGAAAAATTCTTTCACTATTGATTATCCCCAAAAGTTATAAGCTACTTTTTATCCCGGGAACGTGGGTCCCGCGGGGGACAGCTAGCTATTTATAAAACGGGTCGATAAAGAATAAAATCGTAAACGGCGGAAAATATTATGCACATTAGCACATTAACGTGCAAAGTGAGAGTAAAACATTTTAATTTAAAGCTTCTGCATGTAAAATTAAAAACTCTTGTTGCGTGATTAACCATAATAACTACCCGTATGTTTTCAACAAGACTACAAAGGCTATCGCTAGATTAGACTCGCAAATACAAGCGGTTCGCCACACTAACGCAACGCGATAGATATCAATGAAAAACACTCACAGATTTGGTTAAAAGTTGACTTTACAACATGTCTTAAGGAGCGTTCACAATTGTTGTGATACATAATTTATTGTTAATTAGGTTCACTTGAAGATTTTTTTACTATGTATCTCATCTCACAATTGGTGGTAATATAATGTCTAGAAGTGAACTGTATGATTTACAGTGTTTGGAACTCTTTGCTTGGTGGAAGCCAGCTAATGGCGGATACATATGGAGCGCTTTAGACATAGCTGGCCCAGGATAGAATAGAAAACTTAAAGATTTGATAAAACTACCATAGCTCAAGAAGTTTTTTAGCGCCCCCTTGTGGAGTTTTTCTGTATATGTCACTGTAGCTAACCAAACAAGATAAGTAAAAAGAGTACCTTTCTACCATACTGTTTTTTTTATTCAGGACATATTTACTACATATTGAACATAGCCCTGTAAAGACTATTCGGTGTGTGACATAGTCTGAGCAACATCAAGTGTACTCAAAATCAGTAATTTAATCAGTTTAGAAATGGCAATGTAAAATCTCCGTTAACCCGTGAAACGAGCTCGATTATACGCGTCCATATGAAGCGACACGAGGGGTATTTGAAAACAATCGGCGGCCGTCTGCGCCTGCGTGATTGACGGACATTCCGCGCCTCGGACGTTTTGTGCCTCGCGCTCGCCTCGACGCCTCGCGCCTCGCGCCTCGGTCGGTGTAGTGTAAACGCACAACAACACTCAAAATTGAATGAAAAAAAGAATAAGTTTGTTTGATAGTTTTTTTGGTGCAGGTTGATTTTGAAAATACTTGATATATACTTCGATCGATAAGTAGATAAAGTATTAAAGTGATACTAATGCAATCTATACTCTATAGTAGTACTAATATATACTACAGATCTATATCTATCTATCTATACTAATCTACCTATAATAAAGCTGCAGATTTTGTTTGTTTGAATGCGCTAATCTCGGGAGTTACTGGTCCGATTCGAAAAAATATTTCACTAATAGGAAGCTACATTATCCTCGGAGGTTATAAGGTCACTTTAAATATACTGAACATAAAATTAATTGAAAGAAAATGAACAAACATGAATTATTATAATTAAATCAATTTAAAGTCATTATTGTATACGAAAAAAGAACCTATCAAAAATAAAATTATTTCATCTTGAATTACACCCATAACGGAATAAAGTTGCACTCCCAATACATTAAGTTGAAAGTCATTTACACCCCTCACAATGTCCCATAACTTGTAACGGTTACGGGAACAACCCCCATGGGGTGTATCGAACCCCTGTTGTGTAATACGGTGTCATGGCGGCGCTACCCCATAGATTTGTGGACGTCATTTATCTACAAGATTTAGTTTATCGGTAAATTGGGATATTGAAGAATAGGGATGATAAATAAAAAAGATCTAATTAGCCTGACAGTTAGATTGCCTAAAAATATTGGACACCTTTTTCTTTAGTTTAAAAAACAAAAAAATTACAAAGATAAAGTGGGTAAAATTTCGTGTGACGTCACGTCTCAGTACACTTTTTATCTAGGCAGGGGTGTATTGTGCATTCCCCTGCTAGCTTTACCCAAGCCAGCCTAGCCGACTATATTATTTTCATGATCTATATAGGTACCTATTAAATACCCTTTGTGAAAGAACGTATTATTAGGTAATATTTCACCAAATGAGTTCTGATATTAAGTAATACATTATTTACATTAAGGTAATATTTTAAATGCGATATTATAAAATATATAAATAAATATCCTGAGACATTCTTCACACACGGTTATCTGATCCCAAACTAAGCAGAGCTTGTACTATGGAAACCAGATAACTGATATACCACATATACTACTTTTTTGTAAATACATACTTAAATAGATTATTACACCCAGACACAGGACAAACAGACATGTTCATGCACACAAATGTGTGTCCTGGATAGGAATCGAACCCACGACCAGCGGCGCGATAGGTGGCGTCTTAACCATCTGCGCCAACTGGACTGTCAATTGTCAAATTATTTATATATTGTGTAATTATTTTCCTAATACCTAAATGGATTTGTATGAAAATGCCAGCGTAAGACTGTACACATAGAACCTTCAGAAACGCGGGCGGAAACCTAGTAATTAAAAAAATCTTCATAATTTAAATTCCTCTTCAATCCTAAAAACAATTAACCAACATAACAAAAACTCCTTCGGAAACCGTTACATCAAGTTGACAACATAATAAAACCAACTACCACGTCCGTCAGTGTTGGGCCGTCCACAAAAACCCGTTAACTAATGAAGTGATTCGCACGAGAGCTTTAGGAATTTTTGAGGGACAAACAGACAAAAAAGGTGTACAAACAACTGTATAGTTGTAGGAATACATTTCTTTGTGCGAAATGGTGATAAATATTGCGAGCGGTGCAGGGAATTAAAAGTTGTTTTTTTATATGTACTTAATATAGGTTTTGACCACAATCTCACCTTAGTCAATGTGGTAAGCACACAAAGCCTAGATGAGAACTGACTCTCAAGTGCAACTGTCAGAACATACCGGAAGGTGCTAGTAGGCGACTGATTTTCAACTTGAGTGTGGCCAGGTTACTTGAAAGTACCTTCCCTACCATTGTGCTATGGTTTCCTCAGGATGTTTTCCTTCAAAGCTCAAGCTCATTGTAGGATCCGAACCCGCGACCTTCGTTTTGGCATTCGACGTCACTACCACTGATTTGTCACTGCCTATAGGTACATGTATGTTTTTGGAAAATATTTCAAGGGCCATGGTTAACTGTCAGGAATAGCTGTCTTTTTCAAGATTTCAAAGAAGCCAATTTAGATTTTCATATTAAAAATAAAAAAAAATCTATCCTTCTTGCCTACATTTGTTTTGATAAAAAAATTGCAGAAAAGTAGTATGCATCCCGGTCCCGAGAATACAGGGATAAATAGTTAATTTTTAATTTTCATATTCGGTAGATTTGTATGTTAATATTTATTTCCTAGTTTTCAAGTGGTTCAACACGGTTTTCACCAAGACGTATATAAAAGGACCTTGATTTATGTATCACTGCGCAGGCACATTTCTGACGGGCCAGTTGGCGCAGTTGGTTAAGATCCTCTACTTATTGCGCCGCAGGTCGTGGGTTCGATTCCCATCCAGGACAAACATTTGTGTGCGTGAACATGTCTGTTTGTCCTGAGTCTGGGTGTAATTATCTAAATAAGTATGTATTTGTAGTTTATCAGTTATCTGGTTTCCATAGTAACAAGCTCTGATTAGTTTGGGATCAGATAACCGTGTGTGAAGAAATGTCTCAGGATATTTATTTATTATTTTTAGCCACAGGTGAAATATATCCAGCTCCAATTCAACCACCAATGAGGAGTGGTTTCGCATATTGGTGCACAAGCACAGTCCACAACAAGAGTCCATATTATATAAAGTAAATTTCATTAGGCATTGAAAAGATGACTGATAGACTTCCCTAAGTTATCCAATTGCCCATAATTTTCCTTTTCTTTGCTAAATCAACGTATCAACAAAGCAAAAAGTAGTCGGGTAATGGTAAATATGAAGTAATATTGCATTAAAACTGTTTTAAAAGCAGCCACCTCAGTAAATGTCTTATGAGAACCCGTAGCACTATCTATGGATACATTAAAGTCCATCCATTCACATAATCATACATCACATCCAAACAAACATATTAGAAAAACGCACCCAATCTCAGAGTCTATCATTTAACAAATGACGTCATAAATTAAACATGGCTACGCGAACAATTTAAAAATCACCACAGAACGTTGACAAAAAGCATTGGCAGTCGGTCCACATAAATTGGCGAGGGGTTTATAGCAAGAAATGACATTCTAAAGTATTCAACGGTATAATGGAACAAATGTTCTGCAGCCATTACGTGCTCTTTCACGGGTTTTTCTTGAAGCCTCATGAATTGGTGAGCGAGCGGTGTTGTCTTTTATCTTGGTGGTGGGGTTGAGTGTCAGCGGGTAGCGGATCCGCTCATATAATGGTAGGGCATCGAGTTCTCAAGGTCGACACATCTGCGTAAGATTCGGCGCGGAAAATTACGCGGTCAAACTATCAACCGTAAAATTAAAGCTCATTACGTTACGTGGAGATCCTTGGGAGAGGCCTTTGTCCAGCAGTGGACGTCTTTCGGCCGATATGATGATGATGATGATGACGTTGTTCCGTCGCTTCAACAGGTAACTTAAAAAAAAATGCGTGTGTGTCGAGCGGAACTTTCCGCCGCTGAACCTTACGCAGGTGTGTCGCTACACTAAGGTAGCAAACACTCGCGGTGTTGTTTATGTAACCTATGTCACATCAGCCGAACGTAACGCGCTCTAATACTACGACCGATACAGTGGCGGATTTACAAATTTGCCGCCAGTAGGCTGTGTACTCAGTTTTTGCCACCCCTACTATTTATAGAAATTTGATACCCTAAGTAATTCACAATCATATTATTATTAATTACAGTTATTCTGTCAATGAAATTGCAATTTCCTCTATCGTCTTTATTACATCGGCAAAAAAAATACTAAATTTAAATTATAATATTGAAGTGCTGCTATTGGAATACTTTAAAAATGCATGATCACTAAAGTAAGATAAAAAAAATTGGGCCAAATTTGCCGCCCCCTAATATCTGCCGCCCCCTAAAATCTGCCGCCCTAGGCTCCAGCCTACTCAGCCTGCTGGTAAATCCGCCACTGGACCGATAGTTCAGTTGCGGAACCTTCTGCACATGTGGCGCTACACGTTCAGTCATTCAGGCAGAGGAAAATCAGCACCATGTAAATCAGAGAACAATTCTTCAACAGCTCCACATCTCTGCCACTGACACCCCACCCAACAATATGTATTTATTTATGAGTCTCGCGTTTCGATGTCGCTTCGGACGCGTTTTTGTCGCACATGTATAATCAGCCTTAGTTTAGAACCGGCGAGATTTGTCCGTGAATCCGCGATGTGTGCACGCCTTAAATGGGCTGAATTATATTTTAATAAATATACTTATTTATACTATATTCTAAAACGGTGCAAGTTTGTTTGTGAGCTGTATATATTTTAATAAATTTTGCTATTAAAATAACGTGATTGCGTCTTACAAGTAAATTTAATATAGACGGTGGTCGAGAAGTGGCTACAACCCTCAAGTTGAAAATCTGTCGCCAAGGACCAACCGGTGTGTTTCGGTACCTGCACTGCTTTATTTCAAAAACATAGGGTCATTTTCATATCTCTCTGGTTACTATTAGCCTGTTAAGCCTCGACCAACTATAAAAAAAACATTACAAAAATACCGGCCAAGCACGAACATACTCGCGCACGAAGGGTTCCCTCACATTATTTATAAAAGCGTGTACCTGTTTCCGTTATCAATATCTAGCTAAAACGAGCAATAAAACACGTTTGTTGTATGGGAGTTTTAGTATTTATTTTTATAGCGGCAAGAGAAATACACCATCTGTGAAAATTTCAACTGTCTAACTATCACGGATTATGAGATACAGACGAACAGATAGACAGACAGCAAGCAGTTTTAGTAATAGGGTCCTGTTTTGTCCTTTGGGTACGGAACCCTAAAAAAAGCACGTACTTATAGGTTAAAAAAATTATGTAAATCACGGCTGCGTGCAGAAATGATTCCCAACAGTTGGCAACCTTACCTCATTGAATTGCGAATGTAATATATTGCTGAGATTGCTATTAACTAATTACAAGTACTGCTTGTTAGTTACTAATTATAATTACCCACTTTTACCACAAACCGTTCACACAGATATAAACCCGCGTAATACTTTTACACAGCTAATAAAATCTATAAAGTAATAAATCATCGAAATAGCATTAAAAGTGTAAATCAACTTAAACTATCGGCTATCGGCCGTTCCAATATAAAACACAATTAATTACGTGTTCAATAATATAAGTTCTCACTTGGCCGCGTATTAACAAACTGCTGTGAGCGGCCGTGCAGTTGATCACACGCTGTGTTGTGGTGCAAATTGTAGGAGAGGCGATTTACGATAAAATAATAATGTCTATTCAGGCGTGGGGCTGTCAAATAAAATGGAAAATAGGTAAGATTGAAAATATAGGAAAATCGTGAAAAGCACCTCCTTTTTGCAGGCGAATCTTGTCCTTATTGACTTTAAAAACGTTATTATTATAATTCTTATATTTTCCTGTCAAGGTTGAAATTTAAATAACATTTAAAAATAATAAAAGAGTAACGGAAACTACTTGTTGTAAACAAAAGCTATAATCAAAAATTGATCGGCCAAATCTTTCAAATCAGGATTTTTTTTTTAATGATGGGCTATAAGTAATATAAGATGTAATATAAGATAAGTATGCTTTTACAAAAATGTAGTGTATCAGTTTGTCTGGTTTCCATAGTACTATCTTATTTTATAATTATAAATGTGACACTGTTTCACGAAAAACTACAGAAAGGATTTTGTTGTAAGTACCTAACTTGATAGATCACACTTTGGAATATAACATATGGGTTACTTTTAATCCACGGGGGATAGCAAGTAGATAATAACCATCACAATAGTACCTCTTTATTTATGTACACACACAGACAAGTAAGTCAAGACAGACACAAAGGCACTAAGGCTGAGATCTTAAGAGCGTACTTAGACTTAACTCAGACTTTACCGTACAAAGTCGGTATTTAAAATTCAATTTTCGAACCTCTCTGATTGTGGTCTAAGCAAAGCCTAAGCGCACCTAATCTACGACTTACCAAAAACTTTGCTGCAAATTAAAACACACAAATATTTACTTTATTACGTAGGTTTATACCCTAAGTAAAGTCTGAGCAAAGTCTAAGTATCAGCTATAAGATCTCAGCCTTAGAGACCTCATGTACACACGGCCACAGATCAAGCTACACATTATTGTTGCAAAATAGCGCCTAATACAACCGCATAAGGTGCCGCAGTGTGTAGCTTGATATGTGGCCGTGTATACCTTAGCCTGAAAACGAATTAATAATTAATTAGCGTAAAGAGTTATTAACTTGTACCACACACGCAATAAGCTCAATAAATCCCTCCTCCAGTCTAGAGTGGGGTATCTTTCCACATTAATCGTGTACAGACATACCGGAACAAATAGTGCCGGGACGCTAACAAGCGCATTTCAAAACTACGCGCTTAAACGATCCAGTGTGTGATTAAAAAACATACGTTAAGTGGGAGCCGTTATAATAGAGTAGGGTTCTGTAGATTATTAATGATGTGTGAAATGGTAGATGAAATCTATTGCACTATTAAGCGATGATAGCTCATTGAGAAATTGGGGTCATTGCGTCATTACTTTGAATCGTTTAACATTGTGGGTTCGTAACCCGGCTACGTAGTATAAGTATAAATAACACTAGCTTCCGCCCCGCGGTTTCACCCGCGTTCCCGAGGGATCTTATGATTTCCCGGGATAAAAAGTATCCTCAATGTTAATCCAGGTTATAAACTATCTGTGTTCCAAATTTCATCCAAATCCGTTCAGTAGATTTTGCGTGAAAGAGTAAGAAACATCCATCCATTCCATACATCCATACTCACAAACTTTCGCATTTATAATGTTAGTATTATTACCGTGCCTGCTATGAGTTTTAACTTTCGGTGAAGGACACCTTGTAGTACCCCTCTAGCTGACTACTACACCCAGGGAGAATCAGTTCCTTTTTATAGTTGGTGTGTTTCCACCTTTGTTCACATTATCACTGACCATGGTGAGATTATGGTCAAACACAGACCTAAAAATATATTGAAAACAGATGATATACAAATAATTTTCTGAAGTATATATATATATTTAATTTTATTATTATTGCTTCTAAGAAAATGACTGAGAATCAATTATTAAAAATACTAGATAGACGTCACCCATACGGATAATTCATACTTTTTATCAACAAATTTGTAAAATTAAAATTCTGTAAACTCTCACAAGATAAAAATGACTAAATCATAATTTTAATTTGTAAACAACTTAATTAACAACATTTTAAATTATCAAATAAGGACACGGCCATAAAACCCATCGCGCATTAACTCCAAGCGTATTCAAATTACCTTAAATACCGAGACGGGATCCCGAAACGATCCGATAAACATCTGTCAAACGTCTCAAGGAACCCTAAAGGTCCAAACACCTTCTTCTATTAAAATTACAGAAATAATAGGTGATTAATCTTACAAGATACAAAAACTCTGAATTTACGGTCGCTGTCAAAATAAATATAAGTCTGAGTATCTTAACAAGATGGTGAGTTTTTTTTTAAAACCCCAAATTTAGATGTTTAACAAAACATTACAAAAGGAGAAAAAGGTTTTTTTTATTAATTGGGTATTGGATCTGATAGCGCGTTGTTTTCGAAAATACTCGATACGATGCATATATTATTATTATTAGATTGGAATATGTATGCGTACGCGCACATTAACGCCGACTTCGGATTTATTTCGTTTAGGAACAGCGCGTAATGAGACAGTGAATGAATGACTTCCAGTATGGCTTCGGAGTCGATAACTTTCAGGTTTTAACCCCCGACAAAAAGGGGTGTTATAAGTTTGTAGTGTGTATCTGTGTGTCTGTCTGTGGCCTCATAGCTCCCGAACGGATGGACCGATTTTGATTTAGTTATTTTGTTTGTAAGGTGACTTAATCGAGAGTGTTAGCTATGTTTCAAGTAATTCTGCTTAGTCGTTTGAAAATTATTATAAATTTTCTAGTGAGTTTCGGGAGTTTCTTTAAATTGTAGTTGTTTTATACAAGTATTGTATCTGCCAGTACTTTTATTTTTTTATTACTAAGTTTAGTAAGAGTTGCTTAAAATAAATATTCCTTTTCATCCAACTATAAAATATAGGTATTCCAAATACGATATTTTCATTTCACACATTCTTCTGTACATAATAATTTGAAATTGAAAGAAGACTTCATATAATTTCCAAGCTTTTTTAAACCCAGCGGCTCATCGGATGGTAGTAAATAGGTTGAAACGGATGAAACCGCAGAGGGAAAGTTAATCTAAACTAATATTACAATGTGAATTTGAGTTTGTTACTTCTTAACGTCTCAATGGCAAAACCAGTCGTGAAGAAATTTGGTACACATATAGCTTAAGGCATAGAGAAAAACATATAGTTTATAATGTTTTATTAGCTCAAGATTTTAACAGATTCAATGAATGAATGATGTGCACACTCATTCGTTCCCAAAGCCCAGTGCATGCTGTCCCTTAGGCGATGTTATCACACGTTCCGCGAAGGACATGTGTCGACCAATAAACTAATTGGTCGGGCTACGGTCGCGCTTGCGCAGCCTTTTAAATTTATTTTTAAACGACAGAACCCGAGCCGTAACGAACACACCAATGATATTCCGTGATTCGATCTTACTAAATGTCTTAATTAATTTATATTTAAACGAACGCCGTTTTCGATGTAATTAGATGGACGGTATAATTTGTATTTTTTTTAGAATTTCGAGGTTAGGGATTAGAAATTGTAGAGACTAGAGTAGATGGCCTTATGTATGACACAACTTAGATAAAGCATCGACAAAGTTCGTAAAATCGATTTTTGAAAAGAGTGCGCCTACACATTACTCATGGTGTTAGTTGGCGAACGTTGAATGGCGCGATACTGAATGATTTTTATTAGTTGTGTAAATTGAAAGTGAAGTGTAGATATACGATTTGCCGATGCTACATCTAAGTTGTACTGTACCTAACTTAAAAAAATAAAGAAACAAACTAGAAAAATGGTGATGATCTTCAAACGGCTGAGCGGATTTTCCTGAAACATTGCTGAGATTACTCGATCAAGACACTTTTTAAACGATAAAAACAGAATCAATAACGGTTCATCCGTTCAGGAGCTTTGATGCCACCGACATACACACAGATACACACACAAACTTATAACAACTAAGACTACTTTTTACACGAGAACGCGGTTAAATCGAAAGCTATTACAATTTACTTATAATAAACTGTATTCCACACTTTGATATCTTTATTATGGACATAAAAACATAAATAAGGGTATTTAATTCACCCTCTGATTCTCGGAAATTGTTGGAATAGATGTCAAATGCAGATAGTGGAGCGAATGACGCTGTTCAGAGACCCGATGTCGACCGTGTGATGATATATTGCTTTAGCAGATCGATGAGGACAGCAGATTTGTGATATTAAGAACATTTAATGAGTTTTAGCTCGCTCAGATATATTTTGAGGTCTATTAATTTATGTGTAATACCGAACCGGTGGAATAGACGCCTAATTTAAATCGATCAATAAATTTGAGTACATATATTCTAAAATAATATTATTTCTACTCGCGTTCCTGGAATAAAAAGTAGGGGATAATGTAGCTTTGTATTAGTGTTTTTTTTTTAATCGGTCCATTAACTCCCGAGATTAGTGCGTTCAAACAAACAAACTCTTCAGCTTTATTATTAGTATAGATAAGTATCTATATAGGAGATAAAATTATGATGGTATAAAATACCCTTATTTAACAGACTTCGTGGGGTCACAGCACATAAAACTTAAAAAGTCTCTAAAGGTGGTGATTCAATTGTAACTTATATAATGCCTCATCAATACCTCAACTGATTAAATAGTGAATGAGCTGTAATTTGAATTTTTAACGGATATATTTACTATTAAATTTTTTACATAAATTATAAGAGAAAGAACGTTTTCATAGTCAATAAAAGAATCGCCTGATAAATTCAGTTACTTTTCACGAGTTTCCGTGTTTTTTACTTTTCCATTTAGATTTAATTTTCACATTCGACTCTTTAATAGATAAATTAAGAACTTTGGATTTTAAACTCCAAAATCACTTTAATAATAGTAGTTTATGATACTGTTGCATAATAGGGGTTATTAAATACGAGTGTGAGTTTAAGTACCGAGCCGTAGGCGAGGTTCTTAATAGTATCACACGTATTTTTAATACCTAATTATGTGCAGTATCATACAGTACTTTATCTAAACTCATATAAATTTAATTAAAGGTAAAAAAATCCATAAAAAAAATGCAATTTTTGTAACATTTTTGGTCAAACTGATATATGTAGGCAAAAACAATAAAATGAACAAACAATAATCTTATACCTAATCAAATCCGTGTTGCCAACTCCCAAAAATTCTTACCTCTAAGTAAAAAATTCGTCACTATTACATGTAACCACAGACAAAGTAAATTTGCATCTAAAATTGAATTGATACTGATTGATTATACTATTGATAGGGCCAAAGTGTACTTTAATAGAAAAGAAGTTATTTTATAGCATTATCTTGGGAACAAAACTGTACTATAATAAATCATTATACACGGGTGTGCATAAAGTGGGTCATTTAAGTACTTTTTTTGATTTCATAGTTAGCACATTATGATATGAGAGTAGATACAAGTTTATTATGAATATCGACACTATTTATTTTAAATAAAAAATTACTTCTTTCGAAGTCTCTCTAATCAACTTTAGAAATACGCAGTTGTAAATTCGGACAGACAAATAATACTGCGTTAGAAATCCAGAATAATAAATAATGGCCAAGTACCTGTAGGACCATGCATATCTATAGGGTTCCGTACTATACTTACTTCTAATTCGGAAATAATTTCGATCGCAAGTTTAAGTTATGTTACCTATATTCTTACTATGTATTACTAGCTTTCCGCCCGCGGTTTCACCCGCGTTCCAGAGGGTGTCAGTTAAAAATCAAATTTCATCAAAATTGGTCCAGAAGTTTTGCAATAATAATAATAGTAGGAAGTAGGATAGGGCTTTCAGCATTTTTCGCTATTTCCTATACTTTAGGATTTGGTCTTACATGCCCACTTCAAAAATTCAACCTGTAGGCATAGAATAAATAATATACGTGTAAGTGTATGTGGAACCGGTGGTAGAGTCTATTGTAATGTTTGTAACTATCGACGTTCATAAGTGCCTTACCAGGGCCTAAACTGAATAAATGAGTTTTTGATTTGATTTTGATACTACGTACAACTGTAGGTATATTGTTCATAACTCTGTTATTTTTATAACTATATATACTTATGTGCGCCTTTGAGCGACATGGATCCAAGAAAAATTGCTTCGAAATACGTTTCAGAGCGTTCTTTGATTTACTACGGAACGGAACCCCAAAAAGACAACCAGCAGAATCCTCATCAGATTCATTTACAGCATCATAAAATTATAACCTACAGACCCAAAAACTGTGCAGGAATGTCACGAGACCCGAAGATGATTATCTTTTTACGGTACGAAAATGTATACGCGTTTTTATAGCTCTTAACCCCATTACTGAGTCCATTAACCGGCGTTTCAGCTTTAATTGCCGCTTTATTAACGCGAGATTCTCTTAATTATGGATTATTTATTAGTGTAGTAATTTTATGGTCCTATGATGCTGTGCTAAATCATGAGTAGATGAAAGGAACTGATCTTGTAATATTGATAGATTGCTTATTAATAAATAAATAAATAATTATCCTGGGACATTCTTTACACACGGTTATCTGATCCCAAACTAAGCAGAGTTTGTACTATGGAAACCAGATAACTGATATACAATTTTTTTTTTGTAAATTGTTGTAAATTGTAGTTTTATTTTTTAATTTCATTGGTAAATATTTACGATTATGCAAGGCCATAACACATGAGTTGTGGCCATAAGGTTGATAATCTTGTGTAATATTAATATAACGCGAATTTATAAGCATAGTGCTTTTTATAATGAATATTTTTTCGTTTGGTTCGATTCCCATCCAGGACAAACATTTGTGTGCATGAACATGTCTGTTTGGCCTGTGTCTGGGCGTAATTATCTATATAAGTATGCATTTAAAAAAAAAGTTGTATAAGTAGTATATCAGTTATCTGGTTTCCATAGTACAAGTTCTGCTTAGTTTGGGATCAGATAACCGTGTGTGAAGAATGTCCCAGGATATTTATTTTATTTATTTAACCTTTCATGGACCTATAAGTATACCTATTACCCTGAAATACGAGAGAAACAATAGTTCAAAACTTAGTATTTACAGACTGTATTTTGCAACACCCATAAATCACCATGTAGTCCTAAAAAGGAGTAAAGATCTTTTCCAGAAACTCAAAAGAAACATATCAAAACTAAATATAACATTAAGAAATATGAATGTAGTCACTTTTATAAATATTAGTGGGTTTAATGATCCATTACCTTAATATGAACATGCTGGTGTTTCTGAGATGGCTACTTAGACACTTCTTATCTTTATAATCAACTATTATCATCATAATTTCAGTGGGACTAAAATGGCCGCTCGAGCAATATGCACTTAATTTTTTGAATTTACAGCAGATTATGGCGTAATTTGTCTAAATTGGAAATTAATTTACTAAAACGATTTACATTTTCACCAAAAAATAACAAAAAAACATTTGGCTCTGCTGTAAATTCGAGATATGAATTGCATAGCAATATTGCTCGTGCGGCCTTTTTACGGCCCCAGTTCTAAAAAGGCTGCACGAGCTATATTTGTTTTTACCTGTTTTTGACCTCAATCACACCGTGGTCAATGATGATGTCGCCGATGGTGGTAAGCACACAAAGCCTAGAAGGGTACTGGCTCTCAAATTCACCTGTTGGAACACACCTAAAGGTGCTTGGCGATAGATTTTCAATTTGAGAGTTGGTTACCACTCTGGTCAGGTGGGTACTATAAAGTATCGTACCACCGTATTATGATGTTTTCCTTCACGGAAAGCTCAACCTCATTGTAGGATTCGAACCCGTAACCCGTCGACTAGCTATTACGTAGGTATCAGCTATGAAAGGATTTTTGACAACCCCTAAAGAGGTAGGATAGGGGATCGCTGGTGAAACCGCGGGGAGGAAAGCTATTAAAGAACTGTCTGACTGATCTATCAACGCGCAGCTCAAACCACTGGACGGATTTGGCTGAAATTTGGCATACAGATAGCTATAATAAAATTAGAAAGGAATTTTGAAAATTCTGTCTCAAAGGGGGTAAACATCGGGGTGGAAAACTAGAATTATCATAACTTCTTGTTTTTATTTAATAACAATTAGTAACTTTATCACAGTCTTTATAAACAAATGTTCAGAGGGCCTACTCCGAAAAACGATAAACGATAGTTCGATCATCGTTGTCAAATTATTAACCAATAGAATTGCACAAAATTTACGTGTCAGTTTGCTGAAATTATATTGGTTAATAATTTGACAAAGATGATCGAACTATCGTGTATCGTTTTTCGGAGTAGGCCCTCTGAGGTCATAAGACGCAGGCAACGCCGCGGGGCACGACTAGCCACGATGAACATGTTCGCTCGGTATTCAATTAACTCTTCAGTCAGTCAATGTCTTCGTGACAGGTCGGACAGGTTGACATGTATGGTAATTAGTTAAAAATTTAAATACATTTGTATTTTATGTCTTATTTAGGGGATTGAGTAGGGTTTCGTTAGATTTTTGTTGTTTTATGGTCGATTAGATGTTCACCTGCATACCCGGTTTTTTTTTGCAGTTCAATCAGCTGAGCAGATTTATTTGCACACCTTTCAAACGAAAAAAACAGAATCATAATCGGTTTATCCGTTTAGGAGGTATGACGCCATAGGCAGACACAGATACACACGATAAACTTATAACACCCCTCTTTTTACGGGGGTTAAAAATTGTGTGAGTCATTTAGTATTGCAGGATTTGTACCCTTTTCCCTCGTCTAAGCATTCGACGGCAAGCAGATTTTCAACTTGTGGGTGGTAGCCAGCCAGACGGGTACTACAAAGTACCCTACTACAGTGCTATGGTTTCCTAGGTAGGTAGGATTCGAACCCACGACCTTCGTCGCGGCATCCGACGTCACCACCACAAGCTATCATCGCTTTAAAACTACTTTTATCGTAGAATATTGACCTTTATAGCAGCTGTGAGTGCTGTGACCATTAAAAAAACAGTCTACATTTAATAAACGGTTAAAAAAAATTACCATCAACCAAAAATGACAGCAGATAAGTAATTATCACTCTTAACAAATTGAGTTATGGTTTAAAATACAGTTTGTATTCCAGTAAAAAAATCCTTTAAAGAATTCGCTACCATACAATATTTATTGTATAACAATAAATCATTACTGTCAAAAAGTGTTTTACTCAACAAAGGTTTAGGAGCTTCGACTGGACAGACGGACAGACACGCCGAGTCATCGTGCGTACCTACCACTAATGAATCACTCAGTGTGTTATACATATAGGTAACAAGGGTGAGTTGAAACCATACTGGTGGTTCTGTACAATTATTGTTTTTTTTTTTCAAATCAAATAGGTGTTTGAGAAAAACACGTTATAACCAACTTGTTAAAAACAGGTATAGATTTATTAGAGAAGGAAATCTCTTAGCAATTGAAAACAGACATTCGTAGAAGAGGTTTTACGAAGGTAATTATTTTGGAATCAGTTTTTATTTAAATAAGCGTATTTTTTATTTACCGTTCTTCACAAATGGAAACATTTTTGACATTGTTAAAATTTCTATCAATATGAATGTTACTTTATTTTCAAAATGATAACAAGAAAGAAAGATACAGATGCATGCAATATTTCAGCTCAATCGGTAGCCGGGAAGTGGATCAAATTTATCTTGTAAGATTTCATGACAAACATCGGAACAGGTGAAACTAAATACAAGCTTGTAAAAATAGGAACTTCTATTCAAGTGATTAAGGGTCGGTTGCTCGTACATTTTAGTCAAAGTTAACTTAACTATTACTATGACCCTAATACTGATGGTTTTCAAATCTCTCCAACTGACCCCTAACCACTTCAAATAACGCGTAACAAAGTTACTGTTTCACAAAAACAAACCGGAATCATTAGCCGTCATTACTAGCGCGATCTCTGTCGTTAATCATTAAATCAATATAATGAGGATGATGTTTAAATGATCGTTATCTCAGTGAAATGAAGTTCACGTATTGTCGAGTCATGTTTGAGGTTATGCCAAAAAGGTTCTAATATCATTATGTTTATCTTTTAAGATCTTAAAGCTGCCACTCCATTAGAGCTGAGCAGAGCTAGGAAAATTTAACCAATAACATCCTATTCTACTTAACTTACGTATGTATGTTTGTTGCTCTTTCACGCAAAAACTACTGAACGGATTTAGATGAAACTTGGCTAATATATAGATCATATTCTGGAATAACATATAGGCTACTTTTTATCCCGGGAACGCGAGTGATACCGCTGGGTACAGCTAGTCATAATTCACATTACGTCATCATTTTTTTTATGTCAGAAGGTTGACAAGCAGGCAGGATGGCCTGATGGTAAATGGTTACCGTCGCCTATATCGCCATTTGCAATACCAGAGGTAATGAGGAATAATGTCAAAAAAATCTGAATAGTCCGTCAGTTATCAAAAAATATTGGATACGTATTTTTTATTTATTTCCGAAAATAAAAAAATAACAAGGATACAGTGCGTTAAAATTTCGGCATCGGCATCGGCATCACCGGTCTGCAAAAATTAGTAGACCGTTGATGTCTCAAGCCCCCACTCCTGAATTTTGATGGGACTTATCTTTGTAATTTCTTATTGATTTGATAAAATAAAAAATACGTATCCAATATTTGTTGATAATCTAACTGACGGACTAATTAGATTTTATTGTCATTATTCCTCATTGCCAATGTGTTGCCGACCTGTTACAAGCAAGAAAGCAACTGGTAATCATCACGTCATTTTTGTGCAATACAATATGCATGAGATTATAACCTAAAGCTGTACCTATATCATTAACAACCACCCAATTTAACAGATCCCCGATACGACTCAATCAAAAACGTTTCATGAACAAAAAAACCAATCAGTCAATTATGAAAACAAGTTTTAAAACTTAATACATCACCCGGTACGTTGACCTCCCGAACTAATCAACAAACAAACAAACAGAACAACATAACTAAAAGGTAACATCTTCATAATTCAACTGAGTACCAAAAAGCGTTAAATAAACACTCGAAAGCGTGACTCTTAATAACTTTATCCGTTTTAAAATATCAAATTATAATATTAAACATTCTTGGACGGGATTCATTTATCTGGCTTGTACAATGGCCCCCTGGGGAGACTGGGGAGAAGGGTACAGCTTGAGGGGGGGACGTTGTTAAGCGTCAAGTACCAAGCTACCTTTTCTGTGAAGTATATGTGGGATTGTGGGCTTGTCTGTCCATTTATTCAACCTACTAAGATTATAAATGCGAAAGTTTGTGATGTATGTTACTATTTCACGTAAAAACTACTGAACGGATTTGGATGAAACTTGGTACATAGATAGATCATACCCTGGAACAACATATATGTTACTTTTCAAGCTGTGCGTTGATATCAGTCGGAGTTTCATTATATTCAGTTTAAAAAGAGGATGCTCTCCGCGAATGACTCCGTCCTTAACTAAACTGACGGACACAAGCGAGACAGGAGAGGCGCACTTTTAATAAAAGACGGTTTTATTTTATTTAAAAAAAAGCTAATCCTTTTTGTTTTAAACTAAGAAAACTATTCCCTTTCTATTGGATCTCAGAATATATGTTAATATTTTCAAGTTATTTAGATGGCCCAAATAAGAGAAAAAATCATTCTTAGTTTTAAAAAGGGGCACATTCACGATATTTTTCTGACGTAACAAATGAAGAATTCAAATTAAAAAGAATATATATATACTATTCCTCGTCACGTATTCTCTAATTTAACATATATTTTTTACAAATCTCTTGCAATAAAAATAATGCCGAGAAAAACTTAATCTTGAATCATAACTTCTCGGACGTCGCCTTAAACAAACAAATCCGCGTGCAAAACAAAGCGAACAGTTTAATAATGTAATCCAGAGTTCACATTACGTATTTAATTTTAATAAATTGAGTGATTCGTGAGATAATCGCGATGTCTCGTATGTCTCGCCATTTTGTTTAAATGCACCTCCTCTACATAAAAATTACATTAAACCTTATCGAAACGTTATAAAGTCTATTTTGCTTTACATATAGTGAATGGTAGGAAAGTTTTCCTTTTTTTATAAAGAAGGCTACGAATATATGAGAGTATAATATTATTTAGTGCTATAAGATATTTCTTATCTCCATTTTAAAGACAATAAAACAATGTGAAAGCATTCAATTTGTTTATTATGTTTGCATATTTTTAAAGAAATATCAAAACGCCTTGTCGAAGCTTCTCGTGTCCAGAGTGCTGGCGTATACCTACTTGGGTTCAGAGAATCAGCATCAAGCCTTAACATAGTCGGTTGCATAAAGCGCGGTCATAGTAAGGTTATAGTTAGGTTACGGATATAGTTAACTTTAACCGCCGAAATAAAGTAAACTGGGTTGCTCGAGTCACTTTAACTAAAATTTTAACCGTAACCATAACCGACCGACGGAGATCGGTCATCGTCAAAGTGACTCTACTGTCAAAGAATGGTAATATTAGTTAAGTTAACGTTGACTATAACTTTAACTAAAATAGAGTAACCGGCCCTTAGTCGTTTTTTATATAAGTAGTTTTTAGTTTATTACACTGTTCAATCCCTTTTACTTAAAAGAGTATTAAAAAAAAACATTTATGAACATGAATATTATCTTTGTTAGTTCAAGATAATACCAAAACTGATCTCGCGTTGACCTGTGGCGCATAACCTGATTAATCATCACTCATTCGTGGCTGCGGCCAATACTGTCTATGACAGTTGAGAAATGCTACCGTAGCGTTGGTTCTCGGTGCTTGGATGTAACAACGTCATTAGCAGCACGTCCGCTTACCTATAAAAGAGCAAATAGCCACTAAGCTTATGCCTTATTATGGTAGGGTGGCTATGAGTTCCTATCATCACTTTGTTCTTGATATTTTTTTTTATACTACTCAGGTAGAAAAAAAGCATACCGCCCACCTGATGGTAAGTGGTTACCGTAGCCTATGGACGCTTGCAACAACAAGGGTATCACTCGCACGTTGCCGGCCTTGCGAGCTTCACACCCTTTTTGAAGAACCTTATGCTGTAGTATTTTGGGAAAACCACGGCGGGGAGCTCATTCCACAATTTGAGCGTCCGTGGTAGGAAACTCTTTTGAAACCGAAAGGAACAGCAAAAATCAATCATTAAACTTAATTGAAGACTCTGAGCGGCTGTTAGTAAAAAAATAGAGGTTCTTTGCTTATGTATTTTTATTAATTATTTTATTTTCCGTTTAACATTTCTCTTTTTTCTTTAAAAAATGTCCATAACAATTAAAAATCCATGGTGACCAGAGCGTAACTGCTTGAATAAACATCGTTAACAGTGATAGATATGGGTAGTTATGAAAATAAACCAAAACGTATCGAGTTAACGAGTTACACTACCAATTTCACACTGTCGTAACAAAATTACTTGGTTATCTTCCATACATTGATGCTTCTCTATGAAGCTACATTCATATTACTACTAAACCAGCCATGTACAGCACATAAGAGGTTATATACAAAAATGTTGGTGCTAAAGTGGTGAGAAAGGAAGATACCCCGCTGTGACGTCATAATTCTAAGTTTATCCTTTTCACATCAATTGAATATATGTTATATTTTGTCCCTTTTTCTCATTGATAAACAGTTTAGTGGCGTGATTGCTTGTTGTGTTATAAATGGTGTAGATATGACAGGTAAATGAAATGCAATGTTTTAGCACTGGTGTCTTATGTTTTCTTGAGATAAAAATATACATAAATGTTAATTCAGTACATATTGTATAAGTATGCCGTGGTTCAGGTATTTATGGTTGGTACTTAGAACAATCATTTCTGACGCTAAGCACTTACCGGTGTGTTTCGACAGCTGGACTGAGAGCCAGTTCCGGTCTGGGCTTTGTGTGCTTACCATCATCGGCCAAATCATCACTGACCACGGTGAGATTGTAGTTGAAGAACGGATTGTTCTTACGGCAATCTTCACTGTTTGAGAGGATGCTCTCAAATTTTAAAAAATCTATTCCTCGTCATTATATTCTCTGGTTTAACATACATTTTTTACAAATCTCGTGCTTACAACAAAAAATGCCGAGAAAAACTGAATCTAGAATCATCATTTCATGTATATCGTGTATTCCGTACCGGATTATAAAGATTTGTACCGTTCAAAAGTTCCTTATAAGGGCCTAAACTGAATAAATGAGTTTTGAGTTATTTGTGTACTATCTATGAGATTTCTAGGTTTGTTATTATGACGCTAGTTGTACTGCGCGGGCGCTACCTGCGTGTGAAGTACAAGACTTATGAATTAATTACACGCAACTATACGCACTTATAAGAACCGAGTACAAAACATGGAAATTGAGTGTATTCATTTGAACTAGAATTTTATGACACCTTCCGCGTTTATTTAATTTTATATTGCTCACTTAACATGTTCACATCGAATGAAGAAGTACATATCATCATTAAAATAACTCTAGATAATTATGAACCCATAACATGTGGGCTCAGCACACAAATTTGAATTTAACAAAACTTAAGAGTAGAAAAGGGCGTAGTTTAGTTCTTTTAATGACGAAGGTGCCAGTGACCAGGTGACCAGTGTGTGTTGCCAGTGATGACTTATGGAGCAGAGACGTGGTCGCTTAGGATGGGCCTCATAAGAAGGCTCAAGGTCACCCAAAGAGCAATGGAGACGGCTTTGCTCGGAGTTTCCCTGCGAGATCGAATCAGAAATGATGAGATCCGCAGGCGAACCAAAGTAATCGACATAGCCCGAAGAATTGCCAAACTTAAGTGGCAGTGGGCGGGGCACATCGCTCGAAGAACCGACGGCCACTGGGGCAGAAGAGTTCTCGAGTGGCGACCACGAACCGGAAGACGCAGCGTGGGCAGACCCCCTATAAGGTGGACCGATGATCTTGTGAGGGTCGCGGGAAACCGCTGGATCGCATCCAGCGGTTGGTAGCGCATGACCGGCCATTGTGGAGATCCTTGGGGGAGGCCTTTGTCCAGCAGTGGACGTCTTTCGGCTGACATGATGATGATGATGAATGACGATGGTATACATACATTTTCAATGCTTTGTTGAGTTTCTTGCCGGAGTCTTCTCAGTTTTAGATACATAATCTGTGGTTTAGTGTAGTGGAACCAGTGGTAGAGTCAATAGGTATGATGACTTAGTAAAAAAATAATTAATTCTGTATAGTCCGTCAGTTAGGCTATCAAAAAATATTGGATACGTATTTTTTTTTTATCAAATCAATAAAAGAATACAAAGATAAGGCGCATCAAAGTTCAGGAGTGGGGACTTGTGACGTCTCTGTAAAAAGTGTACGTGACGTCACGCGAAATTTTAATGCACAGTATCTTCGTTATTTATTGTTTTCAGAACTAAATAATAGATATGAAAATACTTGCAATGAGTTCATTTAATAAAGACACTTTTAAATTTGAATATGTGTTCAATATTTTTTAGTAAGTTAACTGACGGACTAATTAGATTTGTTTAGTCATCATTCCTATTGTAATTTGTGATGTTCATAAGTGCCTTATCAGGGCCTGAACTAAATTAGTTTTCAATTTAAGTGTACTTTTCAATCTTCTATCTTGTCTATATTAGACATCTGTAAAGAAAATTAAGTACCTAAATAAGTAAGTAATTTATATTGTATCATATCAAACATATGTCTAATTAATCTGATCCAAATCTAATTGTATTCAAACAACAAAAATGTAATTAACGCAGTATGCTAATGAGCGAATAATTAACAGATAAATAAATAAATTAGACATAAAAATGTATTCAAGTACAGTAGGGTTGTCACATCTTGAAACCTAGAGTTCAAGTCGTTTTTGAAGACCCTTTAAAATTGTTGTATTTAAACACATTTTTGCTGTGTTTTTTAAAACCAAATTAAAACATTATTTTAAAAAAATACTTTTATATTTTTATTAAGGATAGTTATTTATTTATTAATCTATATTAAATGAATATTAATTTTAAAGAGTAGCTCGTGTTCCATGTAAAATATCATGCTTCCGCAGATTTTTTCACTGACTTCAAAACTGTCAGATTAGAGCTCCGACATAGGTAGTTATTATTTTATACTTTTTAGTGTTTTTGAAGCCGGTTCTCTTTTTGTTAAAAGTTATTTATATTTATTTTTTTGTTGTTTTGCCGTTTTTATGCCATTTCCATCAACAGATCCTGAGACGTGGTGACAATGGGACCACCTCAAGAGTTTTGAGTTTATCCATTACAAACAAACATACAAAAATCTTTTCTCTTTAAAATATTAGCGTAGATGAAACAAAAAGAAATTGATTTCATCTCCATACTGACAACCCTAACAGTTAAAGAGTTCATTATTTAAATCCCAAACTAATTAAGACGGAACAACCCGTTCGTCGAATGAACGAATTAATTTGTCGAGCGAGTGAATGAATGAGTCGCAATTACTAACAAGACTCATTTGAATGGGCCCAATTTGTGGGCGCTTAGTTAATTTAAATAACGTCTGATAATCTTATGTGGTAATTTAAGATATACTGTAATTTATATTTGAACTAATGAGAATAGCTACAGATTTTTGATAAGGGGTGTGGCGTGTAGACTAGGAATAAATATTATACTAATAATAATATCTATACTAATAATAAAGCTGAAGAGTTTGTTTGTTTGAACGCGCTCTGGTGTTACTGGTCCGATTCAAAAAATTATGTCACTAATTGGTAGCTACATTATCACCGAAGGTTATAGGCTACTTACTATACCAAGAACGCGAGTGAAGCTGCGGGGAACAGCTGGTTATTATATAAAATTTTTTATTTATTTGTATTTTGGTTCGCCTGCGGATCTTATGATTTCTGATTTCCGTGCTCTTTCATAATTGTCAAATTCATCTCTCCATCTAGCAGTTGGTCTGTTTCTTCATCTTTTAGTCTCTCTCGGGTACCATGTGGTTGTTTACTTCAAAATAAATACAAAGCTTAATTGCTGCACAATTTAAAAACAATCACATACTTCGAGTAAAAGAGACTGCATCATAACTATTTTATAGAAAAGAGGGAGATAGAATTATACACTATGAGAATGAGTAACAAAGACAGCAACATTTTAGACAATAGTGCTAAAGTAACAAGCGTCCCTATTGGTCGAAAACTGATCCAATTATTTGTACATGCGCACGAGTACTCGTTTAAAGAATTTACCAAATTATTTTAACGTTTATAACAATCAAATATGAACTTTATTTCAATCGGTAAAGACATATAACAACTGCAGGTTCTACTTAAATGTCACAAGCAGGTTTGAACCAAATTAATTTTGCTTGAAGATAAGGGATAATAAGTCTTATTCAGTAGATATAAGGATCAACAGAACTTTTTTATTAAGGTAAGGGTTAAGTGTGATATTTATTTGATCCACAAGCATATGTTATAATGCCTTATTGAGACAGAAACATCTCCTTTTATATTAATGGCTTCCGCTCTGCGGTTTCACCCACGTTCCCGAGGGATCTTATGTTTTTCCGGGATAAAAAGTATCCTATACCTTATTCCAGGGTATAACCTATCTACGTGTCAAGTTTCATTCAAATCCGTTCAGTAGTTTTTGCATGAAAGAGTAATAACATCCTCACATCCATACAAACTTTCACCTTTTAAATATTAGTTGGATTTATCTAAAAAACAAATATATTTTTAATAGTAAAGTAATAACCTATTTATTCTTGCAAGCATCTATAGGTCACCATGCACTTACTAAGAACCTTACTTATTTTACTTTCGAATTTATATTTACTTCAGCTCCGTTTCGGCTGAAAAGATTTGAATGAAACTTAGAACATAGGTAGATCATACCATGGAATGATATAAATAAAGTACTTTTATTGCAGCAAAAGATAAAATCCTTTGAGAATATATTAAAAGTAAAAAAATAGTAGTTTATGATACTGTTGCATAATAGGGGTTATTAACTACGAGTGTGAGTTTAAGTACCGAGCCGTAGGCGAGGTTCTTAATACCTAATTATGTGCAGTATCATACAGTACTTTATCTAAACTCATATAAATAATGTCATTTAAAAATTTTTTATTTCTACCAACTTTGCAAAAAAAAAAAAAAAATTGCTATTTTATATAATCACTAGCTGTCCCCCGCGGTTCCACCCGCGTTTCCAAATAAAAAGTAGCCTATGCAACCTGATCTAGATAAGGCAACATAATAATTGTCCATGGGAAAAACAGTTTTCTCTTAAATATATTCCAACATGCTTAAAAGTTTGTCCTTGTGCTTTATTTATATTGACTTCAGACGATAGGTAGGTAATTTCACAGGAAATTGTACCTATTCGTTTAAATCTATATGGTAAATCTGTGGGTATCATCGGAATGCGAGGTATCAGTACTGTTTGCCCAACTGCTGGCTCAGTCACAACCAATCGCTACTATGACAGAAATCTAGAAATTTTACTTGAAGTCTGGTACCATTACATAAATTTGGTGGTCTAATATCTATTTAACATGCATTGTCCTGAATGACTGTCTGACGGATCAACGCATAGCCTAAACCGCTGATCGTAGAGACCTGAAATTTAGAGGGTGTGTTCTTCGTATGAAGTAGGCATCCTATAAGAAAGGATCTTCCGAAATCCTTAGGGGTTGAAAAACTGGGACAAAGTTTGTATGGAACAACGTGATTCCTTGGTCCAATCTACTTCAAATTTTGCATAAACATTCTTTAAGATAATTGATGGCAGACGTATTTTGTATTTTATTGAAACTCATCGCCTATCGGGGTTAAAAAAGGGTAGAAAGTTATTTTGGGGGTGATTTACATCGAAGTTGATATCAATACTGCTTTTGAACTCACATAAAAGCTTGGTGCAATGCAATGCATATGGCGAACAATTGGGATGAATTTGCTGTTATGTCTCATGACCGTCTTGGCAACAATCATGGGACAAAAGAAAAGTATAAATTAGATGTTACAACACTCTACATTTCTGCGAGTTAGTTGCAGCCGGTCAAATATACCCATTTGTATTTGAAGTATATCGAAATGGAAACCAGTATGCCAAATTTGGTACAGAAGACCAACCCATCAAAAGGTTACGTTTTTCCCAAGATCTTTCTTATGGTCTTTCCTACGCTGATGCCGATGGTGATAATAACACTGATCAGCGTCCAATAGCCAATCTAAATATATAAAACTTTTAACAAAAATTAGAACCGATATCATGGTACCGCAGATTTATTTCGCTCACTTCAAAACTATCATATTAGAGTTCCTAAATAGTTATTTTCTGCTTTTTAGTGCCTTTGAAGGCGGTTCTATTTTTTGTTAAATGTTTTTTATTTTTCAATTTTGAATTTCTTATGTGTAATCAATGACTCTCAAGGTCACTGACCTAGGATAAGCATATTAGCGTTGTAGTTTCCATCATCGTTCCTATAACATTTAAAGAATTATCCCCTAACTCCTAACCATTAAGGAAGTGTACGGTCCATCATCAGCTCAGCAACATAAGATGATGACTACCAGACGCAAATATCTGAATTGCTTTAGAAAGTATGATGAAAAACATTGTAAGTGCCTATAAAATTTAAAGAGTTCCCTCGATTTGTCTAGGATCCTATCATCAGATCCTGACTTGGTGACCATGGGACTACTTGTGAAGTATACCCTTTCAAACAAAAAATATTTTTCTAAATCGGTCCAGGCGTTCGAGTATTCGGGGAACATACAAAAAAAATGATTCCGACGAATTGATAACCTCCGCTTGAAGTTGGTTAATTGACTGACTGACTGATTGACTGATCGCGAGTGATATCGCGTGTGATATCGCGGGTGGGAAGCTATTTAGCATTCTATATTAAAGCTGAAAAGTTTATGAAAAACATTGTAAGTGCCTATAAAATTTGAAGAGTTCCCTCGATTTGTCTAGGATCCTATCATCAGATCCTGACTTGGTGACCATGGGACTACTTGTGAAGTATATCCTTTCAAACAAAAAATATTTTTCCTAATCGGTCCAGGCGTTCGAGTATTCGGGGAACATACAAAAAAAAAGATTTCTACGAATTGATAACCTCCGCTTGAAGTTGGTTAATTGACTGACTGATCGCGGGTGGCATCGCGGGTGGAAAGCTATTTAGCATTAAATAATAAAGCTGAAAAGTTTGTTTGTTTGTTTGAACGCGCGAATCTCCGGAGTTACTGGTCCGATTCGAAAACTACGCTGTCGGCTGGTAGTTTAGCCATTATTTTGTCGTTGATGGCGTCAACGCTTATATTTCTGGCAGCTAATTAAATTAAATTGCCCTCTCACACATCCATTAATGTTTTTTTTTGTCGATATTGGCTATATCCGGATATACTCTACAGATCAGGTCTTCAATGTTGGTCACGATTTTACCAAGGTCTTTGTCAATAGCTATTTTTTTATCTGATTCAGGTACTTTCCCATCCCCGATTAAATGGAGCTTTATTGGGAAATCTGTGCTTCCTTTACCCAAGTGACTCCTCATTTTGGTATACAGTTTCAATAATTCAACAGACTTTCATAATGAGGAAGATTTTAAGCAAGATTTAATAATATCTGCTCTAGTTCCCCTAACAGGCAACGTTTATCTGAAATCACCAGAAAACATCAAAGTTATTCCACCCATGGCTATTTGTGCATTTTATATTTCTGAGAGTTCTATCTAAAGCCTCTAGATGAGCTCTATGAGTCATGTGCACTCATCCCATATTATTAGGTTTGCATCTTGTAAAACCTTGCCCAAGGGTCCATTTTTACGTATAGAGCGTACGCTGTCTTTTTCAAGAAATACCGTAAGGGTCTTTTTAGAAGTGAAATGAGCCGTCCTTCTACCTGTCAATAGTGTAGCAGCAATAAATATCTGATGATGCAACAGCAATGGCTAATTTCGTTGACTTCACTATCAGATTAGAGTTCTTACATAGTTATTTTATACTTATTAGTGCCTTTGTGGTTTTTTTTTGTTAAAAGTATTTTATTTTTCATTTTTTAGTTTCTTATGTGTAATCAATGACACTCAAGGTCACTGACCTAGGATAAGCATATTAGCGTTGTACTTTCCATCATCGTTCCTATAATATTTAAAGATTTATCTCCTAACTCCTACCCGTTAAGGAGTTGTACCTTCCATCATCAGCTCAGCAACATATGACGACTACCAGACGCAAATATCGGAATAGTTTTAGAAAATATATGAAAAACATTGTTAGTTAGTTAGCCTATAAAATCTGAAGAGTTCCCTCGATTTCTTCAAGATCCCATCATCAGACCCTGACTTGGTGACCATGTGACCACCTGTATGTATAGTTTCCAAATCGGGTCAGGCATCTTCGAGTAATCGAGGAACATACATAAAAAAAGATTCCGACGAATTGATAACCTCGTCTTGATGACAGTTAAAAATAACAAAAAACTGTTACCTAGGCGACCGCTGTCATCCATTGACAACCGCGTCGCATCGCTCACCCATGCTATACATGCTCCCGCTTAACGTTCTTTTTATCATTGCTCAGCTCCTGAGGGTCGTAGCGTGATGTTCTATAGCCTATAACCTTCCTTAATAAATGGGCTTTCAATTGCAAAAAGGTTTTTCCATATCCCACTGGCAGATCCAGAGATTAGCGCGTTCACAAACAAACAAACAAACAAACAAACTCTTCAGCTTTATTATTAGTATAGATATACTTAATCAAATCCGTGTTGCCAACCCCCAAAAATTCTTACCTCTAAAGTTCAAGTTACAAAATTTGTGACATTGTCATCGTCAAATTGAATTGATACTGATTGATTATAGTATTGATAGGTCCAAAGTGTACTTTAATAGAAAAAAAGTTATTTTATAGCATTATCTTGGGAACAACAATTGTACTATAATGAATCATTATACACGGGTGTGCCTAAAGTGGGTCATTAAAGTACTGATTTTGATTTCATAATAAGAACATTACGATATGAGAGTAGATAAAATATATTACTGAAGCAACTTTTGATATTTTATGACGTAGTATTTTTGGTAATGAATACCTATCTTTTTAAATTTTTGAATAGAGAAGTATGGATAAAACGTGGAGTTTTAACCAATAAAAATAAATCCTAGTGCACCCAGTGAAGTGAAATGATTAAAAAACTTTTCAACTTGTCTCTAAGTCCGTGAAATGTTATAATAAAACCATCACCATTTTACTAAAATCTAAAGAATTTATAACTGGAAATTGGCAGAAATATCCGCCAAAATAATGCCATTAAAAAAAAATCAAAATCACTCAACCAAAACAAATGACTGGAAAAAAAAACAAATTGAAAATCGACACTGCGCGCGTTGATGTCTTTATAATCGCCTTATAATATAACGTACAATTGAGTGAAATTATACAATTTATAAGGTAGTATTATTGCCAAACGTTATTTTAACTCACAATTGGGTTATAAGTGTAGTTAATGGAATTATAAAACATCTGTCCTTGTTAGGCTAACATTTGGAGCAGTTAAACGCTTAAGTAATTATGAACCTTATTACATTTATACATAGTTTTGTTTATTTAACTAGCTGTGGCGCACGCACCTTTTACCTTACTGTAGTACGAGAGATTATGGGAATTATACCACTAGTTACCCGCCCCGGCTTCGCACGATTTGGGACCGCTTCATTTAGTTGTAGCATCGGCAAATCGTTTTCGTACACTTCACTTCCGATTTACACAACTAATAAAAATCATGCATTATTGCGCCATTCAACGTTCAACAAGAACATTTTCGCCGATCATTTTTTAACACATGAGTAATGTTGTAGGCGCACTCTTTTCGGGAACGATCATTTTACGAATTTTGCTGATGCTTCATCTAAGTTGTGTCATACTATACGAGAGATTATGGGAATTATACCACTAGCTACCCGCCCCGGCTTCGCACGCTTTAGGACCGATTCATACCTACATCTCAAATCTTCAACAATTATTAAGTATCTTCATATTTCAAATTACACAAAACCTTAACAAATTACACTTAAACCTTCCATAGGCTACTTTTTATGCCAGGAACGTGACCGCAGAGGCAGTATCATGCATACTAATATTGTAAATGCGAAAGTTTGTGAGTCTGTATGTTTGTTTCTTCTTCACGCTCAAACGACTGGACCAATTCTGATGAAATTTGGTATAGAGGTCGCTGACATTCTTAGGCTACATGTATCCTTTAGGAACGCGGGTAGAAGCTATTAATCTATAGTAATAATAAAGCTGAAGAGTTTGTTTGTTTGAACGCACTAATCTCCGTAGTTAGTGGTCCGATTGGAAAAAAAATCACTAATAGGAAGTTATATTATGCCCACAGGTTACAGGATACTTTTTATCCTGGGAACGCGAGTGAAGCCACGTGGAACAGCTATATAATATAACTGTAAAGTTTGTTTGTTTGAACGCGCTTATATGAAGAACTACAACTTGGATTTGAAAAATTATTTTTGCAATTATTAAGGAAGGTTATAAGGTATGTAACATTACGCTACGATCCTTAGGATTCGACCAAAAAGAACGCTATGCGAGAAGGATGTAACTGCGCGGGCGACGCAGTCAGCTAGTATGAGATAAGTTTAATATAATTTTCATAAAAGATCTCTCTCTAACTCCAAAATAAAGCGAGTTGATTAAATGTATTTTAAACCAACAATTAGTGGTGTGCACGTGTTTGTGAAGCCAAAAGTGGTGGACTGCAGTGTACTCGATTATTTAACGAGTCGAGTATAAATTATTGCGGCGAATGAGGGGCACGCCCCGCGCCGGTCGCCGCCGGCGGTAGGGGTGGGCCACGGGATGGGAAAATACATCGATATAGTAATGAATTTAACATAATTTATTCGTCTTCTGATATTAAAAAGGGCTTTGAAATAAGTTCACTCTATTAGGTATTTTATAATATTTTGATATCAAAATTTTTGTAAAGTATTTTTAAATAAACGAGATTGTGGTCAATAGCTTGTTTATGGAAACAAACTAACCAATTTGTGAAGCAATCGCTAAAGTTAAGAATACCCTGGTAGGTGCTTAGTGGCAGTTTATTAACTTGATGGTGGTTGCCAGACAAGCTATTACTGTAAATTGCTATGGTTTCAATCTAATAAGCCCGATTTGACAACACATATACTTACATCTATATGTCAAAAAAAAGTAAATCATAGAGTGACAATAGAATTTTAGTCTTCTTGCTAAAATTCTCACTGGAGTGTTTATATAAAACATTTTATTTAATCTTCTTTGGTTTTTACTGGCTTCATGCTGATTTTTTATTATTTTAGTGAATCTAAGATCAAACTATCGATAAAATAACAATTATCGATAAAAATATTTTGCAGCGGCCCTTCACTTATCCTCTCAGTAACAAGGCAGCATCGAGCGATGCTTTCGAGTGATTAACCATTATTATATAAAGTAAATTCAATAATGGCTCAGCGCTATCGTAATGTTTACTGATGTGTAATAAATATGGGAACATTTTCAACTTTACATCAATTAATTTAAAGTTCAAAATTGATTGGTAAATTTGTGTCGAAATTTAGTAATTGCGGGATTAATTATGCGTTATAAATAGTCTTTATGTGAAATTTATTAAGGGTGATTTTTGAATGTGTAAAATGTAGAAATAAATTGGTTATTTGGTTAATATCGCGCAGTGTTGTCAGTATTTGCAAATTACCAACATAAAAGGTAATTGTTCAAGATTTTGGGGTTGATTTTTAATGTGTTCAGTGTACAGTATAATGAGGTAGGTAAGTGGGGTAATTTCTGAAGTGGTAAACGCGGATATGTATTTTATATATGTTCTCAGAAATAAACAACATACAATTATTAATTTTTATTTATTATTAAATAATAAATAATATAATATCCTGGGACATTTCTTCACACACGGTTATCTGATCCCAAACTAAGCAGAGCTTGTACTATGGAAACCAGGTAACTGATATACTACATATACTACTTTTAGTTTTGTAAATACATACTTATATAGATAATTACACCCAGACACAGGACAAACAGACATGTTCATGCACACAAATGTTTGTCCTGGATGGGAATCGAACCCACGGCCTGCGGCGCAATAGGTGGTGTCTTAACCAACTGCGCCAACTGGCCCGTCAATTTTTTGTTTTTTTATTTTTTTTTTTTTAATTACCACTAGCTTGTTATATCATGTGTAAGTGACATTGTAATAACTAAAACTAGGGATTTTGAACGTTATTTTGGATATCTTTTTATAGCGCCACCTGCTGGAATAAAAAATTACGATTTAGCTATAAAAACTGCGAACTAAGTGATTTTTTTTAAAGACTGATGAGAAATGTTTACTCCAGGGAATAGGGGTGATGGCTAAAAAAAAAAAATTTGTCCGTCAGTTAGATTACCAAAAAATATTGGACACATGTTTTTTCTTTTGTTCTGAAAACAAAAAGTAACGAAGATACAGTGCGTATAAATATCGCGTGACGTCACGTTTTAGTACACTTTTTACAGAGAAGTGACGTCACAAACCCCCACTCCTGAACGTTGATGCGACCTATCTTTGTAAGTTTTTAATGATTTCATAAAATAAAAAATACGTATCCAATATTTTTTGATAACCTAACTGACGGACTAAATAGAATTAATTATTTTTTACCCAGTCATCATCCCTATTCAATATTCTAATTACACCTTATTAGTTGAATACTAAAACAGCTTTTTTTATTGATGATGAAATATTACATACTAATATTATAAAGCTAGAGCAGTAAAAACCGAATTATTAATTTGATGTAAACAAAGCAAAATTTGAAAATATAATCTTGCATTTATAAAAGAACTAGCTTTCTGCCCCGCGGTTTCACCCGCGATCCCCTATTCTACCCCCTTAAATCTTTTCTTAGCTTAATGTCAAAATAGCTGTCTGTATGCCAAATTTCAGCCCGATCCGTCCAGTGGTTTGAGCTGTGCGTTGATAAATCAGTCAGTCAATCAGTCATGCTTTCTTTTTATATTTAGATTTTATAACCAAGGAACACGGGTGAAACCGTAAGGCACAGCTAGTTTAAAAACAAAACCAACACCAACTACTGACTTTAAAATCAACAATTTAATTTACGTGTCACAAATTTATATTAACACCAAAAAGTAATTAAAGAAAATTACTATGCACCAAATCCCTATTAACTAAGCGTTATTTAAAAAAAATAAAGCATACTCAATTTAAACATGGCCGTATCAGTATCAAAGGTAACCCCGAGGCGGGTAAAGTATATTATTTATAATATTAATAACAACTAATTATACGCTTAAAAGAAATATTTTATGCATAATGATATGATATAAATCTCGTTCGTTTAGCTAGGGATGGGGAGGTGTCGATGAATATTTATATAGATAAATCGATGACTTTAGTAGTTTTTTGTCTATTAGGTACTTAGTACTGACATTTTTTACTTATTTACTTATATAACCCAATTTTTAAAAAAAGGCTTGCAACATTAGCCCTAGCCTTGTTGACAGATTGTTTCCGTTCTCTATGAAAAATTCATTCATTCTTCCTCCCTTGTGTAATGGCCGCACCAGCCAATTTATGTGATTTAAGTGTTACTGATTTTTATATTGTTATCTTGCTAAAATATTACTGTCTCGTACCATAAATAAACATAATAGTACAAATAAAATTGATTCCAATGGCGCCCAACTCGAGGCCACAGTGATTTCGCGAGATAACATTCGGAATATTGTGTCTGATACCACGCGACGCCGCCATAAGCGCGCCCGAGGTATTCCCCATCCGCACAAAAATATTCGGCACATCAACTTACGCTTTCATTCAACGAGATGCCTGCACGCGGGGAAAAAACGCGTGCTGGCCGACGACAGCGCGGCGATGAAGCGGACACAGACGACGGCGAGGTCGCCCCGACGCGCGGTGACGCCAGCGCCGAGCGAGCCCTAAGCGACGCGGACGCACGCCGCGCGCCTTCCCCCGGCTCGGGAACGCGTAGCCCCCACATCGCCAGCAGTCCCATTTTCACCGCCGGTCATGTCACGACTCCGGCGGCGTTCCAGCAGCCCTTCGTTATGCCTCCAAGCAATTTAAGCACCTGCACGGCCCGATTCGACGGCAGCGACTCCAACCCAGAGGCCATTGAAGCGTTCATCGACAGCGTCGAAATGTACATTGAATGTACGAACACCAACGAAAGGCACGCCATACGAGGCCTGCCGATGCTGTTCACGGGTGCCGCGGCCACTTGGTGGCGAGGCATCAGAGGAGAGGTAGACACCTGGGCCGAAGCTACGGCACGGATGCGATCTATGTACGGTGCCCCGCGACCAGCATACCAAATTCTACGAGAGATTTTTTCGGCTGATCAAGGCGACGAACGCACCGACGTTTTTATTTCGCGCCTTCGAGCGACGATGTCACGCTTACCATATAAATTAGATGCTGTTTTACAAACTGATATTGTTTATGGACTTATAAGTGCAAAAATTCGTAAGAGAATCACACGTAATTCTGTTAATAGTGTTGATATGTTGTTGACAAAGGCTAGGGAGGTAGAGGAGTCACGAAACGAGGTAAAATCTTTTAATAATTCTTGTAGTGATAAAAATTCTAAACCTTTGCGCGATATTACAGACGAAACGCCTACTACAGTCCCCAGCGTAAAGTCTAAATCTCAACCAATCTCAAGTGTCCCTTCTAGCACAAAGAACACGTCCGATCGCCCCCGCCCGCGTTGTAATTATTGTAAAACGTATGGTCATAGTATGAATGAGTGTCGCAAATTGCAAGTTAAAAGTAAATCTGGCATTAATGATACTAGTGATGAGAAAGATGTGAAGGTACCGATCCGTTGCTATGGTTGTGGTAAGCCTGGGGTAGTGAGATCGAAGTGTGATAATTGTACTAAGCCTTCCACAGCTGATTCATCATCAAAGTCAGCTGACTTTAATTCTATTATAACATTTGAGTGTACTGACAGCTCTCAACCTGTGGTTACCGTCACTATTATGGGACGAGGAGGTGTCGCAGTCTTGGATACTGGGGCTAGTCATAGCGTGGCAAGCCCTGCATTGCATAACATATTGGAACACTCCGGTGTAGAGTTCCTGCCTACCCAGCGAACAATAGGTCTGGCTGATGGTTCAAAACAGGTACGTGATGTTTTGATTGCAAGTGTATTAGTATCAATTGAAGGCCGAAGTATCATGACAGAATTCCTGGTGCTTCCAAATTCTCAGTGTAAAACTTTACTTGGTAATGATTTTATTTTAGATGCTGGGATTGTTGTTAATGTTCCCCAAGCTTCGTGGAGTTTTCTAGATTCTCCTCAACAATCTTATATGTTTGTTCAGTCATATCATCTAACATCAAGTGAAGCTAACTTGATGCATGCTGACACTAACTGTTTAATGTTAAGAAGTAATGAAGGTCATACTTTATCAGGTGATGAGAAGACAAAGCTTAATACTTTAATCTCTAATTCTGCAGAACAGTTTGCTTTGGAGGGGCCAGCCACAGACTTTGCTACCCATCGCATCAAAGTCAGTGCAGACCAGCAACCTATCGCCTGCCAGCCTTTCAGGATGTCACAGCAGCGGAAGGAGGCCCTGAAAGCAGAGTTGGACAAGCTTCTTGCAGCTCAAGTGATTGAGGAGTGTGAATCTCCGTGGGCTGCAAATGTTGTCATGGTACCGAAAAAGGATGGAGGTATGCGTCTTTGTATTGATTATCGCAAACTAAATGAGGTAACTGAGCCTGATCGGTACCCATTGCCTCGCATAGAAGATATTTTGCATGCTGCAAAGACTAGCAATTATATGACAACGCTTGATCTCCGATCTGGTTATTTTCAATGTAACGTGCACCCTGATGATCGGGACAAAACATGTTTCATCACACCGCTTGGGACTTTCAGGTTCATACGCATGCCAATGGGACTCCGCAACTCTGGAGCTACCTTTCAGAGGCTTATTGACCGATTCAAATCTAACCTGCATTTTGAGCAGAGCTCTTTATTGGCTTATTTGGACGATATTATTTTGCTATCTTCCTCGTTTGAGGCCCATTTAAAGGATTTGCAGGCTGTCTTTGAGAGACTGACTTTATTTAACCTCAGAGTGAATCGTGAGAAGAGTTGTTTTGCATGTAACTCTGTGAAGTTCCTAGGTCACATCATAGTGCCTGGTGGTATCCACATGGACCCAGGGAAAACAGATGCTATTACCGCTATGACCCCACCACAGAATGTAAAACACTTAAAGTGCTTCCTGCAAACTTCCAGTTGGTTTCGCCGGTTCATCCCTGGCTACGCCGAGGTCGCCCGACCCCTTACCAACCTATTGAAGAAGGACAGCGTTTGGCGTTGGGGAGAGCAGCAGCACCTGGCCTTCGAGCAGATCAAGACGCTCCTGTCTTCAGCACCGATTCTTCGGCAAGCCGACGAGACTCAGCCCTTCGTGCTGCGCACCGATAGTAGCGGGTATTGTCTTGGGGCTGTATTAATGCAGGGGGAGGGACATGATGAACGGCCAATCGAATATGCGAGCCGGCTATTAAACGCCGCTGAAAAGAACTATACCACAACTGAAAGGGAGGCCTTAGCAGTAGTTTGGGCTGTTATTAAATTTAGAGGTTACATTGAAGGTGCTCAGGTTATTGTTAAGAGTGACCACCAACCACTCAGATGGTTGATGAGCACTAAGTCGCCGAGTGGCAGACTCGCACGGTGGGCACTCACACTTCAAGAATTTGATCTGCGCATAGAGTACATACCGGGGAAATCCAACGTTATCGCAGATACCCTCTCGCGCCCACCTTGTCCACAGCAAGCACAAGCTGACTGCGACTTGTGTTTCGCAGTCGCTGATTTTCCCACGCGAGCCCCAAGTGATATTCGGGAAAATCAATTGAGAGATCCGGAGGTGCGTAAGATCATCGACGACCTTGAGTCTGATAATGCTCCGTTCAGGGGGAGACAGTGGGCGAATCGCGGTTACGTACTTTCCGAGGGAATATTATACAGATATATGCCTGAAAGCGATAACGAAGATGCTTGTCGTGTAATTCCAGAGCATGAACGCGCGCAGGTTCTAGCAGAGTATCACGATGCTCCCACTGCTGGACATTTTGGTGCTGAGCGTACGTTACAACGCGTTTCGAAGATTTGCTACTGGCCTGGCATGCGGGCATTCATCACCGATTACGTGCGACGGTGTGTTGCTTGTCAGCGATACAAAGCTGACACGCGCAAGCCGGCGGGTCTTCTCCAGACACCCGCCGTTACCAGGAGGTTTGAGGTTGTGTCTGTCGACCTTTTTGGACCCCTTCCCGAAACTGCTACGGGACATAAATGGATATTCATTGTTGAGGATGTGTGCACGCGGTGGGTTGAACTATTCCCTCTGGTTACCGCTACTAGTCTAGAATGCGCCAAGGTGCTAACTTCAGAAATATTCTTCCGTTACGGTGTCGCCCGCCGTATGATCAGCGACAACGGAGTCCAGTTCGTCAGTGAAGTCATGCAACAGGTCTGTCACGTGCTCGGTATCCAGCAGTCACTGACTTCATTCTATCATCCGGAGGCCAACCCCATCGAGAGAAAGAACCGTGATCTAAAGCCTCAATTGGCTATCCTCGTCGGCCGTGACCACACGACCTGGGACATTCATCTTCCATCCATTCGGTTTGCTATGAACTCCGCCGTTACCTCTAGCACTGGGTTCTCACCCGCCTATTTGACTTTCTGCAGAGAGCTCCGCGCGCCTGCTGACGCCGTCTCAGACATGCGAGCGATCGTCGAGAGCGACACCTTCGTGGCCAGCGTGACTCCGTACCTGCGACAAGTTTCAACTACGCTTCTAGCTGCGCGAGACGTGCACGAGCGCGCACAGGCAGCTCAGAAGGCGCACGCAGATGCGGGGCGCCGCCCTGCTCCTGATTATGAGCCTGGTACCCTTGTTTTGTTAAAGACGCAAGGCCCCAATGACACAGGTAAAGGGCAGACTCCTAAGTTTATCCCACGTAGGGATGGTCCCTACAAGGTACGCGAGGCTGTCAGCCCCACTACTTATTTACTAGAACGTATTAGTGACGGTGTCCTTTTGGGCAAGTATCATGCTTCACAGCTTACTCCCTTTGTTGGGGAAGCCCAACCCGCCGTACAAGAGAAACGCAAAAGAGGTAGGCCGCGTCGATTCGACTGTTAACTTATGCTACCACGAATGCGAGGGCGCTTCTTTCGTGCTAGAGGGGGAGTCTATAACCCAATTTTAAAAAAAAGGCTTGCAACATTAGCCCTAGCCTTGTTGACAGATTGTTTCCGTTCTCTATGAAAAATTCATTCATTCTTCCTCCCTTGTGTAATGGCCGCACCAGCCAATTTATGTGATTTAAGTGTTACTGATTTTTATATTGTTATCTTGCTAAAATATTACTGTCTCGTACCATAAATAAACATAATAGTACAAATAAAATTGATTACACTTATTAATTAAACAAATTGAATGTATATATCTTATAATTAAAAAGTAACGGCAGTATTAGTTTATGTATAGGTTTTTAAAGTCAGAAACACATAGATTAGTGATCACTTACCATCAGGTACCACATAAAAAAGTATTATTAAAGAAACCATAAAAAATATTCATTAAATAAGTCGTAATAAATACCATGGCTGTATGTTTGTTTAGGTTTTTTCATTATAAAAATAATATCTTATCTGTATTCAAAATCTATAAATACAGTATTTTATAATCGAGTAATACAGAATAAAAATAAACCAAGAACTACTTGAAGATATTTAAGCTCACAGAACTTTTTATCAATATCTTTAAAAATATATTAAGATAAATCTATCGACATTCGCAATCAATAAAGCGTACCATAAAGTAAACGCCCACACAATCGATGCCATCAATACACAAATAAAGTGTAAACTCCAACCTCGGAGCCACTACAAAACTTTAAAACAAATAGTTCCGAGAAACCAAACTTTCATAACTCCGCCAAATTGACACCTTGTTTAAGCCGATGCAATTCTCGACAATTTGCAGTGCCTGTAAGTGGCCCATTATAAATTCACCAATAAACATTTACTGTTTGACAAACGAAACTGACATCTGTCACGTAGTGCGAAGGGCGATAGTATCGATACATTTATTTTGGCGCAACCGTTCGCCCGGGTGAATATCGACGCTCGTACACATCTCATCGATAGCGATTTTGTACTTTTTTCCCATCACGAATATCAATGGAAATTTGTTCAGACCCAATTATGTGTGCATACCTTTATTTTGTATTCGAAGTCGCTCTGTCGAAACTGTATTATGAATTTTTAACATTTATTGATACGATATTATTTATTGTAAATTTTTATTTATATGATGGTTCATTATAAATATGAATATATTGCATTAGCCGTATATTCCTGTCTTATTGAATACCCTTATTGAATAAGTGTGTTTATAAACATAAAATGCCATTTCGAAATCTATATGCAGTAATAATTATGTTTATTTCTTACATTGGCTATTACATTATTAATATGTAAATAATTTCATGTATAAACTATTACCAGCGTTTTATAAATACGGTAAGTTTCATTTAGTTCAAATAAAAAAATTAAATAATTTGGTTATAAATAGACTTTTATTTTTCCAAAAATCATCTTTTATTTACTAAAACTCAAGTTATTTTAAGCAAATTTACCCACAGGTCTTTTCTAAATTCCAATGTTTTTCTCAAATTAAAAAGGTCGATCGACTCCGGCCTCGGCCGCACCGAGGCGATGCGTGCGCGCCGGTTTTTTGCTCGTATAATATGTTTAAATATTTGTTAATGCTGCGGCGCGGTAATAACCACGTGAGTTATACCGGTAACGGCGACACGCCCTCGTATCGATAGCAACACAACACTAGTTGTCGATAAAATTATTTATGTTACAGAAAAACGAACGTTGTTAGGAGTTATATAAGTATATCTGCATTTATAGTGTTTAACTTTTTTTGTATCTAAGTACCTACCTACTTAAATAAAAAAAACTACTATGCATGATTTCCTATAATATACAATGTAGATTTATTTTTATAGATTATTCATTCAGTACAGATTGAAAATACGTCACACCTTTTAAAGTAGGTACTATTTTTAAATATTTATGCTATCTCTACCTACCTCGTGGAACCAATGTTTGTACGATTTTAGGGTTCAGTGTTACTAAGTACTAATCATCAGCTACTGGTTGATAAATGATTTATTTATCATGACAGTTTTATCTAGGTATCTATTTATGTCATAAAATTAATTATCGACTGAAAAATCGAGTACTCTACATCACTAGACGCTGATATTGCGTTTGTTAGTAATTTAGGGTGTTTGTCTAGTTCTACTCTAATAAAACATGTAGGTACTTTATTCGATAAAAGTTAATTATTTACAAAATAATCATTAATTAGTATTTAAAATTAATTAACATAAAGTAATTTTATGTGTTGTCGTGAATTTATTTCTAACTAGCGACCCGCCCCAGCTTCGCACGGGTGTACAAATCTTTGAATTTCTCGGCTTTTCTGTACTATAGTATGTATGTATTATACATATAAACCTTCCTCTTGAATCACTCTATCTATTAAAAAAACCCGCATCAAAATCCGTTGCGCAGTTTTAAAGATCTAAGCATACAAAGGGACAGTCAGACGGGAAGCGACTTGTTTTATACTATGTAGTGATTTAGTGGTTTATGGACATACAATTCAATATTGTAGGTATTGCTTTCAAAAAAATCTCACATTCCAATTTTCTTTAAATTAGATCTATTTCCAATCAATAATAACACAGCCACCTTAAACTAAGCTAAAACATCAAAAACAATCTTTACAGGCATTAAATTAGCGATAATTCGTAGCCTCCTCACAAATCATCTGTTAGTTCCAAGAACGACCATAATTGGGCTCATATTGGCCCAAATAATAGGCTTTAACTGACCAAATTTGGTGCTCATAAAATAATGATCTAATGAACAGGCCTGGGGCTACAATCCTTGGGTCTCTTCGATGTTCTATCGTTAACAAATTCTCATTTGATTGGATTTGTTTTCGTATAACACTTTTTGTGTGCGTTATTAATTGTTCTTCGAAAGGAGTGTGGTGAACGAGCAATTCTACTTTTATTCTTGAAATAAATGAAAAAAGTAATTTAAAAAAAAAGTCTAACATTTGCTCTCTCTTTGCTATCACTATGTTTGACACTTTTTAGGGCATAGATCTGTCAAATATTTCTTTTTAAATTTCGAAGAGTTTACATAATTATTTAATTAATTTCTAAATACATTAATACCTTTTTTCTTATCCGTGAAAAAAGTTTTATATTGTACTTCTACTTCTTTTTTTTTTTTTTTTTTTTGTATTCTAGTTAATTTAATTGGTATTTTATTTGTCGTAAATATGTTGCTAATTTGTTACCTACTTAATAAAGCACAGGTTAGTGTTAATTAAATAAAAACTATTTGAGTAAATTTGCCTAAATGTATTATCTAATTAAACACTACAAAAAACACTAGCTACTTATAAAATCTACTCAAATCGTAACCTTTTTTGTACACAATTTACCAAAAATACTTATTTTTTACCTACCTACTGTTTCTTAATAAGACAGCAAAATTAAGTTCTTACAAGAAATTGCTTATTTGAAATCACATATCTAAATGATATCATCAATTCCTATTGACTCCAATACGATGTTAGGAAACATTGTAACCATGTCGCGTTCACCCCTTAGGCTCAGTGGATGTGTAGGCTGTAGCCGGTATACGAGTTCCGAGAGAATTTGTAGGGCTGTTAACTCATTTAATTTATAGCTGTTGAAACGCTCTTGTTAAATTGTTATATTGATGGGCCTGCGGTCAGACGGGTGGTAGGGCTGTATCATGCGAGTTTTTAATACTTAATTTTTGGATACTTAAATAAAAGGACCTGGATGACCGAGCTTTGCTCAGTATTTTTGTTTTTTTAAGTTTTTATGAGTGTGTATTTTTATTACCACTTAGCTCCCTAACGGACTAATTGAAACATTAAAAATAGATTATTTTGACAACATATACCTAGGCTGCCGGGAAGGAACACAGGTGAAACCGCAGTACGGAAGCTAGCTCTTTATAAAGTCTGACTTAAATATCAACTTTCAGCAAAAAAAGTAAAACCTCCTTCAAAGACAATAACATGGGACCATCTTAGAACTATACTGAACCCAACGCTACAAAATATACAACTGAAATGAGAACCTTCTCTTTTTTTAGAGTCGGTTAAAAAGGGGATCGCAGGTGAACCTCGGGGCGGGAATCAAGTAAAATAAATAAAGATGTTTTCTGAATATTGACAGCCCTAGAGTGGAGCTCCGCCTATTAGCTCCACAGCTCATGCTCGGAGGCGAAGTGGGAGCCAATTTGGGCTCAACACCACACACATACACAACACACACGCACACATACAACACATAATTGCATAGTGCGTGTGTGTACCAAAGAAAATACCCGTTTGTAGAGCTGATATAACCAGCAAATGATTGTTAATGATCAGAATAATTATGTAGGCGAGAGGTTCAGTGGAGATGCAGCGGTGCACCCATCAAGGGTGGCCGTAAAGTTAGGTAATAAGTTATGTACACTGGTAGATTTTAAGGCGATGATAGCTCAGTGGTAGTGACGTCGGATGCTAGACGAAGGTCCCGGGTTCGAATCCTACAATGAGCTTGAGCTTTCGGTGAAGGAAAACATCGTGAGGAAACCATAGCACGGTGGTAGGGTACTTTGTAGTACCCGCCTGGCTGGCTACCACCTGAAAACCTGTCGCCAAGCACCTTTCGGTGTGTTCCGACAGCTGCACTTGAGAGCCAGTTCCTTTCTAGGCTTTGTGTGCTTACCTTCATCGGCCACATCATCACTGACCACGAAAATGTTGGTCTAAATGCAGAAATTTCACTGATCTATTACTTGATGGATATTATTTTTAACTAGCTGTTCATGGTTTCACCCACTTTCTCAGAATAAAAAGTAGCCTATAGCCTTTGGGGATAATGTAGCTTCCAATTAGTGAACTAATTTTTGGAAACCGTTTTGTAGATGCAGAGATTAGCGCGTTTAAACAAATAAATAAACTTCACCTTTATAGCATAGATTAACATAGAATATTAGTAAATTATTATAGATTCGGTGTCTCGTTTTATAAATTAGATTGAGGGTACACTTGTACGAGGTAATTTATTTCCTACCCTCTTTTTTCTAATCCTACGTGCTTCCTACGTGCGATATGTGTCAAAATACCGAGACGTCATTTACCGAAGAACATTGAAAGGCTGAGTTCGTTGTCGCGCGACTCGCGCGTGTTTTCGCCAGGTTTATTTAAAAATATGATAGATACTGCTAATCCTTTACCGTTAAAAAAGTGTAAACGTACTATTTATGTGTGTTACCTATAGCAAACTGTGAAAAGTTTGAAGAAACATGGATTCACGAAAGATGTACCTACAAGGAGGCATCTTATCATCACACCTGTAAGTAGCGCATGTTTCTTTCCCTTTATGGCTACTCTTCTTCAAAACTTTGACGGGCCAGTTGGCGCAGTTTGTTAAGACACCACTTATTGCGCCGCAGGTCGTGGGTTCGATTCCCTTCCAAGACAAACATTTGTGTGCATGAACATGTCTGTTTGTCCCGAGTCTGGGTGTAATTATCTATATAAGTATGTATTTACAAAAAAGTTGTACCTATATGTAGTGTATCAGTTATCTGGTTTCCATAGTATATAGGTACAAGCTCTGCTTAGTTTGGGATCAGATAACCGTGTGTATAGTACTGGTACTAGGTACCTTTTTCAAAATCATCCTGTATACATAAAGAATACCGTATGTTTGTATGAGACACCCGTAGAAGCCTCCTTGATTGTTTAATAGAATAACACTCGACGTTTCCTGTCGAATGTATGTTTGTGTTATAAATATTTGAAGCTTCTTTACAAATTGTTATCGGTTTTCATATAATTTAAAAAAATGATATCTTACTAATATCAAAATCAAAAACTAATTTATTCAGTTTAGGCCCAGGTAAGGCACTTATGAACGTCGATAGTTACAATCATTACAATAGACTCTACCACCGGTTCCACATACACTTGAACTGAGAAGACTCTGGCAAGAAATTCAGCAAGGCTACATTTTTTTGTATGGATCTTTCTTTTTTAAATTTATGTAATTACAGTTCCTGTTCCAAATATACATAAAGTTCATACAATTGTCACTTGTGGAGGGGGCCGCAAGTGCAGAGAGAAGCTACTACAACCATGTATTCTTGTCTTCAACGTAATGAGCCACCTTATAGTAGGCCTTGTCGATTAATTTCTGTTTAACATACTGTTTGAATTTATTGTACGACATCTTAGTTACTTCATATGGGATTTTATTATAAAAACGAATGCAGTTCCCGAGAAAAGACTTATTGACTTTTGCTAGCCTGAATGTAGGTGTAACAATTTTATCTTTGTTTCTTGTGTTTGTGAGTATGTACTTATGTATCTTTGTTGCTCTTTCTCGTAAAAACTACTGAATGATTTGGAAGAAACTTGGCACATAGATATATCATACCCTGGAATAACATATAGGCTTCTTTTTATCCCGAAAATGAGATACCTCGGGAACGCGGGTGAAATCGCAGGGGACAGCTAGTTTTTAAATAAATGAACGCTGTGTGTGTTTCCCTTTCGGAAAAGAGTACAAGGTATATTACAAGGTACTTACCTACATTATATCCCGGAATTATGATAAAGTTAAAACAAACTCCTAGTGACTAAACCCTCTATATTTCCTCTCATCACCAGTGGGTACCTATGTCACATTAGTGCAGTCTTCCACGACCCAGTCGGCATTGATTGAGCGTCCATTACCAACTATACCAATCTACATAACCAATCAGGTAAGGTCCCATGACGATATATCCGTAATAATATTGACTCTATGGTCAATTTGTGACGCCATCCGTTAACTGACGGAAGCCGAAAGAAAAGCAAATGATGTCAATGTGGAAAATAAACAAATTATAGGATATTTGAGGTTTCTTGTCTGTTTTAAGACAAGATTCCATCCCGCGAGTTTACCCGCGATTGCTGGGTTAAAAGTCTGTGATAATCTTCAACTATCCGTTGCTGCGTGAAAGGAGTAACAAGCTCATTGGTGCCGATTCTGTTGTAATATTAGTCAAATTACCACTCTTTCATGTAAACCTTATTGATCAAATCAGATTGTATAATAAAGCTGAAGGGTTTGTTTCTTTGAACGCGCCAATCTCCGGAGTTACTGGTTCGATTCGAAAATTTTTTTCACTAATAGGAAGCTACATTATCCCTGAAGGTTATACACTACTTTTTATCCCGGGAACGCGAGGAAAGTCGCGGGAAACAGGTAGTTTTTAATATAAGTAAGTAGGAAGAGAAAGTAGGAAGTAGAAAGTAGGTATAAATGTAGGAATTTCTAGGCTGTGTATGAATGGCGTCTGACAAATCATTGAAAATACTGAACCCTTATAAGATAAAATCTAGAATTTAGCGTCTGATTTCTATTGAATTACTAATATAATTACTTAGACGTCAAGATCTGTATCCTCATAACAATAAATAAATATCCTGGGACATTCTTCACACACGGTTATCTGATCCCAAACTAAGCAGAGCTTGTACTATGGAAACCAGGTAACTGATATACTACATATACTACTTTTTTTTTTGTAAATACATACTTATATAGATAATTACATCCAAACTCAGGACAAACAGACATGCACAAAATATCTGTCCTGGATTGGATTTGAACCCACGACCAGTGGCGTGATAGGTGGTGTCTTAACCAACTGCGCCAACTGGCCCGTCAAACAATTACTTAAAGGTTGCCATTATAGCTTCCTAGATGTAATAGCGCGATGTTTAATTAACTGACTCAACCACGAGCTGGCAACACTTGGCTTGTTATATTAACGTACGGATAGAACTTAGAAGAGAAAGATCTACAATGTTGCTGGTTCGTGCAATTTTCATTTGGTCAAATGTGCGATTGAGCGTTTTGATGTTATACTTACTAGACACAGTAGATGGTTTTTCAAAAAGTAGTTTTTGTATTTAAGGATTTTAAGCTTTTCTTGGTTGTATTTTTTTTGTTTTTTTTAGGGGCTTGTACCCCAATAAGAAAAATGAACCCTTATAAGATAACTTACCGCTGGATGCGGGAAACTTCTACCTACTTACCTATGCAGTACAACACGTTACAACTAAGTAAAACTTTAACTAAATTTTATAAATTTAAGATTAAAAAAAAAAAAAAACTATTTTATTTGTTAATCATGTTTGTAAAATATTTTTTAGTCCAAGAAAGTGATTTAAAGTGATTTGATTTGAACGTTCCAACTTTACCACCACAAATTCTCAAAACACACACGTTTAACTCTAACAGGTTTTTAACCGACTGAAACATTTAATTTATTATTTACACTCACGCATTGAACGTTTCGCAATTAAGGTAATAGCGAATCAGTAACGGGCCGCGAGCTCGGGGGCGTTTCACAATTTTATTTATTGCTTTTAATTAGTTAGTGGACGCCACCATTTTATATCGCGACGTTGTATAGTTTATTTCGAAACACGCTGGAGAAAAGGTAAACAAATATTTAGGCTGTGTATCCCATAGGCACTTTATTGCACTTTCAATTGTAATTTCAAATCAAGAAGATAAATATCACATAAAAATGAAATTTAAATTTAATGAGATCTTAGTAAGCTAGTTTAAACAAAAATAAAATATTACTTCTCCGTAAAGAGTGTACTAAGTCGGACGTCATGCGAAATCGTTATTTTTTGTTTTCGGAACTAAAAAAAAAATATGTGTCCAATATTATTTGGTAATCTAACTCAAATGAAAATCAAATCAAAAACTTATTTATTCAGGTTAGGCCCTGATAAGACACTGACGGACTAATTCGATTTTCTTAGTCATCATCTGACATATACGACCATTTTTTCTGAAAATGTTACTAATATACCATGGAAGATTATGTTGATGATTTCTTTTGTTATTAATCAGTAAATATACTACCATTCTTCTCGCAAATAATATGTTGATAACTTACGACCTATAACTGAGCTGCAATTTGCAAAAAACGTGATAAAATTTGAATTTCGCGCTCCAACCGACGCCTCTACCTTAACTCAGCCTGCCATTATTGTTTACATCTTTACTAAGTTCGATTGAAGCGTACTATATCGCCGGGGGTGGGTAGTTTACAATGGTTGTTTGGCTGATTTCAATTATTGGTACGCTTTCTGTTGAAATTCTAGTTAGATTGTTAATGTGTTCAATATTATATAGAGGAAATGGCATTTAGACGAGGAAAGTAAAGGGCAGAGATTGATTTGATACGTTTTCATGATTCACCTAACGAAAATTGGCATGATGTTTACTTACATGAGCAGTACCTAGGAAATAGACATACAATTTTAGTCTTACAATAAATTCAAGATTATTAATCAATAACTTTTAACAAAATGAGAACCGCCTTTAAAAACACTAAAAAGTATAAAATAATATCTATGTAGTTTTTTTTGTAAATACATACTTAAATAGATAATTACGCCTAGACTCAGGACAAACAGACATGTTCATGCACACAAATGTTTGTCCTGGATGGGAATCGAAACCACGACCAGCGGCGCGATAGGTGGCGTTGTAACCAACAGCGCCAACTGGCCTGTCAAAGTTTTTAATGTGAAAAAAGTATCCAACCTAAACTTTAACAATTCGAAAAAAAACAGATTCCAAAAACAATTAAAAAGATACAATAATATAATTTAAACGTACACTCAAAGTATGAGTCAATCGTTTAAATTAAATTTAAAGAGATTAATAAATAAGCGACATGTAATCTTAACATGCTAAAGAGGCTGTCTCATTTTATACGGCTTAAGGCTATGGTCTTAGTCATAGGCTCAAGCGAGTTGTTTGAAAATAATATTATTCTAAAAATGTGATAACGATTGTAAGTTTTTAAACGATTTGAAAAATTCTTTCAGTAATAACAAGCTACATTATCCTGAAGGTTTTTTTTTTTTTTTTTTTTTTTTTTACTATATATAGGCCTGTGTTTGACCACAATCTCACCGTGGTCAGTGATGATGTGGCCGATGATGGTAAGCACACAAAGCCTAGAAAGGAACTGGCTCTCAATTGCAGCTGTCGGAACACACCGAAAGGTGCTTGGCGACAGATTTTCAACTTGAGGGTGGTAGCCAGCCAGGCGGGTACTACAAAGTACCCTACCACCGTGCAAAATATATAGTTATATATAGGCTACTTTTTATTTCGGGAACGCGAGTGAAACTGCGGGAAACAGTTAGTATATCATTAAAGTATCCATAAAGTCGTATATCGGGACGACATCGTGCACGCAGCGGGCATCGTCATATTCTTCATGTATTAAATTCTCGTCAATCGTCCCGTTTCAAAGTTCAAGTCATGTTAAATCATCTTCAAGTCATAGTCAGTCAGTTTAGTTAGGTTTTAGTACAATGGTAGCCGTTCTACTAAAACTTTTCACGGACTTCTTGAGACAACTTGAAAAGCCACTATACACGTAATCATTTCATTTCACTTCGGTTCCGATAATTTTCAATAAAACCCAAAAATACACGATTTTATGAAAATAAAACGAAAACGCAACGTCACTTCGCAAGTTCCCGCCAAAAAGTGCTAATGTGAACTTATTTATTGGGATTAAATGGCTATATTATAATTATTATTAAATCGAGTAATTGTAACTTTAATATTAATGCATGCATGCCAAAGGTGTTACAAGTTCATAAAAGGCTTCGTCCACGCGTGAGGAACAATGATATGAGAGAGACGGGCCGGAAAATTAATTATATAGTTATTGGCCACTGAACTTCAAAAACTCCACATTGACTTTATGCCATTATTATTTAAATTTAAAAGAACCTGTTTTAATTATACCAGTATATATGAATACCAGAAATGAAAAAGGCTCTACGTACCAAAAACAAAATGTGGAGGAATATAATTATGTTTTAAATATTTAGTAATTAATAAAATTTTCAGTGTTTGTGAAAATCATAGGTTACAATCTATACTAATAATAAAGCTAAAGAGTTTGTTTGTTTGAACGCGCTAATCTGTAGATCTCTCCGGATGTAGAGTCTATGGTAATGATTGTAACTATCGACGTCCATAAGTGCTGTTTTTTTGTTATTAATTACGAAATTATATACAATTTAATAAATCGCATGTTTACAAACATACGACCTATAACTGAGCTGCAATTAGCAAAAAACCTAATAAAATTTGAATCTCTCGGGCTACTTTGAGCATAACCAGGAATATTTGAGAAACTAAACTAACGCTAACTTTCGGTTTAATTTTAACTACGGTAAGTTATAAGCCAATTAGCTGAACGTCTAGTTAACAGTAGCGTTTAACTGGCTTATTTACGAGTTAAGCAATTTAGTTCACGCTCATTTAGGGATGGGTACTTCTTGCTGACTGAACTGATCGTCAGTCATAGAATGACGTGGTCAAGGTTACTAAAGGCTACTGGTATTGAGTTTAAATATCGACTGGGGGAGAAAATTGGCCAAGTACGAGTCGGACTCGCACGCAAAGGGATCCGTACCAGCGTACAGTATAACACAACTTAGATGTAGCATCGGCAAATCGTATATCTACACTTCACTTCCGATTTACACAACTAATAAAAATCATTAATTATCGCGCCATTCAACGTTCAACAAGATCATTTTCGCCTAAAGTACTAATAAACATGGGGTAATGTTTTAGACGCATTTTTTTCGGATTTTGCCGATGCTTCATCTAAGTTGTGTCATACTGTACATTATTTTATTTTCATTATTGGCGGCAACATAATATGTGATGTGTATAACATTCTGTGAAACTTCAACTGTTTACTTTACAGTTCATGAGATACTACAGTGACTATTAAGGTCGAGCAAAAATGTTGAAAAAAACAAGTTTTTTGTTTAAAAACACATTTTTAATTTTGTTTTATTTAATTATTTGTTGTTAGAACGGGAACAGTAATACAATTCTGTAAGAATTTCAACTGTATACCTATTACGGTTCATGAGATACAGCTCGCTGACATGAACGGACGGACGGAAGGACGGATAGACAGCGGAGGCTAAGTAATAGGGTTCCGTTGGCACTCTTAGGGTTGAATGTTCCCCATTTTGAATTTTTGCCGGACATTTTAAGTGCCTAACTATACCTGATACTATTTTATACATTTAAAAGTTTGTGAGGATGTTTTTTTCTGTTTCACGCAAAAAATAATGAACCGATTTTGATTAAACTTGCCACATATATAAACTGAAATGAGTTTGAGTTTAAGTTTGAAATGCTTAATAAGTACCTAGTAAGTATATGTAGATTACTTTGCTTGATCATGACATCATTCTTCCAGCTAATTCAAAATCTATAAAAAAATGGACTACAAACCACAAACAACAACACTAAGGGAACCCCACAAAAATTCCATCAAACACAAAACTTCAAATAACTTTTTTCCACAGACCAAACAATCAAAGGAACAAACATGCGTTTTTACGACGCTGCCGTCGCTCGCAAGCGTAAATTTGCTCCGCAATTTAAAAGTAAGATAATGGTCCTTCAGACTGACGGACGCCGAATCGACAGAGATATAGTGCCTGTGTGAGAACCCCCGAAAACAATCACGATACGAAATGGTACACGAGCAAAACGAAATGGGACACAAAATAAATAAATAAATTAGCTGAGAAGAACTGCATTGTCGGGTAGATAGGATTCCGTATGTGATAAAATCCTACTAATATAATAAATGCGAAAGTTTGTGAATGGATGTATGGATAGATGTTTGTTACACTTTCACGCAAAAACTAATGAACAGATTTGGATCGCACAGATAGTTTATAACTGGATTAACATATAGGATACTTTTTATCCCGGGAAAACATAAGATCCCTCGTGAACGCGGGTGAAACCGCGGGGTGGAAGCTAGTACTAAATAAGTTAACGGTATTGATAACAATAAAGCTGCCTAAGCCTAGGATAAGAAGGTTTATTCTTGACGTCAAAATTGAAGATATGGAACTTGAAAAATAGAAGCAATAAAATAGATAATTAAAGTCAGATTGTAAGTTTTTTGACGGTCGTCGTATGACTTCAGGGAGGAGTTATGACGAGGCCGAGGTGTAGCACGCTTATCCAGAAAAAGCCTGTTCACCCTGACCTTGAAGACATTAATTAAGGTTATACATTTGCAAAATAACTTTTTTGGAAAATTACATAAATGTATTAAATAGTTTTACATATACTAGTTCTTCAATAAACAGAGAGTCCTCGTTTAGAAGGGGTTGCTAACACGGATTTTAGATGTGGAACCCAAATAAAAGGACATGAGAGACCCAAAGGGGCCCAAGGCGGGAGATTCCGCGCATACCGGCGAGCCCAATTAAGATCCCGTAAGATTGTCCCCATGGCTTTTTGTTTTGGATAGGGTTGCCATGTTTCAAGGTTCTTAAGGACTCGTGAGTTAGTGAAAGTGATATGGGAAAATTTATTTGAGGTAGTTCAGTTTATTTATACAGACAAACTTGTTTAAAAAATAAATGAAAATGATAGCTCAGTGGTAGTCGGATGCGGCGACGAAGGTCGTGGGTTCGAATTCTACAATGAGCCTGAGCTTTCGGTGAAAGAAAACATCGTGAGGAAACCATAGCACGGTGGTAGGGTACTTTGTAGTACCCGCCTGGCTGGCTATCACCCTCAAGTTGAAAATTTGTCGCCAAGCACCTACCGGTGTGTTCCGGCAATTGCACTTGAGAGCCAGTTTGCCTTCTCGGTATTGTAACGGGTCGGCAACACATTGGCAATACCTCTGGTATTGCAAATAGCGATAGGCGACGGTAACCACTTACCATCAGGTGGGCCGTATGCTTGCTTGCTACCTTAGTAGTATAAAAAAAAACGTAACAAAAGCACAGTTTCTGGCTATATATTTCTTAAAAATAATGTCGACTAAATATAATCCGTTTAAAGCTGGCATATTTATAAACGGGAAGAAATTTTCGGAAAACCTATATGTACGATTTATTAGGAAAAAGTGACTGACTGATTGACCGACTGCCTGACTGCTATACAAAGTGATGTAGCGTATTATGATGTTACATAAGCGGGAATATTCCCCCAAATTCACCCAGCATGGCGACTTCAACTCTGTTTCTTTTTTGATATAGTTTTATTTGTCTCAATCTGTTTTTTAACACCTCTTAGTTCGGAGTCTGTTAGATCAAAAACGCGATTGTTCCACGTTCTTCGAGCTGTGGGTACTTCTCTCGTTATTTTGTACTGATGATTAATTTGATCAATGATTGTGCTCTTCGATTAGCTCGTTAATTCTTTGGGAGCTGTTTGATTTTGGGGACCATCTTTGTTTTATATGAAGTAAGCAAGTAGGCTGCAAGTGCAGAGAGAAGCTACTACAACCATGTATTCTAGTCTTCTATGTAATGAGCCACCTTATAAATGCGAAAAGATATGTGCCAAGTTTCATCCAAATCCGTTCAGTCGTTTTTGCGTTAAAGAGTAACAAACATACATCCATACTCACAAACTTTCGCATTTATAATATTACTAGGACTTTTCCCGCGATTTTACTCGCGTTCCCCGGGATATAAAGTTACCTATGTCATTTTCCATATCATATAGGCTATGAGTGCTCGCACGCAAATTGCTTTAGGCGTGAAAACAAACAAGACAGAGAAATTTTGATAATATTAGCATGGATTTCTGTAGATGGAACGTTCTCTTTAGGGGACTTACATAAAAGTTATTACCTACATATTTATCTTCCCTACATATTTACGGCATTTCAGAAATACTACATGAATTTTAAGATGACCAAAACTTTATAAAATAAGTCACTGAAAAAATATCTTCCTCGCAATTGAAGCCGCGTCATTATACTCCATTATATTGTTAAAAATACACACATAATGTCAAATAAATTATAATTGAACTAATTGAGTAGCTAAAATAATTCTTATGGCTATAAAATAAGGTGTATTATAATGCCATTATATAATTTAAACAGATTTTATTGATATAAAGTGGCCTATAGGTGTTTAATGAGTTCCATGTAGAAGGTAATAATTCTAATAGTATATATTGGTATCATTGCATAATTGTTACCAATATACTGAACATGTATTTTAATAAGGATATCTGTGACACCGTACAGTGTACTTTATTTAATGTGTAGTAAGGGTTAAGTTTCTTTGAAACGGAAGATCTTTGGCTAGTTAGGATTGAGTTTTGAAGTTAATCATGCCTACTGGGTTTCTTGTAATATTTGTGAAGGATGTTACAGGATTACCTTTCACTAGGATAATTAATTTCATATTCTATATCTGACTTATATTATAAACTAGCTTCCGCCCCGCAGTTTCACCCTCGTTCCCGAGGTATTTATGTTTTCCCGGGAAAAAAGTAGCCTATATGTTATTCCAGGGTTTGATCTATCTATGTGCCAAGTTTCATGCTTATCCGTTCAGTAGTTTTTACGTGAAAGAGTAACAAACATCCATCCATCCATACTCACAAACATTTGCATTAATAATATTAGTAGAGGATGTGAAAGTTTGTATGTATGTGAAAATGTTTGTTACTCTTTTACCCAAAAACCGCTGAAAGTCTCGTCGAATTGATGAGGATTTTTGATATTGTATTTAAAAAAGTGTACCTTACATCAATTTTCAGCTCTATGCAAATTATTATAAACTTAATAAATAATAATAATAAATATCCTCGGACATTCTTCACACACGGTTATCTGATCCCAAACTAAGCAGAGCTTGTACTATGGACAACCAGATAACTGATATACTACATACACTACTTTTTTTTTTTGTAAATACATACTTATATAGATAATTACACACAGACTCAGGACAAACAGACATGTTCATGCACACAAATGTTTGTCCTGGATGGGAATCGAACCCATGACCAGCGGCGTGATAGGTGGTGTCTTAAAAACTGCGCCAACTGGCTTGTCAATACTTGACTTCCCAATATTTTTTCTCTATTTTGACTGGATTATTAGCCCGCCTAAATCTATCATTGTCATCTGTTCGTTCCCAAACGAATCTCCAATTCAAATTACACGCCGGTGTGACAGACAGCCACATGAGGCAGTAACAAGGCTCCTGACTGACTTACAGTCAGTCTAACAAGGTGATAGTAAACCAATTATTAAGGGCTGTAAATGCCTTACAATAATAACTGGGATTTTTGGAGAAAAAAAAAGTCTGTCCGATTTGAATTCGGTGAATTTTGGTCAAGCGCGAACTGTGATTTGGACTTTGGGGTTTTTTTTAGCAATTTTTATTTAACATTTATTAATTGGTTTTATACCTGCAGCCTGTGGACTAGTTATTCTAGCAGATCTTTCAATGCCCTGCGCGTCCAATATAATAATGGATTTAGGATGCTGCTAGGGTTGCCTCGTTACTGCAGCGCATCAGGGATGTTTGCTGAGGCCAACACTGATTGTTTTCGATCAATATTACGAAAAAGAGTGGCCTCCCTGATGCGTCGTGTGCGGGACAGTACTAGCAGTCTCCTAAACACCTTGATATGGAATTGTGAATGTCCGATTGTGCGCCATTGGAACACTTTACACATGGGGTCTAGGGTCGCGCTTTTAAATTTATCTTAGGTTAATTATCATTAAGTCAACTAACATAGTTTATAAGTAGATTGTTACTAACAAAATATGGATGTATCTAAAGTCCGAATTAAATGAATAATTATTATTATTATTAAACAAAAATCTTAAATGACATCTAAAATAACAGATCATCAAAATTGTCCATGGTACCCAAGATGCTGGTGGCGTTGCCCTGCTGAACAGTCAGGCAGCCTCTGGGCGAAAAAGTCCCCAGAGGCCAAGAACAAAAAAAAACTTATACGGGATTTATTATTGTGTGTAAACAAGCCATTAGGGTTAGTACTGTAAAGTGTAAAATTATAATTGAATTTGCTCTGGTGATATTATAACAAGAAAATACTAGTTTTAAATAAACGACTGCATTTTTAAGTATTCATTGGACTAAAATATATAATAGAAACACTGACTAACTCATCTATCAAAGCACAGCTCAAACCACTGGACGGATCGAGCTGAAATTTGGCATACAGATATAACGGTTGTATCGAATGCATCCGATTAGAAAGATTTTTTGAAAATTCTACCCCTAAAGCAGTAAAATAAAGGATCACGGGTGAAACCGTGAGACGCATTATATCATTATTATGAAAAAGAAAACAAATATTGTATGTACTCTCTAAAGTATCAAATAGGATCACGGGTGAAACCGTGAGACGTATTATATAATTAAAAAAACAAATATTGTATGTACCTCTAAAGTATCTAATAGGATCACGGGTGAAACCGTGAGACGTATAAGTATATCATTATTAAGAAAAAGAAAACAAATATTGTATGTACTCTCTAAAGTATCAAATAGGATCACGGGTGAAACCGTGAGACGTATTATATCATTAAAAAAACAAATATTATATGTACCTCTAAAGTATCGTCACCTAATTTAATTTAACCATCAAAAAGTTTGTCCAAACGTTTGCGTCCCAATTTCTAACAAACATCAAGGAACTCTGAAATCCTTCCAAGACTTTTATTAAGTGGTATGTAATTAAAAATTGGGTTGTAAACGTTAATGGTTCGGTTCGAATTGGTTAGTTAAACGTTATTTGTTAACGATCGGTTCACTTAAATGGTTTAATGATACACTTGGTTTAGTTTTATTTGGGGTTCAAATTTTGAATAAAGGTTTGAAAGGACCCCTAATTATGGCATACTTTAGTGACATAAATTCAGACATACCTCGTAGAATCAATCGGGGGTATAATGGCTACTGAGCTACGTCACTAGTTACCACTGGGTAGGGAAGAAATATAACTGAATATAACCGTTTATTGCCATTTCCATCAACAGATCCTGAGACTTGGTGACAATGGGATCACCTCAATATACTCTTTCGAATAAAAAATATTTTTTAAAATAGGTTCACATATGGCTGAGTGATCGCGTATCAAACATACCTACAAAAAAATCAAGTCGATTTGAGGACCTCCTCCTTTTTTGAAGTCGGTTAAAAATAAAAGATTCCGACGAATTGCGAACCTCCTTTTTGAAGCTATTTAAAAAAATAAATCCACTTTGAAATAAGCCATTTAATATAAGGCTGCCTGTTCACTGCAGCGGAGCAGAGTGGAGCTAGGAAAATTTAACCAATACAATTGCACAGCAGCCTTATGGGTACTGTTATGGGTGATAGCTGTGGGCAATGGGAGAGTGTGAGTGTACCTTCTTTACGTCGTAATACTTAGTATTCTTTGGCCTTTTTCTATTTCCCAACCACATAAAAAAAAAAAGAATCTTATATTTTGAATCAAATATTCCACTGAGAATGAGGAAGTACTGTTGCAAATACCAGTAAAAGTTAATGGCGTCGAAACACAAGTATGTAAATTAAGATATATGTAAGTAAAATGCAATCTAATGAGTGTTATTTGTTTATTATAAAACAACAATAAAGTACGGGATAATGTTATGTGTTTCCGGTGGAAAATGTCTATCTAACTACCCAGCTAACTGCCTAGTTAGTGCGAGACATATGGATAGTCGTTTCAGTTAACAATATTGTCCAGTAAATGATGAAATTATCCCAAATTATAAGTGTACTAAAAACAATAAGTATTTTAAGAGGATCACTAATACAATGACATTCTTAAAATATATGAATATGTGACGAGGAATAGTTTTTTTTTAAATTCATTAGTAATACAGAAAAAAACATGAATATTCCCCTTTTTAAAACTAAGAGGGATTTTTTATCTTATTTGTTCCATCCAAATAATTTGAATATATTAATATACATTGTGAGATCTAATAAAAAGGGAATAGTTTTCTTACTTTCCGTCAGTTTAGTAAGGAATGGAGTCATTTGCGGAGATCATCCCTATAAATATAATACGGTTTCACCTACGATGCCCTATTCACAGCCTAAACCACTGGTCCTAGAGACATGGCATTTGAAGAGTGTCTCTTTGTGAAGTATAGGCATCCGCTAACAAAAGATTTTTGAAAGTTCAACGACTTAGGGGGTATAATAGAGACCGCGGGGCGGACAGTACCTATAACCCTATAACTAAACTAAGGGTTGCTAATGTTGTTGTGTCTGTCTGTCTGTATGTCACAAGTCTGAGCTGGGGAACGTTCTCGTTCATTTCATTAGCGATCGTGAGCAGATATCGTTATTGCGTGGCGTTCACTCGCACGCGCAGTACTTGTTACATAAACAGATTAATATTTATTTTTAGATTTTTTTTACAATAATATATACAAGTACTAATATCGAATCTATGCTAACACTAAGTATAACTATGTTCAAAAAATTCAAACTTAAAATACCCTAAATCTAAAGTAAAAGATCATCAAAATTGTTCATGGTATATTTAACCGACTTCAAAAAAGAAGGAGTGATGTGATAATGGAAAGTACAACGCTAATATGCTTATCCTAGGTCAGTGACAAATCTTGAGAGGCATTGATTAGACATAAACTAAAAACTGAAAAAATAAAAAACTTTTAACAAAAAATAGATCCTTCAAAACACTAAAAAGCATAAAATAATTAACTCAAACTCAAAACTCATTTATTCAATTTAGGCCTCGATTAGGCACTTATGAATGTCGATAGTTACAATTATTACAATAGAGTCTACCACCGGTTCCACATACACTTAAACTGCGAAGACTCCTGAGAGATTATGTAGGAACTCTTATCTGACAGTTCTGAAGACAGTTATTATAAATTTTATATTTTACATTAAAATAACAATTTATGTCAAACGTTTGCGTATACTACATACAAAACACACTCGACTCTAAAACATAAATAAATAATTACATGATTATGTTGAATGAACCTTAATCACCTGCTAATCACAGCTCTTGATGCACCACGCGGGCTAATAACATAATGATGGGTGAGAAAGACGGCGCTATATAAGCAAGAGAGACGCATTGCACTCACTCATCCACCACTCGAATTGAATTAACGGTTGCGTACGCGCAAATTTGAGAGAAAGCTCATTTAATTATATAGCTAGAGTTCGCTTTTTGAATATTTGCGATCGATATTTACATCAAATACCTATGAGTTCATTATTTGCAAGATAATTTCATATATATCTCCATCTGCCAGCAGATGGTATAGGACTTATATCCGATGGAAATTGGGTCATAATGTCACGAGAGAAGATTGCAGATTTCTTTGTATAAAAACGGAGCTCTAAAACACGTGAAATATGCAGACTGAAGTGGCATTAGAGAGACAAGCTAGTTGATGTAGAGGTCATTCCCAGGAATAGTGAATATGGCATGAATACGGCCAGTTGGCACGGTTGGTTAATTTTAAATAGGCCTCTCCCATTGACTTCCACAGCGTTATTAGGCCTTTTGCATCTAGTAGCGGCTCGCAGGTACTTTGGTCGTTGGTCCACCTGGTTGCCCCATTCGACGCTTACCAGTACGTGACCTTTTTTTTTAAAGGCTCTGCTAGCTTCATCATCTACCTTATTACGTGGTTAGCACTCGAGAACCTATTTCTTATGTATGTGGCCTGTCCATTGCCACTTTAAAATGCTGACTCTACCTGGTAGAGTCATATGGAATATTCCTGGTAGAGTCTACTAGAAATATTCCGTAGCTTTCGTTCTTTTACGAATGGCTTAGGTACATGCAGTTAACTCAATAATAAATATTCTTTATCTACTGTCATATCGTAATGTTCTTATTATGAAATCAAAATCAGTACTTTAATGACCCACTTTAGGCACACCCGTGTATAATGATTCATTATAGTACAGTTGTTGTTCCCAAGATAATGCTATAAAATAACTTTTTTTCTATTATCAATATCAATAGTATAATCAATCAGTATCAATTCAATTTGACGATGACAATGTCACAAATTTTGTAACTTGAACTTTAGAGGTAAGAATTTTTGGGAGTTGGCAACACGGATTTGATTAAGTATATGATTATATTTTATTGTTTTTGCCTACACATATCATTTTGACCAAAAATGTCACAAAAATAGCAATTTTTTTTTTTTGCAAAGTTGGTAGAAATTAATTTTTTTTAAATTACATTATTTATATGAGTTTAGATAAAGTACTGTATGATACTGCACATAATTAGGTATTAAAAACTCGTGTGATACTATTAAGAACCTCGCCTACGGCTCGGTACTTAAACTCACACTCGTAGTTAATAACCCCTATTATGCAACAGTATCATAAACTACTATTATATATCCTCAATAAGTCGTAAAATATATTTTCTATCGCCATGATGTAATCTCCCGATATTTGAGCTAATAGATCTACAGGCTTCAACATAGTTGTACGTCATCTGCATTACTTCTTCAATTTGTTTTAGACTTTATAAAGTATAAATAGTGTTCCTTATTGTATGTAAGATATTTGATTTGATTAGTTTGAATTGGTTCCGGGTATACAATCGTTGCATCATAACTGTGTTGCCATTTTAAACGTATTTGCCATTTTTTATGGATATTTACATTCTGTCTGTAGTTGCTTCTAAATTCTTTGGAAACCTAACTACCTATATTATGTTCTAATAACTGTATATATTTTTTTTTTATTACATAATAAAGAAAGCAATCAACATTTATAACGACTTACTAAAACTCTACCGGACAGTAGTAATTATTTTTTAAAAGCTTATTATAGATAGAAAAATTTAAAGAAAGCGACAAAACAAATTGTAAAAAAATATCTCTTCATCCACTAGAAAATAGGTGATGATCTCCAAACGGCTGAGCGGATTATCTTGAAACATAGCTAAGAATATCTCGATTAAAACACTCCAAACTTTGTTTGCTTCATCATCACACTATGCAGATCCCCCAGAAAATTCGACATGCATCGGAAATATTTAAAAATTACAATCGGAATATTTAGGAGTGGAATTTTTAGAAACTGGTAACCATTAAAAACGTTTACTTATTCATAACAATATATTAAGCATTGCACGTACTTAAGTCAGCTAAGGGGCATTAGAAAGACAGGCACGCGTTGCAGGAATCCCTAATTGTCGATGACGTATCAAACTATTATAAGACCTGTGTAGTATAAGACTTCGATTTGAAATTCCCATGTATTGATTGCGCAAAGATTTATCGAATTGTATCACATACTTTCTAAACACTGCTATACATCAGGTAGGAATCCTCGGATCGGATTCTAAAGATATTTTGGTAAAATTGCCTTGTTTCTACAATTTACGGTGTAGATTCGATGGTTTGTAGTACCTACTACCTACCCGCCTGGCTTAGTGGTTTAAGCACCTACCGGTGTGTTCTGACAGTTGCACTTGAGAGCCAGATCCTTCTAGGATCCTCCTACGAACACATCACTGACAACTATTACTTGTAACGTTCATAAGTGTCTTATCAAGGCCTAAACTGATTAATTCTGAGTTTAAACCCGGGAATAACAAATAGGACTTTTGATCCCGGGATTATTTTGATCTTCCTAGATCATTGCAATAATTAACAACAGAATAATACCTACCTTTAGAAAATATTTAGGCAGACCATTAGCTAACCTGCGTCCTCAGTGGTATAAAAAAAAACTAGCGAGAAGTGTCTCGACAGCATTAACACTGCTATCATCACGATCACTTTATATCCTCTCTTCACCAGATGTTCTAAAATCGAATGAACAGAGGTTAAAATAGCTTAAAAAACAAGATAGGGAGCTATTTATAAAATGAGTTGCACTCAGACGAGAAGATGTTGGTAGTGAATATTAAGCCAAATCTGCATTGGATGCTTTATGAATTTCAGTTCAGAATTCCGTAAAGAGTTCAAGATAGCCCTCTTGCCATGTACTTTATATTGGAAAACAATAGGGTAGTTGACACTGTCAAAAATAAATGACTAAACACTAACCAATGCATAAAACATCTAAAAACACGAGGAAATATCAAATATGTTGTACATTTAATGCTTTTTATGATTTTTAATTACCAGTGGAACCACTAAGAGTAGATGATTTGATGCTGTGAAACTATGACGTCATAATGTAATATTTCATACAAAATTCATAGTTATAGTATTTTAGGTAACATTTCTATCCATCCAAAGGTTGTCTGGAAAAGATCGCTTCTTGGCCATAAGACCGCCATTTCTTGGTGATTGTACAATCATAGTATTAAGCTTTTATTTTTTTTAATGTTGATTATGTATCATTGTTATCTTTCTATTAATATGTATTACCTACTGTTTGTCACTAAAATGTATGCCATTATGAAACATGTTATGTCACACTTTTCCTAGCATATCTTAGTTCAACTTAGGTCAACATTAGTTCAATCTCAAAGTCCTATGAACTTAAGGTTACTTTGTCTTTTACACTATATAATTTAAATGTAAAAAAATTACAAATTGTTGTAATTAATGAGAAAATAATCAAAAACTAAACCTTTTCCTATTGTCACAACTCTTCTACCGAGGTAAATTGTGACAGAGGCTTCAGCTATTTTTATATCATACCACAGATAAAAAGGATTTCTCCAATTAAGAATTAAAAATGTCTTGAAATATTTCTTAATATCAAGAGAATGTGTGTCTGTTCAAGTCATATATATTTTCTCCAAGAAAATATTATTCTTTGTACAATAAAATATTTTACTTGACATTTAAAGAAAACTTGTTTCAAAGCAAATATACAAAGTTTTAGTTTAAAAACAAAAAAAAATCTTATTTCAACATTTTTAAACAATTTAATCTATTAAAATTTTATCTTCAAATGAAGAATTATGTTATTTAAGCAAGAAAATATTATTTTATTGAGTTCCAAAGTAAAAATATCTTAAATTAAGATAGTCTTCTTTCATTGTAGTTTTATGGTATGTTAATTGGAATAAATAATGTTGTCTTAACTTAACAATTCCTATTGCTTCATATCATTGAACGAAATAACTTATAGTAAGATACATTTTCTAGATTAAAGGAATTACGGTTTACGGCAGACAATGATGAATGCAGAAAAATATGTTTTTGTCAAGACAATACCGCGCAACCAGCGAGCGGCCACCATGTCCATTCTTTCCGTGACCGGCCAGCCGTTGGTGCACATCTTGAAAGCAAGATGCAAAAAGAAGTTCTGCAAGCAGAAGCCTATAGTAGAAAGTGATAACAAGCAACTCCATTTGTGCGCGCAGAGGCAGTTTAGGGCCAATATAAATTGCATAAATGCTTTTACTGCAATGGTCAAGGTGTCCCTCGAAGAAGTTTATTAAGAAAACGTGTAAACGAAAATCTGCTCAGCATTGTGCAAGGCTTAGAAAAATTGGACAGTGAAAGTAAGTCAATAAGTTTATTTTTAACCGACTTCAAAAAATTACGAGGTTCTCAATTCGTTGGAATCATTCATATTGTTTTGTTTTCATGTTCGATCCCCGATTACTCAAAGACGCCTGGTCTGGACCGGTTTGGAAATTATACATTTAGATACATACAGTAGGTACTCGTACCTAGTACATCCCTAAAGTATTTTATTTATTTTAGAATATGATCATTTCATTACAATATATATTATTATGCATTCATCCACCTCTTATGTTTTATTTTGTCTGTCATACATTAATCTAGGTGTCATTTCTATAATATCGCTACGATCTGATCAATCAACGTTCTAATACATTTGTCTTATTTTTAGAATCCTGGTCCTACATACAAAAATAGAAGAACAAAAGCTGAAGGCCTCTGCAAGCAAACAAGTTAAATGTTCAATATAATTTTACAAGGGAATTTTCACAAAGATATTTCAACCTAATGTGTTGGTAATTCAATGACCTATTATTAATTATACTGTACTGACAGTTTTATAATGTTAGACATATTTAGTGTAGGTAAGTCGACATAAGCATGCCAACTTTTAAAGAATAATGTTAAAAGTATCTAAATTATCGTTTTAGTTTTAAATAGTTATTAGGCTATTATTTTAATTTTTAATTTTGTTATTAATCAATATTATTGACTGTTGTAAGTGTTATAAGAGAATTTAAAATCAGTTTCTCCTATTTTTTTTTAATTATGTGTAAATTATTAACATTATGTGAGATATGTCTTTATTACTTAAATAATATGATGTTATACGTGTGTACAGCCAGCTATTAATATAGATTGCATTATATTCAAACCTGTTTTTCATTTTGATCGAAAAAATTGTGTGAAATAAAAAGAAAGTAAATTGTATCTTTCTTAGATGTAGTAAGGGTACTTTGTACGGGGACTAAATAGTTTTTATTATATAGTAATTATCTAGGATGTAAGTAGTAAAGTTAGCTTGTTTTGATTAAGGTCTCCATTCAATAATTTGTTTCTCATTGTGAGATTTTTGGCATGCTTGTATAAGTAGATATATATTTGCTTAGTCTAAATTTAAGATTATATGAGTGTAAAAACCATAATGTATTCGTGAAAATTTATAACATTTTTTAGATGTGTACGAAAGAAAAAAAAAAGATTTATTTTTTATTTTCACGAATACCTACATTATGGTTTTTACACTAATATAATCTTAAATTTAGACTAAGCAAATATATATCTACTTATACAAGCATGCCAAAAATCTCACAATGAGAAACAAATTATTGAAAGGAGATCTTTATTTTTCAGAACAAAGTAACTTTACTACATCCAAGATAATTACGATTTAATAAAAACCCTTTAATTCTCAGAAGAAAGTAACATTACTACATCCAAGATAGTTACGGTTTAGTGAAAAATCGTTACGTTTTGCCACAAGTAAAATTTATCTCATAATGAGAAAACCCTTTTTGTTGGTAGGACAAATAATTTTACAATGAGAATATTTTATTTCTGCAGAAGATTTCAGAAACTTACACAAAAATGTTGAAATCTTGAAAGAATCTATTATTTCTCTATGCAAGGCTTTTGTTTGTTATTATAATATAATAATAAATTAAACTGAGAATGTTTTATATCATGTGAAAATAAAAAAATCTTAAGATATGTATCACTTTCAAAATCCAAGTAAAACCAATTTCAAAACAAGATCGTTCTGTTTTGTTATACATTTTTATCATATTGAACTAAGAATATCATCTCTTACATTGATTCTACATTTTCTTGAATGAACAAGTTATAAGTACTTTTGGATTAAGAACTTCAATTTCATTAGAACTAGAAAACTAAATCTCTTTGGTGGAAGATACATTGTCTTGGATCAAATGTCAATTGTCTTGTCACAAAACAATTGACATTTGATTTCTTGAATTATGAATATTAATCCAAAAGTTTTTTTTTCTTTCTACAAGAAAATATTAGTTTCCCTATATATGAAATCGCCATTATCTTGGTTCAATGCAAACTAACTTCGTGGAAGTTAAAATATCTTAAATGAAGAAATCCTTTTTATGTGTGATAGCTGACGCAGCAGACATTATCCTGCCCTGAGAACAAAAATAAAACTGGGACCTACCTACCTACCCCTACCTACTCCTACCTACCCCTACCTACCCCTACCTACCTTACCTTCCTACCCCAACCTACCCTTACCTATACTATGTCCTTCTCATGGCTTTAATCTACCTCCCGACCAATTTTCAGCCAAATCAGTTCAGCCGTTCTTGAGTTATAAATAGTGTAACTAACACAACTTTTTTTATATACCTATATATAGATTTCAGACAAATGTATTTGAATATTTCTTTAGTTTATCTTTCCGGGTCTTAAAAGACAAGATAATCAACAGTTTTAATAACGGCCACTTAGTTTACAATGTGTAGTGGCGCTGCATCATGCATTCAGTACACAAACGCCCCACCCCGGCGCGGGCGCAGGAAGCCACTAGATCTGACGTGGCCATTAAAAGCATTACACGGCTGTGAGGTGAATCCAGAGGTGAGCTGACGCGTGTTGATGAGATACGTGAGCAAAGTCTGATGATTTTTGTTGAGTTGAGGTGGGTCCTTTGTTGACAGGACTTTAGTGGTAGTAAGATCCTTGGAATGATGAATATTGATGTATTTTTGATGATAGGAATAATAAATGTGTTGTTTATTTTCATAGTGTTAGAATTCGACTTGGTATATTATATCGGTATTAGACAGTTATATTTAATCAAAGGGAAGCTTTAGTGAAATAAAAATACCTACAAAAACACAAAAAATCATGCAAACATTTTTTTTTAGTGTCACGTCACGCCATAATAGAAAAAAAAATAGAAATAAGAACATGTCCGTGAAATTTTAGGGTCTGCTAAAAAATATGTTAGTAGACCCTAGCGCTTTGCTTGGCTTGGCGTCTTGGCGGGGGCACGACCGTGCCCCCAAATTTAGGTTCTGTATAATTCAATTATAAAATAAAACTATAATTTAAAATATCTTTGTATAAAACAAATAAAAAATATTTTTTCAAGTCTCGTAAAAATCACATTTGGGCCATCACGCCATGCACGCAGGAAATTTATGAGACGTCAACTCAATATATTTAAAAATTAAAGAAAAATCTATTCCACGTTTAAATGTAAACGATATAATATTCAAAAGGTACCACGTCAATAAACAACATTGCATTCAATTCAAAACATTACAGGAACACACGGTGTGGTCAAGTAGGGAGTAGCTAGTCAATGCACTATCCAAACGCATTTAAACATAACTAATTCGTTTTATGCACGTGGAATTTTTAAAATGGGAATTCAACGAATGCATTAACTGAACGCACTTTTTGGAGGGATATTTTATTTGACATATCGACGACGAAGTGAGATAGAAGAGAGAGGTAGAGCATAGCGATTTTTCGCTTGAAGAGCAGCTCGTCTGGGGAAGTACCTCCACCTTACAGAATACCGCCGCCAAATAACTTTGTTTTGTTCTTGCGCGTGAGTAAGGTCGCCAGAGCTCATCGGGGTGGGGGGAAGGGTCGGCAATGCGCAAGTGGTACCCGGGGCGCGGATTAGTATATGGTCTCTGTCCCGGGTGTCGCTAGCGTCCATAGGCTACGGTAACCGCTTACCACCAGGCGGGCCGTAAGCTTGTTTGCCGACTTTGTTGTATAAAAAAAATAGTGACAAGAACTTCTAGGTATGTGCAAAAACAGAATTTTACTGGAAACTAAAAAAAACGTTACATTAATTTTAATAAAAAAATATGAAATAATAATCAATAACTCGCTAAAAAATAGAAAATAAATGATCACGCAAACGATTTTTTAAAGTCTATCTACGTATAAAAACTCACACTCGAAATCGTCAAAATGTCAGTTAGGAGTTCTTGTCACTTCGTCGTCGATATTATGTAGTCTTTGTTTTTTTTTTTATTGTTTTGTAGAGGAGTCAGTGTGAAAGTCACTAGATGGCGACATTGTCTTAAACTTGCCTTAATTGAACTACCTAATTAGAAAATAGAAATCGAGAAGGCAGTTGGCGCAGTTGGTTAAGATACCACCTGTAGCGCCGCTGGTCGTGGGTTCGAGTCCCATCCAGAACAAACATTTGTGTGCATGAACGAACATGTATGTTTGTCCTGAGTCTGAGTGTAATTGTATTTACAAAAAAATATTTTCGGACAGACAGACAGACAGACGGACAGACGCACGAGTGATCCTATAAGGGTTCCGTTTTTTTTCTTTAGAGTTTCGGAACCGTAAAAAGTAGTATATGTAGTATATCAGTTATCTGGTTTCCATAGTACAAGCTCTGCTTAGTTTGGGATTAATTAACCGTGTGTGAAGAATGTCCCAGGATATTTATTTATAATTCAAAATTTAATAAAGAAGCAAAAAAGCCATACTTCAACTTTTTTTAAAAAAAAAACTATGCTTGCTTATCAAAGTAGGCGTTACTGACCATCCGTCAGTAGTGAATACTATGGTAGTGATCCTCCCAAATTGCTATTTTAATTGGCCGTTTAAAGATGTTTGGATTTGATTTCTAAAATTTCAAAGACACGCGTTTCGCGCCCACAAAAAATGGTAGAAAAACTTTTGGGAAGAATGTGCATCTGTCATATTTTTGCCAATGGTTTATTTTTTTCTCTAAATGATCCATCTATCGTTAAGCTTGGCAGAATATTTTTTTTATTCGAGTCTGACTATTTTGTTATTATTTCCACTATTTATGAAACTGGCTTATACCTGCGGCTCTGCTCGCGTAGTTAGTTTTGTCTATGACTTGTACTAATCTTGTTCTCGAGGGTTCACACTAACGGACAGACATACAGAGAGATGCGTTTCAGGGTTATTTGTAATTTACCATGAGAGCTTTATGATAGAATAATTTCTATCTAACAAAAATCGTTTATATATTCAACTAGCTTTCGCCCAGCGGTTTCACCCGCATTAGAGTTCATGAACACCCCGTACTCAATTTAACCAACCAAATAATATGTAGGTCAATTTGTCCGTTAGTATTCTCATACCTTGAGAACCACAGTACAGATTATGAAGCGCTTTTCAAAGATAGGTATCCTCTTAGGTTCAGGTTCCTAGGTGAAGGTTTTAGGCTATTTAATATCCAGGGACAGGTATAGTTCTGTGACGATTGAATGCTACAAAAATATATTATGCATGTGGAGTTCAGTTTTCACGTCTAAATACTTGTCAAAAATTACAATCCATTATTAGTCATACATAAGTTTTTGTTACGTTAAAAAAAAGCAGTCAAAGGTTCAGAGCCATACAGCCTTCTTATTATTTTTTATTTTTGTAGGTATATTGAATTTTTATGTTTGATATATTTTTTTATAAGTTTCGAATGGCATGCAATGCAGGAGATAAAAGTTTTTCTTTCTTCTTTCTTTCTAAACGTTCAAACAGTGTGTGTAAGAAGGTAGGTATTTTTATCCCAGAACTTGTGAGAAACTACGGACAGCTTCTTTTAAATGATTGTATCAATGATACAATACAGATTGATGCAAAATTGTCAAGAACTGCCAACATAAACCTATCTATAATTTATCTATACTAATAATAATATATATATATATATCTATCTAAACTATAATGAAACTGACGAGTTTTTGTTTGTTTGTATGAACGCGCTAATCTCTGGATCTACCAGTCGGATTTGGAAAAATCTTTTTGCAATTGAAAACCTGAAAAAAAATATGTGAAGAATGTCCCAGGATATTTATTTATTTTTGTATAGCACGAGCGATGCGACGCGGCGCACGATGTAACCCGAGCAATACCGAAAAGAACCGAACTATGCACGACTTTACCGACATGAAGTCCTATACGTAATTTGTTTGATGATAATTGCTTTAACGTTGAATATTTTTAAGTTGAATTGTTGTAGATATTATATACGGATTTCATAGAAACAAATACTACTTAAGAAGGTCCTAATTATTTAAAAATTGGTTTTGAGTTTATTTTTACTAAATTTGTTTTTTTTTATTTCTTGGGTGAAAACTTAATCTATCTATAGGTAGTAATAATAAAGCTGAAGAGTTTGTTTGAACGCGCTAATCTCCGGATTTATTGGTCCGATTCGAAAAATTGTTTCACTAATGGGAAGCTACATTATCCCCAAAGGTTATTTTAGACTACTTTTAATCCCGAGAACGCCTGTAAAACCGCGGGGAACAGCTAGTTATTTTATATAAACTAAATTGATTTTAGAAATTTTAGATCACTTGTTTGAGATATTGAAGAAAATTTAAAGCTTTGTTACTTTATTTTGGCATGAAAGTTGAACAATACTGTGAGTGGAAGGGTTCTTAGTTTGCTATAAACCATGCTTGCTATAGGATAACTTAAATTCATAAAATATGGTACTTATATGAATAGAGTAGCTTTATACAGTCTGATAAACTTTTTTAAAAAATCATATAAATATCTATGACTACAATTTAGAATAATTTTGATTTCTATGTTGTTACATTTGTGTTAATTAGTCTATATTCAAAATTTTGGATCTTTTGCTCAAGTAATTGCAAAAATATTAAAGAGCAAAAATGAAATATTTCACTCTCAATAACATTGCATTACTAAATAGTATTACAAAATGCTTTAGGATTCTTATAGTTCTCTCTCTATAACCAGAAATTCGTGGTTCTTAAATCAATAGGAAAAGCCTTATACAGGTTGATGAAAAAAAAATAAAAAGGTCATAAAATTGTCTATGATTAAAAAGTTTAAAATTATTAATGTGCATATTGTTACAATTATGTTACATGGTCTACACCCAAAATTTTTGATCCCTAGCTCATGTAATTGCAAAAATATTAAGGGGCCAAAATACAAATTTCCGCCCTCTATAACATTTCATTGCTAAATAGTATTACAAAATGCTTAATGATTCTTATAGTGCTTGCTATGAGTAGCTTATTTCCAAAAAATCATGCTTCTTAGTTAAATAGTTCTTGCGTTATACAGGTTGATAAAAAAAAATTAAAAAGGTCATAAAATTGTCTATGATCATTTTTTTTTTAATTATTGATTTGCATGTTGTTACATTTATGTTACATGGTCTACATTTACAATTTTAAAACCCTAGCTTAAGTAATTGCAAAAATATTAAAAGTCAAAAATACAATTTTCCACCCTCTATAACATTTCATTGCTAAATAGTATTGCAAAATGCTTTAGGATTCTTATAGTGCTTGCTAAGAGTAGCTTATTTCCAAAAAATCATGCTTCTCAGTTGTATAGTACTTCCGTTATACAGGTTGATAGAAAATAATTTAAGGTGTCATAAAATTGACAACTATGAAAAATTTGAGAAACACTGGTTTGAATATTATTCCAATTGTATTGAATAGTTTATATTCCAAATTTAAGGTCCCTAGCTTGAGCCATTACAAAAATATTAAAGTGCAAAAATTGGATATTTCACCCTTTATAACTTTATGCCGCATGAAAAGTTTGAGAAACTTAACAGTACATTTCAAAACAAATACTGTAAAAAGCTTATATTCCAAAAATCAAGCTTCTGCTATGAATATTAACTGAGAAAAACAGGATGTTAAAAGTAAATTTTCAACATTTTTACTTTGTCTATGGGCAAAACTTTGACAAACATCAAATTGAAATTTGTAGTATTTGTATAGCATAACGCGTATACGAAATTTCATTGACCTATCTTCAGCCGTTGCAGAGATATAAGAGTTTGAAAAATGCATAATTTCCATCGGTAATATCTTCCTCGAAGAAAAAAAGTTTGAGAAACGTCGAAAATATATTTTAGCAGTATTATTAAACTACCTACAATATAAATTTTGAGTTTGTAACATTCAAACTCACAAAGTTATCAAGGTTTAACGGAAACAAAGCAAATCCCTTATTTTTTTAAATTTTCCTCCCATAGACAAAAGTTTGAGAAACGCTCGCACCCATATCTAATATTTTTTACTGAAAAAGCTACATTAAAAATTTCAGACTCCTAGACCTTATGGTTCCAGAGATATTAAGATTCTTAAAATCGCACAAAGGGCCCGTTTCCACCACTGCGGAAAGGAATTTCGAAAAATCGCTTCTTAAATGGGGTCTACGTGACAAAATCTATGCACATGCCAAATTTCACATTAATCGGTTCAGCGGTGTGGGCAGGGGGATGTTTACCCAAAAAACCGCTACTCTTTTATATAATAGATGAACACAACCATAGACTAATTACATAACTGTACGTACCTCACACAATAACCTCCACACGTTTTGAATTGTGATATCACTTACCTTCCATTCAACAGTGCATGGCCACACAAGGACCCTGATTAATATGTATCACCAAAAATAATCTCATCCAACTATTGTCACAGTATTTTAATCCCTATAAAAAAAGTAGAAGTGATTAAAATCATCTGACACTAGGCAAAGTATTTGCGAAGTGTCAAATCAAAATTCATTCGAACCGATCTAATAAAGATCGATCGATAAGCGATGTATTGTGTATAGATCGTTAAATAAACCAATTAAAAGCCAGTCATGTGTTAAACATTAAATATGACCCCGGGATAGTCACTTCCTAGAAGTTTAAGGATCAAGCGTTAGGATCAATTTTTATAACAAATTTGGCTTTTATGAGACACCTAGCTTTCGTTTTGCGGTTATACTCTTTTCCCAAAGGAACTTATGGGATGGCGGTACTCATATCTTCAGTTTTTAATGGCTATTGTATCAACTTTGATTATGGGATAAACCCTGAAATCACGAAAAAAAATTCAAACTTTTCATACTACTTCTGTCTTGATCTGTCAAAATGTATGAAAAGTTTGAATCTTTTTTCTTGATTTTAGGGTGGGTCCAATAGTAAAAGTTGTTCATAATGATGAGTACGATAAACCCAAAAAAAAATCGAGATGGCAAAAAAAACATCCAGCACAAGAGTACTTTCTAATAAGTTGAGTTTATCGGATGGGTTATTTTTTTGACAGGGCATTAGTGTTAGTAGGTAACCTCTATGGAAAGATGGTAATTTCGGAATATACCACTACGAAGATATGACAATCAGAAGTTTAGCATAAATTTCTGGTAAATTACTTTACTCGTACTCTCAAACGTAGTGATGAGGCAAAATAGCTATATAAGTACTTGAGTAATATAATACCTATGTAGAGTTACGTTGAAGCTTATTTTAATGCTAAGATAATTTATTGATATTTTTATGTGCCAAGTTTCCTCTGACATCTATAATTTATTTATCCCACAGAACTGAATATTACAATATTTAATTAGTACCTATCTAACTTAGTAAAATATCAATTAAAAAAAAAAAAGTTATGCAAAGAAACATGGATTTAGGAATAGATTACATCGAGTCGGCCCTTGTCAAAAATTACGCACAATATGTCGTACGTATGTGTCCTGAGTGCTACCATATAAAACAAAATACTACGCGAATGTCAAAAATCGGCAACATTTTGGTGTGTCTGTGTGTCCGTGAGGCTTAACTTACAAGAAAACTGGCATCATTGGGTAGCGTCGTTAGAATGTTCGAAATCAATCTGTCCATAAGTTTTTTTCTAAGTCCATGTATAGGAACACTCAAAATTTTACGCTTGTCAAATGGATTCACGAACAGAAGGTTCGGGATGGCATGAAAGTCAAACAGCACAATTGTGATGTGGTTATAGTATCGTTTTTGCGCCAAAAATATTAATTTTATATTAGCGCATCCGTGAAAAGGGATTGACACTTCATATGTATCGATTTCCACTTCATCAAAGCACCATTATGCTGTAATACTTCAAACTTTGACAACTTTAAAATTACAATTTGAGAACCTTTAAAACGCCTTATAAACTTTCGAGTAAGGTTTATAATCGATTAAAATTTCTTTAACATCTACAAATCGTTAATAGACAATTGATATTGAATAGAAAAGGACAGAATTATATGTGTGAATGTGCAGCCAAGATTTTTTTCTCAATTTTTTTCCTAACATGCTGAGCGCAACTGCCAGCTTCCAAGAAGGTGTAAAGTGGTCCTTATTTTGTGTTATTTGTTATTTATTTTATTGTATTGTTAATAAGCATGCTAAGGGCGACCGGTTCGTAAACTATTATTAAATGGTTATTTCGAACTAAATAGAATATAATGGCCGTGAATAATGCCTGAATGGGGACTGAGCAATCAGTGGGCATTGTTGTCGCGTTCGGCAGTTGACTCTTGACGACTCTATTCCTATTATAATCATTTCAATTTATGCTTCTCAAATTTTATCGTTCCCAATTACGTCGCAGTAGAGTTGAGATTTATTTGCCATGTTATTTGCGAAGTGTCAATTTTAAATATCGATCGAATTGACAGATTTAAATGTAGAAAATGATTTTATACAGCTTGGCGCCTTCGTAGAAGTGTACTTATTTGAAAGATAATTTGTTGCAAATAAAATTGATCTTTTGTAGGATGATTCGATTGTTAAAATGTGACAATAAAAATTGATGTAACGTGTGCGTCGATGCGGTAAAGCTATTCGTATGAAGGTTTATTGGATTTTTATTAGTTTCTTCCCGCGGTCTGTGTGCAAATTGGCGTGAGATTTTCAGAACTGTAGGCGATCTTGTTATTTATTTAAGTGTATTAAGGCGACGATATCCGAGAAATTATGATTCTAGATTAAGTTTATCTCGGCATTTTTTTTTGCAAGAGATTTCATTAGAAATGTCAGAAAAAATTCGTCACTATGCCCCTTTTTATTAAAACTAAGAATCATTTTTTCTCTTATTTGGGCCATCCAAATAACTTGAAAATATTAACATAAATTCTGAAATTCAATAAAAAGGGAATAGTTTTCTTACTTTTAAAAAAAAGGCTGTTTTTTTTAAATAACATAAATCCGTATTTTTTACTAAAATTAAGCCTCGCCTGTCTTGCTTGTCCCTGTCAGTTTAGTGAGGGGCAGAATCATTCGCGGTGAGCATTCTCTTAAGATGTAGATTCATGGATAAGGTTGGGTCATTCATAGTCTGTATACAGACTGATTTAGGAAGGGCTAATAGAGGATAGTAGGCTGGAACGGCATTGACGTAGACCTGTATAGAGTGAAAAACAACACAAAAATATTTTCATACTCCCTAAAAAATCGGACAAGTGCGAGTTTTCGCATGACTCCGCACCGAGGGTTTAAGTAGTTTTAGAAGGAACAACCATCGAACACTATTATAGTGATATAATTACAAATTATCAATTTATTTCTTTACTTATTCTGTGAGATTCATCATCATCATCAGCTGAAAGTAGTGCACTGCTGGACAAAGGCCTCCCCCAATGATCTCCGCGATGGCCGGTCTTGCGCTACGCATCCAGCGGTTCCCCGCGATCCTCACAAGATCGTCGGTCCACCTTGTGAGACATTGCTTCAATTTATTTATTTACTTAAGCTGTGAGAAATTATTAGGCCAATAAGAAATAGCCCATAGGTTTTGATTTACTCGCGACGGCGATATTTTTTTTGTGTATTTTTCAAAACTTATCATGTCTCATCCTATGTTACATAATCTACCTACATAATAATATAACTAAACATTAATAAACAAACAATTAATAGTAATAATAATGTATTAAACATTAGATTTGAAGTGTCTCCCACACAAAATGGCGGAATGAATTGAGCACGCGTTCAATAAATTACTTTACAATTAAGTAACTGGGGGAGTAGTTAAATACATTCGTTTCGGAGGTTACAGCTGTTAGACAGACAATTGACCTAATGCTTTGTTAAGATTTAAAATTAATTGAATTAAAATTTAAGTGGTCATTCCCCTTGCCATTTGAAATTTATAGTATATCACTATTGTTGTTTTATATTTGAGGAAATCCTATTTAGACTTCGGACTCATCATCACTTATGATGAAATTGTTCTAATAATAAGTACCTTACCATCGTGCTATGGTTTCCTTCACCGAAAGCTCAAGCTCATTGTAGGATTCGAACCCGCGACTTGTCTCGGCATTCCACGTCACATAACACTAGGCTATCATCGCTTTCCGTGAAAAATTATCTTATGGTGTAAACCGCATGGAAATCCATACATTAAAAAAAACATACACCATCTCAAAGTTATCCACAAAAATGTTTAAAGACACTTATAATACGCCCAGATAACATTAAAATGCAATAGAATTTCAACAAGTTATTCATTTTGACACATTCAAAACACGTAGAATGAGAACCTCTTCAAAATCAGTTTAGATCCCTTTTCAATACGGAATGGGATCGAATTGACGTTAGGCGTTGCGGACAGACGGACGGGCAGACCCCCTGGCGGGCGCGCTCTATGGGCTTGTGACAGGGACTCATTTAGGTTTAACAGATACAGAAACCGAAAAGGTAAATTGTTGAGTTTTGTTATAGTAATTTACCGTTTAATTGGTTTGTTTTAAAATGAATAGTTTCTTTTGTTTAATAATAATAAATGATGAGTAGATTTGTTATAATGAATGCTGTTTACATTTTAGGGTTTTTATAAATTCTTTTAAGTTGAAAGTGAAATATGGCACTCTTTTCAGGGTCTAATTGACTAAACGATTTTTTAGTTTGAGTTTGAAGTAGTTTCTTAATAGTTTGCAACGTATACGAACGTCGAAAGGTACAATTGACCCTACCACCCGTTCGTAATAGACTTAAACTGAGAAGGCTATGGGCTCAAAATAAAAAAAAAAATTATAGTAGTACCTACTGTAGTGTGGAATCAAAAAATATTATATATTTTTGTTTGTTGTCAACATAAACTCAAAAACTACTGGACCAAGCACTTTTCAGTGTGTTCCGACAGCTACACTTGAGTCAGTTCCCTTCTAGGCTTTGTGTGCTTACCACCATCGGCCACGTCATCACTGACCACGGTGAGATTGTGGTCAAACACAATATTATACATAGTAAAAAAAAAAACAATTTTAATCTTTCACCGCAGTAGATATTATTATCACTGAGTAACATTGACTACCTATATTTAAAAAAAAAAACATTTCCAAAGTGTAAAATAAAAATCTATAAAATTGCTTACATCACCCGGATAGCGGGTGAAATTGCGACATGGAAAGCAAATTTTATATAGGTACATCTATCTATCTATACTAATAATAAAGCTGAAGAGTTTGCTTGTTTGTTTGAACGCGCTAATCTCCGGAGTTACTGGTCCGATTTGAAAAAAATCATTCACTAATAGGAAGCTACATTATCCCCGAAGGTTATAGGCTACTTTTTATCCTGGGAACGCGAATGAAACCGCGGGGAACATACAGCTAGTAGATCATAAAGAAACAGACTCATTTTCGCTGCAATAAATAAACTAAGAATCAAAACAGGACATTAATCATAACAGATTTAAAAATGTTAACTCACGTACACAAAGAAATCCCTCCAAAAAACCATAGAGTATAAATCAAGCACAGAACATCAAGCGCCGTGTTTAAAGAAAGCACCCAAAACCGAGTAGATCTGTGATCAATGCACGTACGTACAGTACCATGGTATCGTGTTACACATCATTTGAATAAAATATAGTCGGTGTGTTGCATGAGATGTCTCTATTATTTAGAGGGACCAGAGACGTGGGCCTCTGTAATAGGATAAAGACTCAAAAAGTGTACCCTTATACACTTTTCGAGTTTCGGAAATTAGCGCGTTCAAACAAACTCTTATTATTAGTATAGCAGTTATTCAAGCACTCTGTGTCAAAAAAAACTTTTACCTTTTGTGAGACGACTCCAAAAAACTAGTTATAGTATTTTTTTTATGTCAGAAGGTTGACAAGCAGGAAGGCGGTCCATCTGATAGTAAGTGGTTACCGTTGCCTATTGCCATTTTCAATACCAGAGGTACTGCCAATGTGTTGCCGACCTGTTACAGAGCCGAGAAGGCAACTGGTTCTCAAGTGCAATTGCCGGAACACACCGGTAGGTGCTTGGCGACAGATTTTCAATTAGGTATATAATAGTGTCACATAATTCAACTGCTACGAATAGAGAACACAAGAGCTAAGTAGAGACAATCTGGGTAATTCAGAGCCGCTCGATTCTGGGCCCGATTCGGATTACGAACCGAATAGGTAATTTATTGAAGAAAAAGGTTCTAACTAGTATTTCCTAATTTCAGACTTCAATTCGACTTCTAACGATCGCGGTAAAAATAACAAATAACGGTAATAATACATACAGTATCTCTATTTAAATGAAATTAAATCGTTCCTTCCGATCGGAAAGGAAACCATCATAAGTAAATTGTTTGTATTTAACAATCATAAAATCAATTTAATATTACTCAAGTCTGTACAAAAGCAATATATGAATTCACTAAGCAACTTTAGGCTGCTTAGTGACTTCGTGTAAATTTAAATAAAAATTAATCTTAATAAAATGAAGACCTCAGAGTTCAAGATCAGCTGGTGATGTGAACATACGTGTGGCATAGTGATGTAATGCATTGTTGGGTCCGGTTACACGGCGTCTCGGGGTATTCTTTATATCGCCCATTACGGGGGCGTGGGGATACCGTGGGCAACCCGTGGGTGTATATTACTCTATTAAGGTATTATTTGTGCTCTTGGTTTTACTTACGTTTCCGGGATATATTGTCCCGTGTTTCTGGAGAGAAGGTATATGCCAAGTGTGATAGTTAAGCTTAAAATTTAGCAAAGTAAACGGACAAATAAACACACCTATGCTTTTATAAAGTGAGCACTGTGATAGATTGTCGAGCTTCGTGAGATAAGATTTTAGTAAATGAGATTCTTTCTATAGTTACTTAAATTAGTACCTACATATCTAAATCTATATTTGGTAGAGATCAAGGTATATTATTATCAACTGTAAAACGATTAATAAATTAACTATATCGTAGTTGTTTAAGAGTTATAAAGACATGCAACCTACGACGCTTCTCGCTAGCAGCAGATACCATTCAAAATTTGCAATCAAAACCTTAAACATAATTTTAAATTGCAATTTACATCTTATATCTAAACTACTTTATCAAAAAGCTCCATTCATTGCCGTAACAGCATCAACTTTATTCATACCAAGGTGACATTTGTATAGAAAATTAGAATAAATTAGATTATTCAGATAAGGTCCAATGTCCCGTGGCTTAATATACCAGCTCCCATTGTGTGGTAGCTAGCCAGCTACCTTATTTCATAACTTTATGAAGATGTCTCTATGTGGAGCCATAAAAATTCTGAGCCTCCATTTTGTAGTTGAATTGAAATTTGCTGTCTATTTTATGAGATTTATGGTCAATTTTGTTTTTTGTTGAATGAATATTTAGGTGATATTTGTGATCAGTTGGTTATGCATTTAACTATACATGGATAGTTTTTGAATGAGCTTACATTGGATTCTTGTATTTAAGTATAAAATTGCCGTATATTAGATATATGTGTCAAATTAAAATCTGAAGAAAAATATACCTAGTATAGATATTTTATACCTACGAGTATAGATAAGTATTACGATTGAACTATAAAACAAAACAAGATATTTTCTACTAAACCTAGTATTCATTAATTCTCACCTCATTATATGAAAATTGAAACCAAAAGCATATTTGTGGTTAATACTACAATGACACAAGTCCCTAAAAATACAAATAAAAACCTCGCGTTGAAAGCTAGTTAAAATCACACGCTCAATTTAATAATCATTCAAACATTATAACATATCCATTAATTTTAACATAATACGGACAAAAGCCAACACCTGGGACCTGAAAAAACGTTCAAAAGGTGTACAAACATCATAAATTAACGTTTTAAATACCATACGGTCATTTTAAACAGACCCTGGAGATGTGGGACAGTTTTTTTGTGAAGATGAAGTGTTACTTTCTGTTTGTCTCGAGGTTTCACTCGTATATCAGAGTTGTTTTCTTTTATAATGGACTAATATGTAGAACATACATGTAGTTGAGCATAGTATTAAAGTCTAATTCGTATTTTATTGATAGGGGTGGTGCAGAGATGGCCATGGTCACGACAGGGGTTGTGCGGATATGGCCTTTGTCCTATCAGGGGTTGTACTGAGGTGTATTAGGTAGAGACAAGAGTGACAGATGGCCATGCACGCAATTAAGGGTATACCTTCGGTTGGAGCGTGAAATTCAAATTTTATCAAGTTTTTTGCTAAATGCAGCTCAGTCATAGGTCGTAAGTTATCAACATGTTATTTGCGAGAAGAATGATGGTATATTTACTGATCGAACCAACGCTCCAACCGAACGTTCCCCCATAAGGGTAATACAACAACGTACCACTCTTCCACTTGTGACTTGAATAGTGTCACGTCAGTGGTAAGTCGTTTAGTCGTAAGCTTAAAGCTAGTGCCATTTTAAACTCAATAAGATTAGTTAGCCGAGTCATTGGGGGAGTTTCATTTAATCGTAGGTGAGAAAAAATGTAAACAGTTTACGCAAACGTATTTACTAAATTGATAAGGCATTTAAGAACGTCACAATTTATGTGAGAAGAAAAAATCACCAAGAGTTTTTGTGGATAATTATTTTATACTTACCTATGTGTTTAAATTTTTTGATTAAAACATGCATAAACTTATTCATTCAATTGTCTCTTACCCAGGAGGTTTAATTGCAGTTTATATATCTAACTCGCAACCTTTTTGTAACTTAACAACCCATCTGTAAAGCTTTCACCAATAAAACGCAACCAATTCACAATCATGTCCAATAGCTTTACAAAGTTAACAAAAAATCCTCTCTTGAGTGACCAAAGCAAATTTAAGCGCCCACAATACAACAAAGCAGTTCTAATTGAAATAGACACTCGAAGTCAATTCATTGTATAAAAGTCACAAAGAGAGCAAAAAGTCGTATAATGGTGGTATAATAGGAACGGCAAGCGCTGCGTACAGGGTGAGTGGGACAAAAAATATTTAGACATCTGTTTGTGTTATATACGTGCGGAAGATTGTGGTGCGATTTTAAATAGAAATAATATTATTCTTTTTTGCATGTAATCAAAAAATCCACAGGTGCAAATAATTTCTGGTACATATTTTAAATTTTATCCGTTATTTTATTAATATCTCATCTCATCATTTTTTAATATCTCTACTTACTTGTGGCTAATTTCCTGATGAGTGATATTTTAATTATTACTGAACATATTAATCGTTTCTGCGGTTCTTTTTACACTTATAGTATTAAGAGTAAAGAAGGAATTTAAGGTTCTGTTATAAACACAGCTTCTTAGTAGAAGTAGTGCGATAGTTCGCACCTCGGTTTAGTGTATGCGTACAATTTTGCAATAATTTGCGTCCAATTGAGCGTAAACTGCCCCTTACGGTGTAACACTACCCTCGCTTCGTGACGAGACGCCTATGATCCCTTGTTATGAGAACTATGAAGAGCTGCCAGTTACACCGATGCGTAACAAAATTTCAAATAATGAAATAAATGATTTCGTATAGAAATTCGAATATAAAATATATTTCCAATATTCCGTTGTTCATTTATTTTATTTGTATGTACGAGTAATCCCAATACCTGCTAATATTATAGATGCAAATGTTTGTGAATGCAAATGTTTGGTTACTTCTTCACACTCAAACGGCTGGACCAATTTTGATGAAATTTGCTATGGAGGTACCAAATTTTATCAAAATTAGACCAGCTGTTTGAGTTTGAAGAAGTAATAAACATACACACTCACACTGCCGCATTTATAATATTAAGTAGGTAGGATTAGAACTACCTGCGCAGTAATTACCTACTAAACAAAGGTCTATAAATTAATTATTAACTATCAGATCATTTGTTTTCGATTTCATTATCAACATTGTACCTAGGTTAGAAAATGCCTGTAAGATCTTCACATACCTATCATGTCATACATAAAACTTGAAAAAATATTTTTTTAATTAGATCCACCTAAAATATTTTCTTTTGCATTACGGTGTAACAGACAGCCTCTATTATGTTACACTAAACGAATGTTTGCATTTAATCACTGTGTGACAGGGGGACGGGCGGCCTCTATTGGAACCAATTTCACGTCTATTGCTAACTTATTTAACGGCTTTTAAGAAACATCCTTTGTCAACGCCGAAACTACCTAATTTTTTGTCCTAAACTATGCTTGCTTATAAAACGTTTATATCACTGGTCATGGTTTATATAACTAATTGGCTGCATAAGTTAGTTTAAGAATGTTGGAGGTCTATAATAGTTGAATTTATAATCACTATGTCGCCAATTTTATACATGTGAAATTTTGGCTGAACGGATTTAGATAAATTTGAATAAAGCTAATTTTATTATTCAACATACCTATATATTATTCTAAAGAGAAATGGAGAGGGCTATGCTCGGAGTTTCCCTGCGCGATCGGATCAGAAATGATGAGATCCGCAGGCGAACCAAAGTAACCGACATAGCCCGAAGAATTGCCAAACTGAAGTGGCAGTGGGCAGGGCCCATCGCTCGTAGAACTGACTGCCGCTGGGGCAGAAAGGTTCTCGAGTGGCGACCACGAACCGGAAGACGCTGGATGCGGGTAGCGCAAGACCGGCCGTCGTGGAGATCCTTGGGGGAAGCCTTTGTCCAGCTGTGGACGGCTTTCGGCTGATATGATGAGATATTATTCCTAGTCCAAAAATAGTAGGTAAGGTATCCATTTAAAAAAACATAAACAAAAGCCAGTGCAATAAAAACCGTATAAGTACATCTTTAATAGCTACAAAACGCCAGTTTTTCAGGTTTCGAGTTTATTGTACCGTCGGGTCGTAGGTTCACGTCCGGGCAAACAGAAACCCCCAATGATTCATAATAACAGCTATAATCGCAATCTCGACCTACTATCAAACAAATAAAGGCTAAAATACGTCGTTATCTCAAACAATTGTATGTTAGAACTCGTTCTAAATTGACAAGTTACGTTTTCCTGAGAAAAAAGTAAAGTTTCGAGCGTGAACTGTAATAGAGGTCATGTGGTTCCTTAGGTAAATTAAATTGAAACATCTTCTTAGTAGTAGACCCCCACAAGGTGGAGGGGAAAAAAAACGCCTTGCTGAGTTTCTTGCCGGAGTCTTCTCAGTTCAAGTGTATTCCGAACCGGTAGTAGAGTCTATTGTAAAACTGTAACTGTTGACGTTCATAAGTGCCTTATTAGGGCCTAAACTGAATAAATGAGTTTTTGATTTTGATTTTGGAGTGAGGGAGGCGGGAAACCCCTAGATACGGATAGCGCAAGACCGACCATCGTGGAGATCCTTATCTTTCGGCTTTTGTCCAGCAGTGGACGTCTTTCGGGAATATACATAAAAAAAATCCGATTTTTTTTTACTACTAATTTCTGACGTCACAACTTTAACACACTCTGAGTGAGCGTGTCCTTAATAATAATTCTGACACAGAACCCTAATCCAAAACTCCATAAAACGTACGAAACAACGTGTACACATAATTTTCCCTCATCCATTCGTTATGGATCCCGTATAGGTAGTTGTACTAATAGTCATATAAACTCTGTAATGGTACCAGCGCACTGCAGATAACGTGTAACGTGTTCCTGCGCTTGCGCTGGAATTGAGCTTGACTTTTGACCCGCGAGTGCTGGGTTTATATGCCGGTAAGCAAGCTTCGTGGTAAAGGGAATTTCGTTTCTCATAACGCGACACATAATAATTTTTTTTTTTTGCTTTAATAAAAGCTCATTAATATAAGAAGCAGTAAGAAAAAAAAAACTGATAACTATAAAAATAACCAAAATATAAGCCATCAATGTAATTTTACCCCACACAATGGGATAGACGCGAGAAAAATCATCCCCACTTTACAGGCAGGGGAGGTACCCCAAAAAAATATATTTTAGTGATTTTATTTTAGCACTTTGTCAACGTGGTAGATACACATATCCATACAAAGTTTCATATTTCTAGCACTAACCGTTTGTAAGGTAAGCCAACGGAGGACGGATGGACGGACATGACGAAACTATAAGGGTTCCAGACGTGAACTACGGAACACTTAAAATCTGACTCCTTTTTGATTTTCGTTGTCATTTGATATGTTTACGAATAGCGTTTTAGGTGTACCAGTATTGTATATGTGGCAAATTTTACGAACGAAACACTGAAAAGGTGCGAAAAGCATCTCATTACCATCTCCATGTAAACCGTGCACGTGTCGGAACTAAAAGGATTCCAAGCGTTGTCACACGCCACACAAGCCGGCGCGCTTGTCCATTCCTACATAACGTGTCGACATGCCACGTCAGGCTATAGGTATAAAGGCTTCGACAAACAGAACGCGTACCTACTTAGTGCCGCGTTATAGCATCGCGTTCTTTTGCACTGCTAGCGCCAGGAGCTCTGACAATACCCTACACTCACAACACATTTCAGGGCTATAGCGCGGCGTCAGTACGCGTTCTATTTGGCGAAGCCTTAATAGTGAAAGACTATCTATTTCTATACATGTTATAAATAAACCTTGTCTGATCTGTCAAGGTAATGCTTGGACTAACCCTGAAATCATGAAAGTCCTGAACCTTGATCGTTCGAAATGTATGATATTTTAAATTTAGCATATCTATTGGTAAGTTATTCCTAATATATGCTAAGTTTCACCAAAATCCGGTCAGAACTTTTAGCGTGGGAGAGTAAGAAACATCTTTACATCCTTTAACTAACTTAGAAGTACTTAAGATAATAAAAAAATAAAGAAAAATTATATTTTCAAAAGAACGATGCCCACTTACCGACCGCTAGTAGACAGCGCTGCCTATGGGCATTACCTAAGGTTAGGAGGTTTTCAGCTTACCGACATAAAAACAAAATTCGGCGGCAATGGAAAACCACAATTCCACTGGTGCTTATCTAAATAGTTTCCGAGTACCTACGTGATACACAAAAGATTATCGTCCAATGAGTTAACTCGAGTCGCCAGCTTTCTTCAAACTAAGTAATTTTCAACGTTATTGCTTTACGCGTAAAGATCATGTAAGCTTAAGTAGTTCGGTGCGTGACCAACGCGTCAGGCGTACTGTGAAAACATACATTACGCTTTTTCATAAAGAAAGTTTGTGTGAAAGGGTAACGCAGTAAGTTTCGCTGTGAATGGTAGATTATAATGTAGGACGTTAGTCATTGTCATTTTATTGTGGAAACAGTTACTTTTAATGCTTGATTCAGTAAAAAAGTGAATCTATCACTAGTTACTTTCCGTAGTTTTACCCGCATTCCTGGGGGTGTCAAAAAAGCCATTATATATTATGTAGTCAATCTAAGTGATCTAGCTTCAAGTCTGTCTGTCAATAATTATGTCATTTCAATCATCAACGTAAAATTTTCCCACAGACAGACACCGATTTAGGATTAATTATATTTTTAACTAAGTAAATGAGTAATTTTTGTAATTTTCAATACATTTTTAATTGTCAATTCTGAAGAAGTTTTTTTTTTATATCAGGACAGGCGTGCGCGGAAGTTTCTTCGGATAAATGTTCAATTTTGTATAGGAGTACGGAACTCTAATTAAATTAAATCCCAAAGGCTTTACATGGCAATTACGTGTAAACATAGAAAATTCATAAGAACGCCAATAAACACTTATAGAATAACAAACATGTTTGCTTATAGGTATATATTTATGTATTAATATTCTAAACGCTACTGGACAATTCCGCTTATTTTTTACGGATCTATTTCTTTTTGTTAAAACATTTTTGGCTCCTACAAAAAATGTGGACTTGATTTAAGAAAAAAATATTTATATTTCTGAAAAATTATTTAGTTTAAATTTTATAGCAAAACCAGTTGACAGACGTTGTCTATCAAGATTTCAAATTCATACAAAAGTCTCATAGAGAAAAGCACTTTTCATTTTGGTCCTCCAAAATCTTGGAGGAAAATCAACGAATATTTGCGAAGCCGAGAAGAACCCGAATTTGTTCAGTTGTTCTCGAGTTTTTTTGCTTAGCAAATCATTTAGAAAATTATCTTCTGCCTCGCGAATTCACCAACATCTCGAGGCACATTGTTTTCCCGGGATACGACGTGTCCTATATATTAATGATTCCATATTACGAAATGAAAATAAATGAAAATAGGAGATTGCAGTTATATCTTTTTTTTATAAAAGTGTTCCTAACTCCAAAGTGTCAGTACCCGCTGTATTCATTTGAAGAACTACTAATATTCAAATCGACTAAATGCCCGAATTGTTCGCGTTTCCACGAACGAAAGTTAGAAATTTAATTGCGTATTTGTACTACTGGTTGATATCCTTTGGATTGGTATTTTTAAAGTTATTCGTACACTGCAGAAGCGAAGAGATGTGAAGCTATAAAATATATAATTAGCTTACACTATTTTATAGGTTCCTAAAATAAATAAAAAGAAGCCTTGCTGAGTTTCTTGCCGGAGTCTTCTAAGTTTAGGTGTATTCCGAACCAGTGGTAGAGTCTATTGTAAAAATTGTAACTGTTGACATTCATAAATGCCTTATTAGGGCCTAAACTGTATAAATGAGTTTTGAGTTTGAGTTTGAAAAAATAGGTGTCAGAGATTCCTATGCTGATATTATTACGACCAAGAAGGGAGAGTAATACCCCTTGTATTGCTTATGTCTAAAAATGGCAGTAGCCATTTACCGTAATATATTTGTGCTTAAGCGAAATACATTAAATACAATGGTGCCAATTCTGTTGTTTACGAACTAAATAAATTTAATCTCACTATATCTCTTTCTAATAGTAAATATAAGAAAGGGATGCAAGATATTTTAGTCCTGTCAGTTTAATCAGATCACACATTTCAACGTGAATTTAAGCGCGATCTTTATTGGTCACGACTATTTACCCGTACATTACGACGGTATGGATTAAACTGACAGCATTAAAAATGTTCTATCTTTTTTCAATAAGGTTAAAATGAAAGAGAGGTGACTTGTCTAATATTAGTTAAGTTCGTAAACAACAGAATCGGCACCAATGTATACTTTACCAGACCCAAAAGCCACCATAATAAGCACACATACTTAAAAAATTCTATCGCATAGCTTCCACACCACATGTCACAGTATACAACAAGCCTAATAGATCAGTATGCTAGACGTACGTACATTATAGCCTGCCACTAAATTGATGCGCGTGCGCCGAATACATGAGGCTTAACGGTCGCTTAGGTGTTGTATACACGTACCGATCCTTCTAAAACTTATGATTTAATGGTTTATGAAACTTAACGGTGGGATTTGATTGGTTGAAAGTTTAGGTACCTATTTGTCTTTCATCTTTAAAATTTATGTAAATACTAGCTTCCCCCTCGCAGCTTTTCCTGCGGTCCCGTGGGATCTTATGATTTCCCGGGATAAAATTAGCCTATATGTTATTTCACTGTATGATCTATCCATGTGCCAAGTTTCATGCAAATCCATTCATTATTTTTTGCGTGAAAGAGTAACAAACATACATACATACTCACAAACTTTTGCATTTATAATATCAGTAGAATAGTAGGATGTACTAGCTTTCCGCCCCGCGGTTTCTCCCGTGTTCCCCCCTGTTACCCCCCCAGGGATTACATTTTCAAAAATAAAATAATTTAGCCCACGTCATAATAGTTAGCTGTAGGGGCAAATTTCAGCCCGATCCGTCCAGTGGTTTAAGCTGTGCGTTGATAGATCAGTCATGTTTTCCTTATATACAGGGCTACCTTTTAATTAATAGCAAATAAATCAGGGATTAATGTACTCATCATTATGAACAACTTTGACTATAGGATAGGAACCCTGAAATCACAAAAAAAAAACAATCATTTTTCATACAACAATTTTTAAAATCGGTCCAGTAGTTTTTAGTCTATTACAAACAAGAACCCCTGACACTCTAGAAAAGAGTCTTCAAAAAGATGAGCGGATTTTCTTGAAACGAAACAGAATCAAAATCAGGCCATCCGTTCATTAAGTATGCCACAGACAGATACACAGATACACGGTATATTACAAGGTTGACAAGCAGGTAGGCGGTCCACCTGATGTTAAGTGGTTACCGTCGCCAATCGCCATTTGCAATACCAGAGGCCAATGTATTGCCGACCTGTTAAAATCCGAAGAAAGTAACTAGCTCTCAAGTGTAATTGCCGGAACACACCGGTAGGTGCTTGGCGACAGATTTTAAACTTGAGGGTGGTAGCCAGCCAGACGGTTACTACAAAGTACCCTACCATCGTCCTATGGTTTCTTCACGATGTTTTCCTTCACCGAAAGCTCAAGCTCATTGTAGGATTCGAACCCACGACCTTCGCCACGGCATCCGACGTCACTACCACTGAGCTATCATCGCCTTTAATCTCCTACACAATACATACCTAGTACCTACATTACTCTGTGCCTACATGATATCAAATCATTATATCATTTACACATATCGTATATTTATACATAACTATCAGACCCGGCAGACGTTGTCCCGCCCTCAGAACAAATAAAAACTGGGACCTAACTACCTATACCTACCTACCCCTATCTACCCTACCTACCCCTACTTACCCCTACCTACAACAACCTATTTACCTAACTATTTTCCACGTAACTTTTTTTTTTGTACTAATTTTGTGGAGTCTCACACAAATTTCCATCCCCTATTATGGGCTGGGGCATGATTTCCAAAAAAAAATAAGGCATTTATTTTTCGTTGGTAACAAAGAGTCTGTGTACCGATTTTTAGCTTCCTACCTTGAAAACTGCGAAAAGTTCCATATAAAATTTCACCCCCTCTTTTAAGGGGTTGGAGGCTGATTTCTAAAAATAAAATGATGCACCATTTTTTTATTAGTCCCAAATAGTCCACTTACCAATTTTTAGCTTTCTACCTTGAAAACTGCGGAATGCTCCATACAAACTTCCACCCCCCATTTTAGGGAAGTGGGGGGTTAGAAAGAGACAAAAAGTAGCCTATGTCACTCCCTATCCCTTGAACTATCCCTACTTAAAAAATCACGTCATTTCGTCGCTCCGTTTTGCCGTGAAAGAAGGACAAACAGACACACAGATACACAGACACACATGCTTACTTTCACATTTATAATAATATATATTAGTATGGATATAACGATTGTTGATGAGTTTGAGTATGATGGCCACTAAATTGGAAATGATTAAAGTTGGTAGCTTCTGATGGCTGCATCAACCTACCGGACAAAATAACAAGACAATTTTTTTCACATTCTTTTCTTATGTTTTTTGTTAGTAGGAGATGTACTGATGACTTATACCCATTTTCACCAACCAATGCCTAATTCAGGTGTGGCGCTGTCACTTTTGATTGACAGATAGAAAAAATTGATAAAATATCAAACAACGAAAATATGTTTTTGTAAATTTAATAATTATAATAATTGTGATTCTATCTTTACTATTGCCGTCGCTTGTATCTTCTACTCCTTCTGTTTGTTAGTTAGTGTGTACCTATATATTAAACTAGTTATTCTTCAGTTACTGTCTCATTTCTTTCTACGTGCTTCAACGCCTCAGGTACATACTGTTAAACAGGAAACTCCGAACAATTGTGAATTATTAGTTAATGTTATGAGTAGTGTAAGTTTGACAATAAATTATCCTTATCCTTATTCTTATTAAACTTTGAAATCGGCATAAAATCCCACCTCTTAATCCACCTCCATAGACAAACCAAATTTATTAGTCTGTCAGAATCTACATTTGTAAAACAGCCATTGGTACCCGTCAATGTTTCACGGAAATCCAAAATTAAGTACCCATTGTTAAAATAGGATATGTACCGAAATAGAGAAGTCAATCGACCAATAAAAATACATTTCGTATCCCGTCTGGAGGACCATTAAGCCTGTAAATTGTTTAATTTAAAAATTACGCTTCCATTCCATTGAAATAAAGGCCTTATGTTATATTTAAAAAAACACATTATCTATTTCAAAGTAAATTTTGTAATTTAATAATAACATAAAATAATTCTAAAAAGTTACGTTTATAAGGATTTAAAAAATGCTAAGATATACAGCATGCTTCAGTTTTGCTGAAGTAGTCTTATGTGTATGTCTCTCTTAAAAACTTACACATATTTTTTAAGTCTACCTTTCAATAGAGTTGATAATCGCGTGTACATAAGGACCTCTATTTTTCGCTTCTTCTAAGAATAAAGTAAGTAGTAGATACGTTATGCAAATTAGAGCTTTACGCAAAACATAAAAAGAATTAAATTAGCATTATATAATGTAAAAGGCTTAAACATACCTAATACTTATCTAACAATGTGCTATTATCAGTGTTTTATGATGGCATGATAGTATTATATATGTGTATACAGGATGTCGGTGTATTTAGGAGGTAACTATATACCTTAAAAAAATATATCATCACTTTATTTAATTAGTAAAAATTTTCATAAAAAAAAACGATGCTACATTTTCTATACGTATATACGTATAATCTTACTAATTACTATTATATGTATATGCAAATCTCTGTTACCACTTAGCTCTGTAAAGACATAGCGTTTATTATTTTCTTTAGCTCCTGGAATAAGACATATAAGATACTTTAAAAAAAATATGTATATTGAAATATATTAGGTTTGTGACACAAGCGAATGACAAAGATACTTTTATACTTTTTCCCTGGAACGCGGGAGAAACCGTAGGGAACAACTAGTCAATTATATAAATTCAGAATTTAATCAAAAGCAAACCCTCGTGCGCACGCGCAGGTAGTCTACAAAAAGTTATTTGACTGCAGTATTCTGTAAGATACTTTCTCAGTCGAGTGACAAAACTTAAGTATGTTACTAAGATCATCGAGTAAAAGTATACTTATTTCCCAACACTAAATTAACTATCATAACATTTTAACGTTACTTCTCTCTCTAATAAGTTAAGTAATAAATCATTCAACCTGTATATAGAGGCATTAGTAGGAATGACATCAGCGCAGCGCTTTTAGCACTGAATTGTCGATGCAACGTGCGACTAAAAGCGATGTTTAGCTTTGCAACTAAAGGTAGATGGGCCGCATTTTTAATTTTTAACGGATATTTTTTTTTAACAATAGGCTATTGGAAGAGTAGAGACCCAGAGTTGGGGACAGATAACCAATGCGTTGGACTGACGACCTAGATAAAATCGCGGGGAAAAATTTGATGCAGAAGGCACAAGACTGGTAGGAATGGCGTGCAGAAGATACCTACACTCATTGGGGACCAAGGGTTGAAGAAGAAGAAAATTGGAATACATTTTGAGGTTAGTATAACAATGATAGGTATATTATCACTGAGTAACCTAGATTGTATTTTATTTAAAAAAAATAGTGATGCGTGGGAAAACTCGAAAAGGAATCGTGAGGAATACCATAGCAGCACGGTACTTTTTAGTACTGTGGCTGGCTACCACCCTCAAGTTGAAAATCTGTCGCTGAGCATCTTCCGGTGAGTTCCAACAGCTGCGACTGACCACGGTGAAATTATCCTGTTGGGCGTTTCCCTTTATAGTGGACAACCGTGTGACGGCATTTAACGCTTTTGAAAATGTCATGTGGAAAAACAAAGTTAACTAGCTAGCTAGCTAGAGCTATCAGTGAACTCCGCTGTCAGATGGCCGACACCACAAGCCTATAAGGTAAACGCTGGTAATGTCGACAGTGTCCCAATACTCGTCAGGTTGTAAAAAAAGGCCAACTATTTAATTCTACCAATATCTTCCTAAAAGTATTTAATGGCAATATATTTTGCGTAATATATTCCATAATTAGAATGGCAAAATTTACTCAAAACTGTAAAGGTATCGGAACACGGAGCTATCAAAGGTAAGCACTTCGAAATTTTGTATTTTTTTGTGAGTTCAGCTACTGAATGTGAACTCCGGCATGCCACATGAAATCTCATGTCTTGCTGGATTGGTCAGACTATTGATAAGTGTTGTTATTTTGTGAAATAGTCAAGTAAATTATCTAACCATTTAACATATAATATTGTGGTATTTTTATTATTACGTTGTTTTAATCGCTGATGACATTTACTGGTACCTGGTAATCCCTGTTGGTCCTAGAACTCGTCAAAATTAATACTATTAAGACGAAAACTGGGACATAGTTGAAAACATTCACTTAATGTCAACATTATGTATTACTATAAAAACCAAACGGAATTTTAATTGAATTTCTATCTAAAAATATCCCTATATATATTACTTTAAAAATAAAAATAAAAAATAATTATTTTTTGTTAAAAACTTCAACGTTAACAACGTGTCACTTACAAAATTGACAAGTTCTAGTATCTTGAGTGTATTCTACGTACTAAAGAACGACCTTAAATTCGTCAAGAACTTTTCGAATGAAAAGAAACCAAAATTACACATGTTATAAGTAAGGTAATTATCATATCAGCTGAAAGACGTCCACTGCTGCACAAAGGCCTCCTCCAAGGATCTCCACGATGGCCGGTATTGTGCTGCCCGCATCCAGCGGTGGGGGGCCTGCCCAAGCTGCGTCTTTCAGTTCGTAGTCGCCACTTGATAATCTTTCTGCTCCAGCGGCTGGCGTCTTTTCTACGAGCAATATGCCCCGCCCACTGCCACTTCAGTTTGCCAATTCTTCGGGTATGTCGGATACTTTCGTTCGGATCTCATAATTTCTGAATCAATCTCGTAGGGAATCTCTGAGCAAAAGCAATGGAGAGGTCCATTGCTTTTTGGGTGACCTTGAGCCTTCTTATGAGGGCCATCGTAACCGACCACGTCTCAGCTCCGTAAGTCATCACTGGCAACACTCACTGGTCGAAGTCGGTATTTGGGACGAGAAGATATTACGGAGCTTCTCGAACGATGCCCAGCCGAGATGAATTCGATGACTGACCTCGTTCTCGAATTTGACCTACCTAGTTGGATGATCTGTCCTAGGTAAATATGGTCGTCTACAACTTCGAGTGCAGAGTCTCCAACCTTTACTTGAGTGGGTGCAACATGATCACGTGGACGTTCGACATCATTTTCGTCTTATTCATATTCATTTTTAGACCTACTTGTTGAGATACTCTGCTGAGGTCATCCAACATTGTACCGAGGTCTTCCAAGGTATCAGCCAGACTACTATATCATCGGCAAATCGAATCGCCATTGATGCCAAATCCGTTCCAGTCCAGAAGCTTGAAGACATCTCTCAATGCAACGGTGAACAGTTTCGGAGATATCAGGTCTCCCTGTCACACGCCTCGCTGCATATAAATAAGTTTCGTGTTCTGGTTCTGGAGTCGGACCAACATGGTGGCATTGTCATACAAGCACTTTAGTACGATTTGGCACCTTTGAAGAGACCTCAGCAACGCCCAGGTTTCTATCGAATCAAAAGCTTTCTCATAGTCCACAAATACTAAGCATAACGGCTGGTTATACTCCTCAGTTCGCTGTCTTCTGTATAGCTTGCCGCAGCGTGTGTATGTGGTATATTATGCTAAAGCATTTTCAGAAACCGACTTGTTCGGGAGTTTGGAAGTCATCAAACTTGCAGTGAGACGGTTTGTGATGACTCTCGATAACAACTAAACATAGTTCAGCAGTGTGATGGGTATGAACAATGTCCCAGGATATTATTATTATTTCATTTATTCATTTTATACCTTAATATTTACATTTTTAAATATAATAATTAAATAAATACATTTAAAAATATAAAAACCAGTACCGCACCGGCATCGGGAACAGGGTCCAAGCTGCCGATGGTCAAGGCTCCATAGAGAGGAACCTCCTCACAATACGTGCCGTCTACAGGAGCACTGCCTTCTGGATCTGGCCCTTGACCCAACTGCCTAACGCGAGCCTCTTAAGATGTTTATCGAGGCTCTTGGCCATTAGGCCATGGGCGGAAACGACTATCGGTACAATGGTGTCAATGTTCCACATGTCGACAGACTCGTGTGCCAGATCAAGATATTTATTTTCTTTATCTTTCTATGCCTTCACAAGGTTCTCGTCATGGGGAACAGCAACATCGACGATCATTGCACGGCGCTCATGGTGATCTATCAACACAATGTCAGCCTTGTTGGCGACAAATAGTCTTGTCAGTGATGATAGATCGATCCCAGTATAGTGTGATATGGCCATCTTCGAGAACCGATTCTGGTACATATTTTGAAAAAGAGCACCACCACACCTTTCTGCCATGCCTGCGGCGTCTGGCCTTTCAGTATGATGGAATTAAATAACTTTTGAAAAGCCTTAAGTACCGGCGTACCACCGCCTTCAGAAACTCAGCTGTAACTGCAACATCACCAAGCGCCTTGTTGTTCTTGAACTATTTGAGAGCCATTCTAATCTCGTACAGGCTGACATCCGGGATATCTTCAGTGTAGTGTCAGGTTAGCTTTGCTCTGAGATTTGAAGCATGGCTATCGACTGACTATTGATTGCGTTTTCGAACTTTTGCATCTCTCCCAGCAGCTCAGATTTTGACGTGACGATTCTGATATCATCATCCTCATCCTCTTTTTGGTTCACTTTGTATGGCAGGCCTTAAAGAACTCCAGCCAGCCCCAGCCGTATGGCTTCCACCTTGTGTCGTTATATGAGTCCACTTCCTCGAAAGGGATCGGGACTTCATCAGTCGGGATTTCTGGAGTTTGACATTGAGGTTCAATGAGCCTCTAATCAGTCTGTGATCGCTCCTGGTTTTGACCGAATTAGAGCAGGTTTCCTGATTTCAGGATTATCGTGTCCGTCTCTCTTCGAACTTCAGATTTCGATTCTATGATATCCCAGTGTAACCTGCTCGGTTGGCGATCGCAGTATGGTGTTATAGTCCTCAGAGATACGCTGCTGCCCGTACTTTGGTATACCTTCCCTCGGACGACTTGTACGCCCCCTACGGGATGAGATAGGGTGGTGATATTCGTCGCCGTCACCACACAGCAATTTACAGGTTCTTATAATAAATTAAAACTATCTAACTAACCTATTAAACTGACAAATTTACAAATAAAAATCTATAAACAAAAAATAGAACCGACTTCAAATCACTAAAATGCATAAAATAACCATGTAGGAACTCTAATCAACCTGACACTGCTTTGAAGTCTGCGGTGCCATGATATTTTCCATGAAACATGAACGGTAGTCGGTTCTATTTTTTGTTAAAAGTTTTTTATTTTTCAATTTTTAGTTTCTTATATTTTATCACTGACCTAGTATAAGCTATCGTTGTACCTTCCATCATTACATCAAATAAAATAACTAACGGTCTAAAAAGTCCTCTTATATTTAAGACTTATCCCCTAACTCCTAACCGTTAAGGAGTTGTACCTTCCATCATCAGCTCAGCAACGTAAATGATGACTACCAGACGCAAATATCTGAATAGCTTTAAAAAGTATATGAGAAACAATGTTTCTCATATAAGTGCCTATAAAATTTGAAGTTTCCTCGATATCTCCAGGATTCCACCATCAGATCCTGACCTGATGACCATGAGACCACCTGTAAAATATACCCTTTCAAACAAAAAAAGATTTTTCCAAATCGGTCCAGGCATCTTCGAGTAATCGGGGCACACGAATTGAGAACCACCTCCTTTTTGAAGTCGTTTAAAAAAAGAGAAACAAAAACCATAATTAAATTAGTAAATAATAAATAAATTTCAAATATTATGAAATATAATATGAACTTAAGTGTAAAGCAAATAGAGTTCAAATTAGTGTTAAAAATTGACGAGTTCTAGGACGTTTTGACGATATCTACAACAAACCTGTCGGATACTGGTACAAATGGCTTCTTTTTTTTAAAACAAATATTTTATTACCTTATTATTATTTTATCATTATAATATTATATCTATTATAAGGAGGAATAAATTATCTACTCATCAATAAAAAAAATATTTTTCTAAGTTAACTAACTATGACGTAGCAGAGCTGTAAACACAGCAAAGTTCTAAAACTGACGAGTAATGGGCCATTTACCTTACGTACCATCAACAAAGTTGAAGCATGATCAGTTTTTAGACCTTTTCGCTTGCAGCCAGTAATCATAGTTAGCCCTGTCCATTGTTGACAATAAAACGGCCTCTTGTAAAATCTTTTGTCTAGACAATTTACTGACAATGACAATCTACTATTTTATGACAAGCGCATTGTCTGGTTATATTGTGTGAGACACAGGTAGCCACTGGTCACTGCACACAAAATACACCCTTAAGGTGATCATGCTTCAACTTTGTCGATAGTACATAATAAAAAAAAACGGAATGGAGGTTTTCAATAATTTCAAAAACAAAAAACGTTTCCCACAAACTTTAATTTATAATGGACATTTTTAAAACACAAACTTTGTCATCTTTATTATATACGTATTAAACGGAATTTTTATATCCACATTTAATTCGTTTCGGCCCACCATGCGGTCCGTATTAACCTACTACCGTCGCGCGAGGTTATGTCTTTGTCCTAACTATAAAAACAGGTAAAGGTGTATCTTTATTAGGCTCCACGCTTTTTCTCGGTAGCTATTGAATTAATAACCTATATAGAGAATTATCTAATAAAATTATAGTTATTTTTATTGACCTTTTATGGATATTCTGTAATTAATACTTTTGTTGTGTTGTTTAGTTGTTAAACGTGACTTTGTCTGTATTTTATACTCTGATTTTTAAATAGTCTAAAATGGCATTGTACTGATCATTAGGGGGCGTCCATTATTTACGTGAGGCGTTTAGGGAGTTGAGCCGAATCTCACTTAATCTCACGTGGGGAGATGGTTTCGGCAAACATCACGTAATTTTTTTCCGCAAAAACTAATGTAAAATTGCCAGAAACTTAAATTGTGTAAAACGTGTTCCTCCTCTAAAATATAGGTAAATCCTACACAATAATATTTATAGCTGTTATGGGAATGTCTCAAAGCAGCGCAGTAGCTCAGATTACTTTGACAAAAAACTACTTTCCCACTAGATGGCATTGTAACTGCAGAATTTCAATTATTTATAATTAGTATACTAAACAGTATTTACACTAAAATATATATTTTGAAAAATCGTCGAGTCTCTCTTGACAGATGGACAAACAAGTGATCCTAAAAGGGTTTCGTTTTTTCCTTTGGAGGTATGGAACCTTAAAAAGAGTCTAAATTCAGTAAATAATTTCATTTGTGCCGTATTCAATCCAATTTAGAAGGATATTTTATTGTAGGATATCATTGGCCATTATTTACGATTATTACTTTTTATGATCATATTTGTTGTTATAATATATTTAAATCTGATGTCATAAAAATTTTAATAGTCTTTAATGCAGTAGTAAAAAGAACTAATTCAAATTGTGTCGAACATTATGTTTTGCTATATTTAAAAAAAAGGCTGTTAAACACATTGACAGTTGAATCACAGTTCTGCTAGAACATACGTTGTGTATGGTTCACTACCAGGTTTAGCATAAAAATAATCATTGGTTTTAGAAAAAAGACAACGTATGGATTAATTGTTACTCCCTACAGCTCCCTACGTTAGTCCACGTGAACTCCTCTTATCTCATGAATGACATATTGGTACCACGATGAGTACTACAATATTATTTGAGCAACATAAGACTTATTGGAAAACACCTAGTTTGTTTTCATAACATACTAGTTTTACCCGCGGTCCCGAGGGATAAAAAGTAGCCTATGTGTCAATCTAGAGTGTCAGCTACCTCCATACCAAATTTCGTCAAAATTGGTCCAGCAGTACAGTATCCTGTATATAGATTCAGATTGTGGAGATAATGTAATCCTGATACCAAGTGACTGATTTACACAGTTTCTTGAGAGCTTGTTTTCAGCCAACCACATATGACCACAACATCAACAATTGATTATATGCAATATGCAAGCATATTACATAAATGTGGTAGGACTTAATTTGCAGTTTTTAACGAGCAAACCCAAGAGAGATAGCTAGTATTACCAATACCATCATTATCCATCAGAATTGGCTTCATTAAAACCATAAATATATCTAATGTGTTTATGATATGTTGTAAATGTTGAATTTTAATAATATTGGCAGTAAAACATTAATTAGTGGACGAATACAGATCGGATTGTAAATCTTCAGGTTGTTTCTTTAATTTGGACGGATAATTTGAATTGTAATCCATTTATGGTTGCAGTTATTTTGCCTAATTATCTCTGTGGATTAGACTTGCTGTTTGGTAGCCAAGCTTCGACGTGTTTTTACAGATTCAATATATTTTTACTTTTAACGAAAAATAATAAAACCTCCTTCAAAGACAATAAAATTAAATTGGGACCAGATAGAGAACCCAACACAAAAAGAATTATTAAAATCGCTTTATTAAACACAATGATGATGATTCTGTGAAAATTTTAATGTATAAACTTTTCACCGATTAATCCAAAAAGGAAGAGACAAGTACGTTTTTATCAACTTTTACATTTTTTTAACGAAAGCTGCATCCATACTTGAGAGTCAGTTCCCTTCTAGACTTTGTGCGCTTACCACCATCAGCCACATCATCACTCAATTTTTTGAGCATGTTTTATAGAAAAACGCATAGGTACCTACGTACTGTAACGCGAACGACATACCTAGCTATATTAATTTGTGTTCAATACACACTATTTAAGGTCCACTTTCCAAATCCGAACCGTAACCTACTAAATATTATAAACGTGAAAGTTTGTATGTAGGTATGTTTGTTGCTCTTTCACGCAAAAACTACTAAACGGATTTGGACGAAACTTGGCATATAGATAGATCATACCCTGGAATAACATATATGCTACTTTTTATCCCGAGAACGCGGGTGAAACCGCGAGGACAGCTAGTCTCTTATATTAAAGCTACAATCCAAATATTCAAACTGATCAATATTCAAATGAACATTTTGAGCACAAAATCTTATTTATCACTCTCTAATGTTACTATTAACGCGGAATCTTTCCCAAAACGACCATAAACGACTCTAATGCCCATTAATAAGCTATAAAATGTCATTAGTTATTTAAATGTCCACCAATGTGACATTTTGGTCGTGTTTACTCGTTTTTTTTAAACGACTGGTGTAGGATGACATAAGATTATTGGATGGGTGTGCAAATGTGATCTTTTAGGGTTTCAAAATACTTGGAAAAAATGTATCTTATACACTATATAAAAGAAGCCTTGCTGAGTTTCTTGTCGGAGTCTTCTCAGTTTAAGTGTATTCCGAACCGGTGGTAGAGTCTATTGTAAAAATTGTAATTGTTGACATTAATTAGTGCCTCATTAGGGCCTAAACTGAATAAATGAATTTTGAGTTTGATTTAAATAAATAAATAAGTTTATATGAGTAGAAAAATAAACATAACTTATTGAAATTAAAAAAAATAATAACCAACTTAAAACAAATAAAAAATTGGGCAAATGCGAGTCGGCCTCGCACTATTGAGTTCTTGAGATTAGCGGGTTCAAAGCCTAATAAAAAAATATTATAGTCACAAACTATACTAACTTAACTAGTATATCACTTTATTCATACTGTTATTCTTTCATCGGTTTCATAAAATACAGGTTACATATTGGAACAAGTATTAAAAACAGACGCACAGAACATGTATTAATTTCGTAAAATGTATTTTGCTAAAAATTAAGTTAAGAGCGCATATAAAATTGTCACCCGACACTTTAGAGGTGACATTAACATCGTTTTAACCAGTTTTTATCGCATTATAATGTAAGGTTAACATTTCGCAGAATGATGACTAAATCCCGGATTGTATTACTGGTCATTTAAACAAATCAAATGCCTATAAATTACCTTTTTTTTAAATATATGTTTTTCTCAATATCTCGTTGACATCAACACGAACTTAAAACTCATTTCTTCAGTTTAGGCCCTGATAAGGCACTTATGAATGTTGATAGTTACAATTTTTACAATAGACTCTACCACCGGGTCTACATACACTTAAACTGAGAAGACTCCGACAAGAAACTCAGCAAGACTTGTTTTTTGTGGGTCATTCTTTTGAATTGATATAATTACAGTTTTTATTTAATTGAATACCAAAGTAGATCTTGGGTTCGAATCCTACAATAAGCAGGTTCACAAACATCGTGAGGAATCCTAGCAGGGTACTTTGTAGTACCAGTCTGGGTGACTACCTCTCTCGATGTTAAAAATCTATCGCCAAGCACACCAATTTACTTACTGTTATTATCAGATATCTGGTTTCCATAATACAAGCCCTGAAAATAAAATTCATCTATAGTTTAAAAAGAAAACCTGTACTGATAAGTATGTATGTACTAAAGCTATTTAAAAACAGAACACGCCTATCAACACTCAAAATGTTAAACCTCTTGAATGTAACCAAAGCCGCGAACAAAAGCCCATAAACAAATATATCAGAATAGAATTATTAAGATGTACATACACTTGTCTATGGCACGGTCATAAGTCTGGCACAATTATCATGTTAAACAAACTGTACCTGGGTGCGAGCGCGACTCGCCTCTACCACCTGCCTTTTTTATTTGGCTGCATTATGTGGATCAAGCTTTAGTCTGTAATAAACAATATTTACAATTATTTACAACAAATACCTATACAAACTACATATAAAAAAAATCCTCGAGGCGGCCGCTGCTGCCGATCAACGGTAAGGTTCCCAGAGGCTAGCAGCATTCCCTCTTTGGATGGCCATCCAACGAGGCCAAGCTAACGCGTTGGCGGAAAAAGCTCCCCGAAGCTTTAGTTATGACGTTTTCAATTTTTAACCGACTTCAAAAAGGAGGAGGTTAACGATTCGTCGGAATCTTTTTTATGTATGTTCCCCGATTTCTCGAAGACACCTGGACTAAGTTGGAAAATTCTTTTTTTTTAAAGGCTTCACAGGTTTGCAAATGGCGATAGGCGACGGTAACTACTTACCATCAGGTGGACCGTATGCTTGCTACCTTAGTAGTATAAAAAAAAAAGGTGGTCATTCATAGTCATCAGGTCAGGATCTGATGATGGGATCCTGGAGAAATCGAGGAAACTTTTCAAATTTTATTGGCACTTACAAGGTTTTTTTCATACTTCTAAGGCTATTCAGATATTTGCGTCTGGTAGTTATCACCTCATGTTGCTGAGCTGATGATGGAAGGTACAACTCCTTATCGGTTAGGAGTTAGGAGATAATTCTTTAAATATTATTTTAATTGATTAGACTGCTCTTTGATGTGATGATGGAAGGTACGACGCTTATACTAGGACAGTAATAAAACATAAGAAACTAAAAAATGAAAAATAAAATACTTTTAACAAAAAATTTAACCGCCTTCAAAGGCACTAAAATGCATAAAATAACTATGTATGAACTCTAATCTGACTGTTTTGAAGACAGCGAAATAGAATCGAATCCATGATATTTTCCATGGGACACGAGCTACACTTTCGCTGACCTCTCTTTCATATTTAACCTTATTGAAAAAAGATAGAACATCTTTAATGCTGTCAGTTTAGTCCATACCGTCATAATAATAAGTACCTGGATGACCGAGCTTTACTCGGTATTTTTTTTGGGAAATCGTGTTTTTGGAAATGAAACCTAGCTAGATCGATTTATCACCCCGAAACCCCCTGCATACAAAATTTCATGAAAATCGTTGGAGCCGTTTCCGAGTTTCCGATTATATATATACAAGAATTGCTCGTTTAAAGGTATTAGATAGATAGATATACGGGTAATAGATAGAGAAATAGTCGTGACCAATAAAGATCGCGCTTAAAATTCACGTTGAAATAAGTGATCTGACTAATCTGACAATTTTGCATCCCTTTCTTATATTTTTTATTAGAAAGAGATATAGTGAGATTAAAATTTGTTTAATTCGTAAACAACAGTATTTTATAACGACGGACTTTAATATCGTGTCAGATTCTGTACCTTTAGTCCTAGAACTAGGTTTATTAAAATTAAAACAATATAAAGCGCCCTCCACACTGCCGCAGCCGCTAGTCTGTCAGACGTTTATATTAAGTTGAGAATAAGTTATCTCGCTTATCATAATCTTACAAAAGATCACAATAGAGTGTTACAGCATCATCAATATATTACCGAGTGTACTTGGACTGCAGCGCCTTGATACTGTGACTAATGTTCTTGATTCTCCAATCCATAAGCAAAGAGTGAAAATTGTTGAGAGAGATTGTCGAGAAAAGCATTTTTTTCTCTTTCTGATTTTATTAATTGAAATGTTATCAGCATTAATCGGTATAACACCACATAAGAAAATGATAAATAAAAACAATAAAAAATGAAATGAATTGATGGTGTCACATTGAATTTTACGTCGTAACGTTATCCTACATTTTTTTTTTCTATTACTAACTTACTTTTCCCACGTAAGACTTTTTTTATAAAATATGCAGATTTACTAATTGAATTTGTATCACATTTTTTAAAAGTTGAGCAACTTATTCTCATTAATTAACTACAAAGTTGCTCGATTGCGGTTCTATTTAATAACAGACATTAAGGAAAATAGAAACCTATTTTCTAAGTTCAAATTTCCATTCAGGATGCGGTAGTCCAGTAATGTACAATAATGACGTCATCAACACAGCATCAGCATAAATGTAACAAAATAAAATCACTGTCATTTGAAAGTATCAAAACATGTCAATCCACCATAACCAACGCTCAGCCCAGATTCACGGAGGTGTGAGCCGCGTGAATTACCGCCACAGCGGGGCGCTGGATTCCCCCCTCACCCCTCATGCCCCTCAGGATCGGGGCTTCCAAGAACTGATGAGCTGATAGCCGATGTGGATTGTTCTGGCATTTCGATGATGTACACTTTGATGTGTGTTTGTTAGCTGTTGTGAAGTTATGGTCGGTGATAGAGTAGTGTCTATGAAGCCTAGTCTATGGTCTTACGAACGTTAGTTCTCTTGGTAGTTTGTGGTCTTACGGTCGTATGCTAGACTCGTACCGGCAAAAATAGTTTCTCGTCCAGAAAGAGTACCAAATGTAAGCTTAATTTTTTTCCAATAGCGACTAAATCCGCAAGGAATAGGTAGCTAAGCTAGTAAGTCACCTAGGTATACGATACTAATAATAAAGCTGAAGAGTGTGTTCGTTTGAACGCGCTAATCTCCGGAGTTACTGGTACGATTTGAAAAATTATTCCACTAATAGGAAGCTACATTATCCCCAAAGGTTATAGACTACTTTTTATCCCGGGAACGCGAGTGAAACCACGGGGAACAGCTAGTTAATAATAAAATAGCACTTGAACATCTTTCCAAAACCTTATCTTGCATCAAACAAAACAAATGTCTCAAATTAACATTACGTTGGACTGAACAATAAATCGGGATCGTTAAAAATGCCGATGTATTTGTATAATCGTCGATAGATGGCGTTGTAACATTATTGGAATGCTGTGGCGAGGATAACTCAATCTAACACTTGACCGAGCAGGTGCAATAAAACATCCCTGGTAAACATGAGATGGGAGGCGTGGATAGCTTTTTATTTAGTGAGGTTCTGTATAATGTGTAGTTCTGTTTGACAGGCCAACTGCCGTCGCCGGTCGTGGGTTCGATTCCCATCCAGGATAAAGATTTGTGTGCATGAACATGTATGTTTGTCCTGATTTTCGTGATAAAATCACAGCACTGTTAAGACTATTCATAAGTGCCTAACTATCAGTGTGTTCCGGAAGCTGTACTTTAGATCCAGATCGTTTCTAGGCTTTATGTTACCACCTTCGAGGACCACATCACTGACTACGTTAAAATTAAAAAATAAATTAAGCAATCAATTCGAAGAATCAAATATAATTTTATAAGAGAACCCTAATAATCCCACGTTCAAAATGAAAAATCACGTGGAATGTTTCAATTCCCTAACTAAAAGGCTCTTACCACGTACAAATGTTGTCTTCTTATTGTGAACGTATCACATTACAGATATATGGCGGACTCGCCGCGTAAACTGTGCGTTATAACCCGCTCGATTAACATCGGAAATGTTCGGGAGAGATCGGCGCTTATGTCATTAGCTGACATTCCGTCAGGGTGTTATATTTGATATCTTTGGTATTTGATCTTTTGAATGCTTTGACTATGAATCCTGTTGCAAGATTGTCGATTCAAATTCTACATAGTTTGAGCTTTCGGTGAAGGAAAAGAAAATCTGCACAGAACGGTGAGTTGTTACACAATGTTCTTGGAGCTAGTCTGCTATCCTGCTACTCTGCTATCCTGCTACCCTGCTACGCAACGGCAACCAATCGTGATGAAACGTGCAAGCAATTAGCCCATAGAATGGAAAGACACATAAGTAGGCTTTTATAATATTCTGGAAATGGGGATAAATCCGTGGGGGATAAATAGTCCAGAATAAATAAGAGAAGTTTTTGTTACATTTTTAGGGTTCCGAAACTCTAAAGAAAAAAAAACGGAACCCTTATAGGATCACTCGTGCGTCTGTCCGTCTGTCTGTCTGTCTGTCCGAAAGTATTGGACTGGATTGAGTTGAAAGTTGGTACACATATGTAAGTCGGTGACCCAAACATGGACGTGTTACGTAAATAAATGAATTTCAAACTTGGGGGCTAATTTTGGAGGGTAAATTAGAAAATTTAAAAAAAAAGTTTTGCAGACAATATTGTGTAACATATCAAATGAAAGGGCTTCTTGTGAGGATCTCAAATATATTTTTATTAAAATTTTAATATAAATAGTTTTGAAGTTATTTAAGAAAATAGGCGAAAAATTGGTGAAAATTGATCATTCCCCCCCCCCCCCCCCTTTATTTCCAAAACTACTGGGCCAAACATTTTGAAAAAAAATCAGATAATAGTTCTTTACCTAAAGATTACAGGAAAACCTATAAGAAGTCTATCGAATACCTTTAAACCTGCAATTTATGGATATATATATATATATAATCTGAATCTCGGAAACGGCTCCAACGATTTTCATGAAATTTGGTATGCAGGGGGTTTCGAGGGCGATAAATCGATGTAGCTAGGTTTCATTTTTAGAAAAGACGATTTAAAAAAAAATACTTTTTATTGTTACCATCAACAAATTTGGGTCAGGTTTAAAAATATTTATGGAACTTAGTTAAACATGTACGGAACCCTCTCCACGCGAGTTTTACTCGCATTTGTCCGATTTTTTTATAGTATATACTAGTGTAAAGTTTGCAAGTTAAAATAAATAGTATAAAAATAGTTACTATTTAGACATAGGCAAGCGTTTGATCTTGGCCTCTGGGGATCTGAGAGCCAGGGACTTTTTTGCCCAGAGCCTAAGTCTGATCATTCAGCGAGGCAACGCCGCAAGTGTCATGGGTACCATGCCAAATTTTGAAGGAGATTATTTTTGTAATTAGTAGTTATATAGTTTAGTTTTTATTTATGTTAATAAGTGTAAATATGGTAAATAATTTAATTGAAATCATTTATTAAAACTTTCGTTACTATTTATTATCTTTAATAAAAATTTATACAGCATTTGCAGAAGCAAACCAAGTAAGCAAGAATACGCCTGATACCAGTAGGATTCAGAAATTATTTCCCTAATAGGAAGGTACATTATCCCTGAATGTTATGGCTACTTTTTTATCTCGGTACCGTGGGTGAAACCGAGAGAGACAGTTAGTAAAGTAATAAACTCATTTATTAACTTTAGGCCCCAATAAAGCACTTATGAACGTTACGATTGACTCAACTATCGATATATGATTCATCGATAGTCTATAACAATACCACTCTATACAATCGGGACAGTGTTTCTCAAAGATTTATATCTGAGGATAGAATAATGGTTACTACACTCAGAGGCGTCGCTTCGGAATTCGTCGTCAATTACTCAAATGCGTTTTATTTGACGATAGACTCGATTGGGGCCGATGGGTGGTATCGAGGATGCTAAGATACTAACGCGGTTTTGTACTAACGAAACGGCTTTAAACAAATTATGGCAAGAAGAAAAAATATTTGTGGTAAATGAAATGCACTTCATATTTAGTATAGCCAATTAGGTATTTTTTAGACCGAGTGGCTGTTCTATAATTTTAAAGATAGTAAGCTAAGTTTTTTTACGAATGGATCAGCAATTTATCTAACTATTATCTTTTTTTTCACGCGAATGTGTTTGATCATTATCTCTGAATGATCCCTAAAAATGAATCCCTACAACCATGCTATTCTTCACGTTTTCCTTAACCGAAAGTTCAAATTGTAGGATTCGATCGAACTAAAGGCGTCATTCGATATCACTACCACTAAATTAGTGTTTCAAGTAAAATCAATCAATCAAAATTCGAATGCTGAAATAGGAGAGCAGTTTCGTTGCCAATATCTGGCGGTAGTGTGTTAACTCTCTATCAAAGATTAATCAATACTACTCAACATAATAAATTGAGTAGGTATCTTAAACCACTGCAATAGGGTTTAAATTATAACAAAAACCAATGATTGCCTAAACGTCACATTTAACTGATTGTTTTGATCTGTGGTGTGAAATATAATTTTGGGAGATGGTAGCCCTACAATACTTTGTTGGTTATGTGTTTTATTAACGGTGAATAAACACCATTGTTTGATTGATGATGATGAAGGAATACCCGATAGCTAACGAAAGGATCATCAACACTGTATGGGGTCTAACATTTGCAATCGATTCGTCAGGATGTATCTATACTCTGCAGCATGTCTCTATATAATTTTCAACATAATTGATAGTTATTTCCATTGCCTGAACGAAACGAAAAAGAAATTAAGCCATGTCTTTTTGGTTTCACTGCATAGCAGTAGTGTGAAATGAAATTAAATAAATGAAATGAAATGAAATGAAATATGAAATGAAATATTATTTATGCAAATAGACCTTCACAGGCACTTATGAATAGTCAGACTCTAATGCACGGTTCGAAAGGTAGCTTTTGCTGAGAAGAGCCGGCAATAAACTCAGCAATTACTCTTTTCAAAATGAACTTCATAATTTAGGTACATAAAATATATCCTGCAAGAGCGAGCGCTCTGTGTGTGTGTATAATAATTGCATGATATTTATTTGTTTCAATGTTTTTGTGTTTACTATTGTAGGCGAAGTGTATTAGGTAACAGTCAATAAATGTTTACTAAGTTAACTATATTTGTTGGTAGTGACGTCAGATGCCGAGACGAAGGCCGTGGGTTCGAATCCTACAATGAGCTTGAGCTTTCGGTGAAGGAAAACACCGTGAGGTAACCACAGCACGGTGTTAGGGTAGTCATAGATATAGGCCCTGACTGAAAACCAGCGCGAGGGTTGATATTTAGTTATCGATCTGAGCATTATGCTGAGTCAGGACCTATTCTTGACATCGCGCAGCATTACATTATTGTTAGTTTTTTTTTTGTACTCTTTTTATTTTTCAATTTTGTAATGTTGTGTGTTGTCATGAATAAATGTTTTTTCTTTCTTTCTTTACTTTGTAGTACCCGCCTGGCTGGCTACCACCCTCAAGTTGAAAATCTCTCGCCAAGGACCTTCCGGTGTGTTCCGACAGCTGCACTTGAGAGCCATTTCTCTTCTAGGCTTTGTGTGCTTACCAACATCGGCCACATCATCACTGACCACGGTGAGATTGTGGTCAAACACAAACCTATACATAGTAAAAAAAAAATAACGCCAAAAGAAAGCAAACTGGGTTGCTCGTGTCACTAACTAAAATTTTAACCGTACGAGCGAGATCGGTCATCGTTAAAGCATGGTAATAGTTAAGTTAACTTTGACTATAACTTTAACTAATATGTACGAGCAACCGACTCTTAGGGACCTATATATTTTTGTGTTATAGCCTGGCAGTGCAATTTAACTTATGTAAATTACAAAAAAAAAAATGGAAATGAAACCATAGACAGCCAGTATTTTATTACAAGATAGGCAATAACTTTCACCGAAAATTGAGCCACGCAGTAAAATGTTTGAACATGTTTATAGAAAACATCGAAACATTACATGGGGCATGTATTCCCATCAACTGTCAAAGTAATTGTTAAAAATCTAGCTTTACGTACGCCTATCGGGTTTCTAAGCGTAATGATGACTTTATCACTGATTAGGAAGGTAGTATTACATGATAATAAAAAAAAACATTTGAATTTGGAAGGTTTTATTAGCTCGTACCAAATCCTCAGAGCGATTTTTTTTTCAGATTGCCGATTAGGAGTATTATGGCAACATTCAAATGAGGCCATATTAAAGCAAGTTAGCTTTATGTAAATTAAAAGACTGGAAGACTGTCAAAGCCGTCAATATTACCTATAGTTAAAAAGGTATTCGTGTTTGGAAGTTATCCAGTCTGACGTCGCCACCATTTAATACAGCTTTAATAGATTTCCCTTTATAGTGGACAACCGTGTGACGGCATTCAAACGCTTTTGTTTCTGGGAAATTATTTTAAAAATTTCATGTGGAAAATCAAAGTTAACTAGCTAGCTAGCCAGCTATCAGTGACCTCCGCTGTCAGATGACTTTCATCATCAGACCCTTGCAGTCCACTGCTGGATATATAGATTCCTATAGATAAATCCAGAAGAGTAGACTGCCGCACCATCACTGAAGAAGACGAGATTTTGGTCAAACCTATATTTAAGCACATGAGTAAATAAACAGTAATTTAAGTATATACTACATAGTAAAAAATAAAATCACTTGTGTATAAAAAAAAGTTTAAGTTTTAAAAGGTCGTTAACCCTAAAGAATAACAATAAAATGAACTCACAAACAATTTAGTTAACAATTACTTGAACAATAATTCAAGTTGGATACGATATGTTTAGCAGGTAATACTGTTCCCGAGGTGAGCACGACCAGACGGACAGACAGACAAATTTATAAGCGAGCGCTAACGAGATGTATAGGCCGACGGGGTCGGTTGAAAAGGTTGTAAGTGGATTTTCTCAAATTCTTGAGAACTATTATTTATTTATATTAAATTTTTGTATTTTGTATGTTTAGTTTTTATATGTAACAAAGAAATACTGGAGGTTTAGGCAAAAAGTTTTTTAAACAAGTTTATATTTGCACGAATTACATGTTCGAACACTTATCATAATTATATATAAGTGCATTTGATTATTTAAACCATTTTTGTTTATTTATTTTATAGTATTTCAATACTACCTATTGTTTTTGCACCTTTTACTATTAATAGGCTAGATGACACAGTCAAAAATAAATGACCAAACACTAACCAATGCATAAAACATCTGAAAACACGCGGAAACATCAAATATGTTGTACATTTAATGCTTTCTATGATTTTTAATTACCAGTAGAACCACTAAGAGTAGATCATTTGATGCTGTGAAACTATGACGTCATAGGTTAGTATTTCATACAATATTCCATGTAACCGATCGTTTTGACATTTATTAAAGAGTAGCTGATTTGATAAGTCAGTCATCTACCCTATTATAATATCATGGGGTATTGCTCACATACACATACTGCTGTGGCAAACAGACGCACAAATATACTTTGTCCTGGATGAACTGGCCCGTCTATATATTATCCGCAGCGTTCCAATAAGTTAATATATAGCAACGAGTAAATTAGTTGTTATTATTATAGGTATTTTTTGTAGTAAACATGTTAGAAAAAGTCTACTTATAAAAACATCTTTCAAAAGTTCATATTATATTAAATAAAATAAAGATTAAACATCAAAAATCCCAAATGTTCACTTACGCCCTTCTACCTGAGAACCGCTTAACAAGGCACTAAAATAAGGCAATATAAACCACAAACAAATAAACAAACCGAATAATGCGCAGGTGTGAATGAACATTGGCTGCTGGTGGGACAGAGACAGAATACAATACCGTATATGAGCGACAAGGAGGGTTGTATAATTGAGTCGAACTATGATCTTGAAAGCTCGTGTTTTAATCGATTTCAATTTTATAAAAGTATGTGATGATTTGAATGTGTGTAGGTATGATAAAGTATCTATAGGCGATAAGTAAGTACCTACGCAAAGTCTAGAGCACTAGCTAACAAGTGCAACGGAACATACGTAGGTACTTACTTGGTGACAGATGGGTGGTAGCTAGGCGCGCGTAAGACTATGGTTTTCTCACGATGTTTTCCTTCATCTAAAACTCAAGTTTAAAAATTAGGCCCCTTCAGTATAGTTCCGAAAATGCTGGCAGCATTTCCTCGCTGTATCGCAATCCCTTTACGTTGCGCAAGTAAGCTGCCAGCTCTTCGGTCCCCAGTGGCGACTACTAATCGTTTAGCCAGCTCTTTGAAGAGTTGGCGAGCACCACAACCCCACGGACCAAGGTTCTCGAAACCAAAATGGTCAAAATTATCCTGTATTTATTTAAACTCAAGTTCATTTTTGGGTTCGAGCTCATCAGCTTTGTTACGGTGTTTGACGTCACTACCAATGTGGTATAATTATTAAAAAAAATAGACGTTAAATCTCTAGCGTAGAGTTCTAGGTCTAGGTGTAGGTGACAATTGATAACGAGCACTTATGCGTTTTTATCTTAGTTAGTATTAAAGAAGAATCTTCAAATAAGGTCCGAATCGATGGTGGTAAGTACACAAAGCCTAGAAGGAAACTGGCTTTTAAGAAGATCAGACAAAATGTAAGCTACTTAAAAAAATAAAATTAAAATTAGTCTAGGTTACATACCTACATTATCACAGATGGACTTTCTGCATGCAGAATATTATATTAGCCTATTTGCGAACGTCGGAAAATTGTGAAAAAGTTACGAATACTTTTTTGTTTATGGCAACCCTAACATCAAATCATATGAAGACTTTGACAGTCAAGTACCAACCTAAACCAGTAAAAAAATGAAATCCTTTATCTGTTTTAAAATCTCGCATTACAAAACACTCGGACACGGTTTCACTTAAGTTATATGAAACGTTATTAAGCACAACTAAACCTTTATTATTTAATTATTAAACAAAATTACCACTTTTAAAGCTTTTACGACGTCTCCTGACAGTAAAGGAGTTTGCTGAGCCATCTTATTTTTATGTTAATAGGGCTGGGACATACTTGATGTGACACGGAAATAAAATATAGTATTTTCTTTAAAAAGCTTCTTTCTTTGCTTCATCGAAATAGGTATACGAGGAGAAATTATTAAAATGCTTTCCGCATCGTTAGCTCATGAAATAATCATTGTCATTATTTATGTCTTATTACTACTACATATTTTAAATGTGAAAGCATGTTAGTAGGTATGTTACGCTTTCATGAAAAACTAATGAACGGATTTTTTATGAATCTTGGCACGTACATAGAGCCCTGGTGAAATTGCGATAGATACTCAATACTCAATAATTTATTGCATCATATGTACATACATAATTATGTGAAAGGTGTTAGGGTTAGTAGGTTCGTAGTAGTAAGCTAGTAAGTAACATATGACCCTGATTGTGTATGGCAATCTATTTAGTTATAATAGTACTATAGGTAGGAGAGCGCCGATCTATTTTAGTGAGAAAAACTCATTCAGATTATAAAAGCATTTTTCGATAAAAAAAATTAATAAACGGTTAGTGAATATGGAATCTTTTTCCTCTGATTTTATATCATTCGGTAGTTTGTTATATATTTTTACGGCCATTGCGTTTGGACCGGAGCTGTGCAGCACTAAGGCAGCACTAAGTTGTATTTGTATCTTGTTTTAAATCGTCGTGGTTGATCAACTTGCTTTATAAAGAATTGAGGGTTTTTCCTAACAAATTTACCTGCCTGCATTATATATATAGATGTAATATTGCATAAAAATTATTAGGAAGTACCTACTTACATTTTTTTTAAGTTACTTTCCGCAGATCACTTACTTACTTATAGTGGATTTAGCTTTCTATAATAGGTATATTAAACATAAAAAATAATATGAAAGTTGTGGTCTCTAGGTGGTGTAAGTACCTATAGTAATATCCCCGTGTACACCCGGCCTTACAATGAAATTTTATTGCATTCATTCACACAAAGGTGACAATCGGACCCCAAATATCTTGGGATCGAAATGTCATAAATGCCGTGACAAGAACCTTTTAAAATGTATATCTCTTATATCTACATTATAAAGTTCAATTTTGAATATTTGAAAAATATAGTCTTTTCAAATATGCCATATGGTAACATTGTATGAAGAGATCTTAATTTGTGCTAGTTTGTTTGTTTGTACTGTAAATTCGTATTTATTTCCTTACAATAAAATATGCTATGTAAAGTGTTATTTAAACTGATTATTTTATACAATTCATTAACGTGCTTTTTTCAGGTTTATCGATTATTCGACAATAGGGTAGTTGACACTGTCAAAAATAAATGACCAATCACTAGCCAATGCATAAAACATCTAAAAACACGTGGAAATAACAAATATGTTGTACATTTAATGCTTTTTATGATTTTTAATTAACAGTATAACCACTAAGAGTAGATGATTTGATGCTGTGAAACTATGACGTCATAATGTAATATTTCATAAAAAAATCCATTTAAACTATCGTTTTGACATTTATTAAAAAGTAGCTGATTTGATATGTCAGTCAACTACCCTATTCTGAGGTAGAAATCTAAAATAAAAAAATGAGCACTTATATTTTTAATGTGTTAAAAACTATTTGAATATATGGTAGCTACATAGAAGAAACATTATAAATGAAAAAAAAAAAAACCAAATAATATAATATTCCATATTTGAAATTTAATAAAAAAGAACGTTATCCAAAACGGCTCTAAATAACATTATATTCGAATCGTTTAAATATCACGGCATCGAACGAAACAAAGCAAAATGGCCGTGCATAATGCAAAAATTAATTTTCTCGAGCAAAAAAAAAATAAACAAAATGAATCGTAATAAAGTGAAGCTCGCGCCGTAAACGTCAGTCGCGGGCTTGTTTACGAGGGCCGTGATATTTATTTATTTCGATATAATTCGGACGCGCCAGTGTTTATATTTCGTGTATTGATTCTTGGGCACTGAACGATCCCCGCGAACGGTTTTGTGGACGATTGAGTCACACATTTGTTTGAAGATTTTTTAATAATCGTAAAATTTAATAAACACACTCAGTTTAAGTAGGTATACTTAGATCGTTCTTTTTCATTATGTATCTAAGTAAAAAAATCTTTTAGCAATATTTTATATTAATAAACTAGCGACCAAATTAGATTGTTACACAAGCAAGCGACCCGCCCCAACTTTGCTCAGGTAAGATCTATCAATATGGTATTTTAATTATTTTTTGCTCGTGTTTTTACATTACATACTTAGTTACCTAATTATTAGATGCTTTAAAATTTTAATGAATCGCAACACCAACTAAAGTTGCCGCTGAAAACCTATTACTCTAACTTTTCATATTATGTAATTTTCATATTTTGTGTAATTATGTATGTTTTAAAATAAGTCTGTGTTGAGCCACCATCCCACTATGGTTAGTTAATCTAGCTAGTTAGTTAAGAATCTAGCTCTCGAGTACGGGTTTCAGAGCACACAAGCATACCTACATTTTGTATCTGTAACTAAAGCTGAGATCTATAGAGCGAGCTTAGACTTTGCTCAGACTTTACTTAGAGTATAAAACTACGCAATAAAGTAAATATTTGTGTGTTTTAATTTGTAGTCAAGTTTTTGGTAAGTCGTCGATTAGTTGCACTTAGACTTTGCTGAGCACACACTCGGAGAGATTCGAAGATTGCATTTTAAATACTGACTTTGTACGGTAAAGTCTGGACAAAGTTTAAGTACGCTCTATAGATCTCAACCTAAGAAACGAAGGTGCGTAAGCATACATTTTGATAAACTATCAAATAAAAAACACTCTATTCAAAATGGCGGATTATCCGCTGTCATTATTCCCCGCCATAATCGCGCAGTATTCCTCCACCGTTCGCCAAATGTTTTATTATAATGGCCGATCAGATTTCGTTCACGCATTTGTACAGGTCTTTTTATTTATATTACGTTCAAATTGCTTTCAATAAATATGTATCTCCATTTTAATATAAATATGAAACAAGGGGCATTTCGCCGTGTGAAATAGATTGTCTTTCATGAATTTTGATTAAATCGACACTCTGCTCAGATTTGAGATTGGTTTTGGGGTTCTGTTGAGTGTAGCTGGAAGGGTTTCAGTGATGTTTGATACTGTAATATTGGATAGAATTTTTATTTTATATGCATGGTATTGTTTTTATTTTAGACCACAATTTATTGGAAAGAACTTGGGAAATAGAAAACACACACATTTAGAAATATTATTTTTTCTGCAACAATCTCTTAATCTCTCTCTTCCAGTACTCGAGAGCCAGATTCTAGGCACTATGTTTTTATTACCCGCGGCCACATTAATCATAGTGGGATAATGGCTCAACACAGACTTTTTTAAACATACTTAAAAAAAGACTAGAGTAATTAATAAGTTTTCAGCCGCAACTTCAGTTGATGTTGCGATTCATTTTATACATCGTGGATGTTCTAGGAACTGATTATCTATACTAATAAACGTAGTATATTATTTATTCTATGCTAATAATAAAGCTGATGAGTTTGTTTATTTGAACGCGCTTATCTCCGGAGTTACGGGTCTGATTTAAAAAAATCTTTCACTAATAGGAAGCTACATTATCCCCGAAGGTTATAGGCTACTTTTTATCCCGGGAACGCGAGTGAAACCGCGCGGAACAGCTAGTTACAAATAAATCATCAATATAAAGTATCTTATTAAAAATAGTTGGGCCATCATACATTATAACACTATTATGGCAATAAAATTTACATATTTATATATTTTAAGTCATAAAATTAATATCATAACGAGATAAAAACCTAACAATAACACGTAGTCCGTAATTAAGCTTAATCAATTACAGTAAGGCTGGCAACATTTGAATAATTTGATTATATGTTTTGATGACCGCGATGGCGTTAAATGTGAAAAGGTCAAACCTTTGCGCGATAAAAAAAAATGGTATCCATAGATAATAGAACGATGTAAGTATCTTGATTTATTCGATGTCAAACTATTACAATGCTATATCAATAAATTAGTTTTGGTGAAAATTATTTAAAATCTGTTTTAATAGTTGAATAATAAGGTATTAATTAAAGAAATTTATTACTAGATTTAATTTTTTTATAAAAAAAAGCTGGGTAGCACTTAATTTTAACTCGTAAGGGGTCCAGAATCATATAGTACGAAGTCACTTACACCCGGTAGGTATAGGAAACAGCTACGAGGAGGATAATAATCTGAAGCTCCAGAAATTATATTTTTTTTTCTTCCTTTCTTCTCTCTCTCTTCGCCTTCCACCGCTTTCAACAATCACTTATTTTGGCAGCTATATACCTTGTTACTTGAGGGCCAGTTCGTTCTGAATCTTATCTTACCACTTTCGATCACATAATCACTGACCACGATGAGATTGAAATCAAACACAAACCTATTCTAAAAAAACAATCACATATAATACCTATGATGACTAAAAAAAACTAATTAGTCCGTCAGTTTGATTACCAAAAAATATTGGACATATTTTTTTTTAGTTCCGAAAACAAAAAAATTATGACGATGTCACGTCTTAGTACACTTTTTACAGAGAGATGACGTCACAAGCCTGACTTGAACTTTGATGTGAATTATCTTTGTAATTATTTATTGATTTGTTAAAATAAAAATTACGTATGCAATATTTTTTAATAACCTAACTGACAGACTGAGCAGAATTAATTACTTTTACCCAGTCATCATCCCTATTGTAGTATTTCCTACTAACATTAGAAGGTAATACCCGTTAGGTAATAAATAAGAGCGACAAATAATGTGAATCGACGCTTCTCGAGATAAAATTCATGTAATTCTACACCTATATATTATCTCTAGTCAATTTTTCACCTACAGTGGTAAACAACACTAAAAACAACCTTTAGAACCTATCGAGCGATGAAAAAGACCTCAATTATAAAGATTAACATTTATTGGTCAATTATAAAAAATGATTTAGAAAACTGGCCAGTTAACGATCTCCGTTAAACACTGAAGGGGTATGATTAAACGCTTTTAAACAAAAATAATCGTGTTTAAAAAATAAATATTGCTCTTTTTTTCCCTCCATTTTCGCCACTGCGCGGTTACATCGCCATTACGTTGGCGGTTATGTTTCGAGCACGAGCTGAGAGGAGATTCGATCTCTTTCTTTTGCGTGTGTCGTTGAGTGTTTTGAGTTGTTCTGTCTCTGTCTCGCGTCTTGGCAATTTGCTGGCATGTTGTAAAGTTGCAATCAATTGCCATGCGCAAACAGACGCCTATGATATATCCAATTAAGTGGAGCTCGGGTAGAAGGGTGTTGCTGAAGTTTTAAACGCACCTTATCTGTTATTATGGTTAAAGTAACGTACGCTTAGGGTTTTTATATGTAATTTATATAGCACATGATTAGTTAGAGAGCTCAATACTGGTAGAGGTATATTTAGAACACACAGACAGTTTGAAAAAAAAAACTGATACCTATATGAGGTATCAGTTTTTTTTTTTCAAAACTGTCACGTTGCAACAGCGGTGAAATCGCTTGCCTCACTGTAAGTTGGGTATCTAATATGTCGAGTACCTATATGAAATTCCACAAAAAAAAAAAAAACTTTTAATGCATATTGGTCAAGTAAGATAGATTTGTGTTTTAATTATACTTAAATATTTTTTTAGTGTAAATTATAATAAAATAGAAAAACATTTATCGTCAGCAAAATATAAAAATAAAAACAAAGTTACGAGAAAAATAATAACTCATAAACTGGGAACATTAATAAATAATATAAATCAACATATTCTGGTAATGTAATGGTAACACTGAAACATTTATGGCCTTCTTTTTTTTCTATACTTCAATATATTTTCCCGCCAAATAAAGATGCATCATTTCCCGCCTACCACTTTATGCGCGGGAAGCGTAGAGCCAGGTAACGTGAAGAAATTTACCGTGTATTAAATCTCTGAACAAACAAGTTGATCGCGCTTACCCACACTTACTTAAGTACACGTGTACGTGTACAAGTGTACGTGAGAATGACGTAGAGGGTCACTCACACTTGTGTAGTGCTGTTAAGATCAAGTAATTTTTTTTGCAGTGGAACATATTTTTTTCCATGATACAATGGAGATTTAATGGTGATTTTTATTGCTCTTCAATTGAACACAGAGAGTTTTGGTAGTAAGGAAGCTTTGGTAAAATCAAATTATGCGGTGATCTATCACGCACTATCGCCACGATTTTATGGTTCACACTTTAAGGTGGAGGCGTCGGTTGGAGCGCGAAATTCAAATTTTATCACGTTTTTTGTAAATTGCAGCTCAGTTATAGGTCGTAAGTTATCAACATGTTATTTGCGAGAAGAATGGTAGTATATTTACTGATTAATAACAAAATAAATCATTAACATATTCCTCCAAGGTATATAGTAACATTTTCATGAAATAGTCGTATATCCAACCGAAGCCTCCCCCTTAAATATAGCTTCTAGCTCGCGGTTTCGCCCGCATTTCCCGGATTCTAGGGTATGATCTATCATGTGTCAAGTGACATCCAAATCTTTTCAGTAGTTTTTGTGTGACAGAGAAACATCTTCACATCCATATTTCAGACTAGTTAATGTTTTTAAATTATTTATTTAGTGTTGACTTTAACTGGACATATAATAATAGCTTGGAAAGTATTTGAATAAACTATAGACAAACAGCAAAATTAAAAGGTCACAACTATCCCTTAACACACACTCACAATTTACGCCTACAGGCAAACTTTTGGCTTTATAAGCCTGTCCAAAACAGAATGTAGGTAACCTGATACCTTGCATCAAACCCTACATCATTAGAGCGGTATTTACACCCCCGCGTAACTCTGACCAATGAATATCCAAATTGATAATAGGGGACGCGTGTGTGACGCCTTATCGAATATGGAATTCTATTTTCAGAAAGGTTTTATTTAATAACTTTGTTTATTACAAACTTTTTTCTTGTATTGATGGCCAGTTTGTTTAATTCGGCGAATTTATTTATCTTCTTTTGAGGTTTAACTAAATATATTTTTAAGAAACAAGGCCTGGGTGACAGCTTGATTGAGATACTAGCACCTTAATATAATTTAAGGTGTTAGAATCACACAAACACAGTCTTAACGTATATGAATTATGAATTTAACTAAAGTCTAGTCTTCTCAGTTTAAGTGTATTTGGAACCGGTGGTAGAGTCTATTGTAAAAATTGAAACTATCTTCATAAGTGCCTTATCAGGGCCTAAACTTAATAAATGAGTTTTGAGTTTGAGGCAATTAAATTTGTTGTAAGGGATTTAATATTTTTTGATAATAACTAGCGCTGATGGTTACTAAAATGAACAGATAATTGTCAGTCACATATAAATCGGTTGTAGTTCCATTTTCTGCCACTTCACAGTTATGTTGGTGGCTCTGTACTTTTCAGTATCCAACAAAATATTCAGTATGGTAAAGGAACAAAAGTATACAGCCGTGTACCTATATATCATATCTAAAATTAAAATGCATCATTTCTGTGGATGATGAAACATGATTTGAGTTTGAGGACATGACTGAGTGATGTGGAGCCGTAAAAAAATTAAGAAGTGCGAAACCTAGGTTACATAAATTCAAATGAGGCGATGATAGCTTAATGTTAATGACACCAAATACCGTGGTATATGTATGTTGAAATACTGTAATTTTTGTTTTTCCTATAGGTTAGTTGCGCGCAAAAAAAATTTTTTTCTTTCTTCTTTCTTTCTAGTAAAAGTCTTGATCTCTACGCTCGCCGATTAGCCACAAAAAAGAGTTAAGGCTTGCTGAGTTTCTTGCCGGAGTCTTCTCAGTTCAAGTGTATGTGGAACCGGTGGTAGAGTCTATTGTAATGATTGTAACTATCGACGTTCATAAGTGCCTTACCAGGGCCTAAACAGAATTAATTTTATCCTTTGAAAAAAATCAAAATACTTAAAAAAAAAAATATCCCTGTATGTAAAGACTAAAACCCGACAATAAAAACTTTTAAACAACTTTCACATAATCCATACAAAGTAACCCGCACTGAGAAGTTAATGTAATTATACCCTCGGGACTTTTAAAAACTGAGTATTTAATTTGAAAAAAAGTACATTAGCTACATAAAGGGTTGACTTGTATTAAAAAGTATTAACGGTTCTATACAGACAATGGTTATTAACTGTTGTTACCTTAAAGGGTTATTTTTAATTATTTTTAATTTTTATCTAAATCCTACTTCGGTAAAGCATTTTTTATTAAAAATAAGATTATCTTTGATTATCTCTGGTAAAAACCTTTTTTTTATTGACAAATGGTATTGTCTGGTTAGGCTTTATGTATACAGACAAAATTGATTAAAGCAGTTCTAATAATATTTCTATTTTCTTTAACGTATTAATGTCTCAATTAATTGTTCATTGCACTACATGTAGCATAGTGAGATAATAAAATCAATTTGAATACATATTATAAGGAGTGAATATCCTAAATGAGTATATTTTTGTGTAAGTAGCTAGAAGTAGTTTTACTGTTTTCTCTAATCTTCGTGATCTTCGTATAGGCATTTCAAATTCGACATATAAATCTGGAGTAGGTACCTACCCTAATTTTTGGGGTCTAATCCACATAATGAACGATTTACACAACTTAATTTTTTATCAGATGCTTCATCATAATCACGAGCTATTTTGACATCAATAACTAAAGAATTAAATAAAACTATATATGCCCCGTTTTAAATATTACAAAAAATAGCTTTTCTACAAAACTTATTTTCTTAAAAAAGAGGGCATACTTAACCGATTTAAAATAGGTGGTTATGATAAACGATCGTGCGTTGAGACGCCGCGTCTCGACACGAAATGCGGGGGCGTATTTAGTGAAATTACCCCAAAAATGGGGATTTAAACACCCACTTAGCCCATCAACGAGTGCTGCCCGCTAAATGGGATCGTATTCGATAGGTGAGTCCATTGTTAAACGAATTTCTTTTATAAAAGTACGATTTATTTAGACGTTGACGTAAAAAAGATTTATGTATATAAACAGATGTTAATAGTGATAGAGTACATAATAGTAAACTATGCACTTAGGGGATAAAGCAGTGTCTTATATCACGGGCGGCATATTGCATCATGAGCTCAAAGAGGGACTCTACAGCTTACTCCCGAGCGAAGCGAGGTATATAACATGTAGAGTCCTGAGTGAAGCTTGGGAATCAAGCCGCCCAAGACGAAGACAGCTTTATCCTCGAAAAATAATTTCATTTGTTATTTTACCACTAGACAGTATTATTTTAAAGCTATACTAACATAAAACTTACTTAACCTAAAAAAATTGAGCTTCAAATATTATTTCCAACAGAACCGTACCGTCATCCGTCAAACTATAATAAACACAATGGAAACGCGCGAAGTGGTTTAGGCGTACCTCATTTATATAAATATAATTTAGTTCCTGCCCATTTTATAAAAGTTAATAATGTAGAAGATAGCGCCTCCATTAAATGTTAATTTATTAGTTAATAACCTTAGTTTCCTCCCGCGTTACTTTTTGTTTCACAATTTGACAGATGTTTTGTGGTTTTTACTGTTTCATATGAAATAACGGAATAGTTTTAACTAGTCGTTGCTGTTGGGCATGCGTGCCATGTATTATTAACAAGTACGTACAAAGTTATCGTCTCTTAATTAGTTACTTTGAATTACCTAGTGTTCAAAGAATGTTTTAGCTCGATTTTCACGTGGAATAATTTCATGTTGGCACCTACTTCGTTAAATTATGTAGTGTTGCCATTTCCAAAAAGATTACCTACCTATTAGATACTTTTTTTAAATTATGAATGTTAATTTGTTTACAGGTCTTTATTTCATTATTACCAACCTGAAAATACCAACTGCGAAGTCATAGAAATGCTTTCGGTGAAGAAAACATCATGAGGAAACCATACCACAGTGGTAGGTAGGCTAGGTACTATAGTTGCAAATCTGTTGCCAAACACCTCCAAGTGAGTTCCGTTAACGCACTTGAGAGCCAGTTCCCTTGTAGGCTTTGTATGCTTACCACCATCGGCCACATTTTTGGCAACGATCTGTTTTTTCACACCATGTATAGACATAGTAAATATATGTTAAGGCTACAATAACCGCTTGCCATCAGGTTCATTCAAAATCAAAACTCATTTATTCAGTTTAGGCCCTAATAAGGCACTTGTGATGTTACAATTTTTACAATAGACTCTACCACCGGTTCGGAATACACTTAAACTGAGAAGTAGGTAGGTATAGTAAAAAATATCATAAATCAGTTCTATAGTAAGTACCATCTAAGTATTCTCGAAGATTTAACAAACACATTTTACATTAGTTTTTGCCATAATTTAATGAGACATTCATACATGTAAATTAATTCATAGAACGATTTAAATCATAATACATTAATTAATTTATGCATAAAATGGAGCAATCATAACATACATCTAGACTAATTAATAACTTCTTTGTATCGGTACACATCACAAGAAAATGGACACCAAAATACTAATTCACTTACTATTCACATAACAACCCTTTTCACTTGGAAATAAAGTTGAAGATAGTATAACGACAATATTTTTATATTTGTCACCATTATTATTTATTCTTACAACGACATTAACGTACTCTACTCAGCTACATTTAAGGTTGAGATTATTTTTTTGTCGTGTAATGTTTGTTTTTGTCTGTGGTTTTGGTGACAAGAATGACATGTGTCAAGTGTGAGCAAGCATTAATATTAATTATGGTGAGCAACTGTCAGTGGTATCGTTAAGGCCCATACGGGTTGACTGTTTCTTGTAACGCATTTGCAGGGTTAATTTCGCTTGTAATGTTTTGTAATCACTTTGTAATTAATTATTGTACGTTCATGGAAGGTTAATGGTACCTCCACTTTCACCAAATCCTTATTTGTCCTTCAGAAATATGATGCAACCTTTTTACATTTTCAATTTTGTTCTCTTATGTAGATACCAGTGGTGAAGAGTCAATACAAGCCGATTCCCATCGGCTTACCTTTTAGAAATCCCAGTCCCACATTTTCATCATTTCAACGCCACTTTTATCATGCTTAAAATACACTGTAATCATAGAATTATCGGTGTTTTTTGAACGGCTTATTCTCGCCATAATTTCACCCCTCGCCACTGGTAGATACGTATTTTTTTTACTAAGAGAGGTTTGACAGTGGAAAGGAAATACGCCATAATTTAATGAGAATTTGGGAAATAAATTTATTAAATTAAATTAAATTTACCCAAAGTGCAAAAGCACAAAGTGCCCATAAGGCGCATTAGTGTGTTCTCTTTTCCACTGTCTAAAATAAACAATAGGTAGGTACATGTATGAACATTCAAATTAGCTCAAGTATATTTTGTAAAAATTTGCGTACCGGTTAAAAAAAACCTGACTCTTCAACCTTTATTGCTTTACTGCTGAAGATACCTAAGCCTCTACCAAGGTGCGCCATTCCTTCCGTTCCTCCATCTTCCTCATATATTCACCACCTGCTATCTTCCTCAGGTCATCTGTCCAGCGAGCTGGAAGGTGTCCTACTCCACGTTTCCCTGTACGAGGTCTCCACTCAAGCACCTTTCTGCTCCAGCGACTATCTGTACTTACCTACGTCGGTAAAGCCAAAGGTAACAACTTTAATAATGTGACTAGCTTCCGCCCCGCTGTTTCACGCGCGTTCCCGAGGGATAAAAAGTAGCCTATATGTTAAAGTAACAAACATAATCACTCACAAACACACAAACATTCTCAATTATAATATTAGTAGGGTGCTAATAAGTACACTTGAAACTAACAACTATTTATCAAACATAATGATGTTGCAAAAATCTTACTAAACACTTCATTCATTCAAAATCTCACAATTACAAAATTATTACCAACCACTTCACTTATAATAATAGCTGTCAAAAACAGTTATAAAAACCGAATTAGATATATAGGAAGAGATTTCTATTGGCCACAAAACTAATTTAGCCTTACAATTCGCCTTAACGCCCGACAATGCGCGCAATCCACTGTCAACGACTTCAAAAGATGGGCGATAAACATACAACAAACACACATAAAAATTATAACTCTCATTATCATCATGACATGCAATTATCAACTCTATCATCAAGATAAAGAGTCCATACAACTATTTCAAATTGGTATTATAATGTTGGTATTACAGCATTGTCTATTTATCCGCTTTAATTTGATTATAGTTATCTAGATGGAGCTGTCAATCGTTATTAGACAGACGTCACTTTGACAGCGGATAGACCAATCGGCGCTCGAGATTTTGGAGTTTGAAATTCGAATGTGTTTTTAAATGGTTAATTTTGTAGTTATATAACAGGCATAGAATTAAATGAAAATCTTTTCAGAATCTGCAAACTTTCAACGACCTTTCAAGGTATGCTTATTTACAATAATAGCTGCCACTAATAAAAAAAGCTATAGTCGATCATTATTAATCACCTAACCTAAATGTCTATACCTACAATACTTATACAAAGATTATACATCAAATAATGTGTCAAATCAATAAATTAATAATTCTGTAGAAACCATAAAGCATATTGATTTTTTTATTAACTATTTGGAAAAACCTCTCTGGTAGAGACAATAATCATTATGATGCTTGTAGAGACTATAACATACAAAAAAACAAGCAAACTTTCATAAGTGTAAATAATTAGGCTCCACCGCCCAACAAGTACATTCAAGAATTAAAAACAAATTGAGTTATCTGTTAGTTGCTAGTTTTATCTTGTGGAATGATTTGTCAGACGGCTTTAAGCGGTGTCCGAACTATGGTGCAGTGGTTATCTTTCTGTCACTGTGCATTGTAGGGTACAAGTAAAGAGCGATGAGATGTTTTGAGCCTATATCACGCGGGGATAATAGTACCTACTAGCGAAAGATTTTTTGAATCAACTCCGGAGGTTACCTGCTATATCCGAACTTGTCTTTAACAATATAAATATTAGACCGGTAACTCGAGATGGCAGGAAGTGATAGCTAAAACGTTAAGAATCATGAATGAATTACTCAATTGATTCTCTAATATAGATAATTAATAATTATTATAAAGGGTGAAATTACATTTAGGTTCTATATCTTCTTACCCTGCAAATGTAATATGCTCTTTTCTCTTCTCAGTTCTTTTTTAGTTTTTTTTATTTTGTAAAATATTTTTATTTAAACCAAGCTTTGATATAGGTCTATTATACTCTAAATGTGTTTCTATTTAATTTTAAATAACCGTCAGTTCCATTGATTACAGCTAACTGTAGTGGCATTCTAAATTAAAACTTATTCACTATTTACCACGGCCCGCTACCGTTTATCGCTCCCGCCTATCCCTTCTCACTTACACGGCAACATAACGGTGCAACAAAGATCGTGAGAGATGACCCGCGCCTGATATTTTGAACTGTTTTAACATCGAGAACGTTTTTTTTTTTACAAGTGTTTTATTACATGCAACACTTTGGACAGTCAGTGTGGCATTGTTTTATTACGTCTTATTTAGTTGCCACCTTTTTTTATTTAATTTTGAAACATATATTTAACTTAAATACTATATTCTATCCTACAATGAGTTTGAGCTTTCGGTGAAGGAAAACATCGTGAGGACACCATAGCACGGTGGTAGGGTACTTTGTAGTACCCTAGACCCTAGTACCCTTGCCAAGCACCGTTCGGTGTGTTCCGACAGCTGCACTTGAGAGCCAGTTCCTTTCTAGGCTTTGTGTGCTTACCATCATCGGCTACATCATCACTGACCACGGTGAGATTGTGGTCAAACACAGGCCTATACATCGTAAAAAAAAAAAATACTGGTAGAGTGGTAGAGTATTGTAATTCTTCCCTGGTTGGCCTGGCTCAAAAATATGTTAAGTGCTTGCCTGAAACACATGGTGTATGTAAGTATATTTAGAATCGAAATGTTTTTTTTTTATTTATACCGGTGGTAGGTAAGTGATGTTGTAACGAAAAATGATATCATGGATTCAGTATAAGGTTCGGGATTCTCATTAGAATTTTCATTCGTTTTTTTTATAATAAAAATTACACTAAGCTTCGTATCAACTGTTAAATTCACAGGCAAGGTTAGGTGTAGTGTAGAATAATGTTATGTAGTATTTATCGCGGTTTTTGTTAGATTTAGTTTTTGTAGACTTAAAAATATCGCAAAATTCTAATGCTTCCAGTATCATGTATGGAATCCATGGTATCAGTTTTCATAACGATGTTACTTACACCCGATATTATTATAGTACTTATGAGCCAATACTTAATTCTTAGTTTTGAATTAAATAATAGTGACGCCATTTTATTTTGAACAGACTGCTTTCACGCCATATAGTTTTTATATTTGCTTAATCTCTAAAAATCTTGAATTATTTCCTCAAATCTTTAAAGCCCCGCCTCCACTCATGCGCGAAGAGTCAAATGGTTAAAGGGATTACACAAAACCCCTACTTAGCGGCAGGTATTGGGTTCGATTCCCAGATGCAGTAAGCCAATTTTCCACGAAGCGTCGCGGGTGGCACATTTTAACGACATTAGAGATTTTAACAAATAAATTTTAGATAAAGTGAGAAATTGGTAGTGTTTTTGCAAACTCTACTTTGACGACACATTTTGAACTTTACGAAGTCATATTTAAGCTATAGTTTCGATTACAAACCATTGTCAACTTCGTAACTCAAAAAATGGGTTGTTCTCAAATCGGCAAAAGTATAAAGTTGGTTTTTCTTTTGAACTTTTTTATGAAAAGATTAGTTAGATTTTAATATATTTTAATCGGATCTATTTAATGGAATTTAGACAATATTTTTAAGCGGTTCGACTTTTACAAATTTTAATCTGGAATCTATTTACGCCTTTAAACCTTGACAAACAAAATTATAACACTTAGAATACTTACTTGTGCCGATTAATATAAAATAAAAGACTGTAATTATGAAAACTATTATTTTTATACTCGTTCCGTATCGAAAAGGGTCAACCCTACTATGCCACAGAATACTACAGCTAACGCGACTAGAAGCGACACCTTTACGCGTCAACTAATGACGTTAGCTTAATCGATATACATACATAATGCAGAGTAAAATGGCTCACAGATACCAGATGCCGTTGAGTCAAGAGGCCTAATCTGATGCCCCCAACTCTAGATGACAGCAGGGGTGCTATTCTGTAAGGCGATATCACAGGCTCGACGACGAATTCAACGCTGTCACTGTACTCTGTCTCTAACGTTTACTAAGCTATCGCGTGAGAAGTCCGTTGTACGCGGCAGCGTTGCGCGAGCTCGTCGACGAATGAAACGTTAGAGAATAGCATAGCTGTACTAGGTATAATTAACTTAAAAGTCGAGTATTTTAGGCCAAATACTGCGGATGCCATCCGCTGGACGGTGTAACATGTGATCAATGATCCTATATACCTAGATCCTACTATTAATAAAGCTGAAGAGTTTGTTTGTTTGTTTGTTTGAACGCGCTAATCCTCGGAGTTACTGCATGGTCTAATTTGAAAAATTCTTTCACCAATATTATGCTTTTTTTTATACTACCTACTAAAGCAGCAAGTAAGCATACGGCCCACCTGATGGTAAGTGGTTACCTTTGCCTATCGCTATTTGCAATACCAGAGGTACTGCCAATGTGTTGCCGACCTGTTACATTATCCCCAAAGGTTACTTTTTATACATAATATGTGGCATCCCTATAATTATAATATATGTATCAACATAAAATCACCACTAGTACTATCGCTTCATTCATACAAAATTTCATATAAGCTTTTTGCAATAATAACATCACGCCGTGACTGGAGTGCATAGGTATCTATTAAAAAGAAAACAGTGACCAGTTGTTCTTTATTTGTTTTTTTTTAATTAACTTTCTGTCTGTTCGTTCATTTAGGGTCGGTTGCTCGTATGTACATTTTAGTTAAAGTTATAGTCAAAGTTAACTTTAACCTTCCTTTAACTATCTATTTGTACTTGTAAGTTAACTTTGACGATGACCGGTCTCCCTCGGTCGGTTATGGTTACGGTTAAAATTTTAGTTAAAGTGACACGAGCAACCCAGATTGCTTTCTTTCGGCGGTTAAAGTAACCTAACTATGACCGCGCTTTATGCAACCGACCCTCGGATACATAGGTATTGTTACTTCCATCGGTCTTTTTCCTTAAACTTTTTCGTGACACGTCCAAATGTCACTTGTGTATAAACATCACTTTATGGCCACTAAACGTCGAAACACTTGGAGAGTTATTGACAGTGGTGGCCGTACATCTACACCGATAATTGTGTGCCATGAAGATAATTGTGACTGTAGTCAGGCTTTTGGATGGTCATAAAAAAAAAGTAAAGTTCATGTTTTCCTTCACTGTCATTTTCAGTTATATATTCTACCTTTGTATATTTATATATATTATATACCTAATAAATATCCTAAATATCCTGGGACATTCTTCACACACGGTTATCTGATCCCAAACTAAGCAGAGCTTGTACTATGGAAACCAGGTAACTGATATACTACATATAATACTTTTGTAAATACATACTTAAATAGATAATTACACCCAGACTCAGGACAAACAGACATGTTCATGCACACAAATGTTTGTCCTGGATGGGCATCGAACCCATGACCAGCGGCGTGATAGGTGGTGTCTTAACCAACTGCGCCAACTGGCTTGTAATGTATATTTATTATGCATCATTAACTATAGGAAACTTGTAGGTAGGTACTACATACTAACGGTCTTCTTCATAAAAAAGTTACGAAACGTCATTTAGTTAAAATCCGAAGTCTTTATCTGACACGTGACGTATGGTGATCGAAAGAGTGAGACGGAGGACAATAACACTGATTTAGTTAAAAAGTGTTTATGAATAAGGGGGTAACTATGTAACTAAACATATAAAGAAGAATTCATTTTTATTTTAGGATCAATAAGAATTTCCTTCATAACTACTTATTGCTCCTAAGATTTTATAGTGACAAAATCTATAATCGCTTCTCTCATTGGCACTATTCAAAGTCAAGAATTTTCTCATTATTAACTCGGTCATATCTCGTAGATAGTTATTAGGTAGTTTAACTAGACATAGAAAAAATAAATCGGACAAATGCGAGTTAAACTCGCGTGGAGAGGGTTCCGTACATGTTTAACTAAGTTCCATAAATATTTTTAAACCTGACCCAAATTTGTTGATGGTAACTATAAAAAGTTTTTTTTTTGGGAAATCGTCTTTTCTAAAAATGAAACCTCGATTTATCGCCCTCGAAACCCCCTGCATACCAAATTTCATGAAAATCGTTGGAGCCGTTTCCGAGATTCAGATTATATATATATATATCCATGAATTCCTGTAATCTTTAGGTAAAGAACTATTATCTGATTTTTTTTCAAAATGTTTGGCCCAGTAGTTTCGGAAATAACGGGGGGGGAATGGTTAATTTTCGCCAATTTTTCGCCTATTTTCTTAAATAACTTCAAAACTATTTATATTAAAATTCTAAAAAAAATATATTTGACATCCTGATAAAAAGCCCTTTCATTTTATATGTTACACAATATTATCTGCAAAACTTTTTTTTTTAATTTTCTAATTTACCCCCCAAAATTAGCCCCCATGTTTGAAATTCATTTATTTACGTAACACGTCCATGTTTGGGTCATCGACTTACATATGTGTACCAACTTTCAACTCAATCCAGTCCAATATTTTCGGACAGACAGACAGACGCACGAGTGATCCTATAAGGGTTCCGTTTTTTTTTTTTTTTCGGAACCCTAAAAACGTAGACAATAGTAGGTATTTCGAAGTTTACCTACGAGTTTTTGATTCACAACGTGTTTATTTCCATACGCTATAAAAATCAGATAATCTGACTGTTTGAGTGACAAACAAAGGGATAAACAATAAAATCACTTACCGAAATCGATAACGAAATCTTTCCAAGCGATAATAATCGATTAATCGTTAGTCGAGTCACGTACTCACTCTGCATGCTACGACTGTAGTGCTGTCATCATAAGCTATCGATGCACCGGCTGACGTCACTAAATATTACTATTTGTGTGGTCTTTTGTCTATAAAATAAATATTTTTACATATCCGTTTTGAAGTACGTTACGTTTTTGTATAGTGTGTATTTAGCATATGATTACCTACTATAATGTAACGTCAGTCTTTGTGGCGCCAATTGCAATGCAGGGTTTAAAATGTATTTTATTTTGTGTTGAATGACAGGTGGTGGTACAAGGATCTTTTGGCACGTGGCCATAATCGGAACTACGCCTATCTTGTGAAGAGTCACTTTTTGAGAGTTCGCTTTGCCCGCTTATCATTGTTGTATGTTGTGTTGTTTTTGCTTGTCATTCAATAGTATGCCGAAAGTGATGTGACGGATAGAAGAGCTGAATGGAAGAAGTGAGCCCAAATGATTGGGAACAGGGCAGGAAGATGATAAATATGCAGGAATTAAAAAAAATAGTTGTTCCGTATTTTAGATTAACTAAAGTTCAAACGTCATTTATTGCAAATAGTGTGCGTTTTTATAAAAAATACCACTTTCAGTTACCAAGATGACTGATTTTAAATTCAAATCACATAAAAAAGTCCTGAAAGAAAAAGCTTATTACAAAGTAGCTAATTATATTGAAGATAAAGATGTCTGGAAGTAGGTAGGTATCTGCACAAGCGCACCTTGCTCATGTTTGTACGAAAGCCAGTAGTCTCAATAGCTTATTATTTTTATTTACTAATTGATTGTCTAGTTCTTTTTTCGGCTGTATTTATGTATGTACCTACATGTATGTTTTTTTTAATTTTGTTTTTTGCTTTATTGTTAATAATTTGTCAAAAGCCAATTGTTTTATCCAGTGGTGCTCTTTAAAAAATAATAATAATATACAAAAAATGTAGCCTTGCTGAGTCTCTTTGAGTCCGGTGGTACTTAACTTCAGTAAATTTGACCTGAATTGGATAAATTAGAAATGGTGTCACAGAGATAGTGTTAAAAGTTAAAAAGGCCCTCCGATGTCATTTAACTGCTAAAAGATTCTTGTCGCACTGTAGATTCCTGACTTCTTGTAATACATTAGTCACAATTAAGAAAGAATAAAAGGTAGAAGCAAGTTATAAATACTGGACCATGGACTGTTGCTTTTCATAAATATTATAAATATTGTATTTCAAAATCTTTGTTTACTGTTTTTCTCAACAGTTGAAGTTGATTTATTGACAATAGGTAACTCTCTTTTTAATTGATCGAATGATGGAAAAATCCAGCAAAAGAAAAAAACTCGATAGAAGGATAAAAAAGAAAATACAATACAATTTAAATGAGTAAAAACATATATTTTATATCACTCGTCTTTTAACTACATTTCCGTATTGATTCGAAGAAATGAAATATTTTTACTGGGTACAGTCACAGAGAAAAGGTATTAGCCGAATATACACACAAGTACAAGAAACCACGAAAATATTGCTCATCGGTAATATTTTTTATCAAAGTGATTACGAGTATGAGTTAAAAATTAAATTAGTAATATGTGTATAGTTAAGTATATAGGTAGGTATATATTAGGTTTTATAGTGTCTTAATTTTCGTAAATTAAGGTCATATATTTAATAAGTAGATGTTATTTTTTAATAGATATTTCTAATTAGCAACCGAAATACAATTTTGAAAATAAAAATTACCGATGAGTTAACATGATCTTCACACTTAATTTATATTCCTAATTTAACACACAATATTTACAATATAACTAATTAATTAAATAAAATGTACAATTAACATTACATTTTTCATAAATGTTTCTATATATGTATAAAGGATATTTACAAACGGTTTCAACTATGGCATAATAAACCCACGTTAGAAGGAACATTTTCATTAATCATAGAGGAAATGTACAGTACATAATCGTTAAGTATTGTGTTAAGTACGCAAGTGAGAAATAAATAAGATTTATTTACATTTAATCGATACATAGTGGTACTTAAGAAAATCGCCAAAAAACTTGTTAAAACTATTTTTAATGATAATTTAAAATACCACACTGTATACGTAATATATCTATACATAGTTTTCTCTTTATGACATGGTTTTTCTTTAAGTTTCATGTCAGAATCCAATAGGGTACTTACAAAAGTATTGTAATTGCAAAGAACCCAGGTCCGTCGGCGACAGCCACTTACACACAATTTCGGGCGCACGTTTGACCTCTTTTTCGAAAAAAAATATAGTAATTATGTTCAAGCAGCACGTCATACCATCTGCCAACATGAAGTATTTGTAGTTTTGTAAGAATCATAATTAAGTTTCGACAGGTTCGTTAAGGAGTAACCATGTGCTTTGACGGTGGCGAACAAAGTACTATAGGCCTAATAATGGCATCGAAAGTATTGTATACTACAAAAACATCGATGCTTTTGTGATCGACATTTGTGCAGCACTAACATAAAAGGCTATCACGAACCTGCTTCAACCATAACAATTATCGAATCGTTTACCACATTATCGGTAATTTGCAAAAACAAGTAAAAAAGTATTTTGAGAATTCGACTAGTTAAAAAAAACTCTTTGTTGTTAAAACAATGTATTGCTATACTCTTAAAAATAAGTATGAATAAGTGTAGATTTTGACAAAGAAATATTTTAACGAGACAAAATGTAAGCAAGTGTGTAAGTAATACTGTATAATAGTTTTTTATGATGTATTTATTCACATTTTCACATTATCCTAAAGGAACTGACTTAATAAAACTACATTACATTGAGCGAATCGTTAATATTAAAATATGGAGACATACATCGATACTAAATATTTATAATTTCTATGATTTTTGACACTAATCAATAATTTACAATCCTGTTTTATCTTTAAGTGTACCTTTCTCGTTATACAAAATGGATTTGTCTAAAATCGATTATAAAAACAAATCGAAACTCTTATCTAAATACGAATGACTCCAATAAATGAATAATGTCGCATAATCAGCGCCTTAAAAGCAATCAAGGCTATTGTAATTAAAACCAGACTTTTGCGAAGAATACATCGTAAAATATCGACATGGTCGCTAATCGCAAACACTTAATGAAGAAAATCGATAATTAAAATCGACTAAGAGTTAATTGAGCTGAAAATGGAATCTAGGTTTAAATTACAAATGGCATAGAGGCAACTATTTCTTTGTTTTTTTTATTCGAACATGTTTTTAATGGGCGTTTGTTTTGATTTTAAAAGCCGTAGGTATTAAGTGCATTATTCAAAACCAGCTTGTTTTGGCATCTCGGTGACTGTATCAATGATATCATCTTGATGCATCCATCACTACCTTTAAAAAACAAACGAAACCTCAATTTTTTTGAATAAAGAATTTTGTTACAAAAACCGTTTCATTTATTTTATTAAAAAAAAAGAATAATGACTACGCAAATAATAACTGTTTTTTCAATCTGTATATCGTAATCGATTTGCTGAGAACTCGATACTCGTAATCGTAAATCAAATGAACAAAAGACGGAAAAGAAAATACAAATTAGCCTTATAATCGCGCTCTAAACCTGATTTTAAGAGTTAACAGTCAGAGTATGCACAAACTAAGTGCAAAGTTCTTTTACACGCAAGCTGTTCAATGTTTCTTGGCGTTTTAGCACTCATTCAATTTAAAAATTAAAAGGTTTCGATTGTAGGTCTTGGTACTTACAGAATGGTTGGATAAATAAATATTTTCGGTACAAATAAACGAACATTTAAAGTTTGAGGCTCTAATGTTAATGTCAATGTTTTTTTTTATTATGTATAAGCCTGTGTTTAACCACAATCTCACCGTGGTCAGTGATGATGTAGCCGATGGTGGTAAGCACACAAAGCCTAGAAAGGTATCAGTAATATATTTTTTTGAAAAAAACTATTTGAAGTTGTGTTTTTAATTACTCGTGTTTTTTTTTGTTGTATTGATAATATATCCAATAAAAAACAATCGGAATGCACCAGTGAAATTATTGCGTATTTCGTGACTTTTCAGGTTGTCTCAAAAAGTCGGTGAAAAGTTTTCGTATAATGACCACCCTTTGCCTCCTGTTTAACAGGAAATTTATGAAGAAAAAAATATTTATGGTTTAACGCAAACATGTCTTGTAAAAAATATAAATTTTAAACTTCGAACCTTCGAACGCGGTTAGTGCGACACTACACTACGCCATTTAATTTACCGTCCGAGGGAGCGTGGCGGTTCGTGTAACCAGTCGCGTTGCCGGTGTAATAGCTACCATTGTTTGTGACCCCACTTTGGATAAATGTTAATTGCCCCCGTTTAACAAACTCGGGTCGTATACTGTACAGTGGTGGTTATTTTGGATAGATACCTACTATTTGGGCAGTAATTTTTTTAACTGCATAGATCTTTTTTAACTGTGCATTTTGACACTAAACTTTTTTAAAGGTTTTCCTAAATATAAATGGAGTTTAGGAATAATGTTTTATTATTATTATAAGAATAAACAGCATGTCAGATGAAGTAGATCTCACGTAGATAATAATATAAGTATGAACCTTAACGCGTTAGGAAAGTACCAACCAACTGAGAGCAAGATGTTTATCGTAAATGCCGAACGCACGTAGACAAATAGCCGTCCGGAACAATCGTCAGCGGCTTAAAAACAATTTTGTTACGTCGCGAGCAATTACGAAACGCGATTCGAGCCCAAGATATGTTTCTGAACGCATCTCTTAATAATAGGGACCCGCGAACGCACAATAATCACCTCCATCTCTATAATACGGCCGTCTCCTTCTAACGTCTTAAATTAACTTATCTTCATCTCTGTCTGCCGTTGACAGCGCTCGTTTAGAAACCACAGACCCTTGCCTATCGGCGTTTCAAATCTAAAACATCTAATTATACCCACATCACTGTATGGACGCATCAAAAGAGCCATTTTTAATTAATTTAGCCCCCAAAAACTATTATGATACGGCCAATTTTAGTTATCTAATAAGACGTGACGCGTTAACAAGACCGGACGCCATTTTGAATGTGTTGCCGTTAATTTAATGACATGCTTTATAGAATAGCTTTAGGATTGAGATAAATTAGTACCAATTCAAGAGGGAACGCCTGATTTTGATTAATTAATTGAGTTACTTATGACGGAAAAGATTTCTTGAAACGATAGCGAGAAGTGTCACTCAGGAAATCTTATATGGTACAGTCACTGCGAAAAGTGCTAGAATACCAAAATCTCAAAACTGTTCTAATTCAAATAAAATAGAGCTTGCTTCTTTAGATAACCTACGTTCTGCTTAAATCATCTGGTAAGTCCCTATAGTTTAATTGGACTAGGAGAGCATTTTTGTAAGTTTGTATTAATTTAAGCTGTTTTTTTTTCATTCAATTATTGGAGTCACAGTAACCTTATTTATCCAAATGAAGATCCCTCAATCACCTACATTTATATATTTTCACCTATACTTGAATAAAATTATAATTTCTTAAAGAATTCAATCATAAATAAATAAAGTAAATCTTCTTACACTATACTTTAACATTAATATTTACACTCGAGTGTTTTAATTGTCACTTTTACGTTTCATTTTCACTTTCACTAAGTTCGTCCATGTCCATATCTATTAATTCTTCATCTTCGTCCTCATATGAGTTGTTGAAATGGTTGCCATCATCAGGCTTCGAACTGGAGGATCCAGATTTGGTACCTGTCTTTGCTTCTTCTTCTTGCTGCATTCTTTTATGCTTCGTTCTTCTGTTTTGGAACCATACTTTAACCTGTGGGCAAAGAATAAGTATGTTAATTTAATTTAGTAGAGTGCGTTATTTGTGAGCTTGAACTTTCGGTGAAGGAAAACATCGTGAGGAAACCATAGCACGGTGGTAGGGAACTATTCTAGTAGGTACCCGCCTGGCTGGTTGAAAATTCGTCACCAAGTACCTACCAGTGTGTTCCGAGAGCTGCTTGAAAGCAGTTCCCTTCTAAGCTTTGTGTTACCAACACCGGCCACATCAGCACTGACTACGGCTGATTGTGGTCAAACACAGGCCTATACATAGTTTAATGTATGATTTAAAACCAAATCAATTAATAAAATTATTGAATTATAAACCAGCTTAAGAAATTTTAACTGCAATCTGTAAAATGAACATAAGTCAAAACGCTAAAGCCAGCGTAAGAGTAGGTACCTATTCACAAATGAATGTAACCCTTACAATAAACATGGTAAGTAGACAATATAAAAAGTAAATATCGTTGATAAAGGGTGAGAGGTAAATGGTAACATAACTCCATTTTGGATACATAATCCACTCCATTATTATTTTTCGCAATACTGAACAACTACAAAGGATTAACGGAACTAAGCAATAAAACTATTCACTATCATCCCTAAAGCCATAAATCACTAGCTATTGAAAGAAAATCCGATGTCAAAATTTTTCTACGTAGCAATACAAAGCGGAGATTTCCCGCCGAAAAACGGGGCGACCGCCATTTTGTGCGACGATTTGTCACATGTTTAATGGCTCGCGAAATGTATTCACGTCGCTTCCATACCTACATAGCGCCCTGAGCAATATTCTTATATTTAAGAAATTTGCATACATAAAAGTTTTTTGGCAAAGTGAAACAAAATGGAACCTTTGTGCTAATTCGTCAGGAAGACACATCAATTTACCAGCTAAATACTAAAAATAATAAGCTTTCTTACATGTATAAAAAGGACTATAACAACCTAGTTTAGGGTTGTTATTTTATTCTATTCGAATACTTAATACCCGCAAAAACCATTATTGTTTATCGGAAACAAGTTAAAATGTAATTTATAACTTGTATGAAAATGTATGAAGCTATAAAATGTGTGTGATTGCCATGCAATTTCACGGCAATGCGATATAACTAATGTATTGAATTGATGTTTTTAACTTTACATTGGCTTTTTAATAGAATTTCTAGAAAATTATTGCCCGTAAAGATATGGAATGACTTTTCATTGGAATATAAAAAACTTTTTCATTAAAATACATTCAAAGAGACTTTAATGAGCATAAAAATATAATACTAATGCGGTATTTTTTTTCAGGATGGTATCCCATGAGAATTTTGCAACGGAGTACCTAATAAGTTTATTAAACCATTATGCTATATGTCATTACAGTAATACAACACTATTCTTTCTAAAATTCAAATCAATTAATTCTGGATATTGTCCGCACAGTCGAACACGCTCCTTAATTCTATGAAAAAACATCGACTTCAAATATTGATACAGACACCCCGAAATGTAAACAAGGTCTGGCGTCTCTGTCTAGTATATCTGTCTCGCTTTACCACGCACCATTACCCGCGATCTAAAGGGTAGTGTCGGAAACAACTTGATTGATATTTGATGTCGATATATGGAGTGCTAATGTAGCGTGACCGTGTCCCTAATCCGATTTTGATGCAATAGAAACTCCTCATTTATTTAATTTCAGAATTTTTGAAATAGATACTTACTGTCTTAGGCTGAGAACTATAGAGCGTACTTAGACTTTGCTCAGACTTTACCGTACAAAGTCGGTATTTCAAATGCAATCTTCGAATCTCTCTGAGTGTGTGCTAAGCAAAACCTAAGTGCACCTAATCGACGACATACCAAAAACTTAGCTACAAATTAAAACACACAAATATTTACTTTATTACGTAGGTTTATACACTAAGTAAAGTCTGAGCAAAGTCTAAGCACGCTCTATAGATCTCAGCCTTAGAGTCGATTGCTCGTACATTTTAGTTAAAGTTATAGTCAAAGTTAACATAACTATTATCATGCTATGACCGTAGAGTCTTTGACGATGACCGATCTCCTTCGGTCGGTTATGGTTACGGTTAACATTTTAGTTAAAGTGACACGAGCAACCCAGTTTGCTTTCTTTCGGCATTTAAAGTTAACTATAACCGTAATCTAACTTACTATGACCGCGCTTAATGCAACCGACCCTATTGTAAAATTCCGAAGTCTTTATCTGACACGTGACGTATAGTGATCGAAAGAGTGAGACGGAGGACACTATAACACTGATTTCGTTAAATAGCGTTTATGAATAAGGGGGTAAGGCTTTGTTTGAAGCTATTATAAAATATCATCAGTCAATATTGTCATTACAATAAATATTATTAAAGGAAATAAGAAATTAAACTTTACAACTCCTTTTTGCAAAATGTATTGCAAATCGTAAAATAAAGTACACAGTACAGTAAATATAAAGAACCCATTGTCCCTACAGTAACTCATTACAAATTGAGTAACTCACATTGTTTATTTAACCAAGCAGCGTCATTTTCTCCGCCATTTTGTTTGCGAATCGTCAATTTTCACAGTTTTACATCGCTTAATAACTCGTCTGGCAACTTAAACCTGTGTTTACTTGCAATAAATCACTTATTAAGTAACAACTTAAATGTTTATTACTTTACGGATAAAGACTGAATAGATAGAGTCGTTTTGAAATGATTTTCAAAGACTATTGTGAACTAGTGATTACAATGTCAATGCAGGAATATTATTGCATGAAATTTGATATTTTATGACTTGTGCTTTTCCACACATAGGTGTCTAATGACTGGTTAGCATTACAATGATGAGTTTATGACACGGTAGTACGAGCCAGAGTATTGCAGCGTTTGTTCATCATTACCTATAGATATCGTAGATTTTTTATTAAATGATCTTTATTTAAAAACTACTAACGGTCAAGTTAACTTTGACCGCCGAAACGAGAAAAAGGAAACTGATTTGCTCGTGTCACTTTAACTAAAATTTTAACCGTAACCATAACCGATCGAGGGAGATCGGCCATCGTCAAAGTTAACTACGGTCAAAGCATTGTAATGGTTAAAGTTAACATTTTGACTATAACTTTACCTAAATGTAAGAGCAACCGACCCAAATACAATATATACCTAACTAATTGCATTATAACTTAAATTTCATCGAGAATTACTATGCCTTACTAGTTACTTTTTAAGGGGGATGTGCCATAAAGCCCGCGAAATTCATTTTTTCAAATTGCAGCTCAGTAATAGGTAATTTATTTGTCAAAATGTGATTAGCGACACTAAGATATGGCTATAGATCTATCTATGTATTCATTTTGCATTCAAAATATAAAATTGTACATTGGTTCCTGCGCGTTATTTATCGAAAAGGAACCAATGTATGGATTTGAATAGTTTTAAAAGCATAATGTATACATACAGTAATCAATTGGCATATTAATGAGGCGCAAATCTCATTTTTTACAAATACACAACCTATTACTGAGCTGTCATTTGAAAAAAACCTAAAAAAATGAATTTCGCGGGCTTCTCGGCTGACTCACCTTAATACTCAATTCTTTTAAAAAGGTAGGATTAAAAAAAATACGTGTGTACTACACACACAAGACATGATAATATGAGATTTAACAACGACGCTATATAAAAGTTAATAACGAAATAACCCCCACATAAAATCACGAAGACAATTTGCTTGTATCCCCTGAGAGAGGCAGGGTTATGGGTATAACAGGCCCTGTATGATGGATGCAGCCATCAACTCGTAACCGACAAATGGGCCTAAGGGACCCGACGGCATTTATTTTCATGTATTTTGCAAATATATAGTAGGGTTGTTACTTGTTTTGAGGTTATCTAATCCCTTGTTTATAATTTATTTAATAAGTTAAAAGTTATTTTATTATTTTAAAAATAAAAAAATATACAAAATAATAGGGTAGTTGACTGACATATCAAATCAGCTACTTTTTAATAAATGTCAAAACGATAGTTTATATGGAATTTTGTATGAAATATTACACTGTGACGTCATAGTTTCATAGCATCAAATCATATACTTTTAGTGGTTCCACTGGTAATTAAAAATCATAAAAAGCATTAATTGTACAACATATTTGTTTTTTCCACGTGTTTTTAGATATTTTATGCATTGGTTAGTGTTTGGTCATTTATTTTTGACAGTGTCAACTACCCTATTCTGAATTACCGTACTGTTTGTGTCATTATTTATGTTAATACCTATATCTTTACAAAAAAAGAGTACCTAGCAGTTATCTGGTTTCCATAGTATCTATCTACCTATAACTTCTGTTTAGTTTGGGAAAAAGCCATGTGTGAAGGGGTAGGTAGGTGTAGGTAGGTCAAAGATTTTTTTATTCTCAGGGCAGGACTACGTCTTCCGGGCCAGCTAGTTAATAATAAAACAAAACCATTTATAACTAAAACATGTCACCGAACCAACCATTAAACAATTATCGCACTTTGATGCAAATTTAATGAACAAAGTTCCATCCTTAACACAATAAAACTTTTAATTCGTTTTATACGAACGAACAATGACACATCTGCTGATGTACTCTTGAAAACCGTCGTAAAATGATCCCTAGTTACAATGTGGACTCGTTTAAAAACGTTTCACGTAAACTGGCCGTATAAAAGTCACAAGTCTCCGCAAACAATCGCTTTAATAGGAAAAGGGGGAGATCATAACAAAACTCGCACTAAATAAATAGGGTACCATTCAACATGCCCCGAAAATGCGATTAAGTACTTATGTACGCGATTATACTGCTACCCTACGGATTACCAAGCGAGCGAGACAGCCATACAAACAGTAGCAAGCAAGAGAGGGAGGAAAATAGCAAGGGGAGAGACTCAATTAAGGGTACAGCGTGAATTGGGCCAAAATTTAAGCGGAAAGCTATTTATCTGGTATATTACTTTATTGTCGATCCATTAACGTGCGACAGGGATAGATGTATAAGAGGGAACGAGATGTGATTATGCGACAAATTGGGGTTGTTAAGCGCTTTGCAATTTTTCCCGTGTCCCGCTTTGAGTTTCGCCACCGAATTGCGTAGTGTGTAACAGAGATAGAATTTTCCGTGTATTAGAAAGAGATAGGTGTATGACATTTAATAATGTAGTTACGAGAGTTCAATTGGTTGTTAATAATGAACGCTATTGTGAGAATATAATTGGGAACGGGTTTGGTAATTTATAAGTGGTGGGTTCGCTTGATTAATGTTTGCTTAAGAAAATTATGGGAAGCCATTTTGTGTGTAACCTTTGTTAATAATAGGTAAGTAAGATAGATTTTTTTATTGCATCTAATTATGTTTTAACGAGTTATGTCGAGTCTAAGTAGCGTTTATATATAAATCCAATTACTTTTATTTGCGTATGAAATATTGATGTAAAATTAATTGCGTGAAAGTGAATATGAAGTCAAATTATAATCCGTGATTAATATTTTCGTTATGATACTTGTATCTATGATGTGCCAACTTATTCTTTGCTAACCATTTTATTTATGTACAATGGGTTGTGTTTACCACAATCTCTAAGTGATATGATGTGGTCTACAGTGGTAAGCACACAAATGTCTAAAACAAGGGCGGATCCAGGATTAAAATTTATCGGACTATTTTCTAGTCGATGAACATCGACCTAAGTAAGTATATTTATGTCAGAAGACTGTCAAGTAAGCAGGTGGTTAAGCTCCCCAAAAGCATGGAATTAAACTTGATTACCCTCAGAGGTCAAGTCTTGACAGAAGTTTATCAGGACTTTTATTTGACCCTCCTAATCTAAAAAAAAAACCTGTCAAGGACTCATTACTTGATACTTTAGCATACTGAAGCAATTTAAAGTTATCACTCGCGTTTCCGGGATAAAAAGTAGCCTATAACCTTCGGGGATAATGTAGCATCCTTTTAGTGAAATAATTTTTCAAAAATCGGACCAGTAACTCCGGGGATTAGCGCGTTCAAACAAACAGTTTATACAAAAATATTTTTATAATCAAGGTAGAGCCATATAGATTATACAATTTGTTCAAAAATACTCATAGAAACAAATATACAAATGATCGTTTAGATACAATAAGGTATAGGATACAGCAATCGGCTTCGACGCGGAAGTAGAAATAGCGCCCTCTTTGCCCAATTTCCGGTTCCCATTAGTACCCCGGACCGGGCAAATAGGAACGGAAAACGGGCAAATGTATCGCAGTTAAGTTTAATCTTTAATTGTTATTGCCAGATTAATGTTTGCATTATGTGCAGATTGGTGGGAATTGCATTTTTGTAAAGTAATTAATTTGAGTCGAGTGCTTTTAATGTAAAAAATAATAATTATGAAATAAAATTGTTCGGATATGTGTGTTAGTTTTTTCAGATTTGTCTTTTAATTGTAACGTGTTTATTTGCGTATAAGAATGTATTATCTTGTGAATATATAATAGTTTGATAAATACTACTTAAAAATTCGGGGAAAACCATAATATCATTGGATAAAAACAGTAGGTTGGTACACTAAATTTATCATGAACTGCTGAATATTTTAAAAACATCCATTCATGTTTTATAAAATACTGTTTACACTTACAATTTTCCTATTAGGTATATCTTCACAATTAATATTATAAAGAGAAGAGATTTGTATTTTTGTTGGTAATTAATAAACTCAAAAACTACTGTAGGCCACCACCAGTAGAATGCTATATTATTATTGAGTAACATATGCTATATAATTAAATATTATTTATTATTTTTAAATAAAGTGGATCCTCTTAAAAACTCCAATACACAATGAAAAAGAACCCATAAAACTCCTTAGGTACATCACGCGGAACGCGGGTGAAACTGCGAAGCGGAAAGCTTATGTGTACTTATACCTACTTATATTATATAATTTAAGCTTAGAGGTCATTGATCTTCACACGTGTGCTTAAATCACAATTAAATTTTGTAGTAAGCAATTAAAATCCACTTCAATTATGACTTTATGGCCGGAAATAACGTAAAAACTGTAACCATAACTACACGATAAGTAATAAAATTATGTACAATACCAAAAGAAATACATTGTTGCCATATAATAGCCCTATACGAAAATACTGTGGCTAAAGACGAAACGAAATTATAATACGTAGATTTAAAGTTCATTTTAGCTTCTAACTTCATAGACAACTAGCGCCATCTTAATGTCAAACACGTTCTGTAACTAAAAATGTAAGTGGAAAACCGGACGCAGTTTTGAACGTTTCCGGAACGATTTATATAAGTTTTATTCAGGTACCTACTTGTAAACTGAGATGTTATACTTCTTTATTCAGATAATACAGGATGTACACACATACACTTTCAACTGTGACGTCAATTATTTATGTGAATGTTTTTTTTTTATAGTGTCCATTATTTGATTGCTATATCTACACCAATATTATAAAGAGGTGTAGTTTGTATAGGTATATAAGTTCGGATATAGAAGGTAAATCTCCAGTGTTACTACTAACTACGATTAAAAAAAAACTTGTATAATTGTGTAGGTACCTCAAAAAAGTTCTAACGATTAAGATGATAAGGTTTACAGAAAGGTGTCCCTTGAAATTTCCACAGTCGTAAATATTACCAAATAAAAACTATGAAAAAAAGTTACCGGTCCACGTGTGGCAAGCGCGTTATTAAACTATAGATTTATGCAAAAAGAATCGTGTCAAAATGTCAAAGATTTTCGAAAATATCGACGTTTGTTTGTTTGTTTCAATGTTACCACTTAGGTGTATTTTTAGTGTATGAATTTAATAAAGTTTTATTTATTTTTGAGGAACCAATCGCCGAAGAGTGCCGTGAGAGATCTCTTTGGACGCGTCTCGGCGTGGGGCACTCGATCCAGGAAACCAGGTAAGTGTCAGTACATTTTGAAAAAAACCGAAAAGTATCGTAATTGGAAAAAAAAAACCAAGAAACTATGAAGAAAGTAAACATTTTGCTTAAAACAGCGAAACCGGTCCACGTGTTGCAAGCGCGTTAATAAACTATAAGTAGTTTTATACAAAAATAATCGTGTCAAAATTTCCTAAGTAAAACCATGTAAAACTTAAAAAACTGCAATATGAAATACCTATCTACTAATAAAAACAACAAATAGTGTTATATGATTTTAGCAACCCTTGTACCGGTAGGATAAAAAGGCTCAATACATCATATTGGTAACCCTATGAGTTGAGCCGTGAGACAAATCGCTGCCCCCTACTGGGGAGAGTGTTTACATCAAAACTCCGCCCTGTGGGGACAGTGCTGAAGGGGACAATCAGGGACAGGGTGGGGACTGGGGACACGCGCTTGCGTATTAGGAACGAGTGATTTTACTTTTTATGCACTTTTTGGAGTATACATTGATTTTACAATGAGTACTACAAGTATTGTTTTTTTTTTATTCAATGTGTAAAACAAGACACAAGACAAAGATTAAAAAAAAATGTGACTACCATTGACAAAAAGTAAACTTACTATAGCCAAGCCAGTGTTACACGCGATGATGTACCTACCTAAGGGTCGGTGGCATAAAGCGCGGTCATAGTAAGGTTATAGTCAGGTTACGGTTATAGTTAACTTTAACCGCCGAAAGAAAGCTAACTGAGTTGCTCGTGTCACTTTAACTAAAATTTTAACCGTAACCATAACCGATCGAAGGTGATCGGTCCTCGTCAAAGAGACTCTACGGTCAAAGCATGGTAATAGTTAAGTTAACTTGGACTATAGCTTTAACTAAAATGTACGAGCAACTGACACTAAGAATTCTAAAGATACCCTATACATCCCAATCTGTTCAGGCATTAAAGTTATATTGTAAAAATAAACTCACAAGTACAACATTAACCCCGAAAACATTATAATCCTCCTTTGAGTAGTCATGTAATAACCATAGACAAACCTTTTCAAACCTACAGTGTAAAACTATCGAAACTATTCACAACTTCGATTAAACTTTTTAATCCATTTTTTGCTCTCATGCATCGAAGGCACGATGACGTACAGCCAGACAGGTTATACCATACTCGATACGAGTAATTTCATATTATTAAGTAAATTACACGCAGCTGCCCTGTTCACATACAGCGGGCTATTAAGATAAAATGTTTGCTGTAGTTAATTTGATTATTGGAACTCGAGAAAATGTAATTTTAAGGGAAACGCTGCTAGGCTTTTAATTTTTGCTCCTTTGCGTATTTGTTATTAATTACTAATACTTTTGAATTTCGAACGTGTTGTCATCGGCCATGTTGTTTGCTGTGTTGACGAATGTAACATAATGACATAAAATAGGGCTGTGCAATTTACAAAAAGGAATGTAATCAGAATACGCTACTCCTAATAATCAAATAGAATGTCTATTTGATATAGAGATGAATTTCAGGATTCAAAATCCTTTCAAACGGACGGTATACCTACTAAATAAATTAGTGTAGTTATTAGTTAATTTACTTACCCAAATAATCTAATACCACTGGCAACAGTACCTATAGGTGTCGCAGTATAAAATATAATTATTATAAATTTAGATAATTATATACAAATAAATCAAAATTCATAAATACTTATTTGATAACTAATCCATAATCATGCCATTTAAGCACTAGCACTAGGTACTATCGCACTGGCAGGTTTTATGAGTGTTTAGGTAGGTACCTACTCTATGATTTTATCTTGTTTATGGATCAGTTGCGTGACATAGAGAATGCAATTTAACAAGTTATTAGAATTTGTTCGCTGGTTATCATATATAACGATTACTGTTATTAATATAATTATTCTATTTATTTTATATTAGCAAGTAAGGATGGCGAATTTAATTTACTCTATATTTTTATAATTATCATTATTTTTTTTCTCTAAAACTTCTCTAACTCTTATTTGTGTACTGACAGGATTAAAAAAATGTTTATTGCTTTTGAATAAAGATCTTGATCCCTAATGTACCAAAGTTTTTTCTTACAAGTACCAACGCTACTCGAGTAACGGTAGAAAAATAATATTTTTTCTATAGGAATCTTCATCAAACTGTGATAAATTAGATACATGTGTTCAAGGCTCATTACACAGTAATTTTGTATGTTAATCTAGTGTAATTGCATCGCCCACGTCACGTCAAGTCTAAGCGACGCCGGTGATGCGAAAAAAATATTTTAACACTGCTACTTTATTGTTGGATAGGGTTGTCACACAACCTGTTGGGTGCGCCACCATTTAATACTGCTTTAATAGATTTCCCTTTATAGTGGACAACCGTGTGACGGCATTTAAACGCTTTTGTTTCTGGGAACTTATTTTGAAAATTTCATGTGGAAAAACAAAGTTAACTAGCTAGCTAGCTATCAGTGACATACGCTGTCAGATGGCCGACGCCCAATAGGATAACTTCAATATTGTTAGTAGTCCCATTTTCACGCGACACCGATTTTGCAGAAAAACATGGCGGACTTCTGTCAAAATATAGATAATAGAATTACTAATTATTTTTTTAGCAAATGAACTGATATTTAAGCTCCAGAACTTATTAAGAAATTATGAGAGGTTAACATGGCACATAACTCGGCTCTCAAGTGCAAACTAAAACTTTTTTACTATGTGCTAGATTTGTGAGTGGTAGGCTTAACACTGACATGAGCAAACACTTGATACAATGTAAACGGAGTCTCTTGCACTATTCAATATAAAAATAAATATATAAATCTTCTTGTTTTAATCATCTATGGTGTAACGTTATGTCTAGAACAAACATCCTTCCATCCAATCCCTATCATTAATTTTTACTACTATTGCAAACATACTTAAAGATTTTTTTATCACCGGAAGGGTGTAAATTCTAAGAGAGTTTAATAAACAGACTTGTTTTATTAATCTTTATATCTAGAAGTTATATGCAAGTAAGTACTTACAACAACGGATTTTTGGCAGGAGCTAGCGAAGTGACGTTGCGTTTTCGTTTCATTAAACGAATTCAAAAAGGAGGAGGTTCTCAATTCGTCTGATTCTTTATTTTTTTTTTCATTAAATCGCGTATTTTGAATTTTATTGAATATCATCGGTGGTATTTTGCCCAAAATAAACATCAATACAAATGCATCAGTGTAGTGAAATGAAATAATTACGTGTAGGTAAATATTGGTTTTTCAAGTTGTCTCAAAAAGACCGTAAATAGTTTTATTAGAACGGCTACCACTGATCTAAAACCTAACTTAAATTGACTATGACTTGAAGATGATTTAACATGACTTAGAACTTTACTTGACAAGGATTAAACACATGAAGATTATTAAATAAAATTACTTACTCCACTTGAAACTGGCAAAATACACAAAGTGTGACGCAAAAAAGAAAAAAAAATGGTACAACAAACAACTAGGTACTTGATCCACGGACTTGATAAAACCCGAAAATCATTTATTCACTTTCCGAACCGGTGGTAGAGTCTATTGTAGGTAATAATTTGTACTATCGACATTGCCAATATTGCCATACATTAAAATACTATTTGCCGTAAGTATAAGAGCCTAAACTGAATAAATGAGTTTTGAGTTTGAGTTTTTGTGTTGTGGCCCTGATACCTAAAGCACTTATGAACAAATCTAAGATCTATCTTTCCATAGACAAACAAAATGTGCGATCAAATCGCGCTTCAAGATAAAATCTGTATGAGCTTTAATTTGAAGATTAATTAAACCATTATAGAGACATGTCTTTAAATTGAAAAACTTATGGCTAGACCTAAAAGGCAATCAGTTGAATTCTGTGTCGTACATTATGGGAAAACTGCATTCATAGACAGATAGGAGCCGATTACTATGAATTATCTTATAAAGTAACGTAAAGTAGACTGTATTTAATTAACATCGTGAGAAGTGGTGATGGCCGCGATTGAAAATTGGATGGATACCAAGATCGAAATAATGAGTGAAAATAATGAATTTTCATGAACACGTTTTTATTAGGTCGACTTGTTGTGCAGCGGCAGTGGCCGAATCTGTTTGAAACTTTATAATGCACATAGCCCCCGGCTTCACTCGCGTTCCCGGGCCAAAAAACCTTTGGGGATAATGTAGCTTAGTGAAAGAATTTTTCGAATCGGACCAGTAAGTAACTCCGGAGATTAGCGCGTTCAAACAAACAAACTCTTCAGCTTTATTATTAGTATACATAATGATTCCATTAAGGTTACTGGCCTAAACCCACCGAGTTTGGCCTCAGATCTCAAAATGGTACTGTAGATTTTTTTTATTTTTTTTGCAATAGTAAATTATTGTTTTTTTTTTACTATGTATATTTGTGTTTGACCACAATCTCACCGTATTCAGTGATGATGTGGCCGATGATGGTAAGCACACAAAGCCTAAAAAGGAACTGGCTCTCAAGTGCAGCTGTCGGAACACACCAAAAGGTGCTTGGCGACATAAATACCAAAGTAAGTAAAATACCGACATGTTAAAAGTAGTATTATTATGCTTGATTTTTTTCGTTTGACATTTAATAATTTAGGTGCGCATTCCGAAGAAACTAAGTCCAAGAAAGTCGTCAATTACAACCCTATCACACCATAGAGTAATTAGCACAGCGATAATTTCCTGCCGCTCCGCTCCGCATTAATGATCTGTGGAGTCTTAGTTTTTTCTACCAAATTAGTAGTTTCTATCGATTTATGGAATAATAGTGTGTTTTCTTACAAACAAAACGCATATAACGCCGTTTAATAATCATTGAAAACCATGTTATAAATTGTTGCGATGTCTATTATCATTTGAAGAGTGGGTTTTTATAGAGTAAAAATCACTTTCTAGTAAAGAAAAGTAATTAGACATCCATCTATAGGTGGGAACCAAGTATTTTTTTGTAAGACTGTTTAGCTGGGTGAAAAGTATATACACTGATTTAATTTACGTAACTATCCAAATCAAACTTTTGATTATTGCGATCCAAAATGTTTTCTTTATTTTTGTTGCAAGAAAAAGTTTTTTTTTCTGTCTTTAAAAGTTCTCTAAACAGTTGAAAATCGCCAATGAGAGCCGGTTTCTTAAGCCATTGTGTAATTGCTTTTCACAATAACTGCGCCGGAAATCTCACAAAGTTATGTTCGAATGTTAATTTAAACAAAGAATACCTTCAGTGACATTTCAGAACAAACGACCATATCTGTTTTCGAGAAACAATTAACAGATGGTGCTGTGCTGCGTTTAAGTAAATTTTCAATTAGCCAACGTGTCGTTAAAATAATTAAAGAATCACAATAACTAATTAACAGGTGCAGACACAAATAATGCTCAAAAACGGATAAATCAGGGGGTCTAAAAAGGAAGGATTACGCAATATTGCTAAAAGGAATTAATTTCCTGAATTCACAGCAGATCTCATGCAATTCATCAATTTTTTGGTAAAATAGTCGTCCTTTCTTCGCAATTCAATTCATAAACAGATTCTTTTATGAATGAATGTAACTAGACTACAAAAATTAAAACCGTAACTTTACCGGTTATTCTTTCTATTTAGTTTTGGTTAAATTAAGACTGAATAACTATGTTTTTTTGTATTTTAATTAAAAACCGATCGAACTGTTGCTTCATAGCATTTATTTGATTGGATTTGAGTACCCAAAACTGACATTTTAATTGATTATAAAAATATTTTCTTCTTCGACTGGTATCAATCAATGACAATATATTTTATCTTGTCTGTGGTCGGTCGGTCAAAGTTTATATTGGATGTTTTGATAGAGTACAAAATAAATATTTAACAATTATAGTTTATCATTATAATAATAGTCTTTCAATCATTTAAGGAAAATATGGAAATTATTATACCTACTGTAATTATTTACGTAAAAATGTAAAAGGAAGACAATATCAGTATTGGACGATTAACACGGAAGAATCTTTTAGAACGTCAAGATTTTTGAAATGAAAAGGCGAGGAATCTCGAAAACAAAACTAAAGTAAGTTTATCTCCTATAGTATTTCATACTTTTGATAAGTCGTTACGAGGATATTCCAACAAACATTCAAGTTATTATTTCTTAAATCGTCATTCAAGCTTGATACCAGGTAGGTACTTACCAGTTATTCAAAAATGGTTTTACCATTAGTAATTCGATATTATGATCCAAATACTCATTAGAATAGAACCATTTTATTTGTTAAACATATGTATAATAATTTCATTAATGTTATACTATTATTGCACAAAGCAAAGACCTTTTTATAAACTTCCTCTTGTTATTATGTTAAAGATGATATTACTGATAATGTGCATATTCCATCAATTAATTTAACTAACTATAATTTTACTAACTTTCAGGTTACCCGAAGAAGATGATTAATGGTCCATAGAATTATCAAGAAAGTAAAATGTTATAATTAACATGACAGTTACATAATGATGCAGTCATGCTGTAATTAGTGTCATAGTTTAATATACCCACATATCATTATTATATGCAGTTTCTGGGAGCTGTATTTGCATACTGGCTGATTCTTGCCTTAGTATTAATAATTACACTAAACTACAGAAAGATGAAACAATGATACTGTAATAAATGTTTATGCTGTTTATTTACATTCTTTTATTTATCCTAACTAATTAAGTGACCAATGATAATTCTTATATCATGAGGATGTCTCTCTGGTCTCATCTATCCTTGACTCTCACATATGGATACCTTTAGCCTATCATGACATCATGTAGTTCCGCTAATTTAATCAAAGACATCACAGATATGCTCATAATAATGTATTTTTTTTGCACAAACTACCAACCTGGGTATGGTTTTAATATTATGAAGGTACTATAATTTAGATTGAAACTTAGAATAAAGATAGATGACATATAGGCTACATTTTATCCTGGGAAAGCAATTGAAACTGCGGGACAGGTAGTAGGAATTATTGCTCAGACCATCTGAAGCTCATCCTATTTATGCTTTAGGTAGTATGTTCTCCTTGGCTTAGTTTATACTTAAAAGATATGCATCCAATGTATTTATAGCTACGTACCTACTAATGTTATAAGTAAGGCGTCGATATGTTAGAACACACTGATTCAGTCTGATTTAAAAATCTATTATTGCCTTAGATACACTGTTTATTGAAGAGGGTTACCTATAGGCTATAATAAATCACCCTATTGCTATTGAACCCTAAAACACCCTATGGGTAGGTAGGTACCTATAGCTCATTATAATATTAAGACAACTTGTAAAAATTACGATGGTAAAAATGAGGTTCACAAAACTGGTGGTAATGAACTTATTTGTAAGCCAAAACCTTTAAACTGTCCATAAAATGGGTTATAGACGTTAAAAATACATATTTAATTCCTAAATATTCATTGATTTTTAACAAAATCTCTAAGTTGAATTGTAAAAAGATAGTTCTCAGTATCTTCTTATGATTCTACTATTTGACGTAAAAGCAATTCGGATTTAGTGAACCATTTTACGAAACTCTATAGAAAACTGTCAAAGAAATGAATTGCAGATACAGAATCGTATTCGGATCATATTCTGAATTGCATAAAAAGCGGCCATTTTACGATTTTGAATTCAATTCATAATAGGATCTCATTATGATTCAACAAGTGCTTCCTTTTTAGAGCCCCAGATTGCAAACCGCTAATTCGAAATGATTTATTACCACATTTAATAATAATTATGTAGAAAATTAACGGTTCAAATTCAATCGGCCATGCACGCAACTTTTTATAGGTAGTAGGACGTAGAATTCGTGATGTTGGGAATTAAACATTTAATTATTAACACTTCAGGCTAATGCAAAGACATACTCGATCGGTTGTACAAAGGTATGTTTGATTTCCGATCGAAAACGTTAACAATGAATATACCTAAACACTAATAATTATGTATGTGTCAAAAGGCTAACACCGTATCTACCTAGGTACACACATAAGAATGTCAATTTAGCAGAACTTAGAAAGTACAAACATAAAACATATGAAAATAATGCAAACATTGCATTCACCTCTGTAAAAAAAAAAAGGATTGAAGTCCTATGTCCAGTATCAAGCGAAGGTCATAGCTTTATTTTTAAATTGAACTGCATATCGAGCAAGAACTGATCTAAACACAATGTACCATTAAACTTTCGAGAAGCTGCAGATCAGAAAAATGGAATTGCTTAGCGAGCAATCAATCCCCAATACGACATGCCTACATTAATAAGTAGTAGAAAATATGAGGCATTACATTGGAACTGTTGGTTTCATTATGTAAAGACATAGCGATTGAGTCATGATTTCCAAAAAGGTGTACCTGTTGTTCAACATTTTGAACGTGTGTACGAAATTACAAGTCAATGGTTTAAGGAAAAGCAGCCCAAGATTGTCTTGTAAGATTTGTTCCAAGCATACAAACAAGCAAAGGTAAATAAGAGCTTGTATAGAAAGAAGGTCACAATTTATACCATTTTACTCGATTTTACAGTCGAATTGGCAGTCAAGGGAAGAAAAGCCTGTCGAACTAGCGATAGACAAGTTGAGGAATCTTCTCGCCGGAGTCTTCTCAGTTCAAGTGTATTCCGAACTGGTAGTAGAGTCTATTGTAAAACTGTAACTGTTGACGTTCATAAGTGCCTTATTAGGGCCTAAACTGAATAAATAATAATAATAATAAACATTTATTTCTTTCAATAAATGAGTTTTTGATTTGATTTGATTTGAGGTTATGGAAGTCATGTGTTCATCACAGCAGCATTTATAGCAGACGAAAACATAACAATTTAAAAGCAAAATAAACCTCACGTTCGAAGTAATCAATCAACAGTTATGCAACGGTCAGTTACATTATATGATTACGCTGTTTTTAATGAATGATAATGATGTGAAAAAAGTACAAGAACGCATTTTAGAAACTAGGCTAAAACATTAAAAGACCACACCCGGGCGGGGTACCTATTGCTCATTACGTATTGTACGGTTAGTAGAAACTAAAGGAAATAATGATTTATTGATTGATATTTGGATATAGAATCCAATTGAATTGAAGCAAAAAAGTTAAAACGTTGGTATTAAAATAGGTATAGTATGCATGTTTATTTTTAGCTGTAGACTTTTTATATATCGTAAAATCTGAACATTTTCTGTTTCTAAACCACCTATAAAGGAAACATTTTCAAATTATATACACGTTAGTGAATTCATAAAACTTCGACACGCAAAATTTTGTCAATGAATTCGAAAGAAATTCCTATAAACAGTGTAGAGTCCTTCACCACATACACCATATCCTGAAGTACAGAATACTGTAGTTTTGCTAGCGTGATAATTAAGCTAACTACCCTCATTTGATTGAATTATCATCAACTAGATAGGGAGACTCCTGCAGTGAAGCGTTAAAGCGATATACCTTTTTTATTTTTCACTCAACAAGTTTGTCGACGGTACGAGGTGCGCGAACGCACGCCACATGCCTAATGATCCAGTAATTAAAGCGTTTTTTGCAAACAGTTTCGAACAATTAGACGCAACTCTGATACGATATTGCGATTTCATTGTTTCGTTAATGTCCGCACTTGTTAGAATCGCGCATAGTTTTGTTTTTTTCTTGAATTTTAAAATCCGGTGTAACCTCTTTGATGGATAAAATCCTTTGTTACCAGTACCTACCTAATATGGCAAATATATTCAATCCAAGATCATTCATTAGGTACTATCGACAAAGTTGAAGACTATTTTATTTATGTAAAGTACTAAAAATAAATAAGCTGTACAAGCAGTAGTTATTTCTAAAATCACTAGACGTTGATAACTCGGACCTCATAATCGCATGAATTGATCAGTTGTTGTTAACAAGATCATAGAGTCAAATGATGATCTTAGTTAGAGTTAACAATGTTATCACATAATTATACATTAATTATTAGTTCGATAAGAAAATACCTTATCCAAAAGAGTAAATAATTATGTAATTGATAAAGATACAGTGCAACAAAGTCGATATTAAATACCTACATGGCTTCTTTGCATAGTTATGGAGCGTTAATAATTTGAATTTAAATAAAACTACCGATCTAGAATATTAATTAATACTTTGCAATATTCAAATGCTATTTTCTATAGACTGTCATTTGTTTGATCGAGCGACATAGTAATTTGATGGGTAGAAAAAACGTAATATATACCCTGGGACATTCTTCACATATAGTTAACTGATCCCAAACTAAGCAGAGCTTGTACTATGGAAACCAGATTACTAATATACTACTTTTTTTTGTGTAAATATATACTTATATAGATAATTACACGCAGACTCAGGACAAACAGACATGTTCATGCACACAAATGTTTGTCCTGGATGGGAATCGAACCCACGACCAGCGGCACTAAAGGTAGTGTCTTAACCAACTGCGCCAACTGGCTTGTCATAATATGGCTGCGTAATAAATTATGGTAGTGAAAATAATTATAAGTCGACTAACCTATTATAAAACGCAAAGTCACTGTCCGTGTCCGTGGTACAATTCTAATGCAAGTAATATATGACCATAATCAGGAAAGAAATTTTCATGTACGACACCAGTGGCTGTCAAAAACGCAACACTCTCAAGTTTACAGATATCAAATAAGAGATAGCGCCACAAACCTGCGTCTCAGTCAAGCTCAACGCCTGCGCGAGCTGTTTCCTCTCCGCGCCCACCACGTAGTGATTCTTTTCAAACGCGTGCTCCAACTTGAGGAGTTGCGATGGGGAAAAGGCTGTTCTGATCCTCTTTGGTTTTCTGAACGGTTGGAGGAGGAACCCGGGTATGTCCGGACCTGGAATGAAATATTTTTCTTATTATTAATTCTAATAGCACTGAAAACTATTTTTCTTTCTTCCTCTTAGGTGTTCAATGACGTAATAAGATTTTTTTAAATTCAGTTGTTATTATTTGGTCCTCTAGTGTTGCTATGACATTAAAGAAACTCGAGCGCGCGCTCAATCATCAGATTCAGATCGAATAATAGGCAGACATACCTACCTAGTACCTAGATATAGGTTACCTACTTAAAAACTAATATGTGGTTGGTTAATTGATGAAGGTATTTGGCTCTATCTATCATTATCATTATCATCATCATATCAGCCAAAAGACGTCCACTACTGGACAAAGGCCTCCCCCAAGGGTCTCCACAATGGCAGGTCTTGTACTACCCGCATCCAGCAGTTTCCCGTGACGCTATCTATGGTACCTATGTAAATACTAAAATAGCGCACGATGTCGTACTTTATTAACCGACGTAAAAGAAAGGAGGAGGTTATCACTTGACACTGGCAAAATTGGCAATTCTTTTTTAATGCATTTGTTTCAGTGATACCAGTTATTGACCTTAGTAATATTATCATTAACCTAGTAGACTGAATTAAAACTGATACACTTATTTCACACCGTAGGTATGTACCTAATTTACTCATATAGATAGAGTAGGTAGTTATTACAATAAACATTACTGATTAATTTTATTCATCATAACGTATAAAGTCAGTTGGCAATAAAATCGACATTTAATTTTATCACAATAAATTGATGGGAAAATAGTGATGTTGCTAGCTAATTAATTCTTTAATTTAATTCTATTCATTAATCAAGCAATATTGTGTGTCAATTAAATTATGGTTAAATTATCATGGCGCAACTGCAATTCGCAATTTGTAGAAATGTCATTTTGTTTATGAACGTCAATTCGTAACTAAAGAACGGGTAACTTTCAGAAATGCTAAGAAAAAAAATTATGTAAGTATTTTATTTACACAGATATCACAAAATTTATATTGCCTCTTTCATTCATAGACATGAAGAGATAATATACAATATATTAAAAAAGAGTTTCACCTTTATAATTCGGCAAAAAAAGCAAGAATTCGTAAAAAGAACTAAACATTCTGTATGCACTAACTTTGAAACGACGTACCCTCTATTAAAATTAAATTAAACAAAGATTACTGCTAAACGACCACCCGAGCCCCGAGAGTATAATCCATCAAGCATTTATGTTGTTTCCCGTACGTTCACAACTAAGAAATATGAAGTAATGAAAGACCACAAATTATAGGTGTAGGCTGAGAGTTTGTGTTTTATAAATTGTAGTTTGTTTGTGACGCTCGTCTTTAGGAATAATGCTGTCCGATTATACATATTTATTTCTTCAAAAGATTGATGATAAATTGAGATTTCGCTTCAAAGTAATACATAAAACTTGTTTATTTTTAAATATTTTATGTAGATGAAATGCAAAGTAACCGACATAGCCAGAAGAAGTGCCAAACTGAAGTGGCAGTGGTGCACATTGCTCATAGAACCGACAGCCGTCGGGGCAGAAAGGTTCTCGAGTGGCGTCCACGAACCAGAAGACGCAGCATGGGCTGGCTCCCTACAAGATAGACCGACAGTCTTGTGAGTGTAGCGGGAAACCGCTGGATGCGGGTAGCGCAAGACCGGCCATCGTGGAGATCCTTTGGGAAGACCTTTTTCCAGGTCCAGCAGTGCATGTCTTTCGACTGATATGATGATGATGATTTAAAAGCGTTATTACTTATAAATCGACTATTTTAAAATGCATTAAAATATGATAGTAATTCGTATTTTTTATTGAAGCGACCATAGTGAGTGACTATTCGTTGTAAAACACCTTTTAACTTTTTTTATAAATGCCAAACATTATCTAGGTACCTACAATATAACCAACTTTCTAGTAAACACATAAAAAACCAATTTAGGCCTCACATTGCGAAAATAACTTCGTGAAGAAAGGAAACTTTACCTTTACCTTTGGAACTTTAATAGGCTATTAGTTACTGGAGTAAAAATTGCCGTGGGTGGTTGCATACTCGTTCCGCACGCAGTGGCCTTGTAGCGACGTTCTGACATTTGCTAATGGCATTATAATTGCACGCTCGACCGACTTCACTAGACCTCAAATTTGCCCCCCCTCCCTATACATCCATTTATTTGCCAGATGCCAGGTTAAACTGGATAACTTGTGTACTACATATATAACGTACAATATCAATTACATACGTCATTGTAACTCTTGAAACTATATTGAGATATTATCATTTTTATACTCATATTATTCGCTGCAGTCTCATTATGAGGAGATTACTGTAAGGCTGTGATAAAACTGTCATATACCAAGGTGTTTCCATTAACAATGTCTGTTTTACACAACTATTAATGTCAATGTTGAATATGTTGTCTTTCTTGTGAACAGTTATTTAATTGTAAGAGATTAATCTCAAAAAAATACGTGGGTTATATTATAATTGGATAGTGATTTACTTTACCACTTTTTTAAGTAATCGGTGATAAAACGTCAGATTTTTTAGCGCGTTATCTATTCTTATTAAGTTTTTTTTGTGTAGGTATTTTAAATTGTTATGCGGGATGTACCAAAGTGACATTTTGGATCCATTAGTGTCAAAACATTGCGTAATTTTTTTCAAAATTTTTACAATGTTGCTTGCAGTTTTTATAACTAAAGAAAACTGTAATAGATAAATATAAGTACTTAGCGCAAATATTTTTTGTAGAGAAAAAGAGGAAATGGCTACTGAACCCCTTAGATAGGATCCTGACAGTCTCAGTTTTCATTTACGATGCCACTTACCCACGGTAAAGTGTTAGGAATAGTAATATCCCGGGTAATTCTTCACACAACTACCTGATTCCAAACTAAGCAGAGCTTGTACTATGGGCAACCAGACTCACTGAGGTATTAAGTATTACTCATATCTACCTATAGAAATACGATAGAGAAGTTTTGTAGCTACTCTGCAGACATGTCACAATATTTTTACATATACTGCTATAAAAACTTATATTAAAATAACGTCTAATTGAATATAGTAAGATTTATTTTCCTGTGAACCCAGCAAACACACATGCTCGCAGTAAATACTTCATTGTGATAAAAAAAGACAATTTAATTAAACTATAAAGTACGGGCTAAGACTTAAGGCTTGTTATTTATAATTCACACTCCATAAAGCACCTCTGAATGTACACACGAGTATACAAAAATACGACGCATTTTTTTATCACAAACAGCATTCACATTAATTTATCTATGTATGTATAACTCGCTTTTATATATGAAAGAAGGCTATCTACAACTCGATCTTTAAAAAACCAGCATAAGTTATAAAACAAATGTCTACACGTATAATTAAGTCCATTTAAAAATGTTTATTGAAATAAAAAATAGCATATTTAACAACGAACAGTTTGCATAAAGGATTATAATAATTGCAATATAACGACAATTTAATTGTAAGTTGTGTTTGTGTCAACGCAAATGTATGTTTCGCGTGATAAACTTGATTGGTCTCGAGAAAAGAAAAGTGAGTATTATTGCAATTAGATTTCACACTTGTACCATCGACAAAGTTGAACCATGATCAGTTTTGAAACCTTTTCGCTTGGAGCCATTTATCATAGTTTGCCCTGTCCATTGTTGACAATAATAACCATCTCTTGTAAAATCATTTGTTTAGACTATTTTTATGACGAGCGCATTGTCTGGTTATATTGTGTGAGGCACTGGTAGCAGCTGGTCACTGCACACAAAATACAACCATAAGGTGATCATGCTTCAACTTTGTTGATAGTACATACCTAAGTCTTTTGTAACTTATTTTATTAATTGCATGATATAATAAAATATTAGCTATAAAGCTTTCCCCGCGGTTTCACCTGCGATCACCTATTTTATCCTCTTAGGGGATGAATTTTCAAAAATCCTTTCTTGGTTAGCGGATGCCTACATCATAACTATGCCATATTTCAGACCGATCCATCGAATAGTTTGAGCTATAATAAATAATTCTTTTTTCTAAAAAATGAGTGTTTATTGACGTAAGATCATTCTAGAGTCAATTCGAAATCATGTAATTGTTTTTTTCTTTCTTGTTATGAATATTGTTGTTTATTAAATTAAAAGGCAAAGGTACAGAACCATACAGCCTTGTCTTATTTGATCATCTTCAGTTAGGTTTTAGTACAATGGTAGCCGTTCTACTAAAACTTTTCATGGACTTCTTGAGACAACTTGAAAAGCCACTATACACGTAATCATTTCATTTCACTTCACTAGTGCACTTGTATTGATCTTTATTGGACAAAATACCACCGATAATATTCAATAAAACTCAAAAAATACACTATTTTATGAAAATAAAATGAAGACGCAACGTCACTTCGCAAGTTCCCGCCAAAAAGACTTGTTATGAATATCTTTGACATTATTCTTCACTGGTATCAAATTAGAAATAAAAAATAAGTATGACGTAATAATAAAAAAATATATTTATAAGTTAGGTACTTCAGTAAACAGACTCAATTGATTAATTAGGGACAAACGAAGAAATATTCTTATCTCAAAGATAACCCGCCATAGTGTCACAGAAAACATAAAATGGTGGTTTTACGACTCTTGGATGTAGATAATTTAATTGACGACCCATATCAATGTTAATTTTTCACAAAAATAATATTTTATCATGTTTATAGTAAATTTCCATTCATGTGTCCGTCATGTTTCATAGTTTCTTTTTTATTAAGATCATTTCAACTCAAGAGCCTGTTACCAAGAGTAACCTACCAGTTAGTTACCTATCTTATAGTAATACTAGCTTCCGTCCCGCGGTTTCACCCGCGTTCCCGAGGGATCTTATGTTTTCCCGGGATAAAAAGTATCCAGTTTATAAACTATCTGTGTTCCAAATTTCATCCAAATCCGTTCAGTAGTTTTTGCGTGAAAGAGTAACAAACATCCATCCATACTCACAAACTTTCGCATTTATAATATTATATATTATAATAATAAGAAGGATAATATAAAGAAAACAAAAAAAACTAATTGCAAAATAATAATGTAATTATACCTAAAGACCCCGTGATGAGGTCACAGCGCGATGAACTTAACAAAAATCTTCGATAAATATTTCTTAATATAGCTTTCTGCTTGTAACTTAATTATGAATTAAAAACGCGTGTCATTAATTAAAATAAGCTGTGATGAGTTAAATATTATTGAATGATAAACCGTGACGATGAAGAATTCGTATCTACTTAATTCATTATTTGAATTTCGTTTTCTGTTATTATCATAACCAACGCAATGCAAGAGCGTCATCGGTAACGCATGGATAGGTGTTGCAAGCGTCTATAGACTATGCTCTATGGTAACTGCGCCACCATCAGGCAAGTCGTATGCTTTTTTGCAACTTAGTATTAAAAAAAACCTTCTAAGATCATTATTACACAGGATTATTCATAACACTGGCAGTGCTTTAAGGTGAAAGTAGGTTACTCATAACTGAAAACTTTTTAAAAACTTGACCGAGCAAAATTTATGTTTTTTAAAGAAAAGTTTTTTTTTTTTTTTAAAGATTTCTGCGTTGGTTTCATGGTTGATTACGACGATACAAGCTAAAAAAAAATAGATGTTTTTTTAATAGTAGAGTGACCTCATTGTCTCACACTCAACCAACAATAACTTAAACTAATTAATCATAATTTTCGTCTAACTCATTCAAGACCATGAAGTAGTAAATCATTTGTCTAACTAAACTACAGATTACATCAAACAAGATGGCTGCCCACTCTAATCCTGCCAACATAACAATCATTTTAAATCGTTGCTTTTAAAACGTCAGTTAATCGTCCCACCATCGCCCAACAACAAAGTATACTCAAATTACATCCAATTATAAGCCATTCAATCCTTTTAGTGGAAAAATATTGTGAAAAAACACGCGGCAACAATCGGTGGTAATTAAGAAAAAAAGAGCGCGTAACGAAAGATGTGACGTTCAGTGCTACCAACATACTTAACGAGGCGACTCGATGGTGAATAGTTGCGTTATTCTATCGATAAATGGGGCGATAGAATATAATTAATTGCAAATTGAGCTTTGAGTAATAGAATAATATTTGAATAACTTAATTGAGTTATTATAGCTATAAAATACCTTTAACCAAAACGCAACATGTTGGACGCGATAATTGGAAATCAAAAATGTATGCAATATGAAATATTGATTTAAAAAAGAAATTAAGTTCCATAACATGATTATTCGTAAATAATTTACCGCCTAACATTGGTAATTAAAAAAATGCAATAGTTTCAATATCGACATTAGCACTTAACACAGCCCTATGAAATAATCAAATTTCGAACAACAATGGCGACGGTTGATAATCGCGGGCGTTCCGTCCCTACACCGACAGTCATCACATAAAGGTTCTTTGTCAAAGCGATTATTACTTTTGTATGATTTTTTAAGAGTGATGATTTCGAATTTTTCACGCATGGTTTGAGCGCGTTAAGCCGGTTTAATTAAAATTGAGTTCTATTATATGGGTTGTGGGTTCATAAAAATAATATTGTTATAACATGGGGTGGCAGTCTATTGAACGGGGATATTTCGCGCCTACTTCTTTTATTTGTCGAAAAATATTTTCTTTATCGCTCGATAAGTTTTTTGTTGACATTGATAATGGCGCGAAATTGCATCGAGTAGGGGTGACATTCTCGTAATTTTATTCCGAATGGTAGTAAATAATGTTAATCTGATATAGAGCAAGGCAACACAGGGGACAGTGAATGTAATTATTTAGTTTGTTAATGCTGGCTGGCATCATTTTTAGCCATAGATACGATCTACCTACTAAAAGATAAAGCTAAGGTTTTTTCCTATTCTTATGATTTTAGCATAGGCTTTTTTTACTTTCGATGCCTAATACCTGGTAAGTTATATTTGACCCCAATCTTAATTGATGATATAGTCAAAAGAAATTGCCTCTGAAGACTAGGTAATTGCCAGAATTCACCAAAATGTAGGTACTTGATTGGTGTAGCCAAAAATAGGAAGTTTCCTTCACCAAAGCTCATGTTCAATATAGGCTTCATAGCTCACGACCTTTGCCATAACATTAGACTGTTTATGACAATCAGAAGTATAGAAGGCATTGCCACAGCCAGAGACTAAGGCACATACAATTCATAAATTTATTATCATCATAATTATGTTTCGATTGGTTTAATTACGACTAATGGGAATGATAGCAACATTGTAACGCGGGCCACGCAGGGTATCTGCCATACAGCATTAATTACGAAACAAACTCTTTATTTAGGTCGTAGGTTAAACAGATAATGTTATCGATATAACTCTATTTTAATAAACGACGATTATAGTACAGGGTATTATGAAAATTAGATTAAGAAATACTTAATTAATGGTTTGTTATCCATTATTTATTATTGTAACAAATCTTAAGTAAGTACTTTTAGTGTAGGAATATCAAGAAATATCAGTTATAGAAGAAGACAAGTGGAAAGAGCTATACACAGTCATGGTCAATTAGCTATTAACTTAAGTCAATAGATCCGCAAATAAGTAATTAATTTTATTTTACTTCCATTTCTAGTTATACACATATCTAAGTAAACCGTAAATTCCTAATACAGAATTTACCTACTTACCTACCTGAAAATTTTTACCGTAAATACTATAAGCTTTTAATATCATAATTTACTTAAACGACTAGATAGATGAACAATAGAAAAACAAACTTCTTAAATCAAAATCTCATTGTAATTATCGAACAGAACAACCGCAAGCCATTGAAAATCGTAGCTTTAAAAAAATCGAATCAAAAAAAGAACATTTCCAAGGATTAACGCGCTGGTAATCTTTTTACTTTTTTTTATTAACTTTCCTTTTTTTATAAGCTCCGACAACTATCTGAATGCGTTCACAGATAACGGGGGTTTTATCATAATGGTCTCGTGTTTTGAGATAAGCTACTACGTTTTTTACAAGACAACACTTAATTCAGTCAACGAGCTGTCGTATGTTTAAATAGCACGCGATTACTCATGATAAACAATAAAAAAATATATATATTTTAATAAATTACAAATAACCGTGAGTAAAACTGGAATCTTAAATAAGGTTGGTACTCTTTATTGAAATTGTATAAAGAACATTTTTCTATAAGTAGGTACCAACCTTCAAAGAGGCCAATTTGAATATGGAATTCTTCAGATCCTAGGGCGCAACTTTTTTGTCAATAGCACATATAGAATGTACCGACGCGATAAATCGCGCATTGGTCCGACACCGAGATAAACAGTTAGTTTATGTTTGCAATCAATAATGTTAATAGAAACTAATAATAACGTTTAATTATGATAAGCGACTATGTCCACTTAATTATATAGGTAGGTATATATATATCAGTACGAAATATGTATTTATTATACAGTGGTGTGACGCTGTTATGTTTTTTTTTATATTCATGATTTTAAGTTCAATGCCCTTAATGTCATCAATTTTAGTATGGGCTGCATGCAATGATTACAATTTTTTCTTCATAATTTCCTTCTCACCAGTTACTAAACGTTATTTCAACCGTCGGCGCCGCCGGTTGTAATTTTTAAACATAAAAAATCGATTCTATTTAGGTATGTAGATAGTAAGTACATCACTGGCAGAATAGAGTTCTATATCACAAACAATCTAAAGTTATAAGACAGCTGTTTGGAACAACACAACTAAACAATCAAAACCAGTCAATTATTTTCAAAAACAGCATAGATAATAATTTATATCTTGATCTATTGTAAATGTAAATCATTAGTCGGTTGACAAAACTGCGATACATCAATCATTGTTCAATGGGGCGATAGCCAATAGCAGGTAATATTTTACGAATCCTCATTTTGCCCATTTTTATAAAGCAAAAAACCCATATTGATTCATATTTGGTATCAAATACAAAAGAGTGCTAGTCATAATGGAGGAACTTTAGGTTGTAAATAAACTTGAATTTGTGACCAGTAAATATTAGCCTTCTCATATTACAATTCCTAAGATGAGCAATTATTTAATAAGAATTATTGCTCTTTTACATGATAACTGCATAAAGGTTGCTTCAAGAAACTTTAGCTTCACTGTTTTCTATTTTATATATGAATCGGGAGGCACGGCGGGGCTAGCTTGTTTCGATGAAGAGGAAATTAACGCTGCCAGCCTGCTAGAAACCTTCCAGTCGATCGGGAGAATGTATTTTGTACATAAAAAAATAAGTATTCTGTCTATGAATATAGTAGGAACATAAATTTACACATGTCATGTTATATCTATTTTCTGCCAGTAATGGAGATTAGTAATTATCATAGCGAAGACTTATTAAAATATAAAACATATATAAAAACACAGAATTGATCATTCCAAAATTTGAACTCAAAACTCATTTATTCAGTTTAGGCTCTGATGAACGTCGAAATTTACAACTGCCTCTACCACCGGTTCGGAATACTTACATTTAAACTGAGAAGGCTCTAGCAAGAAATTCAGCAAGGCTTCTTTTATGGATATTTCTTTTGAATTAGGTACCTATTCAGAATCAAACTTTCGATTAGAATATCTTAAGATTTTAGTAAACCAATCCCTCGATCCCATTAAAACTCTATTATTAATGTTGTTAGTATCTTCTTGAATAAAACCATCAGTAGGTATTATTTACCGCCGGCCGTATCCTCATATCGAAGTGACAAGATTGATTAAAAAATTAAAGTTTTGAATGTTAAATCTTAGCATATGAGTAATTATTTCGTTCTTACTTTAATTTATTTATTTTGCGAGTAAGTAGTTTTATTTCTACTGCAGTATTAAAATCACCAGTTTTTTTCTTTGGATACCTCTTAAGGTTTTCATCAAATTTACAAATAATCTTTTTCTAATGCTTTGGGCATTTAAAATACTCGTATGTAAACAGTATTATTAAAATGATATGCTTTATGGATGAAAATAAATATATTTAAAACAAATATTATAGAATTTGGATTGCAAATATTAGTTTAATAGCCGGAAATTATTATCATGTTTATGTGGATGACATAATTAGCGTTCCTAATCATTTATTATGACCCATTCAATGACCGCAATTTTATAAAAAAAAATCACTCACCTCCAGGAAACCTATGAGGAAATATCCTCCCATGCCTATTTATGAGCCATGGGTACAGTTGATAGGATTCCCGTGGAACAGGTGCGGCGGGGTGAGGCTGATGGTGGGGTGGAAGAGGACCACCAAACCCTTGCTGTTGATGAGCAAGCGCTGCAGCCAACGCTGCTCCTTGGAAATGAGCCAGGAACTGATGATGATGACTCTGAGCGTCCAAGTAAGGTAGCCTCTTCAACTCGGGGGAAGGAAACACTGCCGGTAGTGCACTCGGTCTCAACAGTGGCCGTGGCGATGGACTTCTCGGAGATGCAACCGGTGATGGAGACCCCGGACTCGCAAGCGGCGGCGACGCGTGCTTCGGCCTTTCAGAACCACCAACTATACTGTCTATACTGAATCCTATCTTTGGCTTCGATGGCACCGCCACCACAGGGGTCGGTGCAAGAGGCATCATGCTTTTACACACAACGGGTCCGACACAAAATAATCACCAAATTTCAAAAGCACATGTCACACAGAGCACAATCCATTTTCGTGACGCGAACGCGCGATACGAACGCCAAGGCGGCGCGCGGCCGAATGAGCCCTCCGCACTCACTCAACGCCCGTCCAACAGGAAAAAAATAACGAATATGGTCTCCTAGGCTCTCATTGGTCGGTATTTTCTAATGGGTGTCACCAGATCTCTGAGCTGCACTCTTTATTTGAAAATCTGCTTCACGATTGGCGGATGGGTGTGTGGAGGTGTAATTTGAATTTCGAACGCTTTCCCAGTGGGCGGTTTGCGTTAAGAGCTTGTGATTTAACCAGCCGTATGGCGTATTACATCAGATTTGTCGGGTAAGTTGGCCGAGTGGGGCTTTTGAATTTTGTTGGTTACGATTCAATTAAGGCGTCGATTGGGTGGGTTAGTGGAGCCCGGCTTGTTCGTTTTGGGATAGTTTTGGTCGCGCTGGCGCTCGCTCGCATCGGTCTGCCTCCGCACACGGTGTAATACTTTTTAATTAACTCAAATGCTTTATTAGCTTAATGTATCGAGATAAAGGTACACTTTTCAGCGGTTCCCAGCTCGCAAAATAATTGATTCTGCACAAAACGTCGCGCTTTTACCGCCAGTGTGCAATTATTTTTTTATCGATAATAAAATAATATGTTGCCGGTCGCCGCAAGATTGTTTTCGTATGTTGAATTAAATTTTAATGAAACACGATAAAGTTTGAATTTCACGCAAATTTTACGCCATTATAAACTAAACAGTGTTTGGTAAATAGTTTGATTTTTTAATTAAAATTGTTATGGTTTATGATAGGTTACGTTGTTGTGATTGATTTTTGTTTTAATAAAATATTGGTTTCGTACCTATTAAACTTCAATTTTCTAATCTACCTACTATAGAAATAGGTTATAGTTTGTGGACACTCAAAAAACGTTCATAAAGCCGGCTCTATCAACTTTATCACTCAATAGAATTTATTTTTCAACAGACACTATTTTTTTTATATTAGCTGACACTGATTCCTACATCAGTCAGGTTTATGAAATGCCCATAACTATTAGGTATGTGAATGGTAAGTAATAACCGATTGCTAAGAGTAGTCATGCAATTATTAGGTAAGTAAATTAAAAATATAGCAAACGGTAAAAACGAGAATTTTTTGATAGGTAGATAGGTAAGTACATATAAGAATTACCTACAATACAAGTTTCCGCCGCGCGGTTTCACCCACGTTCCCGAGATAAAAAGTAGGTAGGTACTTATATGTTATTCCAGGGTATGATCGTGACAATTTTCAAACAAATGTTGAAGTCAAATTGTTTAACACCCTCAGCGCCAGACCCTAAGTTAGGTACCTAAAATTACCGATTCCCAGACCATTTAAGTACATCGGAAAAATGCGACAGGCCAGGGCTTTCATTTTTGTGTAATAAGTACTTAGATGTATAGAACACGTGTTCCTAAAGGATACACGGCGCGTTTACTAAATAGAAAGATGTACTACTTTTGAATACACAGTGTTCCAGACACTGTGTGACAAAAAGATACAGATGGCGCCAAAGGTGTTAAGGTAGGACCAACCTAAGTCAGGCGGTAGAAAGACCTTCGAGGAATGTCCCGCGGCTCCGCCGGCAAAAGGCGAGAGAAGGAACACCCCAGGGTTTTAGTCAGTAAGAGTCTGACATAACCCGGTCACTCCCCCCGGAGCTCGGAGTTCGGCCGGGTATCCATGAGGGTCACAAAAAAAAAGGACCAACCTAAGTGCCTCCTATATACCTACCTTCTTGCAGCCTAATTAACTCAAGCAAATCTTAAAACGATGATGGCTCGATAGTAGTGACGTCGAATGCCGTGGCGATTGCGGGTTCTAATTCTACAATAACCTTTAGCTTTCGATGGAGGAAAACATCGTGAGGAAACCATAGCATGGTGTTAAGGTAATTTGTAGTAGGTACCAGCTTGGCTTGGCAGGCTACTACGTACTTATACTAACCCTCAAGTTGGAAATCAGTCGTCAAGCACCTACCGGTGACTTACAGCTGCGCTTGAAAGACAGTTTCCTTTTAGGCTTTATATTAAGTATAGAACCTTCGGCTACATCATCACTGACCACAGTTAAGATACCTATATATTAGCTAAAGAAGAAAAGGATATGGCTTGGTAGGTACCTTACTTACAGATCAGACGGGCTATCGCGTATCTTAGGTATCCAGTCTGGCGTCGCTGTCCGAATTTGGCCCAACAATTTTGTTGGCATATGGCTTTTGTTTATAACAAGTAGTTTCCGTTACGCTTTTATTATTTTTAAATGTTATTTAAATTTCAACCTTGACAGGAAAATATAAGATTTATAATAATAAAGTTTTTAAAGTCAATAAGGACAAGATTCGCCTGCATAAGAGATGCTTTTCACGACTTTCCTAGATTTTCATTTTATTTTACAGCGCCGGCAGACTGGTTATGGTGGTAATCGTAATGTACATCATTATTGATTTCATCCAATGATACGCTACGATGAATATCATTTAGTAGGCGTGATGTACCCTCATTAAATGATTTTCGATAATGGTTCTATACTTAATATAAAGCCTAAAAGGAAACTGTCTTTCAAGCGCAGCTGTAAGTCACCGGTAGGTGCTTGACGACTGATTTCCAACTTGAGGGTTAGTATAAGTACGTAGTAGCCTGCCAAGCCAAGCTGGTACCTACTACAAATTACCTTAACACCATGCTATGGTTTCCTCACGATGTTTTCATTACGATTATCACCAAAGATACGCGGTAGAGTTCCTGGATGAAGACACAATAAATACCGGGTGATTTTGAAATGGCATTGATTGAAATGAAAATATACTTGGTGCACCATATAAATAAATAGAATAGAATAGAATAGAATATTCTTTATTGTACACCTTAAACAAGTGATAAATACCTACACAAGAAACAACAAACAACGTTAAAAATATATAAATAGGTACAACACAGGCGGCGTTATCACTTATGCGATCTCTTCCAGACAACCTTAGGGTAACTGGAAAAAATAGTGGCAGGTGATTGAAAAAATATTTTTGAGTGGAAAACAAACAGTAAAATATATTCATACAAACAAAAAAATATCAATAGGTACATTAGTTTAGCGTTAAAATACGCTGCAATGTAGGTCAAACTGAGTACTTGGGTGCTATTCTGTAAAGCAATATCACAAGCTCGACGACGAATTCGACGCTGTCACTGTATTCTGTCTCTATCGTTTACTAAGCTATCACGTGAGAAGTCCGTTGTACGCGGCAGCGTTGCGCGAGCTCGTCGACGAATGAAACGTTAGAGAATAGCATAAGTAGCTTATCTATTAGATTACCTACTCTACTCGAGTAATAGCTATTTTACGTTTCTGTTATCGCTAAACTTTTAATTCAATATCTTTATTAATCAGAGAATACATAAGTTAACTTAACTTATGCTACAATTTGTATCGTAGGGATGTGTACAAATGTGTTCTAGCATCTAAACTAGGCCGAGTCTGTATCTTAGATTCTAGTTTCTTCCTAGGACATTACAAATAACGATTGCTTTTTTTATCACAAAACAATATATATCTATATCTATATATATAAAAGAAAGTCGTGTTAGTTACTCCACTTATAACTCAAGAACGGCTGAACCGATTTAGCTGAAAATTGGCAGGGAGGTAGTTTAGAGCCAGGAGAAGGACATAGGATAAGTAGGTAGGGGTAGGTAGGGTAGGTAGGGTAGGTAGTTAGGTAGTTAGGTAGGGGTAGGTAGTTAGGTAGGGGTAGGTAGTTAGGTAGGGGTAGGTAGATAGGTAGGGGTTGGTAGATAGGTAGGGGTAGGTAGAGGTAGGTAGGGTAGGTAGGTAGGGTAGGTAGGTAAGGTAGGTAGGGGTAGGTAGTGGCAGGTAGAGGTAGATAGGAGTAGGTAGGGATAGGTTTGTAGGTCCCAGTTTTATTTTTGTTCTCAGGGCAGGACAACGTCTGCCGGGTCAGCTAGTATATATATATAAGCGAGGGTAGATAGTTGCATATTTGTCATAACTTCATAATGTGCTCAGGCACCTGATAGGTATAACAGGCAGGGATGGTCCAGAGGGGGCATGCTTGCCCTAGCCGCGATGCATTTGGTGTATGAATTTTTTGTGAAGAAAGTAATCAAATGTAATTCCCATCCTGAGATAGATGTATCAAATATTATCACCCGACTTGCCAATAAAAATAGAAATCTTCCATTTGTTTGTCTTATAATGTGTGCAAATTTACTGGACATATTTTATTATTAGTGACCCCTTGCAAAATTTCATGTTGCGACCGCGCCTGGGTCTATAGGGTAAGGTTGCTTAAGTCCCGCGATATCTTGTCTGATAATGAGGAATAACAAAAAAAAAATCTAATTAGTCCGTCAGTTAGATTATCAAAAAATATTGGATACGTATTTTTTATTTTATCAAATTAATAAGAAATTACAAAGATAAGTCCCATCAAAGTGCAGGATTGGGGCTTGTGACGTCATTGTACAACTACTTTTTAGTACACTTTTTGCAGACCGGAAAATTTTAACGCACTGTATCTTCGTTATTTTTGGTTTTCGGATAAAAATAAAAGATACGTATCCAATATTTTTTGATAATCTAAGTGACGGACTAATTAGATTTTTGTGTTGTTATTCCTCATTATAAATGAGTACCTGCATCATCTAGTGTCATCTGAGTATATAATAGGCTAGATGACACTGTCAAAAATAAATGACCAAACACTAACCAATGCATAAAACATCTGAAAACACGCGGAAACATCAAAGATGTTGTACATTTAATGCTTTCTATGATTTTTAATTACCAGTAGAACCACTAAGAGTAGATCATTTGATGCTGTGAAACTATGACGTCATAGCTTAGTATTTCATACAATATTCCATGTAACCGATCGTTTTGACATTTATTAAAAAGTTGCTGATTTGATATGCCAGGAAACTACCCTATTGAACTATTTAGTAGACCAAGCAAACGTAGACAAGTGGATGGCCGGCCGGCTTCATTTATCTTCATTATCGGCCAGGCATATTCAATATCAAAATCTAATTTATTCAGTTTAGGCCCTGGTAAGGCACTTATGAACATCGATAGTTACAATCATTACAATAGACTCTACTACCGGTTCCACATACACTTGAACTGAGAAGACTCCGGCAAGAAACTCAGCAAGGCTTCATTTTTTTTGTGGATCTTTCTTTTTTAAATTTATGTAATTACAGTTCCTGTTCCAAATATATATAAAGTTCATGAAATTGTCACTTGTGGAGGGGGCTGCAAGTGCAGAGAGAAGCTACTACAACCATGTATTCTTGTCTTCAACGTAATGAGCCACCTTATTGTAGGCCTTGTCGATTAATTTATGTTTAACATACTCTTTTAATTTATTATAAGACATCTTAGTTACTTCATATGGGATTTTATTATAAAAGCAAATGCAGTTCCCGAGAAAAGACTTATTGACTTTCGGTAGTCTGAATCTAGGAGTAACAATTTTATCTTTATTTCTTGTATTTAGGTTATGGCGCCTACTGTTTGTGTCAAATAGATTTATTTTACGACATTCAAACAGTAGATCTTTTTTTAGTTATGACAGTGGACTTAAATAATAAAATCTTATGTAATATTTCATTAAATAATAATAAAATCTTTTGTTTTAAATTGGAAGACCCTGTAAATAAAATAATTAAATTTGTGATGGGTATCTGCGTTTAATTTCAACAAAATTCTAAGTACCTACTTATTAAGATTTTATTATGTAGTTAGGTATGTATTATTTACTTAATACCTACCTATTTAGGTTTGACATATACGACTATTTCATGAAAATGTTACTAATATACCTTGGAGGAATATGTTGATGATTTCTTTTGTTATTAATCAGTAAATATACTACCATTCTTGTCGCAAATAACATGTTGATAACTTACGACCTATAACTGAGCTGCAATTTGCAAAAAACGTGATAAAATTTGAATTTCGCGCTCCAACCGAAGGCTCACCCTTAACAATTAGTCACTAATAATAAAAAAAAGATGTTAACGTTGATTTTGGACTGTAGGTACCTACCTATTTGAAATGTTTTATTTTTTAGTTTAGTTTTAGTGTTCTCTGGTTATTAAGAGGAGGCTCGCCCTGAATGACTCCGTCCATTACTTACTAAACTGACGGAGACAAGCGAAACAGGAGAGACGCAAATTTAGTAAAACGTAAAGTAGACGGATTTATGTTATTTAAAAGATTACGAAGCCTTTCTTAAAAAATAAGAAAACTATTCCCTTTCTAATGGATTTCAAATGTAACTTTTCTTTATTTGGATGGTCCAAATAAGAGAAAAATGCATTTTTAGTTTTAAAAAGGGGCATATTCACGATTTTTTTCTGACGTTAGGAACTAATGAAAAATCCCAATTTTTTAAAAACTATTCCCAGCTTACTTATTCTCTAGTTTAAACATATTTTTTTCCAAATCTCTTGGAACAAAGTATACTACAGAAACAACGTATTTTAGAATCATCATTTCTCGTATAGCATCGCCTTAAGTATTGATCTATATAGTTTTGTTATATTGTGTTCAATAGAGTTATTTTCTAGGTACGACTAAGGCTATATGTGGTACGGAATTAGGTGACTAGGCACCTTAAATAAATAATTATAAAACTCTACCACTTCATTACACTATTTCCTAACAAGATTATCTATGATACCATCGATATTATCACGCCTCGGCCAAAGGCAACGGCCAGAATCGTGAGTTAATTTGAATAACTGAACACCGTGCTTTGTTACCTTGCCTATCTAATTTGAGCCTAGCTTTGTATCTAGACACATTATTTAAGTGCCTAGACTGTAAACAGAGCTCTAAAGTGAATATATGTTATGGTTAGTTCTCACGATTTCGTATTGATTCAATTGGTAGGTAAGCAAGTAGCTTAGGATCGGTTGCTCGTACATTTTAGTTAAAGTTATAGTCAAAGTTAACTTAACTATTACCATGCTATGTCGATTATGGTTACGGTTAAAAATTTAGTTAAAGTGACACGAGCAACCCAGTTTGCTTTCTTTCGGCGGTTAAAGTTAATTATAACCTTACTATGACCGCGCTTCATGCAACCGTACCCTTAGGTACCTAACTCTATTTTCATAGATTGAAACCTTTTTAGGTTAAAAGCAAGTATTAAATAAATAAACCCCGCAGCTGGGTTACCTAATCACAGATTATTAAATAGTAGGTGCTAAAGTACAGATAGGAATCGAAGGAACAAATCCATGGAACGCTTATACGCTTGACACACGTCAAATTACTTATTTTTGTCATTACAATTAAAACTCTTTATCATTGAAATAGATAATATAATACTATAATCACTTGAGATATTGTAGCGATCCACCGACTTGTATGGCCGATTCCATAGCGTGCTCTATGTAGATATTAGAGATTTTTCTTCAATTCTAACAGGGTAGTTTCCTGACATATCAAATCAGCAACTTTTTAATAAATGTCAAAACGATACATACCTAGATTCACAGCATCAAATGATCTACTCTTAGTGGTTATACTGGTAATTAAAAATCATAAAAATCATTAAATGTAGGTAGAACATATTTGATGTTCATCATCATCATATCAGCCGAAAGACGTCCACTGCTGGACAAAGGCCTCCCCCAACGATCTCCACGATGGCCGGTCTTGCGCTATCCGCATCCAGCGGTTTCCCGCGACCCTAACAAGATCGTCGGTCCACCTTGTGGGGGGCCTGCCCCCCTGCGTCTTCCGGTTCGTGGTCGCCACTTGAGAACCTTTCTGCCCCAGCGGCCGTCGGTTCTACGAGCGATGTTCCCCGCCCACTGCCACTTAAGTTTGGCAATTCTTCGGGCTATGTCGGTAACTTTGGTTCGCCTGCGGATCTCATCATTTCTGATCCGATCTCTCAGGGAAACTCCGAGCATAGCTCTCTCCATTGCTCTTTGGGTGACCTTGAGCCTCCGTAAGTCATCACTGGCAACACACACTGGTCGAATATTTTCCGCGACTCGAGACACTGCGGTAAGTATTTGAGACGAGAAGATATTACGTAGCTTCCCGAACGCTGCCCAGCCGAGTTGGATTCGACGATTGACCTCTTTCTCGAAGTTGGACCTACCTAGTTGGATGGTCTGTCCTAGGTGCCTACCTTTACTCGAGTGGGTGCAACATAGACGTTCGACATGATTTTCGTCTTATCCATTTGATGTTGCCACGTGTTTTTAGATGTTTTATGCATTGATTAGTGTTTGATCATTTATTTTTGACAGTGTCAACTAGCCTATTATCAACCTTCGGTGTCGCGAGTCAAACTTGCAACTGTCCGGTTTTTTTTTTAATACAAAAAGCAGGCACATTGATACCTGTGGTGGGTCCCAAACCGAATGTAATGGAGTTTAAAACAATGTATTACTGAAATAAAACTGTAGCTAAGAGTTTAATGGATCGTGAATTTCGATCCCAGCCGTTTATCGATAAAATAGTGATGGGGTAGATTTTTAGGGTCATCAACCTACTTTAAAAATAATCTGAATACTTAAATCAGTGATTAATAGTATGTAAAAGGTAATGTAAAGCTAAACTTAAATGTAGTACCTAAATTTTAATTATAGAGTCTCTCTCAATTATAATGAAAATATGAATCAAGCTATGTTTTATGAAAGAATCATTATTTTCCACGAGCACAAGATTATTTATTTTAAATTTTATATTTTGCAATGGCTGACTAACGTTGCAATTTATCGATACCCGCACCTCTCTAGCGGAATCAATCATAAAAGTGTCGTTATGAAACAATGGCGGCGGGTGGGCGACGCGGGCGGTCGCCACATTAGCCACCATTACATTGCCTTGCCTCCCGATACACTTACTATAGCCATTAATTAGTTATCGATAAAATTATAATATTAATTAAAATTCCCACCCTTTACTAATTGCAAGGAACATCTTAGATTGATTAGTTTTAATAACATATCGATTATTTATTATAATCTATCGTAGGTTATACTTCATCATTTTGCATGAATTTATATGAATAAAGAACTCAACACTACGTAATTTATTAAAAGTAAATTATACCAAAGCTGTAAACCAAATTGTGTTTTATTAAAGTAAGTACATAGTGCTATTTATATGTAGGTATTTATTCTATTGGTTTAAATGTAAAAACATCATTAAAACTAAAGGAATAAGTAGGTAATAGCAATTTAGTTAATTTAATTAATCTATTATCCTGCTATCAGCTTGGAACATACCTAAATGAATAACGAGGAATTCAAGAAAAAATAAATTAATAAAGTAAACCAAGTAAGTAGGTAGGTAACATCTCTTTTTTTAACAATTAATGTAAAATATTTAGGTACCTACATTTAGTTTTCCTTTTCTCTATTGGTTATCGACTCTTTGAGCAATCAGGTTTGCCTATTGCCATTTTACCTTAGATATATTATATTTACCTTATACCTTTGGTAACTTTTTATCTATATAAAACTATTAAGTCGCAAATCCTTTGCACTTAATCGTTCCATCGCAGCTAAAAAACACCAAAGTTTAATTCTTTAAAAAAATAAATGTCACATTGGAACCAAATAGCTTATCTTAATAGTTCTAAAAACAAAGGGCGCAGACAACATTAACCTTTAAGGACCTTGTGTCGTGTACGGGGTTCTAATTACCAAGTTATCATTCACGCCACTCTGATAAAATGTAAACGGCTTTATTTTATTCGGCCCGTGCTTGTTGACAGTAAAAAAAATATAAGTAGGTATCAAAGAGAATAGTGTCGGGAAACGGGATAAAATTCGATGTCGATGAAATTCAAAAATCGAACGAGCCCCGGCGGTCCGGCCATTTTGTTAAACATGGCATTTACGAGCGGGAGCGCGCCGCGCGCTGCACTTAATGCCTCTGAGATTAATTTAATATTTTGTAATTGCTCGTTTTTACTTCCGTTCATGTTTATAATGAGAAAATGTTATGATTTCGTTTGTTATGTTATGATTAACAGGCGTGGTGGATGTAATACCGTTCGTGTAGGTACCTAGGTATATACCTACTTATGCATTCGGAACTGTACGAACGAATATAACATTATTACTAATATAATTAAACAGGTACCTAACTGCTTAATTATTTTTAGTGTCGATAAAGTCAAAAGATACAGTAGGTATGTATCTTAATCAAATACTGTTCACCCACGTTCCCGGGATTTTTATTTTATTTTTTGAAAGGACTAAAGTTGGTAGCCTCTGAAGGCTGCTCCAACCTTACCGGACAATCGGCGAGCGCAGAGAGCTCTCAGCCGGGTAACATTTAGGTAACCACGCCTGAGGGCACCCCCGAGTGGGGTTCGAACCTCGGCTCAGGGCGTTACCGGGGGAAGGGGAGGACTTTGTTACGAGTTACGACTAATTGGGGGCGGTCGGATTACTAATGGCAGCTCGGGCCGCTTGAACGGGACGAGACTGAGTGGGACGTCGCGGCGGTCCTCGCCGTCGAGGACGGTAGCGTAATCGGTTTTGTAACGTTCCCGGGAGTTCAGCGACTTAGCTGTGAAAAATAAACATATAGTTATTATTACTAGTTATTTTCGCATTTATAATATTGTGTTGTGTATCTTATCTATGCATTTTAAACTGTTTTTTTTTTTTTAAAGGGCGTGAAGGTGTTAGCCAGATGTGGCTATAACACCCTTACGCGGACAAATTTTAAATTGCATATTTTTGAAGTTTATGTACTTAATCTGACGTTTTGGTAGTCTTGGGACCAACTTAAGGTGAATCGGCCGAGAAGCCCGCGAAATAAAATTTTTTTTTTTAGATTTTTTTCAAATTACAGCTCAGTAATAGGTTGTATATTTGTAAAAATCTAATTTGCGCCTCATTAATTACTGTAAGTATACATTATGCTTTTTAAACTATTCAGATCCATACATTGGTTCCTTTTCGATAAATAACGCGCAGGAACCAATGTACAGTTTTATAATATTTTGAATGCAAAATTAATACATAGATAGATCTATAGCTATATCTTAGTGTCGCTAATCACATTTTGACAAATAAATTACCTATTACTAAGCTGCAATTTGAAAAAAACATAAAAAAAAAATAATTTCGCGGGCTTTTTGGCACATCCCCCTTAATTTTAGGTAGGTGTTAAGACTATTAACATTTAGGTATCAGTAAAATACATAGCTATTTCTTTCCATCAAATTATTAAATTAAACAATATAAATTAATGTAAAATCCTATAAGTATCTGTTCAAACTGACGAATTGTGAAAAATAAGTAATTGGTGTTTTTGATAATAAGTATAGGTGTTGTCATGTAACTAACGCCATCTCTTGTTAGTTTATGGTAAGTGTCGATCGATACTGCAGCGTCTCAGTTTTGGATTATCAAGACGTTTGCCTGTCCTGTAGCCTGTAGTAAAGTATATCAACAATAATCAGGTGTGTTCACCAATCCACATCTATAAACGTAACCTAATTTGTGACTTCATATCTTTCGCTTAAGGTTTTGCTTTGGTAGGTATAGGTACCTACTTTTTTTCATGCGTACAAAAATTATTCGTTCAAAAATATAAGGGTGAAGTGATGAAAAAAGTTATGCTTCCATTTGGAATAGGAAAAGGATCTTATGGAACACAAAGCCTCATTAAAACCCACTCGTACCTCGAGGCCGCACATAAATAACCGTCCGAACAAACATCCCCTCAACTTATTTTTGTTTGTTAATTCCTTTAATTACTCTCGAACTCTCGAAACCGTCAATTATGGCTGCCACAATATCGAGTTCTAACTACTTATTCTTAATTACTTATAACAGAGACGTAACTCATACGCTGAAAGTAGATATTTAGTGGACTTATCTCTAAACTAGGGACGTTGATGTATTACTGCGTGAAACGGAGCGTATTTGTTTTTTTTTATAATCGCCGCCGCCGGCCCTGCTATGCTATTCTCTAAGAGACGATTTCATGGCTGTACGCAGCGACGAGCTCGTCGTCGAGACAGCCTTACGAACGGCCAAGAGCGCATCGCTGTTTCAAATGGTATTCACTACGCGTATGAGCTCGTCGACGAACTCGAGGCTGTGCCTACTCGTCATCTTTTTCGTAGACGAGTTAGTGCGTGGACCAAATTTCTTTACAACATAATCGATTTATCTCGACTAAGAGTTATAAGGGTTAAAAAAATATAAAATAAGTCTATTCTTATGTATTTTAGGGAATTTAGTGAAATTACAATTTATAAATATTTTTTTCTAGAGCATTTACATTTTTATTGACAAATTTTAAGGCTGAATGACGATTCATTTGCCGATGCTTGTGATTTGTTATGTAAACAAAACCACTTGACATTTTTTAAGTTCTTCGTTCAAGTGGAGTAAGTTTTAAAACTTTTAGACGCTTTTATTTGTTAAAGTATACCTAGTGGAGGATTGAGTTAAATTATTGTACTAAGTTTAAAATATTACCTCTATTTGAAAGTTAGTTTGTGACTTGAAAAAGGAATCAAAACGTAAGTATTATGTATGGTTTAATAATATCTCATTTATATGCATTTTATGTTACTGTTATTCGTGGGATAGTAAGTATATTAATTTATTGTATGGTTATATTATTTATTTATTTAATCAATTAGGTGTATTTGTTTTATTAACACCTACACTGTATTTTAGCATGTCAAGAAGCGCGGTCCCATCCCAAGCCCAAGTGGAGATGCTTGTAGATTGCTTGGAAGACAGACGTTGGCATTTTCTTGCGACAGGGCATGCCCGGACAGGAAATGCCCGAGTTCGGACACGAGTAGCTTGGCAAGAAATAGCCGTCAAGCTAAATAGTGAAGGGAGTGGCTGCATCAAAAGTTGGCAGCAATGGGCAAAGGTTTATTGACTTCATCTCTTTCATTTTGGTATATTCAGCGTTGCGGCACGCATATAATAACTATTTTGTTTGCCCGATTTTATTAAGTTATCACTGGAGTATAGGCCTCACTTTGTTTATGCCACTTTACTTAGTCCTATGCCAATTGCATGCTCACAATAGGTAAATTTTAAACAATCAGTAATTTGCTTTGTTATAAATGAAAAAAATTTATTACAGTATTGGAAAGATAAAAAAGCAGCTGTAAAGAGAAAAGTTAGTAGCATACGGATAGCTAGGCAAGCAACTGGTGGTGGTGCAGCCGACGACATTTTTCTCTCTACAATAGAAGAAAAAATAATGGCAATAATGGGTGGAGAAGGCTTTGCTATCGGTGATAGGGAACTAGAAGTTAACCCATTCCATGTACATATGATTTTTTCAGTTTTTTGCTTGTTTTAAGTTTATTTTATTTGTACAAATTAGTAACTTATGTAATATTTATAAAGTTAAATGTACATAAATACATAAGCTATTTATTAAAAGTATGTATATTTTCCTAAATCATAATTTATTTTTGATATATTTTTAGCCACCTGCTAATGAACCTGAGGCATCATTAAACATTAATGTAACTTCTGATGTACCACAAAGTACATCTGAAGCAGAAGAAGTCATACATTTGGTATGTATAGTATAATGATACAAAACCACATATTTTAGTTTTAAAAGAGATATTAAGTCTTGGCATTTGTTTACAGAGCCTACAAAATGTTACAGAGGTGGAAAATGAAGCACATGGCTCAGAAAGTATTTTACAGGTATACCATTATTTAAAAATATATCTACTTATTAGACATGAAAAAAAAATCCAATATTATGTATACTTGTTTAATTCTTCATAATTATTTTTGAAGGGTTATGTGCAATCACTAGCAGTGGAACCTGGTACTGCTGGCATGCTCCAGACTGAGCAGTCCACACCTTCAATACCAGTAAGTAGACAAACAAATAATAACATAACATATATTTAAGAAAATAAAATATTTATATTAATTGCAGGATGTACAACCAGGCCCATCTTGGCTAAGAGATATCCCAATAGAAAACGAGCCAGATGCTGAACAATTGGTAAGGTTCAAAATAGATTAGCAATATTTAAGTTACTAATTCACAGAATATATTATAATTAATTAAATTAAAAAAATATTGAATTACAGATTGAGGCTAGAACACCACCAACTACAGTTCCTCATAGGAGCAGTGCCCAAACTACCTCTTGTATGTAACTGACTAGACTCAATAGATTGATTAGTGTGATGTATTTAATGGTATGCACTTTTGATTTCGAGGCTGAGTTGTTTAATTACTCTGTTTCATCAGCAGCAAGTCTGATTCAAAATGCTATACACTTCTTTATACCAATGCTGTTTTTGGGTGGCATTTGAATAATAATAATATTTTTGTATTTATATAGCACCTCGTCGGCGTCGTTTGCTTACGACACGACGACGTCTCCTTCAGCGCTCGCCTCCATCACAAAGACAATCACAATTGGCCAGTCTCACCGAACGTTTTATAGCTATTGAAGAAGGACGTTTGGAAAATGAGAAGGTTTTTGAAGAGAAGCGATTGGAAAATCAAAGGCTCCTGATTGAAAACCAGAAAAGGATGTTTGATATTTTTATGGAGATAAGTCGGTCATGGTCAAGGCAGACCCAAGCTTTGCAAGATTTATGTGCATCCACCAGGGCACTGGTGGAGAATGCCAATAGAAATTAGTTCTATTATTCAGAAATTTCATCGCGATCGGTTCAAACTACGACCTCCATAACAGCCAAATTTCATCACAACCGGTTCAGTGGTTTAGGAGTGAAAAAGTAACAAACAAACAAACTCTTTCACATTTATTATATTAGTTAAGATTTGATTATCAATTTGTTTTTATTGTTATGTTATATTATTTTATCAATGTGTTACTTATTACTACCCTGCATCCCACACTGGGGTTATTTGTGTCGTTTTACTTACACAAATTGAGTACTTAAGAAAATGTGAATTATAAAAATTATGAGGAAAATACACATATTTTATTTCCCATTATAATTTATTCTTTTACAATTCCATTTTTTAAAGGAGCATTCCAAATTCTGCCTTTCCAGACACATAAAATAGATAGTACATTAAATTTAAACAAAATATTATATCAAATTATAATACCATGCAAACAAAATTCTAAAAAAGATTACAAAGGTCAAGTGACAGTGATAATAATTATAATATATTTTCTACATTTTAAATTTCTTCTTAATATTTTAGGTCAAATCAATAAATAATTAAAAGATGTGTCAAAGTTAATGTCATCATTATCATCTTACAATTAGAACTTATTAATTAAATTATTTAAAAATATTTGTGTATAGGTACTATAAAAACAGTCAACTAACAGTTTTCTAAATTTATGTATTGGCCAAATATATTTTTAGTCAAATGGTAAGTTTTACAAAAAAAATACTTCAGACAAAAGTTGAAGAACATGCAATTTTATTATCTACAATTTTTTTTATTAAAATCAACATTTATATATAAAATGAGAAACTAATCTAAAATCATTATATATGACGTGCTCGCCATAATTGATTTGCCAAATCTCGCCTACTTATTTGCCCACTCATTAAATCATTATGTTGAGTCGGCTGTTGTGTCAGAGTTCCAAGTAACCTAGTTTCTTCAGCTATTTCGTTTGGATTTAATTTGGGAGCTGGTAGCCCTGCTCGATTACACATATTGTGTAAAACACAGCAGGCTATCACAATTTTTCCCACCATATTAGGATCATAGTGCATTACTCTGTGCACTAATAGACATCTGAACCGCCCTTTTAAAATTCCAATTGTCCTTTCCACACTGTTCCGAGCACTGCTGTGTAAATCATTATAATGGCTCTCTCGAGACCCTTCTTCTGGGTTATTGAAAGGAGTCATTAGATATGACCTTTGAGCATATCCTGAGTCACCTGAAATTAATAAAGAATCTGGATGTAAGTTTATTCCTGGCATATAAATTAGTTAATAATGATAATGTTATTACCAAGTAAGTATACTATTTCTCCATTGTTATTAAGGTTTTCTAAATGCACCTTTATTTTTGAGTTAGAAAAGACAAAACTATCATGTGTTGCACCCCCAAAAGTCACATCCACATGTAAGATGTTAAGATCAACATCATTAATCTGAAATAAGAATACATTTTTCTTTTATAATATTTATTATCTTAATAAAATTTAAAAATAATTAATAAATTATCTTTCACTTACAATAAGAACATTTCTGGCATGATAGCCTTTTCTACAATAATATCTCTCCTCATGTTGCTTGGGACGTATCATAGATACCAGGGTGCCATCAATACAACCTAACACTCCAGGAATTTTGAATTTTTCATAAAATCTAGAACAAGCATTCAAACAATAATAAATGTTTAGTTATGAGTAATATTAGTTTAAAACATATAAGCTAACTATAATAAGCTAAGATAACTTAATACTTTAACATTTACCTTTCCTTAAGAACCTGCCGTTCATTATGATTTTGAGGAAATCTAATATATTTGTTGACTATGTTGATATTATTTAGAGCATCAACAACCTGGTGGATGGCTCTACAAGCAGAAGACTGAGACACATATGTGTCTATATTTTTGGCAATGATTTTTTGGTAGCTTCCATTAGCCAAAAATGATAGAGTGCATAATAACTGAAACATTACGAATTTCATAAAATCTTTTTATGGTGTCATAAAACTTAATGAATAAAGAGATCAAGCTGTAAACAAACCTTCAGTCTAGTAGTTAAACCACCGGCACGAATTCGCGGAGGCATATAAGGAGATATATCCCTCTCCAATATATTAATTAAATCCTCAGAAAGCCTGTAAATATGGATAAAATCTACATCCCGGGATATAGTTCGAAAATTTCTTAATTGTTTTGCTTGTCTTGTTTTCATTAAATCGTCACTTTTCTTAGCTTCTTCCAACAAATAGAGCCTTGTAATCATTCGCGCTGCCATTTTTTATAAATAGTTTACGTAGTTTACAAAACAAACACTATTAATTAGAGTAAGATAACAGTTATTGTCACAACACTTGCGAAGATTCAGCTCAAATAATGTAGCTTTTAGATTTGACAGATAAAAGCGTGGCTGTGGGCGAGGCTGTCGGCGTCTTCGACGCTGTTTTTTCTAAAGGAATACCAAAATGTATGAAGAAATGTCAATTTGCTCGCCGTCGAGTAGTTCCGACTCACGCCCGTCACAGCCTTGAGCGCTAGTGTAGCTTTCCGTAACTTAGTGAATACCAAACCGAGGTTTCGAGGCTGCAACAGCGCTGCGCGCAAGGCTGTAGCCTTAGAGAATAGCACTGCTGACCGCGGCCGTTCAGCCGAACCATGTAATTAGGTGGTTATAAAAACTTTAGGTAATTAATTGTGTTGCTTTGTGCGCCCGATGTGCCTTAGTGTGTGTTAAATTGATATTTATTGTTGACATTTCGTGCCGTGAGCAGCGCTCGTATTTTTATTGTTGTTAATTTTCATACAATTTCTTTTTTTTTTCATTGAGATTAAATTATTGGGCTTCAGCGCTGGAATTTCGTCCGCAATTATTATTTTTTTAGAGAGTCGAGTCGAGTCTAGTAAACATTTGTTTTATCAGCTTATCTCGGTTCGGTGCTTATGATGATAATTGATAAGTAAAGTAAAAAATAATGTTCATTAGTCTGAAACAGCGCCAATTTCTTTTTGTAATTGATCATTAATTAAAAGTACGTACTAACAAGACTTGCTATCTAAGTATACGGTTGATAAATAAAGATATACCTACTCATTCTTAGTGAGGTGTCCACTGAAATAACAACGGTTTATTTATTTAAAGCCAAAGTACCTACATAATACCTACAAAAGCATAAAATTATTATTCTGAAGTAAGTAGGTAAGTACTAGTAAGTAAAAAATAATGAATGAGTGATATTGTATTTTGCTGAAGAGAGTTAGTTATTTTAAATAAATATCACGACGCCTATATACAGAGTGTATTCAATAATAGTGTAATGTTATACTTAGATATCCTTAGGTCCTTGTTGCTCAATGTTGCTATCTTCTGAGGCTGTTAATAGGTAGGTAGGTATTAGACCTACTTAATTAATGGAAGTGGTATGTAACTGTAGGTCTATATTATTATACATAGCACAGGTAATTTTGACGGTTTCGAAACATTAACGTAAGCAATTTTTTTATAGAAAAATTTATGTATCTTCCACACCTCAACTTCACACACAAAATCTTCAAGTTAATAAAAATAAAATACATCAGTCTAAACTAATTTTATTGTTATTATTTTTTAAAGCAAATCAAAACATCTATTTAAATTGAAACAATAGTAAATCACGAACTTTTATTGTATCCAATACAAAACAGTCACTAAATAGTGTGGGCATTCAAATTGCGTGCGTAGCGACCATTCAGCCACGATTAATTAGCAATTCAAACAAATTTAGCTTAATAACAACTACTAAACTTGGTCTCGATCACATTTGCTGGTAATTAATGCCTCCCTAACCATACCTAGCTCTAGGTCAGCAAACATAGCACGTTTTAAAAATGGCGGCTTATTTTCCCGCCATTTTGATTGTAGTGATGTATCGAAAATCTGATCCCTTTTGTCGATACATCATTGTTAAAGTATTTTATGTTTTCAAAAGCTACATTGTTTGTATTTTACCTCTTATTATGATATTTTACTGTAGCTCTACAATAATAATATGCTAGATATTTAGGCATAATTTGTTATGTACTAAACAGGAACAAAAAACATTCTAAATATGCGTGCTTTGTCTTATAATATTATTACCTAAAAACTAAATTACTATGATTATAAAAGAGGATTAGTAAGTGCAATGAAGAGATTATTAAAACTTATTTATTTATTTTCAGCTGGAAACGTCCTTTTGCAGATTAAAGGCCTAAATAAAGTTAATTCGTAATAATATTATATTTTATTTACTGACCATTTTAAATTTACGGAATTTTTAGATCAGTAACAGACTTTACAAATTCTGTTTTAATGTCAATGTCATAATGACAACTAACTATCGCGACTGAATGACAGCAAGCAATTTGATAATGGTAAATATACGGAAATAGAAAGAAATAACAATTTATCAATGAAATTGTTATGTTCTCGTAAAAATAATGTTTTTAAAATATACTAGTGATTCTACGTAACGTAAAAATTAATGTACAATAGTGTTAATCTGATGGGTTACAGAGTGTCTGGCTCAAAATGTCTCGCTATTTGCCTAATCTTAACCTTTATCATGGGATGCTATTTAGCGTCTTTGCCTATAAAAATAGGTAAGTTTAAAAGCAAAAGCTAATCTTCAATCTACAAAAAAAATATGTGTTCCATTTTTGAATAATTTTTCGTTATCTTTTTCGCAGAGCGGGAAGCATTACCTAAGCCAATACAACGATTAGCAACGAGAGAACTTAATAAAAAGCGTCTTGCAATACTTGTACCATTCCGAGATCGTTTTGAAGAGCTTTTAGAGTTTGTGCCACATATGTACAACTTTTTAAATAAACAGAAAATACCGTTTCATATATTTGTTGTGCAACAAAAGGACAGTAATAGGTTTAATCGCGCCTCTTTGATAAACGTTGGTTTTATTTATAGCAAAAATGATTACGATTATATAGCAATGCATGACGTAGATTTACTGCCTCTAAATGATAACTTGAAGTACAATTACCCTGCATCGGGGCCTTTTCACATATCTTCGCCAGAGACCCATCCAAAATACCACTATGAAACATTTATTGGTGGTATTTTGTTGGTAAAGAGAGAACATTATGAGTTGGTGAATGGTATGTCAAATAATTATTGGGGCTGGGGTCTTGAAGATGATGAGTTTTTTGTAAGGCTGAGAGATGCAGATCTAAAGGTAACAAGACCAAGCAATATAACTACTGGACCTGAAAATACTTTCAAGTGAGTATTCTTTGTTACAAACACATTTATTACATAGAAACATGGTAGGTCCTTGTAGTACTTGTATGGCTAGCTACCACCATGAAAATCTGTTGCCAAGTGCCTACATACCATAAATATTACATGCATTATTTATACCTATTGAATGATTTTATAATGATTACTAGCTTTCCAAACTGCAGTTTCACCAGTGATTCACTATTTTGCATTTTCAAAAATCCTTTCTTAGATAGATAGATACATCATAATAGCTATCTGTATGTCACTTCAGCCCAATCCATAGTGTGTTAATAGAACAGTCAGATAGTAGATCCTTTTTATATATTTACTTAACCTATTGACTGAAACTCTTAATTTAAAAAAAAAACACTATAAATAACACATTTTGTTTATCTACAATAAACAAAAGATTGAGACCTTATTACAAACTTGTTTTCTTTGCTTCCTCTAGTCATCACCAGAAAACTTGGTTTTGACAGACTTCAGCTAGTTTAACACTATTTCAATCAAACCTTTATTTACTAAATAGAGTTACAAATAGTTCCAAGCTAGATATAGCATATAATATAGTAGAGTTGATTTGCTCAGTACCCTGTAGGGTTAATTTTGTCACATTGGCAGCTTCATAATATGTTTCAGATGTCATTTCATCAACCTGTCAACTATCTTTTCTATCATAATTTGACAGATTTGTATGGATTTTCGTAATATAGCCCAATTTTATGCAAAACAGATATGTTAAGGAAATGTTATCCAAAATATATTATGAAGCTGCAAATATTGATCTGCATTTTGTCGCTTTGACTCAAAGTTCAATGCTAATACCCTTTATTTTTTAATTGTAGACATATCCATGACAAAACATACAGACGTCGCGACATGCGTAAGTGTTACAACCAGCGAGAGGTGACGCGGCGCCGCGACCGCCACACCGGCTTGCACGACGTATCGTACAAGCTGTGGAGCACCCACACGGTCACCATAGATGGCCTGCCCATCACCGTGCTTAATGTCGAACTCTTATGCAATAAGGAGATCACACCATGGTGCCAGTGTCCCGACCCTAGTGTGGTTAAGAAGACATGATAATTTAATTTCGTGTTTTATACAAAATTTGAGCTCCATAACTGACCTGCTGGTATAATGTGTAAGGGCCTAAAGCTGATTTCAGACCACGCTATAATATTATAGCATATAGAATATAGCTCAAAGCACGACAATATCGCGCTCCATACATTGTTATGGACACGTTCACACTGTACCACTGTACTTTATATTATTGGGTTTCTATATACTTGCTATACTTTATAGCACAGTATAGCGTCATCTGAAATGAGCTTAATACTGAAAAACCACTCATATTTATATTGTGCTGAAGCTGTAATTTGACAGTGTGATTGTATGGGATAGGGATTTTTCAAATATGGTGAAGCCTCTGGTTGCCCTGTCCATACAAAATATAATAGTAAAATTTTAAATACAGACAACCGTTTTTATTTTTTTGAGACATTTTCCGATTTGATACTAGTACGGCTCGGAAATAAATTTTCAAGCAATAATATACTTTAGATTATTTATAAAACTACTTTAAAAATCATACGAAATCTGACACGTTCTTGTGAGTGGCATTTCAGTATTTGGCTATCATATTATTCGTATATACTTACTTACCTATAGGTACCTTTATTGCCATTATTTTTTGTTTTTTTAACTTAAATTTTTCCTCAAATCATTGTATATAAGTACAGATATGTATTAAGTAATTGATGGTTGTATATTGTAATATAGATATTTCTCTATAATATTAATCAATTCAAAGACGATTTTCAAAGTTGTTTATAAATACAAAAACTTTGACGATGAAAGTCTTCCAGTGAATTATCCATAAAATTGACCTTATAATTTAAGAGTCAGTAAGGTTGTTAGCATTGTCAACCAGACACATTGGTTTGTAAAATATAACATGAGTCCTGTGATACTGTCACCAGTTACATTAAAATGAACCATATGACATTGCAATAAGGTTCATCTGAATCTACATATTCATCATCATAGATGAACTTTATTGCAAAGACATAAGGCTCATTTTCGTATCACTCTGGCTACTGTCAGTAGACAGGACTCCTTTACTTTTTTATATTTTATGTTAAAAATAGATATAACAATAATCGAAACACTAGTCTTGTAAATTTACTGTTGTATACTCACTTAATGTACCAAATATATTTTTTAAATACATAATCAGCATTGTTTAAAATCAATGGAGGATTAGTGTGAATAAGTGAATTATATTTTTTAATTATGTATAAGTTTTGTATACCTACTTTACTGTCTCAAAAACTCATTATAAGTTAGAAATCTACCTACCGATTCAAATGTACTTAAAATCTAAATCAGAGATAATATAAATCGCTTTTTCTTAGGTTTCTTGCTAGGAAACTTTCTACAAATAGTTGCTCCCTATTTTAACCTACGTCCCGGGGATAAGTAGCCTATTATAGGGACGTACAGGCTACTAGTATGTGTTCCATTTTGTCGGTTAAAGAATTTATATTAGAGGCGAATGAAATAATTCTTCCTCTAATTGAAATTCTTTGCTTTGCCCTAAATTCTAAATGGTGTTAAAATGATTCATTAATTTTTTGGAGATCAGAAAATTTTCAAGCCTCTTTTCTTATATAAAGTTCACGAGCGAATGGTCAAATCAGAGATTATTAAATAACGAATTATCGTTTAGATATTTTTTTTTTCGCTTACAAAACGTTACATTTTGTAAGTACATGGCGCCATTTTGAAGATCCGTTATCGATATACTTACTAGCCGTTCACTTGAGTTCCCCACACCGCCTATACCTATGACGACGGCCATCTCGACTCTCGAAGTCAACAGCTAGTAAAGCCAGGATATCGTCATCTATAGGACAGATTTTTGTAAATAAAACAATTTAATAAATAAAATAAACTATTTTTATTCAATATGTTGAGAAGCGTACATAATATGTTTTAAGTGGTATTATAACATTTTAAAAGCACAATAAATACAACAAGAACAGTAACACAATCATTAAAATGCCTTTTCTGTTACTTTCTGTCATTCTTAGCAATATTATATATTTGTATATTTTTATTTTGTTCATAATTAATTATAATAATATTATTCTAATCAGATAATTATTTTATTTAAGTAACATATTTAAGCATACAAGTGATTATTTTTATAAAATAAACGAACTAAGTAGACACAGAAGGTCAACAAAACAACGTTGCTACTCGTTTGCCATTCGCATCAGTACAGGTACGATTTTATATTATTAAATTTATACTGATGCTGAGTTACATGCAGTCTTCATTTACTGTAATCGTGTTTTAAACCGCCTTATTACGGATAGTTAGCTATTTAAAAAAAAAACGTGATAATCGCTTTTGGAAATGACACTGAACCTATATGAAAAACTGATTTTGACACCGTAAAGTGACACCTATGAGCGTGCTAAGGTTGAAGAAAAATCGATGCATTTTCGCTCCAAATCACTCGTACTATCGATAGTAGTATTCAGCACATACTATCGATATTATCTAGAACTGATGCCGATAGTATCGATACTATCCTCAGTATAATTGATAGTACGAGTGATTTGGGTGCCCTCATAGTATCGCGATACTATCGATAGTCATACGATTGTCCGGCAACACTAGTGCGTGCAATGTCGTTCCATCAGATCTTCTGTGTCAATATATTTTGTGCTATATAACATTAAAATATTTGAGATATCACATAAAATTGGTAGGTACCTAAACTTAAAACAACCTTCAGTATTAAATAATCAAGGAACATAATTCATAAGTATTTGCGATGTGTCGAGGCGATGTATTCATAGACTATGGAAAATTAAACTATTCTCGAAGAGCAACCTTGCTCGATCAGTGTTCGAGTAGTAGAACATAATATTTAGAAAAAAACTACATCCTTAAAAAAAATCTGGAACGAGATAAAAATTATTTTCGTAAGATAATGTCACTAGTGAGAAAGAAACAGGAGACTATGAATACAACCCCACCTGAATAATTTCACTCTTACAAGTCCTTAAAATTAAGTACATATATTATATGCATAACTATTACGTGTTATTTCATAATTTATTTAAATAAAATACCATCAAAATAAAAACAAAGCACTCGCAATGACTGCTAAATGTATATCTTTCAGTTAAAATCTATGGGAATAATTTTAATAAATACTATAAATTAACTATTTATCGAGACACAAACAAAATATTTTTTTTTCTAAAGCTGAATAATTATAGGTGTTTCGTTTAAATGCTACGGCAATAACATAAACAACGTGGCTGCGACAGATTATTTAAACGAATTACCTATATTGCAGGTTGTATAATAAATAATACACTCCAGTGCTTTGAGGACTTAAGGACCAACACTAAAATCTGGAATAGCACTATATGTGAATTATTATAGGGGTGTTCATTAACTATGTAAGGTGTTTAGGAGGGGAGGGGGGTCAAGCCGAATCCCACCCAATCTCAAGCGGGGGAGAAGAGGGGTAAAATAAATATATATTTAAATACATCCATTTTTAACGCCGTCTAGTACAGATTAACGTATTTACACTAAAAATACGCTTTTTGGGAGGGATCAACAAATTGCCTCAAGTAATGGACGCCTCCGTACAACATGTATATGATGTGCATAAACTTGAATCATAGCTTCACAAACATAAAGCTCAAAATACAAGATATCATTATACTAATTTTGGTCATGCTTCATACAAAGGAATGATAAAAAATTCATGGACATACAAAAAATGCATGCGTCAGAAATGTTAAGGCGTTTTCACGAGATTATTTAAACAAAATTACATAAACCACTGGTGCGTCGGAAACCGGGTGACAGCAAAACAGACTGTTGAGCGTCGCGCCTAAATTAAAAAGACGGAGACCACTAATATTGCTATCCTTGTCTCAACACATACACGGCTTTTTGAAACCATCGTGTGGTACGTCAAACGACGCACAAGGAATTTTGATTGCTGAGACTCGGTTTGCGACGTATATGTGGTTTTAAGACAGTAAACTTCGGCCTACCGTTTAACAGAGCCGGTTCTTGAGGAAGCAGCCATCGCGATATCAATGTTGATGTCTCTCGCACCGCGCACCTCAAAGACCGTCTAAGGTAAGCGGTAACCCTAAATTAAATTTATAATCAAGGCAAGATATAACGAAATAACTTTGCATTTTAATTCAATGATAAATATTTCAAAGAACCTATTCTTCTTAACATAATATTTTAACAAAAAATAAAACTATTAAGCACAGCTAGCTTGCCACCAAAAGCTAAGCTAAGAGGATATTAGAACGCAAACAGATGATGTTAGAAATTAGTTTTTTTTTTTTTTTTGAAAGGACTAAAGTTGGTAGCCTCTGATGGCTGCTCCAACCTTACCGGACAATCGGCGAGCGCAGAGAGCTCTCAGCCGGGTAACATTTAGGTAACCACGCCTGAGGGCACCCCCGAGTGGGGTACGAACCTCGGCTCGAAATTAGTTATTCAATGCACTAAGTTGCTCTCTAATCGTTTTGAGTTTCAATTGACTTTAAATTCTGGAATTACGGCATAGGGTTCATTTTTGATAAACACAAAACTACAGATACATGGTGTAGTTAAAACTAGCTAACTGAGTTAACTCAATCAGAATAGTATTTAATCTAATTAATCCAGTTGCGTTCTATTTTTTTATAGTGGAGCCATGATATAGCCTGCGTCCACCAGTTAGAATAACATCCGTATAACCTATTTACCTTCGAATGGATTAAATCCGTAATATATATCATATAAAATTATTTTATAAAAATATACGACCAGAAACACTGACACGATTCATTTGCTTTTCTTATTCCTTCTAATTGAGCTAAGTTTTATAAAAAAATACTATAAAATGTTCTCACATAGATTTTTTCTCACAAATGAACAAAAATGCTATTTAAGTAACTTTCAAAACAAGCTTATTTAATTTTAAATCGTTCCACATAGGAATATTTTTTGCTTATTATACATGCAAATTACTAATTTCAAGAAGCAAACGAGTTTATAAAACCTTCTTCATAAATATTAGATCTTAAATTTATATTGATACCTAACAAGTGGACGCAGACCATTACAAAAAGTAATAGGGAAAACGTATGTGAGGCGCGCCCGGGCGTTAGATGGGTGTGCAGCCGTCGCCGCGCGCGCAACACGTCAGCTACAGCGGACAACCGCCTCCCTACGACCACACATTACACTGTTAGATACACAAACACACGGTAATAGGGGGTTATAAAAAGGGGAGGGGGTACGTAGACCTAAAAAATATCTTCCAACTAATAGATTAATTAAACGAATGTGACTCAAAATATCGTAATTTTTATTACAAATAATATGTCTCAAAATATCGTAAATATCTATTGAAAGTAATATGACTCAAAATATCGTAAACAACTATTACAAATAATGTGATTTGAAAATAATTCACCTACCTATAACTACAGTGTTTACCACCATCGGCCACATTCACTGTAAGAATGTGTGGTTAAACACAAGACCTATCTAAAGTTAAGAAAAACCGAACCTTTTTAGGTCTACGATAAAATTATACACAATAAAGAACAAGCAAAAAGGAATAGTATTTTTAAAAACAAGACAATAAAAATATTTGTTCAAAATGTGAATTACATAATTTTTGATTTTTCGTAATTTTGACAGTTTAGGTACCTTAAGTCACCCGAGATGACATAAGGTTACTAACAAAACCATACATTTCAAAATCGATTCAAGCATTTAGATATTATGTTTGGAGAAAAGAAACAGTCAACATGAACCTTGAAAACGATACTCTTTTTATGGCTGTCGCATTACAATAACAGGAATAATATTCAAATAACATGCTTTTAGAACAGGCGAATTCAATTAATAATAATTCTAAAATTTCACTACATAATACAAAATAGATCATAGAGAAAAAAAAAACAAAAATCATGAAATTGTTACAACGTCTACAAGGTTTACACTCTAATAAAAACAGGGTTTTCAATCTATCATTTCTAAGAAATATGTAAAAGAAAATAAAGCCCTTATTTCTTCAGTATAAGGTTTATCTTTATTTTTTTGGAATTATTTATTTAACTGATAAACCTTATTCTATATCAATACGGTTTATTTTTCTTTGACATTCCTAATCATCAACTTTTCAAAACCTCTTAGATTTGATAGACTGTACATGTAGGTACAAAAATATATATAAACACCTCTCTGAATGAGCCAAGCCTGATTATACAGGGGTAATAAACATATCTCACTTTTCATCCGATAACAAACGAAAATGCTAAGACAACGAAATATTTTTTTTGTGGAAATATAAACAAACTAGCGACCCGCCCCGGCTTCGCACGGATTTTCTCGGCTTTTCTGTGCTATAATATGCATACATATACTTCCTCTTGAATCACTCTATCTATTAAAAAAACCCGCATCAAAATCCGTTGCGTAGTTTTAAAGATCTAAGCATACATAGGGACAGACAGACGGGAAGCGACTTTATTTTATACTATGTAGTGATATATAAGCAACATACATTATGAGTATTACTCTAATACTTTATACTTATTTGGCTATGATTTTTTGTAAAATAAAAAGCGATGAATATTGCAAAAAAATAATAAATCGTTACAAATAAATAACAAGAATAATATTAACTATAAATAATAGGAACAATATTAATTAGCACTATTTATTTGAATGTTTGAAATGTCATACAGTATGTATATTTTCAGACGACATCTTCATAAAAACCTATGTATTTTTTTATACAAATTATAATATGTATAAAAACAAATATACATTAAAATTTTGCGCGATTTCAGAGTGTCCAATAATAAGTTTTTCAGAATGACAATGGTGCCGATTCTGTTGATTACATATTGAGAAATATTGAGATTAAATTTGTTTAGTTTGTAATTTTTCTTCTTCTCTTCAAATGAAAAATATAAGAATATACAAGATATTTTCTGTCAGATTCAGATCACTTATTTCAACGTGAATTTAAGCGCGATCTTTATTGGTCATAACTATTTACCCGTATATTACGACGGCATGGACTAAACTGACAGCATTAAAAAAATCTATCTCTTTTTAATAAGGTTAACATGAAAGAGAGGTGACTTGACAAATATTAGTTAAGTTCGTAAACAACAAAATCGGCACTAATATCAACTAAAGCTTCGAAGATGACATCATGAAAATATCTTGTATAGATTTCTTGATACAACTATCACAGAAGTGTATGTAGGTATAGATATATAAATTAATACAAATGACTTATCATAAGTATAGATATAAACTCTCTTTTATAATTAATAATACTCCGTAGGTATACAGGCTGTAGAAATTACTCAACTTCTCTTGTAGGAAACTTTCTTAAAAAACTCACTAGTAAAAATTACTCATGGATTTGTTCGTGAAATGTTTAAAAATAATAGACACTATTTTGGAAGCTCTTTTTAAGAGTAGTAATATTTTAGACTAAATTGAAAATTACGTTCTACAGTTAATTATTTATGGAAACTTTTAAATCTAAGGGGAAGTTCAATTTGAGCTTTAAATTGATATAAAAGGCCTATTCAAATTACTCACTATACATGCTTCTAGCATTTCAAATAGGCCTACGTCATTAAAAATATGTAAAAAAAGTGATTATTCATCAATATAGACAAATACAAAAGTTTTCTACGGGTAAATCCTACTTTACAATTGTTATATATATTTATTAAGAACATTTAATTTCAAACCGATTATAATGTACTAGCTATTCCCCGCGGCTTTACTCGCGTTCCCGGGAAAAAGTAGCCTATAACCTTCGGGGATAATGTAGCTTCCTATTAGTGAAAGAACTCCGAAGATTCAACCAAACAAACAAACTCTTCAGCTTTATAATATTAGTATAGATTATAAAAAACGTTATAATTTCAATTTTAAAGTTTTATTATTAGTATTATAACTGCAAATATAATTTTGTGTTTATCTTTAATTATTATTTAAACTTTGAACATAGAAAACATCATAATAATTATGTATGGAAATCTTTAAGTCTCCTTTCTCATAATACGGATAGCCAGAGACAAAACACATGACATTGTAATATATATCTCGCTTTCAATTCATAGAAATCAAATCCCTCAAATTGACGAATCATTCTATTAACATAAAAACTGACATTTATACGATACATTTTAAATATTTTTTTAATTTTTATATTTTTTTTATGACGAATATAATATTTTTTATAAAAACGTTTATTATTCATCTACATTCAAATCACTAATAAAATTAATACATCTACAATACTTTACAATAGGAACTACTTTAATGTACACAGACTGTTGCTTTCCATTCCATAAATTCGTAGTACACATTACATATATACTCAATTATCTAATACAAAATCTCTACCATCAAGTGAGTACAATATAAAGTGAACAACCTGTATAAGAAATACTATAATCGTTAACTAGTTAAAAAAGTCTAATTTGGCATCGACTACAATATTAGTAAAATACATAAGGTTCAAAATCAAATGACTAAACAATAGCTTCGGTATCACTTATAACATGTATACCGTGCTTAGTCAATATCAACCTTACGATGTCATTGCAACTGCGTGTCTTATAATTCTTGCTATCTCTCTCTTTCAACTTAATACTCTTTACTTTCTCACACAACTTACTTACTTCCGACTTACTCTTTTTCATATCATCAGGTTTAAGTTTCCTTATAGTCGAAGAGCATCGTTTTTTAACCACATTCTCCGGTAAATGTTCGACATTACCTTCACTGACTCTTCGCCTATAAAGATCATAGTCGTCTTTCGACAAGTAACTATCCAAAGAGCAGTAGGTGGACTCTGTAAAACTTACCTTTTCGTCTTTAATAGAATGCTCATTTGCATCGCTGACGATTTTAACCGCTTTCCCTGGCACGTACGTCGATGGTACTTTATCTATGTACGCCATTTTGGGCTTTATGCCGTCGATGATAGGGCTTACGCAGTCTGTGTGGCTGTTTGGCATGAGAAAATTGGATTTCCTTGGTCGTTTGACAGTGACAGTTTCGTCTATGACGCTCGGTTTGTCCCTTATAGAGATAAGTATGTTTTTGTAGGTGGTTTCTTCTGGTGACGTCATGATGACGTCTTGCGGTGACCGTTTGCCGTAGGCTATCAGATTATTAAGAGTATACTCACTGATGTCCAGGTAAGCGTGAAGGTAAGGTTCTCGTTAGTCATCTCTGTACAATAGTTTTTTTTTTTATAATCAGTATTTAATTACTATCTAAATTAGGTCATTTCGAGTATAAAGGACCCCAGGATCATAAAAATAAGTAAACATCGATATGACAATGAGCGTGTTTCCTTGTATCAAATCTATTTAAACACAAATGAATGGCTAAATGTGTTGCAAAGCGCAAAACTCGAGAGCGGCTGGACCAATTCGGTAATTTTTATTTCAAAATCCGAAGAAGATTCTTAAGAGGAGATAAATTGGCCCAAAAATTGGAAATTTCGGAAGTGCTTTTATCTATCGCTATCATTTTTATCTACAACGCTAAAACATTTTTATTAAAAACCATTTACTTACAATGGTGACATAGACACCGGCATGAATAGGTAAATGCAAGAAAAACGCTCATTGGTACTCTATTTAATTTTTCAACCATACCACCAACAACGCTACTATATTTTTACAAGCAACATTATATCTCCTTGTTTTACAGTCAGTGTCTTATACAATGAGTGACACATCAAAAATTTAATCTTTGCCTACGGACAAAATATCTCCATATTTTTATGATCAGAGTAATACAAAATACTCATACGCATACATTAAACCCTTTCTCCCATTACGAAACACGTACGATACGATACACAAGTAGCAAAACTACTTATGAGACGCGACACGCGTGCGACCAGCACAGCGGCGCGCGACTCGTCATAGGGACACGAAAAAGTATCGATACTAAGTCTAGTTTAGTTAAATCATGTTGAATCTTCTAAAACATTAGTTCCGTTCGAAATCGTTCAATCACTCACTCATTCCGCTCGTTCGTCATTGTTCAACTTTTAATTCTTCGTATTATTCATTAATTCTTGGATATAAGTGTCCTGCGGTGCCGACTGTCGGTCCGTACAAAATGTATATGCGATACTCCGCGGCTATTAGTCTCCGAGACTCACAAGATACTAGAGTAGCTCTACGTATCGTAATGGCAGAAAGACCATGCATATGGACAACACATCTCCTTGATTTTATGATCAGTGTAATACTCACGTAAGCCGCGTAGCGCCGTAAAGGCAGTTCTGTCTTATGTAAGCCAGGACGGTGTCATCGGTCAGGTACTTTGCGCTTTCGTTGCGTCTTACCAAACGTCTGATTACTGTCGAGCTCACCTCGTTGGCTATGTAGTTGGTCACCAACATAATGTTGTTCTGGAAATTAAATCCAATGTTTGTACAAACACATAAGTAGAAGAAAAGAAAGAATACAAAGGAGAACAGCCAAATATGTATGGGATCTGATCCCACCAAACAAAAAACATAAAAAAACGTGATAAAATTTTAATTTCGCGCTCCAACCGAACGTTCCCCCTTAAAGCTGAACAACAAATATGAAGAATTCATCACTCACCCTATGTTTATATAGCATATCAGATTCGTATATGAACCGGCCGGAATCGCTGCCAGCTCGGGACATCACCACTAAGCCATGACGACCCACTATCGTCTCTAACTGAAATCAATAAATCGATACCCTTCATTAAGGTATTTTTTTTTGACAATCGTTAATTAAAAACTACAAAAGTGAACTAGTGACACACCGGTTAGTTGGGCGAAAGTTTTTCAACCTAAGGGTGGGAGTTACAGGTACAAAGTACCAGTTTCCGGACGAAGTATTCACCTCCTCCTTCCTTCCTCCTGAATTTTGTAAGATTTAACTCCTGAGTCTAATATCACTATAGGTATCTCTTTTTAACAAAAAACATATTATGGGATATAAGAAACGTAGTCCTGCCTCTCAAAATATTCAGATTGCTTATTACAAAAAGAGCGATGTTTAATGGTCACGACTACAATCCAGTAAATGACAATTGCATAGACTAATTCGACAGCTAAATCTATACTTTTTCATTAATATATGTAAGTAAGAGAGGTGACATGACTAAAATTCGTTTAGTTTGTAAACGGACTAGTGACCCGCCCCAGCTTTGCACGGGTGTAAAAATCTTGAAATATCTCGGCTCTTCTGTACTATAATATGCATGTATTATAGATATAAACCTTTCGTTTGAATCACTCTATCTATTAAAAAAAAAACCACATGAAAATCCGTTGCGTAGTTTTAAATTTCTAAGCATACATAGGCACAGACGATTAAAGATGATTTAAGGCGATGATAGCTCAGTGGTGGTGACGTCGGATGCCGAGACCCAGGTCCCGGGTTCGAATCCTACAATGAGCTTGAGCTTTCGGTGAAGGAAAACATCGTGAGGAAACCATAGCACGGTGGTAGGGTACTTTGTAGTACCCGCCTGGCTGGCTACCACCCTCAAGGTGAAAATCTGTCGCAAAGCACCTTTCGGTGTGTTCCGACAGCTGCACTTGAGAGCCAGTTCCTTTCCAGGATTTGTGTGCTTACCGCACCGGCCACATCATCACTGACCACGGTGAGATTGTGGTCAAACACAGGCCTATACATAATTAAAAAAAGACAGTGGGAAGCGACTTTGTTTTATACTATGTAGTGATAGTGATTAGGAATCATTGAGACACTTACATCATCATCAGACCAGAGTCCAGGTGTAGCGAAGGACTCCAGCAAGTCAGCGCCACACAGCAGCTTAACTGTCACTCCACCCTGGTTGCCATTGAGTTTCTCCATGAGGTTGTCTGGTTCATCTATGTTGTTGACATCGTTCACGTTCAGGACGTCATCGGGGAGCCAGGATGGAGGATCAGGCTCGTTCATGTTGAACAGTGTTGTGTGCCCATTTATTGTATCCTAACAGTAAAGGATATTTATTTCATCAGCGTAGTTTTTAATTGGGCAATGACGTCAAATTAGGCAGAGCCTGTATCTTGGGGTTCATTGGTATCACAAAAAAACCCTCTACACTATTTATATTGTAGCTTGGTATGAGCGACAGTAGCTTGAGAGATGTGAAAATTAACCTTATTTGTGACATATTAAAGACATAAAGCTCATTTTTATAGAGAGATATGCCCCAAGCTGCAACGTAAATATTTTAGAGGGTATAAACTGTTTTAGTGTTATCTTTTTCGATCACCATACCTCGTGTGTCATTTTACTATTCAATGGTAGTACATAACTTTGGTTATAAATAAATATAAATGATACCATGGATCAGCTACAAGTTCACTCACCTGATGGTGCTGCAATGAAACCCTGGTCCTCGTCCAGCCTGATTGCTGCGTCTCCCATTCAGATATCTTGATCCACCCTGACGATCTTAAAGCTAGCTTCAACATTGCTATCCTGAAAGTATCAAGCTCTAATTATAAATTTACTTCGTTTTTACGCGACTTAAAAAAAAGGAGAAGGTTCTCAATTTGGTTGTATTTTTTTTTATGTTTGTTGAAGCATAACTTTTTTGCTTATGAATCGATTTTAATAATTCTTTTTACGTTGCGTGCTCCAAAGTGGTCTCATGTTAATCTTACTGTCTTTGAAGGGTAAAACCTTTTTTCACAAGTTAATGATATTAAGTTAGCTTATGATAGGATGACCGGATAACTCAGACCTTGCCTGGGATGTTCACGCTTATATTGCAGTGTGATGCACATGTTGTGAATAGCTTGCCCTTCAAGCGATTCATTTATAACAGTTTACAATTAAAAAATAATAAGTAAAATCTTACACCCATACTATGCACACCCAGATAACTTTTATCAAGAAATAAGGGTAGATTGGTCTGAAATATATGATTCCAAACGGTTTTGTGGGCAATTTTATGGCCCACTTTCGTTAGGACCTACACTTGTAGGCCTTGAAGTCATGATGTGATTGTATTTTAATTTATATCATATCTGTGATGACTGTTTTTTTTAATTAAAAGACCTTGCTTACATGCAATCCTTGACACACATTATCATAATGATAAATAACTGATAATAAAGTACCAAATATTTACTCTGGAATCATAATTTATTACACTATAAGATATTGTTATATTTTAAAACTATTCTATGAATTTTCAATGGTATAAACCTGGGACCCTACTTTTAAAGGCCGTAACTGCTAGTTCAATGATGTTAGGACTAATCAATCAATCACTATTACAATATTTCTGCCTGAATATATTGTATAATCTGTGGAAACCCAAAATTGGACAAATAACTTGTAAACAATAGAAGTCTTGATGAAAAAAAAAACATATACAGCAACAAAGTAACTAAGCCTTGTAGGCAATAGAAAGTGTTATCTGCAATGCATAAGCAGCCCAAACCATATACAAATAAAAGTGTGACAAGAAAGGACACCCAGAAATAGCTGAACTCTAATGACATATAGCTGGCTGGTGACTGGGATCAGATCCCAAACATATTTGCCTGTTCTCCTTTACACTAATAATACAAATATTCCAAAATAAAAAAATAATCTCACCTATGGTTTGCTGCAACCAAATCCTTTTTACCATAAGCATCATGTACTGGAGATACTATGCCACCAACCACTGTTCCCAATCCAAGCGAATTTATGTAATCTCGTGCAATTTCTGTAAGTATTTCATAACATTAATAAATGGAATATACTTCTGCTACCCACACATTGCTTGGAAGAGATTGCTTAGTACATTCTTTAACTTCTATATTGCTCCTTGTGTATTTATATGGTATACAATAAAATATATTTTCTTGTCAACTTTATCTTTGGTCAGATGGCTGTAGCCAGTAACACTTGTATCATGGTTATATATATAAAGAGGAAAAATATTCAAGGATTTGATCGGTGAATTTGTCATACTTATTGAACTTATGGTTATGAAATATCTCTATAAACATATTTTCAGTACAACCTTATCTACGCTATAGCTGAAATAACATTTACTGGATAAAAAACGTACTTGATATAATCATTAACATTATTTAATCATGAAAAGGTATTTTCAAAATCATGAAAAGGTATTTCCTGACTGATTTGTTACCAAGAATATTCATCCATATCAAATGTATGGCATTCATTTACATGATCATTAAGTAGTCTAAGGATAATATTCAAATAATACAAGCACAAATACACAAAATTATTACGCATTTTTTCCTCAATATACACTTACCGAACATCCGCAAATGCATGTAAGTTGGCGGGCTAAAACTGCCGCAGGCCATCAAAACTATCTTCCCGTGCGACATTTTATTAAAACTTAAACCAATCTTTAACTAATTTGTTTAATTTCTGTTAAATTTTACAACATCACAACAAATTCACGTCCAGTCGATCAATCGATTACATTACAGTCTACCATACCAGTTTGCAAAGTCAAACAATTTCATGGAACATAACTTTTGTTGTTGTACTCTTATTTTAGTAGGATTACATAAAACTGCGTTTCATAATTTGGAAACGTCATAATAATAATCGTGAGCTGACAACAGGGTAGAATTATACTGACTTTTATGTAATAGACAGAGAAAAATATTTTTTAAGCTAAAAATAGTATTTTATTATGTGTATGGGACAATGGAACAACGCCAACCAATGAATCTCGTTCGTTCGTAGGATTTGTAAATTGTCATCTGACAACCCTGATCACTAAAGACAATGCGTTGCGTGTCAAAAACGGGAATCGGTGGTATTTTGTCCAATAAAGATCAATACAAGTGCACCAGTGAAGTGAAATGAAATGATTACGTGTATAGTGGCTTTTCAAGTTGTCTCAAGAAGTCCTTGAAAAGTTTTAGTAGAACTGCTACCATTGATTGTACTAAAACCTAACTGAAGATGATCAAATAAGACAAGGCTGTATGGCTCTGTTTACCTTTGCCTTTTTAGAAAAAAAAAACAACACGTCAAAATCGTAGCTTTTTTCAGATGGAAACGATGGAAAATAAATTAAAATCAGCTGTATGATTTTATTTTATTACTGTCACGTCATTAACATTATATTATAAACATTGATAAGAAAGACCACTACACAAAACATAAACTTGCAAGCATTAACCTTCATAGGATTTGTGTAAAACATATGTTGTTACTATTTATTCAAATTAAATGTGGAATTTTCCAATAAAATGAGACTTACTTTACGTTTATTATCTTCTGTGGCCCAAAAAAGACCTTTTTACGTGACTACGCCCATCTTTTACGTCAATGCCGGTAAGTTATATTACAATCCAATAAACCGAATAAACCGAAGTAAATCACTTCCTCTGTTTACTATGTCTCCACTTTCGTACCGATTTTGATAAAAATTGGCAGAGAGATGATCGTGGAATATTTTATCCTGAAATGGCTGTAAAACTGACACAAAATTGGTAGAAAACAAAAAATCGGTTCACCCATTCTGGAGCTATTTTTCGTCGGGGTTAACAATAAATAAAAATAATTTCATGTTTATTATTATGTTATTAATAATAGTGTAATGTATAATCCGGCCATCGTGGAGATCCTTGGGGGAGGCCTTTGTCCAGCTGTGGACGTCTTTCGGCTGATATGATGATGTTGATGATGAATGCATAATATATTATTTTATATTTACATATAAAGCCCCTCACTTGGGTCACCTCTACTCAGCAGTTGTGGCTGATGCTATCCAAAGGTTTGAGAAGTTGACAAACCCCAACTGCAATGTCATATTTAGTACAGGTAAGAATAAATAAAAATAATAAAAATAAAAATAAAATCCATTTATTTCGGACAACTTTGAACCATATTATTGTTAGTAGATTACACACCTTACAGCTATGTTAGTTTCAAAGATAATAAAATAAAATAATAAAAATATGACGAAAGAGGACTCACCGAAACGCATCTTTTAGATGAAGCTCGGTGAATCTCCTCATCATGCAGCTATTTGCTTTCTCTGCAATAACCTTCAGGACTCTATTCCGGCTCCCCCGAACCCGACGCACTATTGATGCAGACTTTTTGCGTATTATCGCAAAAAAGTCATCTGTTTTCGCATCCGCAATACATTGAATAAATGTTTTCAGTTAAATGCCTGCATACCAGAGGGCCTAATCCAAATTTACATTATTTTATTTATGGAGGAGCAGCTTGGTATAGTATGACACAACTTAGATGAAGCATCGGCAAACTTCGTAAAATCGATCGTTCTCGAAAAGAGTGCGCCTACAACATTACTCATGAGTTAAAAACTTTTGAACGTTGAATGGCGCGATACTGAATTATTTTTATTTGTTGTGTAAATCGAAGTGAAGTGTACGAAAACGATTCGCCGATGCTACATCTAACTTGTGTCATACTGTAGCTGATGTGTCTATATCACACAATATGTTGAAAGTCATTTTGCACTTCATAGTTAGATACATATTTTTAACAATATTAGTTAAGTAAGTTTAAGTAGTTATGTAAAAATCTTTATGGAAAATAAATGCTTTATTATCTATACTATCTATACTAATATTATAAAGAGGAAAGATTTGATTGTTTGTTTGCTTGCATTGAATAGGCTCCAAAAATACTGAACTGATTTGAAAAATTCTTTCACTAACAGGAAGCTACATTATACCCGGAGGTTATAGGCTACTTATTATCCCGGGAACGCGAGTGAAACCGTGCGGAACAGCTATTAATAAACTTGTAAATTTCAGGCACAGATGAACACGGCACAAAGATACAGCAAGCGGCAGCTAAAGCGAAACTCTCCTTACCTGATTACTGTACTAACATTTCAAATGAGTACAAAGAACTGTTTAAAGAGTTTAACGTGGAATATACGGACTTCATACGGACTACTGAAGAGAGGCATAAGAATGCTGTAAGACATTTTTGGGTATGTATGTATGTACTATCAACAAAGTTAAATGTATGATCACCTTAAGGGTGTATATTTTGTGCAGTAACAGCGGCTACCTGTGCCACAGACAATATAACTTATAAATGCGCTTGTCATAAAAATAGTCTAAATAAATGATTTTACAAGAGACTGTTTTTATTGTCCACAATAGACATGGCGAACTATGATAAAGGTTGTAAGCACATAAGGCCTAGAAGAGAACTGGTGGAGCACACAAGTACTCATGTGCAGGTATAAGAAGTAGCCAGGCAGATGGTTTTTTTTTACTATGTCTATCAGTGGCGAGGGTAAGCCTTTTAAAAAACACCTGTAATTTTATAATTACAGTATACTTTAAGCATCATAAAAGTGGATTTGAAATCATGAAAATGTGGGACTGGGATTCCTAAAAGGTAAGCCGATGGGAATCAGCTTGTATGGACCCTTTGCCACTGATGTCTATACATACATGTTTGACCACAATCTCAGAGATGATGTGGCCGATGGTGGTAAGCACACAAAGCCTAGAAGGGTTCTATAAAGTACCCGACCACTATGTAATAACGTGCAGCCGTGCTTCAAGGTGTGAAGAGATTTTTGCAACATTGGCAACACTTGAGTTTGTGTTGTAACCAGCAGGCTTTATATATTTTAATACCATAGTATTTATTTTCAGAATAAATTAGTAAAGGAGGATCACATATACAAAGCTAAATATTCTGGTTGGTATAGCGTGAACGACGAGGCATTTGTACCAGAGACTCATGTTAGAGATGATTTAAGAGATGGTGAGAAGGTAAGTAAACTATTTATTTTTACTATGTATAGGCCTGTGTTTGACCACTATCTCACCGTAGTCAGTGATGGTGTGGCCGATGATGGTAAGCACACCAAGCCTAGAAAGGAACTGGCTCTCAAGTGCAGCAGTCGGAACACACCGAAAGGTGCTTGGCGACAGATTTTCAACTTGACCCTACCACCGTGCTATGGTTTTCTCACGATGTTTTCCTTTACCGAAAGCTCAAGCTAAAAAAAAAATATTTCACAAATAGGAAGCTACATTATCCCCGAAGGTTATAGACTTTTTATCCAAGGAAAGTGGGTCAAACTGCGGGGGACAGCTAGTAATATAATAAAGCTGAAGAGTTTGTTTGAATGCGCCTATCTCAAGAACTACCAATCGGATTTGGATTTTTTTTTGTAGTTGTAGCCAACCAGGCGGGTACTACAAGCCGGGTTCCGAAAAGGCTTTAGCACCATAGACCACATACACACGCTGCGGCAAGTTATACAGAAGACCGAGGAGTATAACCAGCCATTGTGCTTAGCGTTTGTGGACTATGAGAAAGCCTTCGATTCGATAGAAACCTGGGCCGTGCTGAGGTCTCTTCAAAGGTGCCAAATCGACTATCGGTATATCGAGGTGTTAAAGTGCTTGTACGAGAACGCCACCATGTCGGTCCGACTCCAGGACCAGAACTCGAAACCTATCCAACTGCAGCGAGGCGTGAGACAGGGAGACGTGATATCTCCGAAACTGTTCACCGCTGCATTGGAAGATGTCTTCAAGCTTCTGGACTGGAACGGATTTGGCATCAATGTCAATGGCGAGTACATCACCCACCTTCGATTTGCCGATGATATAATAGTCATGGCTGAAACCTTAGAAGACCTCGGTACAATGCTCGATGACCTCGGTAGAGTCTCTCAACAAGTGGGTTTAAAAATGAACATGGATAAGACGAAAATCATGTCGAACGTCCATGTTGCGCCCACTCAAGTAAATTTTGGAGCCTCTGCACTCGAAGTTGTAGATGACATTTACCTAGGACAGACCATCCAACTAGGTAGGTCCAACTTCAAGAAAGAGGTCAATCGTCGAATCCAACTCGGCTGGGCAGCGTTCGGGAAGCTACGTAATATCTTCTCGTCCCAAATACCGCAGTGTCTTAAGTCGAAAGACTTCGACCAGTGTGTGTTGCCAGTGATGACTTACGGAGCAGAGACGTGGTCGCTTACGATGGGCCTCATAAGAAGGCTCAGGGTCACCCAAAGAGCGATGGAGAGGGCTATGCTCGGAGTTTCCCTGCGAGATCGAATCAGAAATGATGAGATCCGCAGGCGAACCAAAATAACCGACATAGCCCGAAGAATTGCCAAACTGAAGTAGCAGTGGGCGGGGCACATCGCTCGTAGAACCGACGGCCGCTGGGGCAGAAGGGTTCTCGAGTGGCGACCACGGACCGGAAGACGCAGCGTTGGCAGGCCCCCCACAAGGTGGACCGACGATATTGTGAGGGTCGCGGGAAACCGCTGGATGCGGGTAGCGCAAGACCGGCCATCGTGGAGATTCTTGGGGGAGGCTTTTGTCCAGCAGTGGACGTCTTTCGGCTGACATGATGATGATGATGAGGCGGGTACTAAAAAGTACCCTACCACCGTGCAAACGTTACTGAAGATGAGCCATTTAGTATATTAGTGGCATAAGATAATTATATTATTGTGTTTCAGGTAAAAGTGTCGATGGAATCAGGGCACCGTGTAGAATGGACCGAGGAAACTAACTATATGTTCAGATTGAGCGCATTCAAAACGCATTTACAGAGGTGGCTAAAAAATGGTATGTCATTGCACTATTTCTTTTTACAGTCGACAATAGGGATGATGACTGGGTAAATTAATTCTGTTTAGTCCGTCAGTTAGGTTATCAAACAATATTGGATTGGTACATAATATGTTTTTATTTTATCAAATCAATAAAAGATTACAATGATAAGTCGCATCAAAGTTCAGGAGTGGGGGCTTGTGACGTCATCTCTCTATAAAAAGTGTACTAAGACCTGTGTAGCGACCCCTGTCAGCTACATAGTTCAGACACCGAATGGATAGATGGCGCTGCAATAGATCAACACTACAAACAGAACTATCTACATACAAAATCTACATCGCGCTAGTGGAGTTTGTTCACGCATTCGCATATATACAAGATTCCAACATCAACAGTTGGAGGGCGGTCCCCAGGCACGATGACCCAGCCTGGCGGCAGATCTTCCCTCAATAGAGGAATCATCCACCTTGTTCCTCCATACGTGACGTCACGCGAAATTTTAATGCACTGTATCTTCGTTAATTTTAGGGTTCCGAAACTCTAAAGAAATAGAACGGAACCCTTATAGGATCACTCGTGCGTCTGTCCGTCTGTCTGTCTGTCATTCCGAAAATATTTTGTTTTTGACACTAAAAAAAAATGTGTCCAATATTTTTTGGTAATCTAACTGAAGAACTAATTAGATTGTTTTATTAGTAACATTTTCATGTCAGTAATATACCTTGGAGGAATATGTTGATGATTTTTTTGTTATTAATCAGTAAATATACTACCATTCTTCTCGCAAATAACATGTTGATAACTTACGACCCATAACTGAGCTACAATTTGCAAAAAACGTGATAAAATTTGAATTTCGCGCTCCAACCGAACGTTCCCCCTTAAGATAGTCTTCGGCTGCATTCCGAACCATGTTATATCGATTATTATCAATTTGAACGCGACAGTCACGCTTTCTTTTTATATAATGACATTACACCATTAATATCAGACGGTGTGATAACTCCATTCAAGTTCCAAAAGCAACTACAGGATCTATTAGAGAGTGAAGTATACTTCCCGGACATATCCGTGAGCAGACCTGCCTCCAGAGTGCACTGGGCTATCAGGGTGAGTTACGATATAAAATAATTGAAATGTAAATACATATTAAACAAATATAAACGCAGTTATTAATAATTCTGAGAGGCAGACTTATGGCCGGCGCAGATTGGCTGGATGAGGATTTAAAATTTATCATTTGAATTTAATGTAAATAGTTAATTGAAATAAGTTATATGTACGAAATTTCCTTATATCGAAAAAATACTAGCCAAGAATGAGTTCGGCAACAAAAAATAAGTTTAGTAGTCTAATCATGTCAAAATTTCCGAAATGTATTTAAGCTATAACCTGTATTTTTTTTGTTGTGTTTGTAATTGTCAGGATAAGGTGAAATTTTTGTTAAAGTCCACCGAGAGTAGATTTTTGCGTGACTTTACGTGACATACAAATAAAATTTACCACGCAGGTACCAGATGATGAAGAGCAAAGCATCTACGTATGGCTCGATGCCCTTATCAACTATCTATCGGTGATCGGGTACCCGGATGAAGAGGTGATGAAGGACCGCGGCAGACCCTGGCCCGCTGATGTACATGTCGTGGGGAAGGACATACTCAAGTTAGAGTTTAATTATGTATACTGTTTTAGGATTTGTTACCGTGGTGCGATGTGATCAAAATCTAGTCAAACTCGAAACTCATTTATTTTTTACAATAGACTCTACACACACATACACACACACCCCACACGTGTGTGTGTATGTGTGTGTAGTATGTACATAGTATGTAAGTGTGTACTTACATACTATGTTACTCTAAATATCATAGACTTCTTCTAGGTTTTCCTGTAATCTATATAAGTAAAGAACTATTTTCCAAAATGTTTGGTCCAGTAGTTATGGAGATCTATATATCGTAAAAAAAAATTCAACTCAATCCAGACCAGTATTTTCGGACAGACAGACACCCGAGTGATACTAAAGGTTCCGTGTTTTTTCATTTGACTTCCAGAACGCTAAAAAAAAATTGTTTGCCCACAGATTCCACGGCATATACTGGCCGGCGTTTCTAATGGCTATAAAGTGGCATCCGCCGCGTCGGCTCGTGTGTCACTCGCACTGGACCGTGGAGGGCGCCAAGATGTCCAAGTCTACCGGCAACGTGGTCTCGCCCAGACATACGGCCGTCTCTCAAGAGGCTCTCCGCTATCTGCTGCTCAGGGAAGCCACCATGGCCGGGGATGCTAGTAAGGCTTATGTTCAATACCGTAATATGCATGATTTTTTTATCGCATTACTTAACAAAATATGGAAATAAAGTAAAAAATATGTTAAAAATAAAATTCCAATCGGCCAAGTAACACGGAAGATGTAAAAATTTTAACTACTAATTAAATGGAGAGGTCGGACATAGTATGTGACATCATATAAACTCCACGGTAAATTCCGTTTTGCTAGAAAGAGATAGGAATAAACCTTTGATGGCTTATATCTTGATTATTTATATAGTTATCCGATGCTTTGTCCTACTGCTTCTTATATGAATGAGCTTTTGAGCATTAAAGCAAAAAAAAATATTCATATTCCATATTAAAAAAAAGTAATTTATGTAGTATAGGTATCAGTTTAGTATAGGTATCGAAGGAACATATCCAAGGAACGCTTATACGCTTGACAAACGTCAAATTACTTATTTTTGTCATTACAATTATAACTCTTTACGATTGAAATAGAGACTATAATACTATAATCAATTGAGATATTTTAGCGTTCCACCGACTTGTACTTTTTTTTTTTTTTTTATTGTTCAATGTATTATACTGTATGTCATAATGTAGTGTTGTGTGTTGTCTAGAATAAATGTTATTTCTTTCTTTCTTTCTAGTACTAGCTTTTCGCCCCGCGGTTTATCCCGCGATCCCCTATTTTACCCCCTTAGGAGTTGATTTTTCAAAAATCCTTTCTTAGCGTATGCCTACGTCATAATCGCTATCTGTATGACAAATTTCAGTAACTTTAAACGTAGTATTTTATTCTCTTTGACCAACTGAGGCAAAAGTGGCCAATGCCCGAGATGTCCGTCAGACATTATTAGAAGAGAGAAATAATGTAATGCAAAGATAACTTTTACAACGCCATCTGCTGGCGATAGGTGAAACAAGACATTTTCCATTAAATATCAGCACGTTTTAAATAATTTGTAGTAGGTAAATAAGTCAGGGCAATAATTTAGGGTTAAGCCGCTTTTGCACCGTTTGCCTCAACTTTGAAATCATAGAAAAAATTCAAACTTTTAATAAACTCAACCTTGATCGAAATGTTATATTTTGTTATTCAATATCATAGATAGCTCGTCCTTAAAAAAAATCTTTTGATTTTAACTCATTTTAACTATACAATTTCCAGATTACAGCGAGACAAAGTTAATAAACACGGCTAATTCCGAATTGGCGGATACGCTGGGTAACTTGGCTAGTCGATGTTGCGGCGCGGCACTGAACCCGCGCTGCGAGTTCCCGCCGCTGCACCACACGGAACTGACCGCGAGCGTGCAGCTGCAGGTCACCGCGGCCCTCATGGAACAGGTCGAGAGGCTACCCGGTCAGTATTAATACTTTTATTACTCCAAATGCTTTATTAACGAGTGAAAGTGCGAGTTTAATCGTACTTAGGCCCAATCTCACCAATAGCACTAATCCACAGTGTAAATATTGCTATGTGACAGAATTTGTATTGGTGCCGATTCTGTTGTTTACGAACTTAACTAATATTAGACAGTCACCTCTCTTTCATGTTAACCTTATTGATAAAAGATAGAACATTTTTAATGCTGTCAGTTTAGTCCATGCCGTCGTAATGTACGGGTAAATAGTCGTGACCAATAAAGATCGCGCTTAAATTCACGTTGAAATGTGTGATCGGATTAAACTGACAGGACTAAAATATCTGGCATCCCTTTCTTATATTTACTATTAGAAAGAGATATAGTGAGATTAAATTTATTTAGTTCGTAAACAACAGAATCGGCACCATTGATAATTGACACCGGTAATTAATGTTATACTACTTTTGGTGAATGTTTGTGAGTAAGTATGTTTGTTACTTCTTCACGCTCATACAGCTGGACCAATTTTGATTAAATTATTGGTATGGAGGTAGCCGACACCCAGGATTAATACATAGGCTACTTTTTATCCCTGTAAAGCTAGTATTATAAATGCAAAGGTTTGTGAGGATGGATGTATACAAGGTGAATTTTTTAAGTGGGCGTGGTAGACCAAATCCTAAAGTATAGGGAATAGCGAAAAATGCTGAATGGAGTCTCGGGGCCGATTTTGATAAAAATGTTGATCTGTATATGTTTGTGAGGATGTTCCTGAGGGATCTTATGTTTTACCGCGATCAAAAGTAGCCTATATTTTAATCCAATGATCTATTGATATTGTTGAGTAGAGTACTACCAGCCCCCAAAGCACAGTAGGTTACAGATAATATATCGTCCTCAAATAATTAATCGTATTCCACAGATATTTGCCACACGCACTACACAAACTACCAGTTCTACAAAGCAGTAGACGCGGTTATCCACACGCTGCACCTCGCCAACTTATTCTTCGAGTCCAACAAACCTTGGGAGCTTCGCAAACAACTCGAGAAACAAAAAGAGCTAGACGTTATCCTACACATCACCATGGAAACACTGCGAATATCCGCTATAATCCTACAACCGATTATACCAGAAATGGCAACCAAATTACTGGATAAATTACAAATTGGTAGAAATTTGAGATTGTGGCAACACTGCGAAGTGCCGTCTTGGAAGATAGAGGGCGCTATTTATGAAACTAAGAACATACAGAGCGGTAAGTTCGTGTTGTTCCAAAGGATTTATCCGGATAAAAATAATGTTCATAAGAAGAAAGTTACTGCATAGCGTTTACGGGTTGTTTTTAATTTTATCCGGTTATATAGAATTCATATCATAACTCTTTCAAAACATTTGTTTATTAATAAATTACAAATTTCTTAATAAATTGGAGGTATTATATTCTCCTAGGATAAAATCTCTACTTATACAGAGTGATTTTTTTATCATCGTCCAAAACAAAAAAACTATGAAAATTTGGAAGGTGATTAAAAAATCACCAGTATTGAATAACTTGTTTCAATGGTTGTAGTAATTTCTTGAAATAAATTTTGTATTGAAAAAAAATCGTATCAGGTATCCATATACGCTATGCTCAAGTACTGAAAATAATCATTTATGCATTTATAAGATTCTTCCGATGTCCACATACAAACAAAAACGTAAATCAAAAGAAATGGCACAAATATATGAAACATTTATTCACGAGTGGACTGAAAAAAATGATAAGTTCTGCCATAATTTTAAGAGTTTTTTCAATTATAATTTTAGTGAGTTTAGATTTGTAGTTGTAAGTGTTTTGGTGCATTTTAATTTAGTTTAGTTTGAATTAGTTTAGATAATTGTTTTATTATAATCGACTGATGTTATTTATTTACGTTTTAAATGATAATAAATATCGTTGAATCTTATTATTTACTAGCGAATCGCCCCGGCTTTTCTCAGCTTTTCTCTACTATATTATGCATGTATTATACATATAAACCTTCCTCTTGAATCACTCTATCTAAAAAAAAAAACCGCATCAAAATCCGTTGCGTAGTTTTAAAGATCTAAGCATACATAGGGACAGATAGACGGGAAGTGACTTTGTTTTATACTATGTAGTGATATATTTTCCCAAAAATTAGTTTGAAGTCCGAAAAGGCGAATGGGAGACAAAAAAAACAACAGCTTCTATATCGGAGTCAATTTATTTACGAATACGCTTATTAAATAATAATATTTGCATAAAAATACTGCAATAACGACTAACAGTATCAAGAAAGCTAAGTTTAACTATCAAGCTAGATACAGCGTAGGTAGGGGCGTGACAACGACCGCACATCAATCCTTCCTTCCTTACAAACAAACAAACAATTATACAATTTAATATCTTCAATACACTTTTGGACTTACAATATGAACGATGTACGACTTAAAAATCAACCATATTTTCTTACAATTAAAGTGCATTTTTTATATTCAGTAAACACATTTGCGTATTGCATACAACATCACTATTTCGGGCGGGTTGTTATAACGTTACATACTTTCGCATAAATTATGCGTTTAAGGTGATACCTTCGGTTTGAGCGCGAAATTAAAATTTTATCACGTTTTTTGCAAATTGCAGCTCAGTTATAGGTCGTAAGTTATCAACATGTTATTTGCGACAAGAATGGTAGTATATTTACTGATTAATAACAAAAGAAATCATCAGCATACTCCTCCAAGGTATATTACTGACATATACGACTATATCATAAAAATGTTACTAAGTACTACTGTAAATTTGAATATCGCGCTTCAACCGAAGCCTCCACCTTAACGTCTGTTAATCACAATACAAAAGTGCGGAAAACGCGGAATTATGTTAGCTACGCTTAACTCCATCTACGTGTATGTAATAAGTGAGTGCAAACAATCCACCCTTAGCTATTTAATATAGAACTCTATTCTAATGTGAATAAAGCCCATGCATCGCTCATACAAAAGTCCTATAGTCAAAAATGTATCAAATGAGTATGATACAGGTATGATGTATAATAATACATAATATATAAATTCATACAAAAATTCGGGGACACTTATATTCTTAAATGCTTACATTTTAACCACTTGTAAACATTTTTAAAGTCAACCGACGCACAAAAATATCCAAAATTAATGTTAACTTTTATGTAAATAATCAGTTTACTTTAAAATGTTCACAAAGCTAGTTTCCGCACTATGACTTGTGCAAGACATACAAACGTTACAATATGCTAAAACTGAACACTGAAGTTTTCTCTTTGAGCATCAAATATTAAAATTGCTCATTATAACAAGCTATCCGAAATACGTTTCGAAAACTTCATCCAATAAAAAAGCATATCTGGTTTTTATACTAATAATACCTGTTATTTATTCCACCACAGTATTTATTAATAAAATTTGATATCAAAACCGTAACAGTTTTTTTTTAATCCCTGAATCCAACGCTCCCTTTCATTACATCATTCGCAAACTAAAACGACTATTTCAAATTGATTTAAATAATAAAATAATACACCCTATTCTATGGCAATTTGAATTTGGAATGGACGACAATTCAGTACGGACCGAATGGTGAATGAACGGAAACGTTCATTCAATGGGGTAAATAAATAGTGAGGTATGCAGACCGGTTTTATCGAGATCGATATAAAATGGCAAAAATAATTATGATTTATTTTATATCTCAATAAATTCTGGCCTATCTACTTAAGCGGGACTCTATCTAACACGATTACCCTCTTTATGTCTAAATTCAAAACACTTTTTTTTTGTATTTTGAAAGACATTGGTGCTGATCCTGTTGCACATCGCATTACGTTACCTCTCTTTCTTACAAACATTATTGAAAAAGGATACAAAGTATTTAAAGCTGTCAAATCAATCTGTCATCGTCATTTACGTTGAAATAGTTGTAGCATATAGATGGCGACTAAATCCACGTTAAAACAAGCAGTTACGACTAATTTGACAGCAGCAAATTTCTTATATTTAGAAAGAGATAGCAGTGATTAGTTAGACGACAGAATCGGCACCATTATAGGCTTCATTAATAGATTAAAAATACAATACAATAAATGTTACACATCAAAATGCATTTAATACTTAAGTCTACGTATAATATGGAAGTATTACGCTGGCAATGTACATTTTTTTATTTACGGCGACATTATTTTGTGCGATGACTAAAGAGTGAGACAAACAATTGACCACACTCGTAACGGCAGAACATTAAAAAAAATATAGAGTAAAAATTGCATCGAAAAATCTACATTTTCCGCACACTTTTCACCTAAAAATTCTGTCGATAAAAGGATGCCAATGATCCTACACCCCTATTTATTTATAGTTTAAAAAAATAAGACCAGACTTTGATGTTTTTTATTTTACAGATGTTAAAAAGTTTCTCATATTAAACGACCAATACCATTCATTCATAGACTAACACCATAGACAAGGATAGGTACATAGAGTTCCAATTAGATTGTTTTACATCATTTAGTTTCATTTATTGCTTTAAGCGCTACTCCTGTTAGAATGTTTCTGGGTATTTTTATCGAAGCGGCTCGAATGGCAAGTAAATAAATATTAATATTTCTTGTATTTGTGCAAAAAAAAAATAACCCTGGGACATTCTTTACACAGCCATCTGAACTCAAAGTAGACCTTGTTGTACTATATGAATATAATACTAGCGTACTGCCTAAAACCAGATTCGTTTATTCATAGTATACTCCTTAATAGGTACCTGTCTCAGGATATTTATATGTTTAAACTGAAAATGTAATGGAATTATCAATAAAGTGTGGTCACCCTACAGCTGAATCGCCTCGATAAAAACGCCAAGATAACCTACAATATTCCTTCAAATAACACATTAACTACACAGTCCCTAAAACTGTGCTAAAACTAACAATAAATTCGGTTAAACCCAAAACTAAACATTACTTACATTGGCAATTCCATATTCCCAAACATGTACTGATGACATGAAACTTGTAAATAATTATTTCAGTCGAAACTCAATATAATTCGGTTTTTAATTATAAAGACTTGTTATAACGAACAAAAAATAATCTTACGTTAAAGAATGACAGGAAAATGGACCTTATAGGAATAATGACAAAAAAAATATAAATAGTCCGTCAGTTAGGTTATCTAAAAATTTAATTTAATAATTTTTAATTATTTAAGTTTTATTTAGTTATAATGAAAATACAGTGCGTTAAAATATCGCGTGACGTCATCGGTCTGCAAAAAAGTAGTAGACCGATGACGTCACAAGCCCTCCACTCCTGAACTTTGATGGGACTTATCTTTGTAATTTCTTACATATTATAAGGTCTCTTGATTGTGTTTAGATAAGTTATTTTTGTTCTGAAATTTCCACCCGCATCAGCTTTCAATTGAGAACAATCGGATATATTCTACGTCATCAGTACAGTTTACCTCCTTCAAAACAATATACGATACTAAATTGATTAAATAATATCAATAAAAATTCCGTTTACGTCCAAAATACACATAGAAATAATTAAAAAATAAACTCAATAAATACATACATATTTTTTGTTCCTTTAATACTCAGGAGGTTTGTAAAAGTGTATTGAGCTAAATGCATCAAGAATATTATATAAAAAACAAAATGACGAAAATATCAGTCAGTTTGTGTTGAAATAATTATTTGAAAAAACTATTATTAATGTTTGCAACTTTAAACATACCTTTTGTTAACAAAATACGAGTGTGGCTTAAAATATAAGTCCCGCTAACTTTTTTGCCGGAGTCTTCTCAGTTTAAGGCTGAGATCTATAGAGCGTGCTTAGACTTTACTTAGGGTATAAACCTACGTAATAATGTAAATATTTGTGTTTTAATTTGTAGCTAAGTCTTTGGTAAGTCGTCGATTAGGTGCACTTAGACTTTGTTTAGCACACACTCAGAGAGATTCAAAGATTGCATTTTAAATACCGACTTTGTACGGTAAAGTCTGAGCTAAGTCTAAGTACGCTCTATAGATCTCAGCCTTAGTGCCCCATCAGGGGCTACTAAACTGAATAAATGAGTTATAGGTTGATTTAACTGAATAAATGAGTTATAGGTTGATTTAACTGAATAAATGAGTTATAGGTTGATTTAACTGAATAAATTTATATATATATAAACTATCTATATATAAACTTTTAGGTTCGAGATTAAAGATTGTTGTATAATTTTAAAATATACCAAAAGGAATCAAACCTTGAGCAGTTTAAAGTTGCCAACATAATAAAATTGCTCTTAAACTAAATTGTTCATGTTTACTTTAACTATTTTTATAAAACAGGTCACACTTCGCCCGATTCGTTATTAATTAAATTGGAAGCAGATAACCGACAGATACAAAAAAAATGCATCGTTCTGACCGGGCAGAGTGAAAACTTTAGCTAGGATCGACTAGTGTGGTGTTGGATGGTAATGTGGTGGTGTGGTGAAGTGTGGTAGTGTGGTAGCTACAGGTAGGGTGGTCAGCTACAGGTAGGGTGGTCAGCTGCAGAAGCGGTCGTCGGGCAGCAAGTGTTCCGGCACGGGGACGACACGGAGTCGCGCCGGGACCTTCTTTTGGGGGCAAAGTACCTGCGGTGACAGATTATCGACATTATATCCGGCTCGAAGGACCAAAATAAATATCCATCACACATGGCAATTGCAGATATTGATAAATATAATGCGCGAATAGACCCGATACATTACTATTAACATGAATTGTGTTCGCGAGAGTTTAAAAAGTATTATCCTGGATTAACACAGAGTTGTACTAACTCGTCTGGCGAACAAGAAGCAGCCTTTCTCCTCCTCGGGCGCGGCGGTGGCGGGAACTAGCTGCAAGTCCGAAGTCTGAGCCTCCCTGCCCTCCTCATCTGAAACAATGTCCACCATTATATCAAATCAAATTCTAATTTATTCAGTTTAGGCCCTGATAAGGCACTTATGAAAGTTGATAGTTACAATCATTACAATAGACTCTACCACCGGTTCCACATACACTTAAGGGTAAACGTTCGGTTGGAGAGCGAAATTCAAATTTTCTCACGTTTTTTGTAAATTGCAGCTCAGTTATAGGTCGTATGTTATCAAGATGTTATTTGCGAGAAGAATGGAAGTATATTTACTGATTAATAACAAAATAAATCATCAATATATTCTTCCAAGGTATATTAGTAACATTTTCATGAAATAGTCGTATATGTCAGTCAATGTCATACTGTACCTACCAGTAGCGAAGGGTCCATACAAGCCGATTCCCATCGGCTTACCTTTTTTTGAATACCAGTCCCACATTTTCATAATTTCAAAGCCACTTTTATCATGCTTATAATAGGGTAGTAGACAGTGTCAAAAATAAATGACCAAACACTAACCAATGCATAAAACATCTAAAAACACGTGGAAATATCAAATATGTTGTACATTTAATGCTTTTTATGATTTTTAATTGCCAGTGGAACCTCTAAGAGTAGATGATTTGATGCTGTGAAACTATGACGTCATAATGTAATATTTCATACAAAATTCCTTATAAACTATCGTTTTGACATTTATTAAAAAGTAGCTGATTTGATGTGTCAGTCAACTACCCTATACACTAATTATAAAATTACAGGTGTTTTTTGAACGGCATACCCTCGCCATAATTGCACCCTTCGCCACTGGTACCTACTACAAAGGCTGCATTCCGAATGATGATGATATCGATAATTATCGATGTGAGCGCGCTAAAACGCGTACCGAATCACTTTTAGCGCGATAACGAAGCCTCGCGAAACGTCATCGGTGACGTCATTACATGCGCCATATTGCGATTACGACGACCATGGTCCAAACGTTATCGCCGTGAGCGTGGCTGTCAAAAGTGACACTTGTGTTGTGTTTTTGTTTTGACAAAGGTTTTTATGTGAGAATAACAAATAAAAATACACTGTATTCAAGTTAGGGAGTCTAATAATTGAAGTTAGGGAGTACCAACGCGTTGATCATTAATTTTTTAATCCCTTTTTCGAATGTTTTAGTTCTAAATACTGTCAGCGCGTTCACAAGCGTTCCGAATCATTAACAGTTCATGTGAGCGCTAAGATCGATTATGGCATGTTTCGGAATGTACCCAAAGACTCGTCCAGAATCAGCACAGAAGGCGTGACGTCATGAATGGCGTCATCACCTGTAAAAAGTAGCGTGCAATACAAACTTTTAGCAAAGACATTGAGGTCGGCGTAGCAGCCCGTCTCGATCATCTCGGCCTGCCAGGGTATGGAGACGGAGCCAGTGTTGAACTTGCCGTAGAAGGTGTCGTCGCCGGCGTCCAGGTTCACGCCCTTCACCGTCGAGAACTGCTCGATGTCCAGCACGTCCTTGGCGTACACTGCGTGAGGCTGGAGATGGAGATACAATCTAAATATTATTTTAATACAAAAAAAAGGGGTGTCTGGCTGTGTATCTTAGTTCCTGAACGGATGGACCAATTTTGATTTGGAGTTTTTTGTTTGAAATGTGTCTTAATCGATAGTGTTCTTTAGCTATTTCAAGAAGATCCGTCCAGCCGTTTAAAATGTATGACTAATTTTCTAGTTGGTTTCGGGGGTTTCTATGATATATTTAATTTTAGTTACGTATTATTTAAATTATTTAATAAACAAAAATTTGTAAAAAAATAATTAGTGAAAACTATCTCTCGTTAGTTTAAGTATTAGGGTACTTACTTCTGTAAGAATTTTATTTACGTATATTATGTAAGTATCTGACGCAAGACCGGCCATCGTGGAGATCCTTGGGGGAGGCCTTTGTCCAGCAGTGGACGTCTTTCGGCTGATATGATGATGATGAATGATCGTAAGTATTAGATAATATTTTGAAGATTTGTGACTCTATTACTAGGTGCTATGGTTGTAATAAGGTTGAACTTAAAACTGTTTTAAAACATTTCTCTTTGTTTGTTAGTAAACAAATGCCGCTGTAAAAGTATATGTTCACGCGGACAGCATTTAGGTTGGATTTTGTATTTGACCCGATATCTTTAGCTATTGTCGATCGAAGTGTGTAAACAATAAAGAATGTTTGTATAGTATTGTAAACATAGTATGCGTACATCAGGCACGAAGGGTGCGTCGACCATCCCAGCCTCGAGTCGCGCCCAGTTCATCTGCGCGAAGAACCGGTGCGCCTTCACCTGAGCAGCACCCCGCCGCCCCGCGGAGCACCCCAGCCGCGACGCCGCGCTCTTGGCCAGTAGGGCTCCGCACAGGGACCGCCCGCACTCGCTGAACTTGCTCGAGTACTTCTCCTGCTCGTGCTGCAATACACACAAAACGTTACCTAGTTACGTAATACGGATGATGATATGTAATCAGTCCGTCGGTTAGATCACTAAAAAATATTGGACGCATGTTTTTTTTTATTTTTTTTATGTCAGAAAGTTGACAAGCAGTCAGGATGGTAAGTGGTTACCGTCGCCTATCGTCATTTGCGAGGTATTGCCAATGTGTTGCCGACCTGTTACAATGCCAAGAAGGCAATTACTGGCTCTCATGCAATTGCCGGAACACACCGGTAGGTGCTTGGCGACAGATTTTCAACTTAAGGGTGGTAGCCAGCCAGACGGGTACTACAAAGTACCCTACCACCGTGCTATGGTTTCCTCACGATGTTTTCCTTCACCGAAAGCTCAAGCTCATTGTAGGATTCGAACCCACGACCTTCGTCGCGGCATCCGACGCCACTACCACTGAGCTATCATCGCCACATAGTTTTTTCTTTAGTTCAAACAACAAAAAATAATAATGGTTTTTTATTTTCATTATTAAAGGAGTCAATTAAATCATCCATGGACTTGTCCAAAGTACTGCCTAGAGTGTTTGTATATGTCACCATACCATTACGAACGCCGTTAGTTCAAAATATACATCGCGAAATTGTAAACTGTCAAAGAATTGTGAACTGTACCATAATAGTTACAGTATAACGTATTAATTTAGTCTATAATTTATCCATGTCAAACCGTAAAAACTGGCACGAGTCGCACGGTGCGACCAGATTGTTCGAACGGCATATGCCGCCATCTTTGGCTATTGTCAAAGATGGCGGATGGCAAACAAGCAGCTGTTTTTGTGGATTTTAAATAGTTTATTAAAAAATTATATTGATCGATTTATTTGATTTCAAATGTGCATTTACCTTGTTTGAATAGTCCCTGATGATCAATAAGGGTCACGATTCCGATTGATAAAACGAACAGATTGTGAACCCTGTTGGTAAGTGCAGGTCCGTTCACATTTTCACGGGTTGACGTACTAATTAATACTTCATATTGTGGGCAGTATGGTGCAGTTCAGTTTACAATTTCGCGAGATATTTTGTGAACGCCGACATATATAATGATACGGTGACATATATAATGTATCGTATTTGAGTTTGGTGTAGTGTGGTGTAGTGTGGTGTAGTGTGGTGTGGTAACCTTGACCCTCCGGTCGACCTCCTCCCGCTTGACCTTCTCCTTGCGCGCGCGGAAGGGCGCCCGGCCCTCCAGCATCTCGTACACCAGGCACCCGAAGGAGAACCAGTCCGGGCTGAACGTGTACCGCTCGTTGTCTATCACCTGACAAAACACTACATAAATACATGCCAGCCAAAACACGTCCATCTCCACGATGGCCGGCCTTTGGGGGGATATGCCATAATCACGTCATAATTGTATGAAGTTGATGTATATTTAAAGCATAAACTGTAATTACATACATTAATAAAAAAAATGATCCACAAAAAAAGAAGCCTTGCTGACTTTCTTGCCGGAGTCTTCTCAGTTCAAGTGTATTCCGAACCGGTAGTAGAGTCTAAAAATTGTACTGTCGACATTCATAAGTGCCTTATTAGGGCCTAAACTGAATAAATTAATTTTGATTTTGATCACCACGCTTGGCAAGCGGGTAGGCGATCGCAGTATTGTGTTATAGTTCTCAGAGATACGCTGCTGCCAGTAATATGGTATACCTTCCCTCGGACGACTTCTACGCCCCCCACGGGATAGGATATTTGTCGCCGTCACCACACGGCAAAAACACCATTTATACATGTTTAAATAACTCGATGGACCTTGTTTTTCGGGATAAAAGAAACTTCTTTTTTAAATACCCATAATACTTAATATAACATAGCCAAACTGCTAATGCCGTTTTTTTATTTTGTCTTTCTTTCACACAACAATGAAAAGTATGTTTTTTGGATTATCCTTCTCTCACACAACAATGAAGTGTGTTTATTGGATTATCCTTCTCTCACACAATAATGAAAAGTGTGTTTATTGGATTGTCTTTCTTTCAAACAATAATGAAAAGTGTGTTTATTGGATTGTCTTTCTTTCAAACAACAATGAAAAGTGTGTTTATTGGATTGTCTTTCTTTCACACAGCAATAAACCAACAAATCAACGCGATTTTTGGCATTGAGACAGATTACCTAATGGATAGTTCCCGATTCTTCTCTTATCTCTATTCGTGCCCCAGCTATATGTTCTTACCTCGGGCGCCATGTACCCTACAGTGCCCACTCGGCCGCGCACGCTGCCCCCCTCGGGCACGTCCACGGCGAGCCCCAGATCCGAGATGCGCACGTGCCCCTGGTCATCTAGCAGAATGTTCTCTGGTTTGCAATCCCTGAATCAAATATTAAAGTCACGGTCAGGAAGGAACTCATTAAATAGACTGGAAAAAAAAACAAATCAGTAAATATAATGCTTTTCAATTACGTTTGAGCCACCAAGAGTAGATTATTTGATGCTGTGAAAATATGACGTCACAGTACAGTATTTCACACAAACGTCAGTTTTGACAGTAACAAAATTGAAGATGCTTTTTTGAATAAACAGAATATCTATACTAATAATAAAGCTGAAGAGTTTGTTTGAACGCGCTAATCTCCGGAGTTACTGGTCCGATTCTTGAGCGAGAGCTTGAGCTTTCGGTGAAGGAAACCATCGTGAGGAAACCATAGCACGGTGGTAGGTACTTTGTAGTATCCGCCTGGCTGGCTACCACCCTCAAGTTGAAAATCTGTCGCCAAGCACCTTCCGGTGTGTTCCGACAGCTGCACTTGAGAGTCATTTGCCTTCTAGGCTTTGTGTGCTTACCACCATCGGCCACATCATCACTGACCACGGAGCTTAAACAGATCAGTAATATGTACCTGTAGACGATGCCCATCTTGTGTAAATGGTCGAGCCCACAGGCGACCTGGGCGGCGTAGAACCTCGCCCGCTCCAGCCCTAGCCCCGTCTCCGACACGTTCATATTGTAGATGTGGAACTTCAGGTCACCGCCTACAACAATATGTTTGCTTATTTTACTGCAAAAACATGGAGTAAGTTCGCAGCGTCACCTATTCTAAACCATCCAGGGACTCACTCAAACACATCAAAATCGATCCAGCGGTATATGGACAGTTCAGTAAGGACATACACACGTTGATATAAGAACTTCCCATATAAACTTTCAACCTTGAATACACCCTTTTAGGGTCGGTTGTATAAAGCGCGGTCATAGTAAGGTTATAGTTAACTTTAACCGTCGAAAGAAAGCAAACTGAGTTGCTCGTGTCACTAACTAAAATTTGAACCGTAACCATAACCGACTGAGGGAGATCGGTCATCGTCAAAGTGATTCTACGGTCAAAGCATGGTAATAGTTAAGTTAACTTTCACTATAACTTTAACTAAAATGTACGAGCAACCGACCCTTAGGGTAGGTATAAATAAAAAAAATTATAAATCTCATAATTTTTCCTAAATTTCATGCAAGGTGAAATTGTACCTATTTGTGTAATGAACGTTTGAAAACAATATTTACAACAAATATACAAACTACATATAAAAAAAATCCTCGAGGCTGCTGCTTAATTTGTGTAATTAAATTTTTTATCATTAAAAAACGTATTTCCATCTCGACTCACCATTCATAATAGTAAGAACGAGACAGAGAGCATCTTTCGTCTCGTACGCGTAGGCGAGGTTGACGACGAAGCGCGAGTTGATCCGCTGCAATATCTGCTTCTCTATCAGCACCATCGCCTCTCCCTTTCTCTTCTTTATGCGTTTCTTTTCTAATTTCTTGCACGCGTACATTTTACCCGTCGCCCTGACCTGAAACATGTCACAATTTATATTAATTACTAGCTATTCCCCGCGGTTCCACTCGCGTTACCGGGATAAAAAAGTAGCCTTAACCTTCGGGGATAATGTAGCTTTCTATTAGTGAAATAATTTTTCGAATCGGACCAGTAACTCCAGAGTTTAGCGCGTTCAAACAAACTAACTCTTCAGCTTTATTATTATAGATAGATAGATTATTTTTTGTGGGAAACTATCTGACTATAAAACAAAATATAACTCTGAGAGTAAGCATTTATAATAATACTGAAATTGAAATAAAATTAATGTACAGAAAATAACAAAAAATCAGAGATATTTTTCATTTGCGCCGGGCCTGGGGAAATTTTGTATGGCCCGTGACCATTCTTCTTTGTCTAATTGTTTTTACCTTTGAACCTTATCTACCTACCTATTTGGTATTCCCCTAAGGAAAGTGCCTTAGTAGGGATGTTACATGTTAGTAGTAATGTAACGGGTCTATTCGCGCATAGAATATTATCAAAATATAATTTTGACAAACCTCGTCGTTTCGATCAAGTTGCATTGATCGTGGTCACGAGTGGACTGGAACAGCGGGTCAACAAGTTGCTTGGCGAGAGTTGTCTCCAACTACCCGCAATTGGTCTTGTAAAATATAACTGTCACGATCACGGCACACCGTACTAATTGTATCAACACACCTACTCGAACGTAAGTCACGTCGGCGCGAACACTTACTTATAATAGACCCGTTACATTACTATAAACATGAATTGTGTTCGCGAGAGTTTAAAAAGTATGGTTAGATGTTAGGTTAGGTTAGGTTACCTGACAGGCGCAGACCTCCCCGAAGCCCCCCTTCCCGAGCACGCGGTACATGCGGAACGTGTGCTGCGTCACCGGCTGCGCCTCGAGCCACTTCCACTGCAGGTAGCGGTGGAAGTACATCGAGTGCTCGAACTCCGAGAAAGGCGCGCCGGCCAGGAAGCTCTTCACGCACCTTATGCATTCCGTGAATATGTCCTTCGACCCGCCTGCAACGGAACTGAACATTACATCATGTACACGGTGATTTAGGCCAAAAGGACATGTCCATTCTATTCCATTGTATACATTTTTCAATGATACTCTTAAACTATTTGATTTAAGCCAAAAGGACATGTCCATTTTTCCATTCTATTCCATTGTATACATTGTTCAATGATACTCTTAAAAAAATCATTGTAAACGCCCGATTATAATTTATCAGACCGTTTTCTAGTCGGTGAACATCGACGTTCAACATCAACATCTTATTGCATAATCAAATAAGTAAATATTCTGGGACATTCTTCACACACGGTTATCTGATCCCAAACTAAGCAGAGCTATGGAAACCAATAACTGATATACTACATATACTACTTTTTTTTTTGTAAATACATACTTATATAGATAATTACACCCAGACACAGGACAAACAGACATTTTCATGCACACAAATGTTTGTTCTGGATGGGAATGGAACCCATGACCAGCAACTGGCTTTTCATTACATCATGTACACGGAGACTTAGGCCAAAAGGACATGTCCATTTTTCCATTCTATTCCATTGTGTCAATTTTTCAATGATACTCTTAAGTTGTTGACATCTTATAGCAGAATTCATTAAAATTAGCTTAAATCTATTCTAATGAGGAATTTCTGGATTTTCAGGACTACAGTTTATTTTATTAGATTAATTTAATTTATCCAAGATATTTTCCTTATAAATATACCTTCCTCATAGTATTTATTACTATATTAACATTGTTTAAAAATGCATCTGGGCGCCTACGTGCTAGCTAGGCTCTAGCTGTCGTGCTAGCTAGGCGCTAGTGTTCGCTCTAGCTACGCGCTAGTTGTCGCGCTAGCAAAGCGCTAGCTGTCGCGCTAGCAAAGCGCTAACTGTCGCGCTAGCAAAGCGCTAGCTGTCGCGCTAGCAAAGCCCTAGCTGTCGCGCTAGCTAGGCGCTAGCTGTCCTGCTAGCTAGGCGCTAGCTGTCCCGCTAGCTCATGAATAGTCTACTCTACGTAGTCTGTCTCACTCACGAAAGAAGTCCCGTCCTATAAAGCCCACTTCTATTTCAGAACAAATAAAATTGATTTTAATCAATACCATTGGACTTTTGTGAAACGGATTTTACATAGCGAAGCGATAACATTTCAGGCGTCGATCGCCGACATACAGAATGTTGTTTTCTGCATCAGTATCATGTACCTATATCACCCCTAAGTCGCCAGTTGGTGACCAAAACAACGTCCTCTATATCGCGCTATACGCAATATTCTCTACCACTGCGTTACGTCTTGCCAGCTACAATCGTACCTTGTAACAAAGCGCTGGTGTCCTCGACGACCTGGCGGGTGATGACGTCAGTGACCGCCTCCGTGTCGTCGGTCTTCAGGTACCGGCCGAACACCTCCGTCGCGAGAGCCACTCTGTTCTCGTCCACTTCCACATCGTACCTGTCCGCCTGGAACACGTCATTGGAAGCTGAACTAGGTACTTCTAATCGGACCACTAATTTTTGGGTCTAAAAATAAAATTCGGATCCAAAATATCTTTATTGGTGTACTTAATTTTATACCATGAAGCCGGAAAAATTAAAATAATAAAAATAAAAAATTCTATTTATTTTCTTCTGTTTTTAGGGTTCCGAAATTCTAATGAAAATAAAAACGGAACCCTTATAGGATCACTCGTGCGTCTATCCGTCTCTGTCTGTCTGTCCGAAAATACAGGACCTATAGATTAAGTCTATGGTATTTAAAGTACCATAGGAAATTCCGGAACCCTCGGTGCGCGAGTCAGACTCGCCCTTGCCCGGTTTTATTTAGTATTTGTAACAGAAATACATCATCTGTGAAAATTTCAACTGTCTATCCGGTTCATGAGATACAGCCTGGTGACAAACGGACAGACAGCGGAGTCTTAGTAATAGGGTCCCGTTTTACCCTTTGGGTACGGAACCCTATAAATCGGGAGTCCGTCTATCAAAGCACCTATCGAACATGAAGGTACCCCTAGATTAGTAACCATGCGGACACACAAGAGGCTTAATTTCAAACACCAAATTTTTACATTGCATACATTTATAATTAACTAGCTTCCGCCCCACGATTTCATTCGTTCCTGAGGGCTCTTATCAATGCCGGTTTTAGCTCTACCAGCGCCCTGGGCGAGATTTTATCTTTAGACTTGAGAATTTATTTTTTATTTAGACTCGAGATAGCAGGACTCGCTCATGAGCGACCGGAAATAAAGGTGGGCCTGGCGCCCCTTTACATCTGGCGCCCTGGGCGATCGCCCTACCGCGCCCTACCCTAACGCCGGTACTGGCTCTTATGATTTCCCGGGATAAAATGACCCTATACAATATTCCAGGGTATGATTTATCTATGTGCCAAGTTTCATCAAGATCCGTACAGTAGTTTCTGCGTATAAGAGGGACAGACATCTTCACATGCTCAAAGCTTATCCTACTAATATTATAAATGCGAAAGTTTGTGAGAATACTCAAACGGCTGGACCAATTTTGATGAATTTTAGTATGGAGGTAGCCGACACCTTGGATTAACACATGACTACTCTTTATCCCTTGGAAACGCGAATGAAACCGCGGGGCGGAAGCTAGTAATAAGATAAGATAGATATTAAACAAAAACAACTGCCAATGAAAGCACATACAAGTAATAAGGGCCTGTTTCACAGATTAGATTACTGAAGCAGCAAACAACAGGAAAGAATGGAAGAAGCTACGACGACAAGAGCCAAGCTCTTAAATATAAGAGAGATAGACAAATTTGACAATGGTGCCGATTCTGTTGTTTACGAACTAAATAAATTTAATCTCACTATATCTCTTTCTAATAGTAAATATAAGAAAGGGATGCAAGATATTTTAGTCCTGTCAGATTAGTCCGATCACACATTTCAACGTGAATTTAAGCGCGATCTTTATTGGTCACGACTATTTACCCGTACATTACGACGGCATGGACTAAACTGACAGGATTAAAAATGTTCTATCTTTTTTCAATAAGGTTAAAATGAAAGAGAGGTGACTTGTCTAATATTAGTTAAGTTCGTAAACAACAGAATCGGCACCATTATATGTTCTATCTTTTTCCATAATGCTTATTAGAAAGAGACGTGATGACACAAATAATTTAGTTAAGTTTGTAAAAAACAGAGCACCAATAATTAGGTCTGAACTAAATGATATTAGACAGTAGTAAAATTATAATAGAGTAGCTTCCGCCCCGCAGTTTCACCCGCGTTCCCGAGGTATCTTATGTTTTCCCGGGATAAAAAGTATCCTATATGTTATTCCAGGGTATGATCTATCTATGTGCCATGTTTCATCCAAATCCGTTCAGTAGTTTTTACGTGAAAGAGTAACAAACATTCATCCATACTCACAAACTTTCGCATTTTTAATATCAGTATCCAGAACACAAAACGAACCGATACATAACCAAAAAGATCGCAACATACAAGCGGATAAAACAGCGTCTTTCTAGCTCAAGTGGTAGTGACGTTGAATCCTTAAAACAAACAAGCTTTCGGTGAAGGAAAACATCGTTTTGGCAATGATAGCTCATGGTAGTGTCGTCGGATGCCGCGACGTATGTCGTAGGTTCGAATCCTACAATGAGCTTGAGCTGTCGGTGAAGGGAAACATCGTGAGGAAACCATAGCACGGTGGTAGGGTACTTTGTAGTACCCGCCTGGCTGGAAGTTGAAAATCTGTCGCCAAGCATCTACCGGTGTGTTCCGGCAATAGGGGTGATGACTAAAAAAAAAAATTGTCCGTCAGTTAGATTACCAAAAAATATTGGACACATGTTTTTTCTTTAGTTCTGAAAACAAAAAATAACGAAGATACAGTGCATATAAATATCGCGTGACGTCACGTTTTAGTACACTTTTTACAGAGAAGTGACGTCACAAACCCCCACTCCTGAACTTTGATGCGACCTATCTTTGTAAGTTTTTATTTATTTGATAAAATAAAAAATATGTATCCAATATTTTTTGATAACCTAACTGACGGACTAAATAGAATTAATTATTTTTTACCCAGTCATCATCCCTATTGCACTTGAGAGCCAGTAATTGCCTTCTCGGCATCGTAACAGGTCGGCAACACATTGGCAATACCTCTGGTATTGCAAATGGAAATAGGCGACGGTAGCTACTTACCATCAGGTGGACCGCCCGCCTGCTTGTCAACCTTCTGACATCAAAAAAAAATCGTGAGGAAAAGGTGCTTTGTACCAACTGGCCTCTCTGGCTGACCTCCTGGGACTAACTAGTAACTCTTAAGACCTACATCCTCGGGCTAACCAATGCTTCCTTCAGGGTAACTTTTAAAACGATTGCAACCCTATACTTTTTACTGCACAAACCGAAAGACAGGCAGGCCCCCCACAATGTGGACCGACGTTTTTGTGAGGGTCGCGGGAAACCGCCTGCGGGTAGCGCAATACCGGCCATCGTGGAGATCCTTGGGGGAGGCCTATGTCCAGCTGTGGACGTCTTTTGGCTGATATGATGATACTTTGCCAGTATAGATATACAGCTCCCCACCACGGTTTCATCAGCGTTTCGGGATAAAAAGTGTTTTAAAACAAGCATAAAAACCAAAAAAAGGAAAACAGATTAGTGAGAAAGTTGCTACTGCATAGAAAACATAAAATCCAAGCTCCGTGCTTCAAACTACACACAGCCAAACTACCAGGCAAGCAGAATTTCACCAGCCAAGCTTGATAACAGCCAGCCCCTGTTTAGACGCACAGGTAGAAAAAAAAACTTACGTAATATATATTCTCTATACTGACCGCATCAAGGAAACTGTTGTACTTATGATAGTCGGGTCTGTTCCGTTCGCAGAACTGTCTGAACAGCAGTTTGCCGATCGGCTGCTGGTCCACCACGTAATCGTAACCTACATCTGAAACAACAAGTAATTCCTCTCATTAATATTTTTTATCTACTCTCATATCGTAATGTTCTTATTATGAAATCAAAATCAGTACTTTAATAACCCACTTTAGGCACACCCGTGTGTATTCATTATAGTACAGTTGTGTTCCCAAGATAATGCTATAAAATAACTTTTTTTCTATAAAAGTACACTTTGGACCTATCAATAGTATAATCAATCAGTATCAATTCAATTTGACGATGACAATGTGGCTTGAAATTTAGAGGTAAGAATTTTTGGGAGTTGGCAACACGGATTTGATTAGGTATATGATTATTGTGTCTGTTTATTTTATTGGTTTTACTTACATATATCATTTTGACCAAAAATGTCACAATTTTTTTTTTTTTGCAAAGTTGGTAGAAATTGTTTTTTTTTAAATTACATTATTTATATGAGTTTAGATAAAGTACTGTATGATACTGCACATAATTAGGTATTAAAAACGCGTGTGATACTATTAAGAACCCCTATTATGCAACAGTATCATAAACTACTATTTTTCAACTGATGTAGCGAGCGATTACCGTAGTTTATTGACGCTTGCAAAAACTGATTTAAAGACAGAAATTCTGCACAAAAATTTCCCTGTTACGAAATTTCCTCGCAGAATCAAAATTAAAATAATAAAAGCATACGTCTCATCTGATGGCAAGCGGTTACCAATACCATCAAGCGGGTACTCTTACCTCACAGAACATAAACATTATTTTGAACTTTTAAAAATTGCATTAGAAAGTTTAAAAACTAAAATTAGCGTTGAATTTGAAAAAAAAAATCAAAAATCCTTTCTAAAATAACGGATGCTTTACGTCATAATACCTATCTGTATGCCTAATTTCAGCCCGATCAGTGCTGCACAGTTCCTGGCTATGTGTTGATAGATCAGTCAGTCAATTTCCTTTTATATATTTAGATTGAGGTAAACAGGGCGTTTATATAATTTTCTATAAATCAATATTTTGGTATAACATTATACAAGGTCATGTTCAAGTAGCGTTAGCAAACTGCTCAAAATCGTTTGTTGTAGACGGAATAAGAGAGGCTTCAGTCATTTTAAGGTGGAGCAAATATGATGATTCGATTCACATCTTACAAAATATCTTTTAACGAAAAGAGAACCGCCTTCAAAAATACTAAAAAGTATAAAATAATACCTATAGAGTAGGAACTCTAATCTGACAGTTTTGATGTCAGCGAAAGTGTAGGTCGTGTTCCATGTAAAATATCATGGTACAGTCAGCGTCAAAAATATATTTACATTTTTGTACCCTTTCATAATAAATCTGATAACATTCTTATGATAGTTTGTTTAAAATCTGTGAAATGCGTTAATTTGAGTAAAGTGTTCAGATATTTTTTCGATTCTCTTCTTGTTCATGTTTTTTTTTTAGTTTTTCGCCATTTCCATCAACAGATCCTAAGACTTGGTGGCAATGGGACGACCTCAGGAGTATACCCTTTCGAATAAATAAAGAACTTTAAAATAAACATACAGTCGAATTGAGAACCTCCTCCTTTTTTGAAGTCAGTTAATACAGCTTCGAAGATATCGTAGTAGGGCAAAATAACGTGCCAAAATCCCTCCCCTACAGTGTGAACACATTGTCATGTAGATCTTATTAGGTATTCAAATGACAAGCTACCATCTCCCTCCCCCTCCACTAGCTAGTCCAATCTGGTTATACGTTTTAGATCGTATAACGTTACAGTGGCGATATCATAAGATGGTTTATCCATTGGAAAATACTGTTATTTTATGCATAATTCGGCTACAAGAGAGAATAGGGAATATACATGATTTTTTTTATCGCATTTCTTAAAAAAGATGTCAATAAGTTAAATTAAAATTAAATTCGGCCAAGAAACACGGAAGATATAAGCATTTTAAACTACTAATTAGACAGAGAGATCGGACATAATATGTGACGTCATATACTATGACGGCCATATAAACTCCATGCTAAATACTGTTTTGCTAGAAAGAGATAGGAATAAATCTTTGATGGCTTTGATCTTGGTTATTTTTATAGTTATTCGAAATATTTCTTTTTCCTACTGCTTCTTATATGAATGAGCTTTTATGAAAGCAAAATAAACATATGCTTATTTCTTATTGTATTTAGTCTTTTATCTACTCTCATATCGTAATGTTCTTATTATGAAATCAAAATCAGTACTTTAATGACCCACTTTAGGCACACCCGTGTATAATGATTCATTATAGTACAGTTGTGTTCCCAAGATAATGCTATAAAATAACTTTTTTTCTATTAAAGTACACTTTGGACCTATCAATAGTATAATCAATCAGTATCAATTCAATTTGACGATGACAATGTGACTAATTTGTTGACTTGAAATTTAGAGGTAAGAATTTTTGGGAGTTGGCAACACGGATTTGATTAGGTATATGATTATTGTGTCTGTTTATTTTATTGTTTTTGCTTACATATATCATTTTGACCAAAATGTCACAAAAATAGATTTTTTTTTTTTTTTTGCAAAGTTGGTAGAAATATTTTTTTTTTAAATAACATTATTCATATGAGTTTAGATAAAGTACTGTATGATACTGCACATAATTAGGTATTAAAAACTCGTGTGATACTATTAAGAACCACGCCTACGGCTCGGTACTTAAACTCACACTCGTAGTTAATAACCCCTATTACGCAACAGTATCATAAACTACTATTATCGTATCTTTTGCATTTGATCGTTTTGCAAATTTATTATGTAACCTTACAAAGATAATTTATATACATTGAAAAGATAATGATGGTTTATAAATGGATAAGAATTTTCAATATACAGTGATTCAGATATTTCAATTGAGCTTAATTACTATCTTGAGCTTGTTAGTAAACAAATCTTGAAAATCTATACTAGTAATAAAGCTGAAGAGTTTGGTTCAACGCGGTACATCTATCTGGAAGCTACGTTATCCCTGAAGGTTATAGGCTACTTTTTATAACGGGAACGTGGGAGAAATCGCGGGGGACAGCTAGTATCAGATACGTATCGATTTTCTTGAGCTAAATTAAGATGATGAATATACTATACATTAAATATCCCAAAAACAATAATTAAGGGGACGCTCTCCGCGAATGTCTCCGTCCCTTACTAAACTGACATAGACAAGCAAGACGAGAGGCGCAATTTTAGTAAAAAAAAGACGGTTTGATGATATTTAAAAAAACTAAGCCTTTAAAAAAAAAAGTGAGACAACTATTCCCTTTCTAATGGATTTCAGAATGTACCTTTGTTAATATTTTGAAGTTATTTGGATGGCCCAAATAAGAGAAAAAATCATTCTTAGTTTTAAAAAGGGGCATAATTCACGATTGGTTTCTGACGTTACTAATGAAAAATTATTTTTTTTTTATAAAACTATTCCTCATATATGCTCTAGTTTAACATTATATTTTTTCCAAATCTCTTGGAACAAAGAATACAAAGAAAAACGCATTTTAGAATCATCATTTCTCGTATAGCATCGTTTTAAACATTAATTCATTATAACGTAACCGACGAATATATTTTTCAGGACAATCCACCATAATATAACTGAAATAAAAATAATACTACCAACTATTTGCGTCAAAGTTTTGCACACGATCTTCCTTGTTACATAAGCAAATATAAACATGGGTCAAAAGCAATCTGTATCAGGGCAAGGGATCCCGATCTAAAGGATATACGAAATGGAAAGCATAAAGTGCGCATAATAAAACAACTTACCCCTCAAAGTTTATCATCCCCGCTGTCCCCGGGAGGGATAAAAGGAAAAACAACATCGGCTGGCAAGAATCAAGATCGATCCGAGCGTTGCTAAGGATATCCCTCGTAAACTCGATTACTTGCTTATCTTTTTACTTAATAATAAATGAGGAATGCCTGTTTGGTATATTAGTCAATGGATTGATGTTGGGAGGAGTGTTTTTTATAACTAACTAGCGACCCGCCCCAGCTTCGCACGGGTGTACAAATCTTTTAATTTCTCGGCATTTCTGCATGTATTATACGTATAAACCTCCTCTTGAATCACTCTATCTATTGCTGAATGCATTAAAATCCGTTCAGTAGTTTAAAAGATCTAAGCGATCAGACAGCGGGAGCGACTTCATTTTATACTATGTAAAGAAGACATAGTTTTGCGACGGGTATTTGTCTAAATTCAGAGGGAACCTAAGAGAGAAGTACCAAAACAATCTTTAAAAGTGGATCATCAATCTAATTATTCTAGCCTTCTTGGCATTTTAACAGGTCGGCAACACATTGGCAATACCTCTGATATAGCAAACGACTAGGTGCAACGACGGTAACCACTTACTATCAGGTGCACCGCCTGCCTGCTTGTCAACCTGAAAAAAAAACAAGCGAGCGAGCAAAGCAAAATCTGAAGATGGTTGTTTTTTTACTTAAAAATGTGTGAAAAGAAATAAGTAAAGCCGCAGGGTCTGGCTAAGCACATTGCTCTAATTAGCCATCACATATCAAGAAACCAAGAAACTACGACGCCGACGCGAGGCAATTTTGTTTTTAAGGCTCGTAATATCACGTTGGAAACAGATTTATCGTCAACTCTATCGATCCAACAATACAGACGGAATATCTATAATATTTTTGGCTTTAGCACAACCTCAAAGTTGTTTCGACTTCCAAGGTCTTCGTTACATTTGCGATCTGGAAATTTTCGTCAATGATAAAGCCTATTCAATGGAAGTAAATCAAATCAGGCTTATTCAATTATGTAGGTATTAGGGACAGTTACTGATGGGCAGGAAAGACTTAAAAGATAGGCTTTGATCGCTTTAAGACAGGATATAAATTGCTGGAGTTCAGAAGTTTTAAGATCTATTATCCACGTTTCTGTTTTTAGGGAGGCCCTGCCCAGATATGTCTTTAAAGCGATGATAGCTCAGTGGTAGTGACGTCGAATGCTGAGACGAAGGTCGTGGGTTCGAATCCTACAATGAGCTTGAGCCAGAGGAAACCATAGCACGGTGGTAGGGTACGTTGTAGTACCCGGCTGGCTGGCCACCCTCAAGTTGAAAATCTGTCGCCAAGTATCTTTCGGTGTGTTCCGACAGCTGCACTAGAGAGCCAGTTCCCTTCTAGGCCTTGTGTGCTTACCATCATTAGCCACATCATCACTGACCACGGTGAGATTGTGGTCAAACATAAGCCGCAGAATAAATGACATGTACTTTCACGTACCTGGATGATATATTTACCCGATAGTACATAAAATGATGTAATTGATAACAATTTGTATACAGTAAAAACAGTTAGTGTGTCATTCGCGAGATATGTATCTACATTTTATCTAATCCATCAGCTAAGTGCTTTCGTAGCGTTATTGAACACTTTTTTTATACACTTACTTTTAATACATGCTTCTCTCGCATTATTTGTCAGACAGTTTATGGATGTCTCTTGATGGGAAGAAGGCTTACATGTAGGTTTATTGGTTCTGCCATGTTTACTTAAACAATGTCAGCAAAATATTTGCAAAGCATTTTGTCTTTGTCTGATGAATGTTGGCACTATCTAATCTTATACCTTTAAACGAACGGAAACGGCTCCGACGATTTTCATGAAACTTATTATGCGGAGGGTTTCGGGGGAGAAAAAACGATCTAGCTAGGTTTCATATTTGGAAAAGGCCGTTTTATTTTAATTCGCATGGCGCGCAAAAAATAAAATATTTTTCTTTGTTTCTTTCATTTAAAAAAAAAACGAGCAAAGCTCGGTCAACCAGGTACTTTTTTATAAAATGAGTCAGGTAGAATCTATCAGGCAGATCAGACTTTCAGTACTGGACATCCCAACGCTGAATATTATGAAATCGTTCCTATTTTTTCTTCTCTTGTCTTCTTTTTCTAATCTTGTTCGTTTATCCTTCTTTCAATGAAGCAACGTATAGACGTATTTTTTGGTATAGAAATAGGTTTTGTATGTGAGAGTGTCAGCTACTTTTAACCCCAAGAAATCGGATAAAAGCGCGAGGAAAAACTTGTTACATTATATTCTTCTATTAAAACAGTACTTGGCCAATCTTGACACCACCAATTGTGCCGCAGGTCGTGTGTTCGATTCCCATCCAGGACAAACATTTGTGTAGTACATGTCTGGTTATCCTGAGTCTGGGAGTAATTATCAATATAAGTATGTATTTACAAAAAAAAGTAGTATATGTAGTATATCAGTTATCTGGTTGTCTATAGTTCAAGCTCTGCTTAGTTTGGTATCAGATAACCGTGTGTGAAAAATGTCTCAGAATATATTTATTTATTTTCATTTCTCACCCTGACTCCAGAATTCAACTCTCAACATTTCAACAAACATACTAATGATTGTATACATATTAAAAAAAAACTAATCGACTACCTACTTGACATGTTATCAGATCTGATTGCGTTAGTCATGTCAACCAAATGACGGCGCTGCAGTAGCGAGCGATGGACAGGATAAAATGGTGAAAGTCAGCAAATTTTAGCAAAATAATCGATGAATAATCACTAAACTATAACTCCTTAGAACTTAGGCATAATATAGCAGTAGTAATCTAATTCTAGACTAATAATAAAGCTGAAGAGTTTATTTGTTTGTTTGAACGCGCTAATCTCCGGAGTTAATGGTCCGATTTGAAAAATTCTTTCACGAATAGGATGCTACATTATCCCCGAAGGTTATAGGCTACTTTTTATCTAGGGAACGCGATTGAAACCGCGGGGAACAGCTAGTAAAAAGCAATGATCGCACGAAGCGAGTAACAATTTCATTAAGGCGGCACACACGCGACTGGGATCGGCAGAATTAATTAATTAATTTCTAATTGATACCAATTGTCCGGGGGTCGGCACCGCGATCCCTTGCCAATCAGTCTCGAGGACATTTGCAATTTAAATTTTTAATACTTTCCCTCGTCACTAGTGATATGCAAATAAGAGAATTCGCGGTGTTTGTATTGTTTTTAAATGTTTACAAGTAGGATGTTCACCTGATGGTGAGTGGTCATGGCTGCAATGCGTATGGATCATTAATGATTATAATCTGACAGGCCAGTCAGCGTAGTTGGGCTATGCGTGAAATGATGATTCTAAAATGCGTTTTTCTCTGTATTCTTTGTTCCAAGAGATTTGGAAAAAATATATGTTAAACTAGAGAATATGTGACAGGGAATAGGTTTTTTAAAAATGGGGATTTTTCTTTAGTAACGTCAAAACATATCGTGAATATGCCCCTTTTTATAATTAAGAATGCATTTTTCTCTCATTGAGGCCATTCAAAAACTTGAAAAATATTAACATACATTCTGAAATCAATTAGAAAGGGTTTCTTTTTTAATAACATAAAACCATCTTTTTTACTAAAATTACGTCTCTCCTGTCTCGCTTGTCCCCTTCAGTTTAGTAAGGGACGGAGACATACGGAGAGAGCCTCCTCTTAAGACACCACCTATCGCGCCGCAGATCGTGGGGTCAACAGATTTGAATGAAACTTGGAACATAGGTAGATCATATCCTGGAACAACATGTAGAAAACCTTTTATCCCGGTAACACGGGTGAAACCTCGAGGGACTGATAGTATAGCAATATTCGGATTGAATTAAGTGCCTATCACATCACATCGTCAGAACTTCGAGGTAACATACCTACACTAAAAGGACCAACTAATCCCGAAGTGCGTAACTAGTTTTCAGTCCACAAATCTATATAAGATACAATATTATGTTAAACTTAATTGGATCCATCAACTGCCCGTGAAGAGGCAATAGCCTGGGAAAATTGCTCATCAGAACTTTGTCCATATAGAAAGTTTTCACGTAAAAACTTTAAGAGGTGGCCAATATTGGGAACATAAGTACTGGTATTAGTACGTTATAATTGTATAGCCTGACCAAGAAAATAAAAATCCTCGCATTATACGAAAACTAATTAAACTTCTGTCTTTTACTGGCAATACTAAATTTGACAAGGGTTACGGTCCGAATATCGATTTCACATCTCACGATGTCGACGGCAATAATTGCTGGTTCCAAATGAGGAGGAGAGGATCAAAACCTCACATATGCACTTAAAGCAATTTGTTAAAAAATCATAAAAACCAAACTATTAATAGTACACTGATTTAGTAATTTTACAGTAGGATTTGTGGTGGTTTTGAACGAAACTCTTCATTTAGTTTGCGTATCACTGAGGGATACATGCTGTTTTGATCAAATTTTTTTAGCAAAATGGTGAATTTTATCATTTGGAGTCGAATAACAACAAAAAAACGAAAGTGGATAAGTGAGGTTTTGATCCTCTCCTCCTCAAATGACAGTGCGCACACGGCGCTGACAGCGTGATAGTCAATTCAGTCAGTCAATTGGACATCTTTATGATTGAATTCAAGTTACAACACAACAGCAATCATAACCTAATGAGCGCGGTTACACTGATTCGGGACGCATCTTTGAGCGATATTTTCGCTTTCGGCGTATTTCGGACCGCATATTTAGTGTTGCTATAAAAAAAAGCGTAAGTGGTGACCCCAGAGCCGAGATTTTTATATTTCTGCTCAGGCTTATTCTCTATTAAATACATAACCTATTTGGCATCGGCCATCTGACAGCGGAGGTCACTGATAGCTAGCTAGTTAGGTTTGTTTTTCCACGTGAAATTTTCAAAATATGTTCCCAAAAGCGTTTAAATGCCGTCACACGGTTGTCCACTATAAAGGGAAAACTATTAAAGCTGTATTAAATGGTGGCGACGCCCAACAGGATAAGACATATAAAGAAATCTGGACGCAATGCGCTTTACACGTCGTAGCGTCACCCGTCAACTAAAAAAACAATGGCTTCAATTTCTTAAGTCCATCATAATCTTAAAACGCAGAACATACGCCAACATAGTGTAGAGATCATTTAGAAATTACACGGCTGACATCCCCCGGGGAGCGGGGCAGACTAGCGGAATAATATAAAAATACACTGATTGCTTTCACGATTCATTGGGAATGGGGCATTAGTGGAATGTAATTGAACTTAAATGAGCCGCAAAATGGAAGACGCTCACAGAAAATAGTAAGACCATTTTATGTTCAGTCTGCTCCCTCTGTCTGTCTTTATATACACAACTTTACTATTGTATGTAGTAAAGGTTGTTATAGAAGACTAAGGGTGAGTATCCACCAGAAATGTGCTAAGCTGCGTTGCTAAGCTTCTCTACATACGTGTATGTAAAGTATTTCTATTGGAAATCCTAATTTAATTAATACATAACTCGGACCCAAAGATTAACAACATTATAACTTTATAAACAGAGTTACCTGCAGAAGGGGTAGATCAGGAACCAACTATGAAATCACGAAAATTAACTTAAACTTTTCATACACTAACGTTAGTAAGAAAAAGCAACGGCACCAATGCATCTTACCTGCGGCCGTAAAAAGGCCGCACGAGAAATATTGCTATGCAATTCATATCTCGAATTTACAGCAGAGCCAAATGTTTTTTAAATATTTTTTGGTGAAAATGTTTCCAATTTAGACAAATTACACCATAATCTGCTGTAAATTCCAGAAATGAATTGCATTTGCAATATTGCTCGAGCGGCCCTTTTAGCGCCCCTGAACATTTTACAACAAAGACAATAAGGTAAAATACCTTCAACAAAGCAAATATCGTATTGCCGACAGAACGAAGCGGAAAGCCGAAGACACAGACGCATCATGACGCGAATATGCAGATTTTATCAATGACAGCGATTGCTGGCGACTAGCCGACCCCATTATTGGTAATGCATAGACTATCTATGCATAATCAACAAAGAACATGGCCCGTTGAATCTTACAACCTTCGCAAAATAATAATAAGTTTACTTCAAACACGATTCAGAGTCGATTGCATAAAGCGCGGTCATAGTAAGGTTATAGCGTTATAGTTAGGTTACGGTTATAGTTAACTTTAACCGCCGAAAGAAAGCAAACTGGGTTGCTCGTGTCACTTTAACAAAAATTTTAACCGTAACCATAACCGACCAAGCGAAATCGGTCATCGTCAAAGTGACTATTCGGTCAAAGCATGGTACCTAATAGTTAAGCTAACTTTGACTATAACTTTAACTAAAATGTACGAGCAACCGGCCCTTAGGTAACAAAACATAAGTATATGAAATACAATTAAAAATCAAAAGCAGAGCTTCTATTTAAAGATTCCATGCGCTTATCTGCAGTAAAATTTCTTAAAAAGGAAGATCCACAAAAAAAAGTAGCCTTGCTGAGTTTCTTGCCGGATTCTTCTCAGTTTAAGTGTATGTGGAACTGGTGGTAGTCTATTGTAACTTTCAACGTTTCATAAGTGTGTTTTAATCATAAGCGTACAAACAAATCTGGACAGAGTCAAGAAAGGATTTTTTTTAAAGGACTACAGTTGGTAGCCTCAGATGGCTGCATCAACCTTAACCTTACCGGGTTCTAAACCGGGCTTTTTTTTATTCTTCTTGTAAAGAAGGCTAACGCGTCTACAAAAAAATAGAAAGTTCAAACAATATTCTTGAAAATATTAAGCTTGCACCAATGAATTTGTTCATGACTGAAAACCTATAGACAATGCTAGCGAAATAATCTATGCAATAACACGAGATAATACGAGTTAGCTTCACACAGTTAAGTATAACAGTGCTCACAAACTGTCTAGAATCTAGCTCAAACAACAATAAAGCATTTAGCACGTTTGACTCACGTGTTAAGCCGAATGGAAAATCTATGCTAATTGCTAGCGGAATCCAGATTAATGCACAAAACAATAAACATCAATCAAGCGTTTTAGTCATTACAAATCAAGATTTTACTGGTAGCCAGTCATAATATTGACTGATGAGCAAAACACTAGAAAATAAAGACGGTTTGTTTTATGTAAATGTTTCTTTTTAATTACAATATAATTAAGAACCTCCTCCTTTTTTTGAAGGAGGTTAATAATCTGTGAAAGTCGTAAATTTTTTGAAAATACTAACTACAAACATTTAAGAGCTCCAAAAGAACTTACAGAATCCATGGTTCTAATTTTCGTTTCGATGTCACATACAAAAAGGTATAAGATCCTGCTTGTAAGATTTTTGATAATCAGCCTAACATAGCCAAGTAAAATCATCCTATATATACCCTACTATACTATTATCATAAATCTTACGCTAACGGCTGACTGAAGCTATATAGTATATCAAGATAGAATCACTTAGGTCTTGAGCAATTTATGAATACTAAAATGTAATTGAAATGAAGATTGAAGACCTAAACTGAGATAAGACAACCTAATAAAGATGTGGAGATACCAACAAGTTTCATGGGTCCAAGCATAACACAGGAGAAAGATGAACAGACAGCATATAAACCAAAGTATCAAATAACGTAGACAGTGATAACGTCATTAAGAGGTGGCTCTCCGCGAATGACTCCTTCCCTTACTAAACTGACGGAGACAAGCGAGACAGGAGAGAGGCAATTTTAGTAAAAAAGACAGATTTATGTTATTTAAAAAAAAACAGCCTTTTTTAAAAAAAGTAAGAAAACTATCCCCTTTCTAGTGAATTTCAGTGCTAATATTTTTCAAGTTATTTGAATGGCCCAAATAAGAGAAAAATGCATTTTTAGTTTTAAAAAGGTGCCTATTCTGACGCTACTAATGAAAAATCCCAACAAAGCTCTTGCAACAAAGAATGCCGAGAAAAAAATAATCTAGAATCATCATTTCTCGGATATCGTTGCCTTAATGATAAACCTAAAGAATGAGCCTGACAAGGTTTGTGACGATGGAGTCAGTGGGGAGCTTCAGCAATAGATTGACACAGATAAAATACAATGATAATCGCTTTGCTGATAACCTGATATCAGTATTCAGCTGTTTTTTTTTATATTTAGCGGCAGTATACCGGTAATGGCAGAGAGAAAAGGACATAATAAGGAATTTGATGATACAGCAACATAATATCAAACAGCTAAACGTTAAAAGATCTTCTAGAAAGTTCTTCACAAACTCCAATCAACTGAACACGTAGCTGTTCGAAACACAGGACAATCCGATAGACATACTTAACAATAAGAAAACAAACAAACAATCGTCGCGAATCGATTTATCTACATCGCATAGTTATTCAATGCGTGATTCAAGGACACATTGTACAAGCGTTGCGCGAATCGAGCGGAAGACGGATATTTTTTAACTTTACTTCCTCGTAATTTACCTGGACAAGAACATCTCGCCTATAAGGACCAGTTTCATATTTCAGGAGTCTAATATTAAAGATATTGATAAACATAACCAATTATTTATACGCATAACTAGGTTATGCGGTCATCAGAAATTAATTTGAGGACAAATATATTGGCAGAGAGCCTGAAATATTCGTTAACGAAATTCCAAAGCTCAACTGAGAAAACTTCCTATTTTGATACTATCTTCTGCCAAATAAAAAAATAAATATCCTGGGACATTCTTCACACATGGTTATCTGATCCCAAACTAAGCAGAGCTTGTACTATGGAAACCAGACTACATATACTACATTTTTTTGTAAATACTTGCATAGATAATTACATCCAGACACGACAAACAGACATGTTCATGCACACAAATGTTTGCCCTGGCTGGTAATCGAACCCACGACCAGCGGCGAGATAGAAGGCGTCTTAATCAACTGAGTTGGCGCAGTTGGCTTGTCGAAAACGAAAGAAAATGGCAAAAATTTAAGTAGGGCGTCATAAAATTCGAAACGTTAGGCTTAAAACATGTTTGTTTCCGCTCCACTCTCCTCCTCTACGACAAGACGTAAGTCCTCTCCTACCTAAAGTAAAGTTTTATTGACTCCACTGGCTTCAGGAACTATTGCAAGTATGTTACTGCCATGTAACTTACGCACATGTAATATATTAACTGTAAATGTTTGCTTTCGATCTATGAGACGAAACAACTTCCCAACTGAATTATGTGTAATGGTTTGTTTACTTCAATGTGTGTGTGTGTGTGGGGGGGGGGGGGGCGGTTGTGAGTATTATCTTTTACTAGCGACCCGCCCCGGCTTTTCTTTAAACCTGAACATGAATCACTCTATCTATTGCTGAAATTAAAATCCATGGAGTAGTTTATTAGATCTAAGCGAAGAGACAGCGGAAGCGACTTCATTTTATACTATGTAAAGATAAAGAAGATGGGATTTTTGGGTCGCTCAGGATAATCACCTTACTAAAGAGGAGATAGAAGGAATTCTTCATCAATGTTTACTTAAAGAGGCAAACAACAATCAAGCTTTCAATATTATTTAGGTTAAGTGGCTGTTTCAAGTTTTTCCAGAGCTTGTATCATTGCGACCAGGCGAGATCTATTGTAATCACCACATAAATTAGATTTCGTTGCCAAGAACTGCAGCTATACTATATAGGTATATCTATAAAAATCAATGCCACTTTTCGTTGTAATTTTATAACTCAAGAACGGCTGAACTGATTTGGCTGAAAATTGGTGGGGAGGTAGCTTAGAACCAGGAAGACATAGGATAGGTAGGGGTAGGTAGGGTGGGTCGGTAATGTAGGTAGGGTAGGTCGGTAAGGTAGGTAGGGGCAGGTGGAGGTAGGTAGAAGTAAGTAGGGGTAGTTAGGGGTACGTAGAGGTAGGTAGGAGTAGGTAAGGGTAGGTCGCAGTTTTATTTTTGTTCTCAAGGCAGGACAACGTTTGCCGGGTCAGCTAATAATGTATATAATGAACTATATTCTTGACATTAATGCATTTAACTTTATCTGGTTGTAACCCGTTTCCACAGATGAGTAATGTTATTTTTTTATGTCAACAGCTTGATAAGCAGGCAGATGATGCACTTGATGGAATGTTGTCATCATTTGCAATACCAAAATTGCCAAAGTGTTGCCGACCTTGAAGAGCTCTTTTTACGCTTTTTTGAAGAACCTCATATCGTAGTGCTGAGGGAAAATCGTCATGGGCAGCTCATTCCACATCCGAATAGCATTTCGTTTAGGCAAGTAGCACTCAAGCTAACTTCGACCGTGATGTTGAAAAGTCGTTAGATACCCACCTACCGAAGTGTCTCTATAGCTGAACTAGAAAGCCAGTTCCTTCCTCCAGCCACATCATCAACTAGCCCAAAAATAACTGGACATAAAAAAGCGCTATTTATAAAACCCAAATACTCTCGTTGTCTTCTGTTCATCATAAAAATCTAAGGGAAAGGAAGTTCAAGTTTACTCAGCGATACGTTTTACTCCTGAGAAATCACGTTACTCCATTGGAAATCGGCCAGCTACAATACAATAGGCAGACTTGACGTTATTGATTCTTTGCCAACGTTGAACTAAGCAAAATAAAGGCATGTATTTTCTTCACACATGTGTTTACTTTGCGTGATATTCTACCGTCAGATTTCAGTGTGCCGTGAAAAACTTTTTTTGGCAAAACGTTACGCGCAAACTTTCCCACATCTGTGCTTTCCCTATCAATTTATTTTACGTTATCGTTATTTTCATCTCTGTAACATTTTTCCGCTGCTTATTTCGCTTTACTTGTAATTCTTACGTGTAGACAAGCCAGTTGGCGCAGTTGGTTAAAACACCACCTATCACGCTGGTCTGGGTTCGATTTCCATCCAGGAGAAACATTCTGTGTGCATGAACATGTATGTTTGCCCTGTGTCTGGGTGTAATTATCTATATAAGTATGTATTTATTAAAAAAAAGTTGTATATGTAGCAGTAGCGAAGGGTCCATACAAGCCGATTCCCATCGGCTTACCTTTTAGAAATCCCAGTCCCACAGATTAATTATTTCAAAGCCACTTTTACATAAAATACAGTGTAATTAAGTATAAAATTATCGGTGTTTTTTGAAAGGCTTACCCTCGCCATTATATTACCCCTCGCCACTGATATGTTATCTAGTTTCCATAGTACAAGCTCTGCTTAGTTTGGGATCAGATAACCGTGTGTGAAGAATGTCCCACAATATTTATTACGTTTTATTTTTGTATTGACGCCATGTTATCTGAGATCTTTCGCCACGCCACTCCAGCCGCGGCCGCGGCATCTTTATGACAAATAGAGCTATTATATCAGAGCAGAAGCTCCGTCAATCTTCCGTTATCTACTTATGCCCAATATTTAGTGGCCATTACGCCCCACGCGGGGCCATTACTCTAGCATCTACTTCATTCACGCCATCATTCGCCCCTTAAAACAGTTTTATTGCCATCAGTAGGATTGTAGTATACAGATCTGCATGTCTATCACTTATATATATAGAAGATAAAGGCATTTTAAACTACTAATTAGGCAGAGAGATCGGACATAGTATGTTACGTCATAATACTATGACGGCCATATAAACTCTATGGTAAATTCTATTTTGCTAGAAAGAGATAGGAATCTTGGTTATTTTTATAGATATCCCAAATATTTTTTTTCTTACTGCTTCTTATATGAATGAGCAAAAAAATCACATAAATCAGAATCTTCTGAAATAAAAATAAAACAATAATTATTTCTATCGACATAAACACTGTTTCAAATAGAAACTGATTGCATTGCAGCATAGTTACGTAATCGTGAGAGTGTGGGGGCGTTAGATTTAGATATATCACCCGTGAGTCAGAACGTGCCATAGCTCACACATTGCTCCATGTGATTACCGTAATTGATCCCATGGACCTCCAGCCAGACCGTCGACAAGGCGTGACTGAAACAGCTGACGTGGATTTAGCGATATTACAATGGTTTTCGATACAAAGTTTAGTCGCGGTAAGGGTTCGAATCGAAGTCATAAAAAAATGAATCTCGACAAGGTGGGTGAAAAAGCCGAGGTAAAACTTTTCAGTTTACCCCTTGAAATAGAGAAAAAATAAATGCTTGAACCTTGATACAATTATCGGCATTGTATAACATAGTAGAATTCGTAGATTGTTAAAAAGGTATGTTTACCTAAAATATGCTATTTCACATTGTTATGTGAAATAGCATATTTTATAATTTTCAGCCAATTTCTTAACCATTTAAGGCGATGCTATACGTGAAATGATGATTCTAAAATGCGTTTTTCTCTGTATTCTTTGTTCCAAGAGATTTGGAAAATATATAATGTTAAACTAGAGAATATGTGACGGAAAATAGTTTTATAAAAATTTAGATTTTTCAAGAATCTTGCGATCAGTCATTAAGACTATGAGCAGATGAGTTGTGGGCTAGGAACAGGTAGAGCGCTCTCCCAGTGGAGGCAGCCCTTTTTTTTTTTTTTTTTTTTTTTTTTTTATTTAGTCGGTACTCTGACTGGGTTTATCGAAGATATCCCGTCGCTTCTTGAGCCGACGAATACTTTCTGGGATAGTAAGCTGTCCTGCAAGTTGGTTCGGGTGCTTTTGCAATCGGCATTTGTATTTAGCACCATGTTTATTTATTTCCTCCTTAACTGTTGACATGTTGAGGATGTCATGGACCTCTGTTGTTTTGATAAACCATGGTGCATTTGACAATTGTTTTAGAATGTAGTTTTGCACTCTTTGTACTATCATTATATTGGAGTCACTGGCAGAGCCCCACAGTTGAATGCCATATGTCCACATTGGTGTTAAGATTATTTTATAAATAAGGATCTTCATATCTATAGATAGTTTCGAGTTCCTTCCCAGCAACCAGTAGAGGCCCTTGTATTTTAGGTTGATTTCGTCCCTCTTTGTTTGGACATGCTTCTTCCAAGTAAGTCTGCGATCTAGATGTATACCCAAGTACTTCACAGTGTCGTGATGGGGAAGCTGAATACCGTTCAAGGTGACTGGTGGACAGTTTCCCCTACGAAGAGCAAAGGTTACATGCACTGATTTGGACACGCTGGCAGCAATTCTCCATTTAGCTAGCCATCCTTCTATTTCGTTCAAGCTGTTTTGTAGCATTTGGGAAGCTTGAGCTGGACAATCGCTCGTAGCAAGCAAAGCCGTGTCATCAGCAAAAGTTGCGACTGTAACCTCCGTGTTATGTGGCAAGTCGGATGTGTACAAAGTGTACAGAACTGGTCCAAGCACAGAGCCTTGTGGTACTCCTGCGGAGATTTCCTGAAAACCGGATACGCAGTTGTTCTCTTGAACTTGAAAAATTCTATTAGTTATATATGATTCTAGAACTCTATAGAACGTATGTGGTAATAGAGTTTTTATTTTAAATAACAGCCCTTTATGCCAAACTCTGTCGAAGGCTTGTTGTATATCAAGAAAGGCTGCTGAGCAATATTCTCCCTTTTCAAATGATCTTCTAACTGTCCTGCACACTCTATGGACTTGTTCTATTGTGACATGTTCTTTTCGAAATCCAAATTGGTGGTCAGGGACGATGGACTTTTCCTTGAGGACATTGGTAAGTCTATGTAATAGGGACTTCTCAAACAGTTTAGAAACAATCGGTAGTAGGCTAATTGGTCTGTATGAAGTGACTACATGCGGAGGTTTACCAGGTTTGTGTATCATTATAATTTGGGAGACTTTCCACAGATCTGGGAAGTGTCCTACTCTCAAAATAGCATTAAATAGGATGGTGAGATACACTATTGCCTTACGCGGCAACTCTTCAAGGACTTTTTTATCGATAAGGTCAAACCCCGGTGCCTTGTTGTTATCCATGATTTTGATATTTCTACAGATCTCTCTTGGTGTCACAAATTTTAGAGGTAAGTCTAGTTGGAAGTCCTGGTTTAAGGTAGAGTCAATATCTGGTTCATTTGTATTCGGTCCAGGATTGTTCGGTTTAAAAACTCTGCTTAGATGGTGTGCAAAAGCTTCAGCCTTACTTTTTCCGGTTTTTGCCCAGTTTCCGTCCTTATTAGATTTTTCATTAGTAACGTCAGAAAAAAAACTAAGAATGCATTTTTCTCTTATTTGTGCCATCCAGATAACTTGAAAATATTAACATTCATTCTGAGATCCATTAGAAAGGAAAGTCCAATTTTCTTACTTTAAAAAAAAAGGGCTAGTTTTTTTTTTAAATAACAATAAACCATCTTTTTTACTAAGTCTCCTGTCTCGCTTGTCTACATCAATTTAGTAAGGGATGTAGTAATACGCGGAGAGCATCCTCTTAAGTCATATAATAAGTTTGTCTTGTCGGAAGTCATCGAAGACTTGGAAGACATTATATCAGATTACTGCGAGCCTGTTTATCGACTCCATGATCCGTGTGATCCAATTTGTATTAGATATATGCCTTTGTTTGTTCGAGTAAATAGAAATGTCTAATTTTGTATTGAGAATGGGGAAATATATAAGACAATCTTATTTGACAAGCTTATTTTTTGAAGCCCCGAAAATGTATTCTGGTACTTACATAAACAGGATGATTTTAGTTGGGTTTTTATTGGGTCTTAAATATTTTTCAAAAGATTGACGTAAAATTTTAGCAAAATGAAGAATCCATGATTTCAGTTTTCGTTATGCTGTCATATATACTTCCGGTATAATATGTGAATATTATACGTGACCATGGCCGTATGTGAAGATATGGAGTATGTTATTAAATAATTGGGAACTCCAATTGTCGGGAACGAATGTATACAAAAAAACCCTTGAACTGACTCTGGGAATTCCAAATTTCAGATAACGATGAAACAAACAACAGTCTGGATTATGTACCTATTCTTCTCTCTCTATTTTTTTCACAGATATCCGCCAAGTTTACTTATGAAAGATTCAAATTTTCAAAAACTATTATATTCTAATGTAATCGTCATATATTCTATAGTTTAACATATATTTTTTACAAATCTCTTGCAACAAAAAAATGCAGATAAAACCTTCATTTAGACTTATAATTTCTCATATAGCTTATGGATCGCGATGCCCGGTGGTATTTACTATGGCAATCTAAAATTTAGTAAAGGCAAACATAAGGATGATAATCTTATGGCGCTTCAGTTTCGCCGTCCCGCGGTCCGAAGAGTTCCTCGCTCTGAGCGAAGCTTTAGTACGAAAACGATCTGGAAGTGTGGAATGTGAATCGATAGTGGAAAGGTGAAGTTTGTTCAGTAATGTCTGAAGTGTTGGGTTCGATTGAGTGGAAGACACTGGAAGAAGCTTTTAATTAGTGTTGGTGAACTGGGATTTACCCAAGTTTTAAACTTAAATTGATTGGGAGGTTGGACTTAGGGAATCCAATCCCGCAAACGCGGGATCCCGCTAATGCGGGATCCCGCACCTTTTTTGCGGGATCAAAAATGCGGGATTACTCATGCGGGATCCCGCACGTTCGCGGGATTGAAAAAAAGTAAGAAAAATAGGCTCAGACGATGATCGGAACTATTATCGGACGGAACGGAACGTAATCAATGTCAGTTCCAGTACTCTATGACTGGGGATTCCCCTACGGCGCACGGGGATTTACCTTTGCGCGCGGTCAAGAGTCAAAGAATGTTATTGCGTCATTTGCGTCTTACTTGTGATGTGAAAAGGTTACGTAACGTACGACAGGACTTTTGCTTTTTCCGCCGCTGGCTATTTATGCAACAAGATAAGATCAAATCTAAAAGATGAAACGTTAGATACTTTATCATTTCTTCGAAAGTATTTTCAAAAAAAAAAGCTGATTTTAAATGCCTCTAAAACCAATGAATATGTTCTATTTCAAATAAAAATCTAAATATGAAACGTGAAATATTGTGAATATTGTATTGTCTTAAACATCATTATATTTAATTTATAATATAAGTGATAACTTTGCTTCATGTTGATAAGAATAATTAAAAATATTTGTGTGTATTTTCTTTCTTTAAATTACATGAAACAAAAATAATAATAATTAAAATCAATCCCGCAAATCCCGCGGGATCCGCGGGATTGATGATCTTAATCCCGCAGGCTTGCGGGATCGCGATTTTGATGCGGGATTGGATTCTCTAGTTGGACTTATTTAATCGAGCATTCTCAACTAAGTTGAGACTGTTTTTTGATTTAACCTTATTCAAGTTTACTGTCTTATACAGCTGTTCCCCGCGGTTTCACTTGCGTTCCCGGGACAAAAAGTAGCTTATAACCTTCATGGATAATGTAGCTTCCTATTAGTGAAAGATTTTTTCAAATCGGACCAGTAACTTCGGAAATTAGCGCGTTAAAACAAACAAACTCTTCAGCTTTATTATTCGTAAGTATAGATTACAAAGTCTTTTTTAGGGTTACTGGTAACAAAAACATAACCCCTTTAAGGTAACGTAGGGTACACTAAGACTAACAACGTTTGTTCTATGACTTTTGCCAAACGTAATACATCCCAAGAAAAAAAAATGTTTAGGTGGGGATTTCTATCAATCGTATTATGGCTCACTGACATCCCTATTCTCACCTGCAGCAAACGTGGAATTTACGGGATCTACCATAGTACCGTTTTTTGAACAGTCGATAACTAGCCGTTTCCTCATTCCTCATTTAGGCACCAATGAGAACAAAAGCTTGTTACAAAATAAACAAATGTGTATAGCCAACTCGCATTTGTCCTCGCAACTGTACAAAAACACTAATCACGGCTAAGATCAAAGTGTTCATTAATACCAAAAAAGACCACCCCATTTTACTAGAAATAAACATGGTCAGTCTAAATATAAGCATACTTTAAGTATTAAAACTGTATGTTTACAGTGAGGGAATGCACAGTTGACAGCCGGGGGACGGGACGGGAACGGAAATAAATATTATGTTATTTTAGGGCCACCATTATCTTTATTAATGTTTACATAATTTAAGGCGCAGTCAAGATGGAACGAGCGAGTACTTCAGATTTAAAGTAACAAATAGACGATATAAACTTTTATATGACGAACTAGAGGGAATCCTTATGATAGACTAGCTGTCCCCCGCGATTTCACCCGCGTTCCCGGGATAAAAAGTAGCCTATATGTTATTCCAAGTTTAATCCAAATCCGTTCAGTAGCTATTACGTGAAAGAGTAACAAACATCCATCCATCCATACTCACAAACTTTCGCAAGAGGCATTGGCCAGTCAACCTATACGATTTCGATTAAGAAACATTCAAACGAAAATACTTGAATCAAACGGATGAACCATCCGTACAGGAGCTATGATGCCATAGACCAGGAGTAGTCTGTAAACTTTTTAGATAAAGAGCCGGGTGCTCAAAGAGCCAGTCTTCTGCTTTAGGTTATTCACTGTGTACGAAATTTTAATAGACAAAAAAACGACAAAGAATTTATGAGCATGAAATGACTTTATACTGTCAATTATAACGTTTTGTGGATTCCCTGTGTGGGGCTTTAGTCATTATGTGTTCGAAATAAAGACAATTATTTGGCTCGCGCTATTTACGAAAGATTTGATCTCATTTGTTTTTATTTCTTTTCTTTATTTCTCTTTAACCACTCTTTTTAGTGGTTAAGAAAGTTACCCCACTGCGGGGGTTGAAAACTAAAAATCAGTAATCTTCCTACAAGACAATTTTATTCACCGGTCCGATCTTTTCAATAATGGCAACTTGACAAGTAAATAAGTGTTCATCAATAACAGTAATAAGGTACATTTTCGACGGTGACTGACAAACTGCTCCAAAAAATCCGGCCACGATGAAGAATCCATTAATCAACAGTTATTTTCGTCGTCGAACAAAACTATCGTTAGACAGTCGTTAGTAAAAAGGTATCTGGATCCATGTAAAAGGATACCGTGGAACCGAAAAATAAATCATTAGCTCTCAAGTAACCAGACAATCCAAAGACTGGGGTCATATTACCAACTCTTATTGCGATCCAATCTCAGCCCAAACTGAATCGTTTTTGTATCACTTCACACGTCTACTCCTGGAAAAAGGCCTCCCCCAAGAATCTCCACGATACGCTACCCGCGGCCCTCACAAGATCGTCGGTCCACCTTGTGGGGGCCTGCCCACGCTGTGTCTTCCAGTTCGTGGTCGCCACTCGAGAAACTTTCTGCCCCAGCGGCCGTCAGTTCTACGAACGTGCTCCGCCCACTGCCACTTCAGTTTTAAAAGAAGCTTTTTAAATCGGTCCAGTTGTTTCATTAATAAAATCAAAAATACAATTTTTGTCTCTTTGTAATATTAATGTAAAAATAGAGATAGTAACGAAAGAAATCTTAACACAATGCGTATATCAACAGTATAAAACACAGTAACAAATAAATATGTCATCTAAAGCACGAGTTTCGCCAAAAAGAAATTGGCACCATCTTCAAAGAACGCTTAGTTGCGGCTAAAAACAAAACAACCACTTAAAAAGTCTAACTTTATAATAACAACACGAAAACGCGATAAAAATCCCTTAATGTCATTGTGGCATATAATTTATAATGAGAATAATATATTAAGCCGTCGTCGCCAGCCCTAGCCGTAGGCCCGGAGGACTCATAGCATCGCGTGGCTATAAGTAAAGGACATTCTCTCCTAAGTTATTGTGGCCATAAAATTTGTAATTTCATTTAAAACGGGTAGGGGCGGTAGCTAGCTGTTCGTCTGCATTTATGTATCCGAACTAATAATATTAATGCGTAACTGAGTTTGTTTGTTACCTCTTGACGCCTAAACGGCACAACCATGATGAAATTTGGTACACAGATAGCTTGTAGAAAACATAGGCTACGTATCCCGGAAACACGGATAAAAGCGCACGGGACAAACACCTTTAATAATTGTTAAGTTTATTGCCGGCTCTTCTCAGCATTTACAATCTTCTCTGCAAACTGAGTTTGTTTGTTATTTCTTGACGGCTAAACCGCACAACCATGATGAAATTTGGTACACAGATAGCGTATGGCATGTAGAAAACATAGGTTACTTATCCCGGAAACGCGGATAAAAGCGCACGGGACAGACACCTTAAATGTTGGGTTTATTGCCGGCTCTTCTCAGCATTTACAATCTTCTCTGCAAATGGATTCGTCTCTTCTAAGCAAATACATATTTTTATTAATTGTTGCATTATTGTAGGCTCTTTTCAGTAAATGCAATCTTCCGGACTGTTATTAGGATATAGAATCATTTTATTTACATAATTATGATTTATGAATGATTTCCATTGGTGCATAAAAAATACATTCCTCAAAATGCAGCTTAGCTCATCTCTGGTGAATACCCTTAGGGTCAGCAGACTATTCATAAGAGCATGAGAAGGTCTATTTGAATAAAATATTTTTGCATTAAGCAAGCAATATTTGTACAACCTGCCATACACTGAATATTTACGCAAATACTGTATTTAAAACAAAATGGAAAAACGATACAAAATATGCAAAATTAAGATAGAACATGCTAATGTTTTGCTTTATTATGCTAAACTTTTGCTCCCGGCTTCATTTGAGTGTTAGATTCGATTGGAGAGGCTGTCCAGTCAGATTGTAGGTATAAATAAACGTTAGATCTAGGTTTAGATAAATGATAGGTTTTCGCTGCGATTCAACCAAATACCTCCCTGCCTCAGCACTATGCATACTTGGATACGCCATTGTTATGCAATACTGCTGCTCGTGTCGAGGTAATTTTTATTTAGTTTTTCATACAATAATACCATATTTTTAAACTGAATAAATTATTTTTGAATTTCAATTTCAATTATTTCAACATAGTCTAACATGTACTCATTGAGGTACGTAAACTATCAAAATATTTTTCCGTCATTAATAAATAATTCATAGTCACCCTACAACGAAGCATCCAACATGTGGCGGGCACACATCACATACAATTCCCTTTTTAATTGTTATATTTTTTTAATCTTTTTTTTTATATCAAGCGCAGACACACAAGGCAGACGTCATAAACACGCGGGTTCTGACCTAGTTCGCGTATTATATCTCATGTGTATGGGGAGCATCGATACAATACGTTTAATTTTATTAGTCAACTAGCTGTTCCCCGCGGCTTCACTATCATGTCCATTCATGTCCATTAAAAAATAAATGCTTTCAAACAAAATCTTCAGCTTTATTATTAGGATAGATATCTACTTACACTAATATTATAAAGAGAAAATGTAAATGAAGTTTACAAGATCGGATATAGGAGGTAATCCGATTCATAAAAAAATCTTTCACTAATAGGAAGCTGTATAATTCCCGAGTGCTAAGTATAGGCTACGTTTTATCCCAGGAACTAATAAAACCTACTCCTTCTTATAAAAACGTTGCGAGTAGGTACAACATGGCTTAAGCCCGATCCCTTTGACACAATATAATAGAAGTATGAATAAGGAAAAACTAGAAAACACGCGTCCGTAAATCAGTGTTTATCACACCACGCCACAATATACAAGGCGAGGATTATTGTGAACGTCCACCCAAGCCCCCCCTTATTTACAACCATTTACCCCTTCACCCCCTCCCCCCCTTTTCAAGTGGAATAATATAAAAGATGTCGTGTTTTATCGATGCTAATAAGAAATAAGAGTCCACATTTACATAAAGAACGTATGAGAACGTTGGATTTGTCTCGCAAAGACAAATATTTTAGTTTACTCTCGAAACATAAGTTGGATTGGATTACCATAGTAATGTTTTTGAATTTGCGCTGCAAATAGGATTTGTGCGTACTCTAAAATAGTTTTTAAGTTTCTCTATGAAAGCTTTTTTATTGAAATTAAAAAACTCTCGGTCCAATATTTACTAATTTCAAATTGCAAGGAGCATAGGTAATTATTATTATAATACAATTATAAGTTTCATCTATGATCGCGGCATTTAATTGACAATTTACTTAACATTGTGAGGAAACTATAGCACGGTGGTACTTTATAGCACTCGCCTAGCTGGCTAAGTGGCTACCACCCTCAAGTTGAAAATCTGTCGCCAAGCACCTTTCGGTGTGTTCCGACAGCTGCACTTGAGAGCCAGGTCCTTTCTAGGCTTCGTGTGCTTACCATCATCGGCCACATCATCACTGACCACGGTGAGATTGTGGTCAAACACAGGCCTGTACGTAGTAAAAAAATAATAATATCGATAAAATCAAAACCCGATTTTTTACGATTAAAATCTCTTTCTAATTACGTTTCTCTAGTGTTGTACTATAAGTAAAGATGGGCGACTTACCTATTTTTGTTTTTATATCTAAACATTGTGATATGTGAGGAAACTGGAGGATCTTCCGCCACTTCTTGCTTTTGCCCTTATTGCTATCGGAGCCGCCTGAAACCAACACACAACATTTTGTTTAATATACAAATAGGACATAATATACACATACAATAGATCAGAAGTAACGCGTACACAGATAAAAAGGATTTCTCCAATTAAGAATTAAAAATGTCTTGAAATATTTCTTAATATCAAGAGAATGTGTTTCTGTTCAAGTCATATATATTTTCTCCAAGAAAATATTATTCTTTGTACAATAAAATATTTTACTTGACATTTAAAGAAAACTTGTTTCAAAGCAAATATACAAAGTTTTAGTTTAAAAACAAATAAAAATCTTATTTCAACATTTTTAAACAATTTAATCTATTAAAATGTTATCTTCAAATGAAGAATTATGTTATTTAAGCAAGAAAATATTATTTTATTGAGTTTCAAAGTAAAAATATCTTAAATTAAGATAGTCTTCTTTCATTGTAGTTTTATGGTATGTTAATTGGAATAAATAATGTTGTCTTAACTTAACAATTCCTATTGCTTCATATCATTGAACGAAATAATTTATAGTAAGATACATTTTCTAGATTAAAGGAATTACGGTTTACGGCAGACAAAATATGTTTTTGTCAAGACAATACCGTGCAACCAGCGAGCGGCCACCATGTCCATTCTTTCCGTGACCGGCCGGCCGTAGGTGCACATCTTGAAAGCAAGATGCAAAAAGAAGTTCTGCAAGCAGAAGCCTATAGTAGAAAGTGATAACAAGCAACTCCATTTGTGCGCGCAGAGGCAGTTTAGGGCCAATATAAATTGCATAAATGCTTTTAGTGCAATGGTCAAGGTGTCCCTCGAAGAAGTTTATTAAGAAAACGTGTAAACGAAAATCTGCTCAGCATTGTGCAAGGCTTAGAAAAATTGGACAGTGAAAGTAAGTCAATAAGTTTATTTTTAACCGACTTCAAAAAATTACGAGGTTCTCAATTCGTTGGAATCATTAATATTGTTTTGTTTTCATGTTCGATCCCCGATTACTCAAAGACGCCTGGACCGGTTTGGAAATTATACATTTAGATACATACAGTAGGTACTCGTACCTAGTACATCCCTAAAGTATTTTATTTATTTTAGAATATGATCATTTCATTACAATACATATTATTATGCATTCATCCACCTCTTATGTTTTATTTTGTCTGTCATACATTAATCTAGGTGTCATTTCTATAATATCGCTACGATCTGATCAATCAACGTTCTAATACATTTGTCTTATTTTTAGAATCCTGGTCCTACATACAAAAATAGAAGAACAAAAGCTGAAGGCTTCTGCAAGCAAACAAGTAAAATGTTCAATATAATTTTACAAGGGAATTTGCATAAAGATATTTCAACCTAATGTGTTGATAATTCAATGAACTATTATTAATTATACTGTACTGACAGTTTTATAATGTTAGACATATTTACTGTAGGTAAGTCGTCATAAGCATGCCAACTTTTAAAGAATAATGTTAAAAGTATCTAAATTATCGTTTTAGTTTTAAATAGTTATTAGGCTATTATTTTAATTTTTAATTTTGTTATTAATCAATATTATTGACTGTTGTAAGTGTTATATGAGAATTTAAAATCAGTTTCTCCTATTTTTTTTTAAATTATGTGTAAATTATTAACATTATGTGAGATATGTCTTTATTACTTAAATAATATGATGTTATACGTGTGTACAGCCAGCTATTAATATAGATTGCATTATATTCAAACCTGTTTTTCATTTTGATCGAAAAAACTGTGTGAAATAAAAAGAAAGTAAATTGTATCTTTCTTAGATGTAGTAAGGGTACTTTGTATTGGGACTAAAAGGGTTTTTATTATATAGTAATTATCTAGGATGTAAGTAGTAAAGTTAGCTTGTTTTGATTAAGGTCTCCATTCAATAATTTGTTTCTCATTGTGAGATTTTTGGCATGCTTGTATAGGTAGAAATATATTTGCTTAGTCTAAATTTAAGATTATATGAGTGTAAAAACCATAATGTATTCGTGAAAATTTATAACATTTTTTAGATGTGTACGAAAGAAAAAAAAAAGATTTATTTTTTATTTTCACGAATACCTACATTATGGTTTTTACACTAATATAATCTTAAATTTAGACTAAGCAAATATATATCTACCTATACAAGCATGCCAAAAATCTCACAAAGAGGAATAAATTATTGAAAGGAGATCTTTATTTTTCAGAACAAAGTAACTTTACTACATCCAAGATAATTACGATTTAATAAAAACCCTTTAATTCTCAGAAGAAAGTAACATTACTACATCCAAGATAGTTACGGTTTAGTAAAAAATCGTTACGTTTTGCCACAAGTAAAATTTATCTCATAATGAGAAAACCCTTTTTGTTGGTAGGACAAATAATTCTACAATGAGAATATTTTATTTCTGCAGAAGATTTCAGAAACTTACACAAAAATGTTGAAATATTGAAAGAATCTATTATTTCTCTATGCAAGGCTTTTGTTTGTTATTATAATATAATAATAAATTAAACTGAGAATGTTTTATATCATGTGAAGATAAAAAAATCTTAAGATATGTCACTTTCAAAATCCAAGTAAAACCAATTTCAAAACAAGATCGTTCTGTTTTGTTATACATTTTTATCATATTGAACTAAGAATATCATCTCTTACATTGATTCTACATTTTCTTGAATGAACAAGTTATAAGTACTTTTGGATTAAGAACTTCAATTTCATTAGAACTAGAAAACTAAATCTCTTTGGTGGAAGATACATTGTCTTGGATCAAATGTCAATTGTCTTGTCACAAAACAATTGACATTTGATTTCTTGAATTATGAATATTAATCCAAAAGTTTTTTTTTCTTTGTACAAGAAAATATTAGTTTCCCTATATATGAAATCGCCATTATCTTGGTTCAATGCAAACTAACTTCGTGGAAGTTAAAATATCTTAAATGAAGAAATCCTTTTTATGTGTGTAGGGAAAAATAATAGACTACTAACTGTCCCCGCGGTTTCACCCACGTTCCCGGGAAATTCTTATGAAATACTCAAAATCAAAAACTAATTTATTCAGTTTAGGCCCTAATAAGGCACTTATGAATGTCAACAGTTACAATTTTTAGGCTCTACTACCGGTTCGGAATACACTTGAACTGAGAAGACTCCGGCAAAAAACTCAGTAAAGCTTCTTTTTTTTTGTGGATCTTTTTTTCTTTATGTAATAACAGTTTTTGTTTTAAGTATACATAAACTTCATATAATTATCACTTGGCCAGGAGCTGTAAAAAATCAAAAGATCAAACGCAATCAAAATATACAGCCGTTTATGCTGTACAGATAAAGGAAAAATTGCGAAAAGCATAAATTTTTAGTTACACTCAATTACAATGTTATGTTTGTACGGAGCCCTCGGTGCGCGAGTCAAGCTTGCACTTGTCCGGTTTTTTTCTCACGATTATAGGTACTTTAGCCATTTGTATTTTTTTATTTTTTATATTAAATAACTCCGTTCCAACAGTATGTCAGACACCTCAATTTTTTTTATAAAGAAATTGCAATAACAAAACAAACAACAACTATATGAACTTTACGACGTCCTAGAAAACATTGTCATCTTACGAATTTTGCCCAAAACTTGCCGTCAAAGACACATAAAACTATTCCGTTCGAGACGCCTCCGCCTCCACTGTCTAACAATAAAATAATGTGTAATCCCGCGACGGCTCTGGAAAAAGTTTTAGCGCCATTATTCTGCCGTTACGATGGTTACTTTGACAAACATAAAGGCCCTACGAGGGCCTAAATCAAATAAAACGTTTCCGATTTTATTATAACTCTTATTTTGACAAGCTAGTTGGCGCAGTGCTGGTCGTTGTTTCGATTCCCATCCAGGACAAACATTTGTGTGCATGAACGTGTCTGTTCGTCCTGAGTCTGGGTGTATTTATCTATATAAGTATGTATTTACAAAAAAAAAAGTATATATAGTATATCAGTTAATCTGGTTGCCATAGTACAAGCTCTGCTTAGTTTGGGATCAGGATAACCGTGTGTGAAGAATATCCCAGAACATTCCTTTTTTACCATTTGAGGTACGGAAACTTAAAAAGTTCATTAAAACTCTGCCGATAACAACCGCACAAGTTAATATTTTCACTCTCCCTAATGGATATTCAATCTCCATCCAATTTGCCATCTTTTAATCAATATTGGGATCGAGATTCACTTCCGGGGTGTGACACTCGGGAATATTGATGCTAGAAGGGTTGCCTTTAAAGTCTTCCAAAATTTATATTAAAATCTTGGCGCAAGTTTCTATCTATATTGAAACTAGCAACCCGCCCCAGGTTCGCACGGGTGTTAATCTTTGAATTTATCTGCTTTTCTGTACTATAATATCTATCTAATCTATCTAATACTTGTACGTATATTAATTATTCTATGCTAATACCTTTAAACGAGCAATTCTTGTATATTATTATATATGTCGGCGTCAGCGATAGCCAAGCGATACAAACATCACGTATAGGGTTCAGTGGTATCAGGATCCGATTCAGTGGACGTAGTGCAGACAATGAAACAACGCAATACCATCGCTTCGGAACAGTCCCGTATGAGGAGAAGAAGCGACGCAACAAACTCCTCATGGGCCCGATAGATTTATTGTAGCAATTTGACAATTAAATAATCACTTTAATTACACGTACAGACTCACATTAAGATAGACTTCAGTATCAATTGAAACAACAGTTACACCGACGTGTGTACAACTCGAGAGCTCGTGATAAAGTGTTCCATCCGCCCGTAATGATCTTACCCACATTAACTTGTATCATAAACTATCATTCAGTCATAGGTTATTCATTCACCGCAAGTGTTGCCACCATTTCAACCGATACCTCCACCATGATAATAAATTGAGCCAATCGAGTCGGACAAACAACCCTACTCTCCGACATATATAATCTGAATCTCGGAAACGGCTCCAACGATATTCATGAAATTTAGTATGCAGGGGGTTTCGGGGGCTATAAATTGATCTAGCTAGGTTTCATTTCCGAAAAACTAAAAAATACGATTTACAAAAAAAAAATACCGAGTAAAGCTCGGTCAACCAGGTAGGTACTGTATTTATCTATACTAATATTATAAAGAGGAAAGATTTGATTGTTTGTTTGTTTGCATTGAATAGGCTCCGAAACTACTGAACCGATTTGAAAAATTCTTTCACTAATAGGAAGCTACATTATTCCTGAAGGTTATAGGCAACTTTTTATCCCGGGAACGCGAGTGAAAACGCGCGGACCAGCTAATATTATATAATATACTACCTTTTTTATGTAAATACGATATATAACCTTCGGGGAATAATGTAGCTTCCTATTAGTGAAATATTTTTTCGAATCGGACCAGTAACACCAGATATTAGCGCGTTCAAACAAACAAACTCTTCAGCTTTATTATTAGTATAGATAGATGTAGTAATTTTAGTTATCTGATTTCCATAGTAATAGGCTAAAAGCTCTGCTTATATCCCACGATATTATTATAATTTATTTATGCAGATATAAATTTTTCAGTCGGTGAGTCCTAGAAAGTTCGCTTTATATTTGCTTAAAACATAGTACCTACTCTTAATAAAGTTTGGACATAACTTAGAACTTTGGAACTTGGCCAACATAACAGCATACATAATTGTCTGAAACGTTTACTTGAATTTCAGCTTTCCTTATTGGAATTGGAAATATTATTCCAACGCTTCGACAAGTTGGGTAACTTTACTTTCGAATATGGAGGAAAATTCCATGCGATGAGTCGTCCATTGAAAAGAGAAGATCTTCCGCCAACTGTACCTAAATTTTTTATGTCAGAAGGTTGACAAGCAGGCATGTTGGAATTCTGTTTAAACATCAATGGCCGATCAAACTTCGTTAGCGCGATGTAAGTTCTTAATTCTTATGGCGCCACCTATCCATCTGTGTGAAAACTATCAGTGTCAATACACGAATAGAGATTTTAACTACGATAACATGGCGCGCCCCTCTAAAGCTCAAACGTTCAAAATATATTTACAGACTCACAACGCATGTGTGCGTACTGATACACCCGTCAAACAAATATAAATCCAAGGATTTGTTGCTCGACTAGCAGCGTCATTAATCGCTCATTATTATTAGTATGGCGCTGAACTGACGTTCTCTATGACAATGACACGTCCGTTATCTTTCGCGGTCAGGTAGTTATGATTAGTTGACCAACAAATCTGGTCAACAAGTGAGATACTGAAGACGGCCTGCTACTGGATGAATACTTACAACTACATACAAACTCTTTCGTAAGGATGTGACTACACACATTGAAACAGTAATTTAGAGGGGCGCGCCATGTTAGCGTAGTTTAACTATAAATAAATAAATATCCTGGGACATTCCTCACACACGGTTATCTGATCCCAAACTAAGCAGAGCTTGTACTATGGAAACTAGATAACTGATATACTACTATACTACTTTTTTTTTGTAAAGATAATTACACCCAGATTCATAGATACATTCGATTCCCATTCAGGACAAACATTTGTGTGTTTGTCCTGAATGGGAATCGAACCCACGACCGGCGGCGCGATAGGTGGCGTCTTAACCGATTGCGCCAACTGGACTGTCAACTGTACCTATATTTATAGAATTACTAATTCAAGAAATCTTCAAAGTCTCAATTCGCGATAATGCTGTCTCCAAATCGTTGAGGACGGGCACTCCACGATTGAGGGACAGAAAACGAGTGCTTCACGCCCTCTTCACCCACAATGTCGATTTATCTCAAGGGTACTTAACGACTCCTAAATCGAATTAAGTGTTGGGGTCTCACGAGCGATGGTACCAATCACCGGACCCCTACTTATGGTCACTTCAAACGAACCGAGTACAGTATGACATAACTTACATGTAGCATCGGCAAATCGTATATCTACACTTCACTTCCGAATCATGGACAAAATCATTTTCGTTAAAAGCCTAAAGTACTAATAAACATGGGTACAGTTTAACACAACTTAGATGAAGCATCGGCAAAATTCGTAAAATCGATCATTCCCGAAAAGAGTGCCGATGCTTCATCTAAGTTGTGTTAAACTGTAACACCTCAATTACTGTTCGTTATCTATTCTCTAATATATCATGACTCACATGACTAATGTGACATTAATACATTAATTTTAATACACAATTAAGCAGATTGAGATAATTGCTTGCTTTATATGGATATGTAGCAATCGACCCACCCAGTTGGGTATTATAGAATTATTAATTATGTTAAGCTCAATCTCAAAAGTCATTTATCCAGTTTAGATCCTGATAAGGATAATGAAAGTCAGATGTTAGGTTAATATATTACAGGTACTTACATCACGTGAAAGAGGTGGCATAATCTAAAATGGAAATGGAATGGAAGAGTAAGCAATATAAAATAAATCCCCAGAGATGTCGCTCATAATTTATGATAAAACAGATCTTAAATAAAATAGCCATAACAGGAAAATTTGGAGATTAAAAAAATATTCCCTCGATGGCAAAATTTATTCACCCCAACCTTCCCTCTCGTCTAATCAACACTTACGACAAATCCCTTATAAAAAGTAAACTTCCATTTTGGCAAACAATTTTGAACATGTAAAGTTCTGTCTTCTGGGAAAAATACACAAAAATAGGTCAACATTGACGAACGGCCCGATATAATCTTAGAACCGTTGTTTTTATTCCCAGGAGTTGTCCATTTTCTATATTACAGGAAAATGGGGGCGTACGTATGACACTTTATGACATGGGCGGAATCAAACTAATGAGATTCCATATTATATCAGCATAATCGGTAAACCGTGCTAGATTATCTAACTTCAAATTAGGAATCAACTAACTGGACAAGAGAGGACCTGACTCAAGTTAAGTAGAACGAGAAGCCCCTTAGATCTGACTGGCATCTGAATTGAAGAGCAACATTCGAGTCAGAAAGTGGAAGAGGCCGTCCTAAGTTTTTAGGACTCGAAAACTTATTCACTTATATATTTTAGATAAGCATTGGACAATCATTTAATTGATCAAATAATTTAAACTTGCGATCAGAACCAGGTTGAAGAGTAAATTACTGCATATGACGTAACAGTAGTAGACAGGACAGCGGAACATCTTCCGTAGATCTCAGAGTCGAATATTTAAAATAATGGATCGGAAAAAAGCATTCATTGACTATTCCAGCCAGTGTGTGAGCTCCGACGCATTGTAAACAATGTAACACACTGTTTTACATCAATGTTAAGTGCCTCTCCTCCAACAAAAGAGGCTTTTACCAGATGCAGGACATAAACAGGTTGTTACATACTTTAATGAGCAGTACAACCATCGTTAAATATTAACGATTCTTCTGAACAAGTTACGTACAAGCCCTATTCTGTATTATCACATAACGCTTTGACAAAGGTTTGAAACAATTTTCGGATCGGAACTTGAAAAACCTATCAAGTTTTCTTTTAGAGTTCCTGCAAATTTTTGTTTTTTTTTTATTTATTTATTCATAACTTAAGCTAAGTATTGATTCGAATCAATAGAATTTTCATACTAATAAATTATCAGTCAATTCTCTACTTCGTAACAGAGACTATCCAGATTGTTGGGCAAATATTCAGCGACGTTTTAGCATTTCATCTATATTTGGTTGACAGCTTCAGTTTTCCAGTTTACAATACAGTCTTTGGCTTCGGTCTATACTGTCGCAGCAACACCTCTATTTGTTTGACAACCGTGAAGGAGTCTTAAAATACAAATAATATAGCCAGTATTTCGTCTACGCCTTTACAGGAGTTATTACGTCATCACATGGTTTCTGAGGCAAGTTTTATTTCTTACAGAGATAATCATGGGATTCGGGGCAAAGCAATCAATGGCGTGCGCCACTCGGTTCCTCGTTTCTGAAAAACTATAAATGTCAATTTTACGATCCAAGTGTAATCTTTGTAGAGACGTTGCCTATTATACAGCTTGTATATAATTTTATGGTGTATTGTCTTCGAGAAATATTGTTTTATGTCTTTGTTTGGTGGTACCTTTGTCTTTTAAATCTTTTATTATATCCTGGTATTCTCCTGGCTTGGTCATCAGTAAGTATGTTTGTAGAGATTAAGCCAAGCTCTCGAGCTCAAAGGAAGGTCTTTTTTTTGTGCAATAACCAGCTACTAGTATCCAGACACAATATAAGTAGACATTGCGCTTATCATTAATGTAGTCAAAACAAACGGTTTTATAATAAAAATATTTTTTATTGTCAACAATGGACAGAATTATAATTACTGCAAGCGAAAAAAGATGTCAAAACTAACGTTTGAAGTTTGTTAATGGAACCTACAGATTCAAAATCCATCCATAGAGTACATATTATGTATATGTACTCAACGCCAAATGCAATCTGCAGTATCAGCCTTTTGACATAAACAAAAAACTGATACTAGTGAAGGAGCATAAATAGTAGGAGGGTCGACCCCCTACTATTTATGCTAGTTGCTAGCCCTAATAGTTTTGACATCTTTTTTCGCTTGCAGTAATTATAATTCTGTCCATTGTTGACAATAAAAAATATTTTTATTATAAAACCGTTTGTTTTGACTACATTAATGATAAGCGCAATGTCTACTTATATTGTGTCTGGATACTAGTAGCTGGTTATTGCACAAAAAAAAGACCTTCCTTTGAGCTCGAGAGCTTGGCTTAATCTCTACAAACATACTTACTGATGACCAAGCCAGGAGAATACCAGGATATAATAAAAGATTTAAAAGACAAAGGTACCACCAAACAAAGACATAAAACAATATTTCTCGAAGACAATACACCATAAAATTATATACAAGCTGTATAATAGGCAACGTCTCTACAAAGATTACACTTGGATCGTAAAATTGACATTTATAGTTTTTCAGAAACGAGGAACCGAGTGGCGCACGCCATTGATTGCTTTGCCCCGAATCCCATGATTATCTCTGTAAGAAATAAAACTTGCCTCAGAAACCATGTGATGACGTAATAACTCCTGTAAAGGCGTAGACGAAATACTGGCTATATTATTTGTATTTTAAGACTCCTTCACGGTTCTTCACATGCATTATTTTAAATATAGTGATGTGGGATACCTGCCTACATAAAACAATTGAATGGTTACGTAAAAGAATGACCGCACATAAGTAGGTATAGTACGACACAACTTAGAAGAAGCATCGGCAAAATACGTAAAATCGATGGTTCCCGAAAAGAGTGCGCCTACAACATTACTCATGAGTTAAAAAATGATCGGCGAAAATGATCTTGTTGAACGTTGAATGGCGCGATAATGAATTATTTTTATTAGTTGTGTAAATCGGAAGTGAAGTGTAGATATACTATTTGCCGATGCTACATCTAATTTGTGTCATACTATGCCTACGTTTGTTGTTTTGTATTGTATGGGAAACCACAAATTTTATTATAAATAAACTATTAGGTACTTGAATATTGAATGCTTCTATACTTTTAAACCCTTTTGCGTAAGTGATAAGAATTTGACAACAACGCCTATTATGGCCATTATGTATAAACCCTGTATATGAAGGGCTATGTTTAACCACAGACTCACTAAAATAGTTACGATGTGGCAGATATATGATATATTTGAGACAAAAACTGTAATTACATACTTACATACAAAAGAAAGAAACCATGTGAGCTTCTTGCCGGAATCTTCTCATCAACATATTCCTCCAAGGTATATTAGTAAAATTGTCGTATATGTCAGTAATATACCTTGGAGGAATATGTTGATGATTTCTTTTGTTATTAATCAGTAAATATACTACCATTCATGTCGCAAATAACATGTTGATAACTTACGATCTATAACTGAGCTGCAATTAGCAAAAAACGTGATAAAATTTGAATTTCGCGCTCCAACCGAAGGTATCACCTTAAATAACACATCTTTTAATCTCAACGTACAGTTTATTTCATGTAGTTATTACTGCAGTTACCGTCACCAGGCTGGCGTCGGCCATCTAACAGCGGAGGTCACTGATAGCTGGCTAGCTAGCTAGTTAACTTTGTTTTTCCACATTAAGTTCCCAGAAACAAATGCGTTTAAATGCCGTCACACGGTTGTCCACTATAAAGGGAAATCTATTAAAGCTGTATTAAATGGTGGCGACGCCAGACTGGCAGTTCGGAAGTAAGCATCAAGGTCATCAAGTGAGAAGAACCAACAAAATAAACAAATACATACGTCATAATTTTATAATTAAACCACAGATATGTCTAAACAACGTTACCAACCTAAAAATAAACCGTTGAGCTTTATAGATAGGTATGTACCTACCTACCTATATATTGTAAATACACTAAACGTCAATTAATTATTACGAACAAAATGTGGTTATGTCTGCCTATTTGCGTCATCATTACGATAATACTTGTTGTCACTCCATTGATTCCTGCCTTGATTCAAAATTCAATTCAGGCCCTGATAAGGAACTTATAAAACGTTAGATACAATTGCCTCAAGCTCAAAGCTGAAGAGTTTGTTTGAACGCGCTAATCTCCGGATTTACTGGTCCGATTTGATAAATTCTTTCACTAATAGGAATCTCTCTCTTTCACGCAAAAACTACAGAACGGATTTGGATGAAACTTGGTACATAGATAGATGGATGGAATAACATATAGGCTACTTTTTATCCCGGGAACGCGGGTGAAACCGCGGGGGACAGTTAGTTTTGATATAATTTTATGCATCAGCACTTACAGCACTACAGTTCAATTTGGATCATATTATCACAAACATCATGCAACAAACTTTCAAACGGGTTCGTATAGGAATTGAATTAGAATGTAAGCCTCTTGTTTCAAGTTCAAGGTTTCATGTTGCATGTATTCCAAGTATTTCCAAGCAATCCAGTACAATGGTAGTTTACGTGAAGCTAGGTCAAAAAGTTACAAGGTTGGAATGTACCCGGTACATCATAGGTTCCCAACCTTTAATGGACTACCGCCCCCTTTTACAAGAAAAATAATATTCCAACGCCCCCCTTTACATAATTGTTTATTACCAATTTTATATTGTCTGTGTATTATCTATTTAATTATAAATAATCACAAAATAATAATTAATTCTCTCTCTCTCTTTCTGTAATCATATTACTCGTGGTCATGGTTGAGGGTCGTGATTATTAATAATATAAAGATACAAAAACATGTTATAATAAAAACATTTAATTCACAAAATTATTTTTAATTTAAAAACATGTTAGCATGTAGTAGTATGTTATGTAAGCTGCAGCTCCCACTAGCGTAGGTTTTGTTTATTTGTTTGAACGCCCTAATCTCCGGAGTTACTTCTCCTCTCATCCGATTTGAAAAAATATTTCACTACACTAATAGAAAGCTACATTATCCCCTAAGGCTACTTTTTATCCCGGGAACGCGAGTAAAACCGCGAGGAACAACTAGTATATATATAATACGTGTTTGTAAGTGGCATATACAATAATTATAACCAACAACCAACAGGAACTCTACCTGAAAATATTTTTTTTTTGAGGCAAATATTCCTTGTACATATATTTTCCTTAAAATTTAAAAATAAATACAATAAAGTTAGAGGAAATGGTTGTAGCGAAGTGTTTCATTTAATTACCTAATACGTTATGACGGTTAAACACCTTCCTGTGGTAGGTATGTGATCAATCAAAACAAATAATACCTTTTTAACCGACTTCACAAAAGGAACAGGTTCTCAATTCGACTGTATGTTTGTTACGCGATTACTCGGCCATATGTGAACCGATTTTAAAAAATATTTTTTTATTCTAAAGACTATATTCCTGAGGTGGTGCCATTCTCACCAAGTCTCAGGATACGTTGATGGAAATGGCAAAAAATTAAAAATTTAATGATAAATAACTTTTAAAGAGCTAAAATAATAATAATACCTAATAATAAATAATAACCACCTTCAAAAACACTTTGAGGCGATGATAGCTCAGTGGTAGTGGCGTCGGATGCCGCGACGAAGGTCGTGGGTTCGAATCCTACAATAAGCTTGAGCTTTCGGTGAAGGAAAACATGGTGAGGAAACCATAGCACGGTGGTAGGGTACTTTGTAGTACCCGTCTGGCTGGCTACCACCCTCAAGTTGAAAATCTGTCGCCAAGCACCTACCGGTGTGTTCCGGCAATTGCACTTGAGAGCCAGTAATTGCCTTCTCGGCATTGTAACAGGTCGGCAACACATTGGCAATACTTCTGGTATTGCACATGGCGATAGGCGACGGTAACCACTTACCATCAGGTGGACCGCCTGCCTGCTTGTCAACTTTCTGACATAAAAAAAAAAACTAAAAAGTATAAAATTATAATGGCAAAAGACGGAAAAAAAACCAACAAATTAAGAACTTTTATCATAAAGAGAACTGCCTTCAAAAGCACTAAAAAGTATTTTTTGTTACTAAGTATAAGTTATTTATTATGATAATAAAGTACATAATGGGAAACACTTCCGGTTCTGACCTGTCAAGTGCATAACGCTTAATTACGAGTCTCCAAAATTGTTTCGAAAAAGTGCTGCGAAACCAGTTATTTCGCTGTTAATAGTGCATCTAAGTACGAAGCCATCCACGGGAAATAATAATCCTAATAGTTTAATGAAAAATATTGGTGTTTCCTGGGAAAAAACAGTGAAAACAACGTTAAAGTTTATAGATATACAAATAACTATAAATCACTCAGCCAGCTGAACTTGACGTTTGACGCGACGTTGACAACTCCACTTCCGACGTTTGACAGTTTGTGCTACCATACGAAAAAAGGGAACAATAGACTACCGGGGTTACCAGTGCTCAGAAAGGGTTGCCAGAGGCAAATTAAAATCTGCCAATTGGCAGTATCTGGAACAAAATGGATCTACAAATGCTACTCTCCAAAATGGAGGAACAATTCGATAAGCAAACACTCAAAATCACTGAAAACGTTACAAAAAATCTTTCCGCCACTATAGATGAAAAACTAAAGCCACTTTTAGAAGAAAACCAAGAATTGAAAAAAGAAGTAACTGTTCTAAAATCGAAACTGCAAACCATTGAAAGGGACATAAGGAAAAACAATGTGATACTACATGGAGTTAAGGAAACGGAAACCAACCCCGCGGTCCTTCTAGAACTAGTTTTAGACACTCTTAACATTGCCTGCGGAAAAGCTGGTATCGAAAAATGGGACAAATGGGAGATCAGTAAAGTTTATAGACTAGGAAAACCCACCCAAAACAAAATAAGACCAATCCTTATCTCTGTTACCCTTGCATGGCGCAAAATGGAAATGCTTAAGAACAAAAAATATTTCCCACATAACGTCTATATTAGCGAAGATTTCCCAAAAGACGTAATGAACAAAAGAAAAGAGCTAAAGCTACAACAACAGGAGGCTATCAAAAAAGGAAAACAGGCCTATATCCGCTACGATAAGCTAATTATAATGGAAAAACCAACGGAAAAACGGAAACGATCGCCATCGAAGTCGCCTGAAACATCTGCACACTCTGACAGTCAATCGATCACAGCTCCAAACAAAATTAACAAAACAAACAAGTTAGAACAACTGAACCGTGCTAGATCGCACTCACTCTCACTAACTACATCAAACAAACAATAGCAATTAACAAAACGACAGAACCGGGAGAAAAACATCACAACCAATCAAGCAGAAATATCTACTACAGAAAATAACCATTCCCCAAGCCGGCTGGTCACCGTGGGGAAGTATGACCATAACCCTCCAACACAAAACAACCTTACAAATAAACATACTCAAAAGCAAAAGAATCTCATGTATATCTGCACGCTCAATACCAGAACACTGAGAACAGAAGAAAGCCTCCAGGAACTAGAACTTGCTCTACAAGATCTAAACTGGGATATTCTAGGCATCAGTGAAATGAGAAGAGAAGGGGAAGGAATCGAAGAGAGAAAAAACTATATCATGTACAATAAAGGTGGGACAGCTGGACACCGCGGAATAGGTTTTCTGGTAAACATAAAACACAAAAAGATGATCAAAGAATTTGAAGGGATATCAGATCGGTTGGCAATACTCCACTTGAACAACCCTAATCACAAGAAAGACTACATTATCATCCAAGTATATGCCCCTACAGAGCAAGCCAGCGAAAAGGACCTACAACTCTTCTATGACACCCTAACAGAAGTCGTGGGGAAGTACTCCAACCATCATCTCGTAGTGATGGGGGATTTTAATGCACAAGTTGGCATGAGACAAGCAGGAGAAGATCCCATTCTGGGGAAGTACGGACACGGAAAAAGAAGCACTAATGGCCACAAATTGGCTGAATTCCTACTAGAAAACAATCTGACCCTACTCAATTCTATCTTCAAGAAAAAAGCAAAGAACAAATGGACATGGATATCCCCGGATGGAAAAACAAAAAATGAAATCGATTTCATATTAACAAATAAGCCCACACTATTCAATGACACACATGTAATTCAAAGCCTAAATTTCAATACAAATCACCGTATGGTACGCTGCTGCCTCAACCGCAAACCACCTAAGTTGTCCAGAAAGGCCATCATGAGCAATCACACTCCACTACACGAACAAGAGTTCAAAAAATTAGACATACCTGATGCCAAACCTCTCCTGGAAATTGCCAAGTCCGATATTCATGTACTGGAAAAATACAAAAGCATAGAAAACAAACTCACCGAATTAACTAAAACCAAAAGAATAAACAAAACACGCTACCAACACAGTGATAAAACAATCAACCTACTAGAGGAAAGAAAAAAGCTAATATCAGAAAATAAAAACGATAACTTAAACAAAATCTCAGAGCTTAGTAAACAAATAAGAAAAAACATGAAAAAGGATAGGAAAACAAGAAGACTACAAACTCTAGAAAAACATATAGCAAGGAAAGGTGGCACAAAAAAAGCTCTGAATGAACTAAGAGAAAGAGGAAAAGAATGGATTCCAAAAATGAAAAAGAACAAAACTTGCAGCACAAAACGAAAAGAAATCCAAACATTGGCTACAGACTATTACCGATTACTGTATTCCAATAATCATCCAATAACTGAAGACCAGCTAAACGATCCTAAAGCCCAAATCCATAAATATCCTGTACCAGCCATAATTAAAGCAGAGGTGAAGAAAGCAATAATCTCCCAAAAACTGGAAAAAGCACCAGGCCCCGACAGAATTACAAATGAGCTAATGAGAGGTACAGTTGAGGAACTAACACTAATCTTAACAGCGATCTTCAACGACATCCTACAAACACAACTCATCCCGAAGCAATGGGGCGAATCCCACATTATACTTTTACACAAAAAAGGTGCTAAAGATGAGATTGGCAACTATAGGCCAATAAGCCTAATGTCGAACATTTATAAAGTGTTTGCAAAGGTGATATTAGAAAGGGTATCAAAAACACTCGACGAGAGCCAACCACTAGAGCAAGCAGGATTCAGGAAGAACTTCAGCACCATCGACCACATTCACACTGTGAAACAGGTCATTCAGAAATATAATGAATACCAGAAACCCCTGTACGTCGCATTCATCGATTACACCAAAGCATTCGACACAATCAACCACAATTACATATGGTCGAGCCTAAGACAGCAAGGTGTCAACGAAGTCTACATAAACGTCATCAAAAACATCTACAGCATAAGTAAAGGTAGCATAAAACTTGAAACAACCGGTCACCCATTCCCCATAAAAAAGGGAGTCAGACAAGGAGATCCACTATCCCCAAAGCTCTTCTCGGCAGTGCTAGAAAGCGTCTTCAGGAAACTCGACTGGGAAGAATTCGGCCTAAATATCAATGGCTGTCGTCTGAACCACCTGCGCTTTGCCGACGATATCGTCCTGCTCGAAGAAGATCCAAAGAAACTAGAAAGTATGATCAATGATCTAGCCGCGAAGAGCAAGGAAATAGGACTGGAAATGAACGAAAGCAAAACTCGGGTGATGACTAACTCTAAACAGGTGGACATAGAAATCAATGGAAACCTTTTCATTTATTCAACAGAATATGTTTACTTAGGACAAATAATATCCCCCAGCGACCAGATGACAAAGGAAATTAATAAAAGGATAGCCTATGGGTGGAAAAAATACTGGTCTCTGAAGGAAATCATGAAAAGCAGAGAGTTAGGCATGAACATCAAAAAGAAAACCTTCGACACATGTATCTTACCATGTCTGACTTATGGATGCGAGACGTGGTCCCTCACAAAGCACCTTAGGGAGAAACTAGCTAGGTGCCAGCGCGCAATGGAGCGAAGTATGCTTGGAACAAAGCTGAAAGACAAAATTTGTAACGAGGACATAAGATTCAAAACCAAAGTAATCGATATACTCACACGGATCGACCAATTAAAATGGAGATGGACAGGACACCTACTGAGGTGTAACCTTGAAAAATGGAGCAAACGGGTGACGCATTGGTACCCCAGAGACGGCAAACGAAAAAGAGGACGCCAACAAAGAAGATGGGAGGATGAAATTAGCCAAACCTTGGGTCCTCTCTGGACAAGAGTAGCAATGGACAGAGTTCAATGGCGTCAGTTGGAGGAGGCCTTTGCCAAAAGGCACACAGAAACCAGAGACATATTATAATTCAACAAAAAAAAAAAAAAAAAAAAAACTAACCTGAAGAATTATTCTCTATTAAGCAATGGTTCTGTATAATAAAAGGCTATTTTATTTTATTTATTTAATGGGAAACATAATCCAAAATGTATGATCAAAACAATTTACCACTATCAAGATTATAATCATCGCATCAATGAATAAATTAAATAATTATTTAAGTAGATTTTTTTCGCAGACAAAATACGTCATACAGACAAAATGGTGTATAAAATATTCTTAAAGCAACACCCACCACAATGAATACAGAATCCGTAGGCAACAAAGTTATTCATGAATAATTCTCAACGACAAACCAATTCCATTTTAATTGTAAATCAACATGTTTCGGTATAGGTATGGATTGTCTTTATTCTATACACATTAGGGTTTAAAACTGCTTGAGTTATTTAAAACTGAAATTATGTCATCAAAAATAATAATAATAGGAGTACTTAAATGAATTTACTTGAAATGGACTACATACTACACTCTTGGACAAGAAGAATGTCAAACCGGGATAGTATAAAAATGTCCCTTTTGTAGTATATCCCTCAATAATAGGTTGTCTGTTTGCCGAAAAGTGATCTGCTCCTGATACGTAGGTATATCTATTGATTATTGTATGTATGTATAAATATCTTTTCACACCCTTCTTGAAGAACCGTGGGAAGACCATGGTGGGATGCTCATACCGTGTGTTACTTTTAATTTTCTACTAGCTTTTCCCCGCGGTTTCACTCGCTTTCCCAGGATAAAAAGTAGCCTATAACCTTCAGGGATTTTGTAGCTTCCTATTAGTGAAAGAATTTTTCAAATCGGACCAGTAACTCTGGAGATTAGCGCGTTCAAAGAAACAAATACTTCAGCTTTATTATTAGTATAGATAGATATAGATTGCTATTTACTTCTCATATTTTTTGTAAGGGACAGATAGTACTAAGGGACCCGTAATTTTCACATAGTATAAAATTAAGTTGCTTCCACTGTCTGTTCATTTAGATCTTTTATACTATTCAACAGATTTTAAATTCAGTTTTCAGCAATAGAGTGATTCAAGAAGGTTTTTATGTATGTTACATGCATATTATAGTACAGAGAAAGCCATGCGAAGCCGGGGGGGTCGCTAATTAAACATAAATGCAATACATTTAGGTATATAGGGGGTGATCGTTACTACATTTATTTGGTTATCATACTATTCCAGAGATATTAATTGAGGAAAATTTTTGTATCAATTCAATTAAAAATATATGCCAATTAATTACAGAAATGAGGAGTTCTCTTATCAGTAATGTTTTTGTATAAGTATAACATTTGATTAAATTATTTGTTTAATTTTAATAATTCCATCTTTCTTTCCAATATTTAAGAAATATGTATAGGTAAGTATATATCATAGAATTAAACAAATCCTCATATTATAACAGCAAAATGAGTGTATGTATATGTAACTGATTTTCATGAAATCTGTTTGTGTGTCTGATGTAGGAATCCGATAATATTATTATTTATAGAGAGAGCTATAACTAAATTAAGTGACAATTGTAGTATGAATAAGCTTATGTACATTTGAAATTTTACATAAATTAAAAAGATCTGCAAGAGCCTGGCAGACTTTCTTGCTGGCTTATTTCCGTTTAAATGTACTACCAAACCAGTGGTAGAGTCAGTAGCTTCTGATGTTCATAAGTGCCTTATCAGGGCATAAACTGAGTTGCAAGTTTTTTTTATTATTTATATTTATCAAAAAATATTTGTAGGTACATTGTCAATAATCCACTTATTTCACATTTCAAAGAAAGTTATGTGTAAAGTAAACATGACCACCAGTGGTTCAGTCAGACCACTAGACGCCGACACTAGTGGCCGCATCCAGCCACCAGTGGTGGACACTTGCAGCTAGAATACATGAAACACTGATGGTTGCATTTTGTGGCGGCAACTAGTGCCTTAATGTGGGGGGTGCTAAAAGGGGTCAAAATCTCTACAACTAAAAGGTTTTGATAGACTACAAATGTTAGTAACTTGACATATAGAACCAAAATGAGGCAAGAATGATCATAGGTGATCATCCAACTTTTTAGTTCCCTTTGACTCAACTGTGCAACAAATTGTATATGAAAATTGACACAGAATTTTTTTTTCAGTATGGGAATGTTATTCTAAATTATTTCAGAAACCAAAGCAGACAAAATGTCTTTAATGAATCATTAAAAAGCATGTTGAAAGTAACATCATAGGTAGCTCATACAATAAGTATTTAAATACCTAGTTTCTCTAATTATTACACTTAACTAATGAGGTTGATTTGTTATCTCAGACCGAGGTATAAAAACATTACAGAGCACATGTTATGGCTAAATAATGTTTCTGTTACTGTCACACAACTGTGTGATCACAAATGCTAGACAGAAACAAAAACAATTTTGATTACTTGGCATTTACTTAGCTGCATGTGATGCTATAGTTCACTTACCTTAGAATATTATTTGTTTGCCTACAAAATATAATTTATGACAAAAATTACTCTAGATTTATACAATGTGGATAATTAATTAAATGAGTTGGCTCATCTTATCCAAAAACTGTTAGAAACAGTAGTAAACAGGCCATTTTAGGGCAGCATTCTTTATGTTTTATTCTACAATATAATTAACAAAATTTCACATACCTTCTCTGGCTTTCAAATAAACAGTGTTCGCGACAATATTCTCTAATTCCATCAGTTCCAGTGTGACTGATTATACCGTAGACCGTCCAGGAAGCAAGGACCCGCCGGAGCGGCCTCAGTGCCGCCTGTCCGCCAGACGCAATACTGCCCATCAATAAACGACCGAGTTTCTTCACAACAATCACTGTTTCCCGCTATTTTTTACACATAACACTCCACAGTGAACCGAGTAACGCGATTTACTCAATATAAAGCCTGTAAGGATCGCGACACACACGCAATTGTCTCACGTTAACCAAGGGTGTGGTGGAACGAGCTGATACAATGTTTTCATGTCAGTTTATAAACGAAACGGCGTCGATATCGCTTGTTGGCTTTCGCGGCGAACTTGTACGGTTAGTTTCTTTCAACATAAAACGTATTCAAAGAACACGCCCGAATTACGCGAGTTATTGATGACGGACAGCAATACGCTACGAAAAATTACCACTTCGTTCGTATGGTAGTAAATTTTACAGTTGCCATACTTGTATAAAAACTTCTACCACTTATTTTTTAAATCCGAATATCTCATGATTTTACTTTGCCTACTATATTGGATAATTAAAAAATATATTTAAAATAAAAAAAAATAAAAAAATAGATAAAAAAAATATAGATCGTTGCATAAAATAAAGATGTTATGTTAAATTCAATGAACTTTCCTTCATACTTGAATAGGCTTAGGACTGTCTAGCATTCGCTTCATAATGAGGAGAATTTTTAATAACCGGACAAAACAACGTCTTGACCAAATAAAACTAACAAGTCACCAACAAATCGCATTGAAATTAAAGTTTAAATTTCAATGCATTCAATTTAGTTCGTGATAGCGTGAGGTGAGGTCATGAACCTGGGTTGAAATTGATATGATATTTTTATTCAATAATGTTAATTCTGTTTATTGAATATGATGGTAGATTTAAATTATTAAATAACAGTTTGATCAAACTGTTTTATATCATTCTTTTCTGAGTTTCAAACAAATATAATTTCAGTTCGTTTTGTCATGTCTAAGGAAATAAGCTAGGGGATCGCGGGTGAAACCACAGAAAGCAAGTCTAATATACATGATTAGACCTATAACACCTATAAACGAGCAATTCTTATATATATAAATACTCGATTTTCATGAAATTTAGTATACAGTGGCTTTCGGTGGCGATAAATCGATCGTTTTAGAAAACGTCGTTTAAAAAAAATTGAGCAAACCTCGGTCATCCAGGTACTTTACACAAATTTGTTATTGCATATTTTATTATTGCATCCCCTGTTAGTGAAACTTTCTGCTATATTAGTAGATATTTTCAAGACTAGTAATGAATTACATGTCATGAAAGCATTGCCAGCATGAAATATGTTACAAGTTGCATAGTTTTATTAATTTTCATGACTATTTATTTTACAGTTTAAAGAGATACTACTACTACTCCTCTAAAAATCTAGGTTTTTGTATCAATAATTTATAATAGAGAATGCATGCACTAAAGGTACCTGAATTAATGTGTGAATATATTGTTCATATCATGCCAATCGCAGCTATTTTATACAACTAGGAACTTCATGACTTTATGCTCTCGTACACGGTACAGTGCGACAAGGATCTTTTGGCATGTGGCCTAAATCGGAACTAAAGCCGCTATCTTGTGAGTGAAGACTGAAGAACCACTTTTTGAGAGTTCTCTCTGTCCGCTTATCATTATTATATTAATTAAATAATATTCTAAAAGTAATGAGAAATAGTGACAGGTCAGAGAGATAGTTTAAAAGTTAAAGAGTGCCCTCCTGCAGCCGGTGTTCAACTGCCAAAAGCTCTTTGTCGCACTGTACTATTAATTACTGCCTACTGTCTGTACTATAATATGTATGTGGTGTGTGTGTGAGTCTGAGTATATTTTTTCTATAACAACTCAGGTTAGTTGGACATAAATAAGTTTCAATTTACATATATTATATGAGTAATATGTTCGAGGACGGTTGAACACGTACAGAATAGATTTTATGTTCAATCATTAAAACGATAATTTTGCACTTTTATTTGTATTGAGACATCATCAAAGATGAAGGGCGAGCCATGTGCCGTGTGCGGTCACACAGAAATGAACCTTGTTGACGGGTTTTACTACTGTGATGAATGTGGAACCCAAGATACCAACGTGAGGGAAACTATTGTTGAACAGAAAGCCATAGGAGATGGTACTTTTGCCGCAACCACGAAAAGAAAATTAGTTAAAGTTGTGGAAAAAGAAAATGAAAGTAAGTTGAATATTTGTAAAAAATAAAATAGTTCCACCCTTAAAAAAACTTTTTTCATAATACAATTTTTTTATATGACTGAACTAGCGACCCGCTCCGGCTTTTCTCAGCTTTTATGTACTATAATATGCATGTATTATACATGTAAACCTTCCTCTTGAATCACTCTATCTATTAAAAAAAACTGCATCAAAATCTGTTGCGTAGTTTTAAAGATCTAAGCATACATACATAGGGACTGACAGACGGGAAGCGACTTTGTTTTATACTATGTATTTATTTATATTTATTATATGACTGAATTGAAATCCACAACCTTATCATTTTATTTAATTTTAAAAATCACATACTGTGAAAGTTACATATTAACCAAATATTGCAATTTTCTTTTAATTTTATGTTTTCAGTGAGCGGTGAATGGTACAAATGGCACGCATTTAACTTCATCCTGGTGGGTTTGGCTGATGTCCTCATTAGCCTCGGAGCAAATCCAAGCTTCAAGACAAAGTTGTTGTGGATCTGGACTCGGTACATCAAAATGTATCAAAATAAAGAGGAACTGGGGTAATTTTTTTTTCACAGTCACTCTATTCACTGTCAGTTGCTGTATGCATGTGGCCCACATCCCTTTCGGGATCCTTAAAAGCGATGATGACTAAAAAAATCTAATTTGTCCATCAGTTAGATTACCAAAAAATATTGGACACATTTTTTCTTTAGTTCCGAAAACAAAAAATAACGAAGATACAGTGCGTTAAAATTTCTACAGTGTGTCTAAAGTAAAGTTCTAAAAATATTTGTCTCAAAATAATATCTCAAAGTAATCTCTAATATCATACTATAGCATAGTAATGTAATTTCCTGATCAGTTTACAAATTATATAATACCACTATTTTTCAGATTGGTAAAAGATACAGATAAGAGTGTAACTATAGAAAGCTTGATTGAAGCAAGAACCACTGCCAGAGAATCAATTTCAATATCTGAGGAGCCAGAAGATGACAATAAAAAGAAGAAAAGTAATTTTAAAGAAGACACTTTTTATAAAGACATTAATTTCATAACAAAAGGTGTCTTAATGTCAATGATATATTTAGCGTTGAATCTTGATAGGAGCGATGTTCAGTTGTCCCATTTGTTCAGGTTTTTGAAGGAAGGCCGCATAAGTTTTCTAAATGTTACCAAATATTTTCCTGAAGACTTTAATTTGAAGGCAGTACCACAGTGGAATACTTTTGTTAAGTTTCTTATGTGTACACCGCATAGCCTTCGCTATTCAACCATGACATTAGTCAGAAAATTAGATTTAGGCACACCTATTGTGCCAGATTTGAGGAAGATCCTTAAGAATTTTGTAAAAGAATTGTGTCTCCCTAAAGAAGTTTACGATCTTGTTTGTTCACTTATGTATTTGTGCCCATGTAACTATCTCACCATTAGAAAGAGACATATAGTTGGTATGGTGCGAGTGCCTGATTACGAAGCTGTTGTCATGGCCTATGTCCTGGTTGCTATAAAAATGTGTTTCGGTTTAGATGACTGTTATGAAATCGAACAATCTAATGTTGTTGAGAAAATCAATCATGCCAACGACTTTGAGAGATCTTACAAGTTTGGTATTTCGTCACATACAAATAGATTATTTTCATTTCGTGAATGGATCAATTATTTGAGTGCTAGGAAGATAATGCTCTGTAAATACTGTTTTATGATGGCCGAGACACACAGCCTCGACATCGATGATTATGTATTTTTCGAACACCTAGAAGAAAGAGTGGAAGGGAAAGTAGACTTAACTGACAAAATAGCAATGGAAATTTTAGATAGATTACCACAAGAACCCATAAAAGTAATTCCGAAAGAAGAATTCAGGAACAGTTTTACACCAATGACTTCATACACACAAGTAATACTTGACTATTGCCAAGATCCTGAAATCAAATATTTACTCAGTGAAGATTTCACTCAGTATTCTCTCAAGTATGCTTGTGAAGATCTTGAACTTAGAGAAACAGAGAATTCAGAAAATATATTAATAGGTGTGAATGAATTTAAGAAAAAGAAAACACGTTATATTCAAAGTATTTTGGAAGAAAAAAACAGTAATTTAAAAATGGTTTATGTAAAAAATTGTGATAATAAAAATTGGTTGAAAACAAATCCACCCACAGTTGAACATATTGTGAATAGCGAATCAAGTGAAGTAATTGAGTCAAATGACGACAAAAATGATAAAGACAGTGATCACGGTTATGATTCTAACGTTGAAAATAATACCAACAACAAAGAAATACCTAAAAATGATGAAAATACAACAGAGGATTGCACCGATATGAAACATGAAATGATTAAAGAGGAAGAATTGGACAAAAATATATTCGATGATGATTTTGCGGATCTTGATTGTAATACTGATAAAAATGATGACGAAATTATTGAAAGTAATTCGAATGCTCCTAATGAAAGTAATTTGAATGCTCCTAATGAAAGTAATTTGAATGCTTCTAATGAAAATAACTTAACTGCATTAAGTGACAACAATAATGTAACTTATAATGCTATGTTGTATGACTTTGAAGATGATGAAGATTCTAATATAAGTAACATGGACGTAGATGAGTCATCTCAAGGTCAATATTTCAACCCTGACACATTCGACCGCGAAAGGGCTATAAAAGAATTAGTTTTAGCTGCATGTAAGAAACATAAAATTCCAATACCAAAGCAATTCAGAGATCCAAAAGATCAGGTAAGAACCAGAAAAAGGACAAAAAAGCTTGACGTACCAGGAGTTCCTAGAAGGAAAAAAATATGTCAACCTGGACAAGCGAGAAGAGAAATAGGTGAACTATTGGATGCATACCATGAACATTTAGAAAAAGACGTATTACATCAAGTTGCTGAACAAGTGAAAACTGTTATTCAAAATGTAAGTATGGCTCAGGGCTCAGCAAATAATTTGGAACACTTACAGAATAATACAAATGAAGACACCGCAAATCATGACGAAAGTTTTATTAATGCTGAGCCTGAGACTAACCAAACACAAATCGAAAACGATATACAAATTCCCATTCCTGAAGATACGGAGAAAACAAATGATGCTGATGAAAAGATGGAATGTGCACCTTGTGAGGACGACGACAGCGAAGAAGGCGAACCAGATTGGAGAACAAAAGGTGATCCCAAATTTGACGAGAAAAAATACGACGTGAACCAATTATACGTTAAAATGGAAGACCAAACAATTAATGATTGCTTCACTATAGATAACGATCCCGTTATTGAAGAAATAATTAGTAAAAAATTAAAGGATGTAAGTAAAAATGCCCGCAAAATCATGAAACTACGTGCTGCCGATCTCAAAAAGCCAATATTGAAATGTCTTTCAAGTGACTCTGAAGATGATTTACCATTGAGTGAATTGCAAAAAGAGAGAAAGTATGTTGAAGAAATGCGTAAAAAAAAAGATGATGAAGCAAACGAGCCTCTGATAAAAAATAAAATTCCAGTATTTAAATACTGGATGAGACATTACACAAATGGTAATCGTTTCGTTAAAAGTTTAGATATACATAAAAAGTTCGAACAGGAATTGAAAGAGAACTTCCCGAAAAGTTTCTGTTACGTTATTCATGAATGCGCGTTCATTTTAAAATGTACAGCGTTTCATATGTATAAGCACTTGCAGACTTTGGAGAAAATGTTAGCCGGGAGAGCTAAGTATAATGATTTTGGTGATCTATAAAGCTTAGAATTGCTAAATGCTACATACAAAGAGTACAAATGCAAATCTTTTAATTAAGAATAATTTTTATGTTAAGTTTAAATTATCATTAGTTCCTGTTACTAGATAAATACATAATATAACATGTTTGTGATATACCTACATAACTGTGATGTTATTCTTAATAATAAATGTGGTAACCTTAAGATTTAGAGTTTGATTTATTACTAGCGGCCCGCCCTGGCTTCGCACGGTGTGGGACCTTTTCATACGATTTTTTTCGAAACATTAATTAAACAACCTATTTTATTCTAATCTATTCTGTCGTTTTTTAGTTTATCACGAACAGACAGAAGTTGCCCGCCGCTTCTGTTTGTTTTTTCATTTGTAAATATCTGGTGATTCATACCTTGGTGGATTCGTGAGGTAGATACACCAGGGGCTCTACTGCGTATCTTTGGTGATAATCGTAATGAACATCATCATCGTATCATTATTGAAAAATATCCAATGAGGGTTCACCACGCCTACAAAATGGTATTTGTCGCAGCGCGTCATTGGATGAAATCATTAATGGTGTTCATCACCAAAAGATACGCGATAGGCCGCCCGGTCGATGCGTGCCGATATCACGATGATGCATTAATCTCAACTCAATCCCACTAGTAGTAAGGGGAGTCTCGAGCCCGTGCCGAGCCGTGAATATAAACTGATAATCATGATTATCAATTTTATTTACATAATTATACGAAAAGGTACTTTAATCTCTCCCTTATAGTGAAAGCCGCAACCTACAAGCCCTCCCGTATACTCCGTATCCTTAGACCAAGGCAAGCCCTCAGCGAGCCGGATGACCCCATTAACTCAGATCGAAGCTGACGAAGCCCGTAAAAGTACACAACACACTACACAAAACCGATTACGCTACCGTCCTCGACGGCGAGGACCGCAGCGACGTCCTACTCAGTCTCGTCCCGTTCAAGCGGCCCGAGCTGCCATTAGTAATCCGACCGCCCCCAATTAGTCGAACCTCGTACTAAGTCCTCCCCTTCTCCCGGTAACGCCGAGCTGAGGTTCGTACCCCACTGGGGGGTGCCCTCAGGCGTGGTTACCTAAATGTTACCCGGCTGAGAGCCCTCTGTGCTCGCCGATTGTCCAGTAAGGTTGGAGCAGCCATCAGAGGCTACCAACTTTAGTCCTTTAAAAAAAAAAAAAAAAAAAAGTACTTTAATCTGTGCCTTGCCATATACGACCAACCAAGGCAGGTACAGTTGTACGTAGTACTCCTTAGTTTCATGGTACACATATACAAATGTACTCTTTGCCCTAAATGATCGAAGGTTAAAGTAGGTAGGTATTATAAATATTTTTTAATATTATCAGATTCAAATACCTTTCGGCACTGGCACCACTGAAAAATAAACCTTTTCTGCGTTCAGGTTCAGTGATTCACTCACTAACATTCAAAATAAGAACTGAATTTGTTATAACAATCTTGTCAAAAAATTTTTAGTTGTGTCACGTGTCACTTGCTTTGCTCAGTGCATTAATCCAACTATTTTACTGAGCTATTGTCGAAAATGTTTACCAAAAACTATGGAGTTGTTCGTAGAGCCTTACAACAACAGTTTCGTGGACCGAAGCGTAACTTTGCCCAAGTGGGTCACATTATTTCTACCCCTCCTAGAGTTCCGTGTTCCTTCGGCGTAAGTGATTTTCAAACATTTCATAATTATAGTCATGTGCGGTGGTGGTGCCCACGCGCCACGTGAAGAAGTAGAGGCAGGTGACTACCCAGCCCACTATGACTTTGGAATCAATAATAATTTTATTTTTGTTATTTTCTCAGGAGAAATTGGTGCACAGCGCGTTTATGTTGGTTGTTTGGCTGACACCGCTTGGGTACTTTTCAACTCAATTAAAAGTTTGGCGCCGAGAATATATAGATACTTAAATTGAGGAAATAAATATTTCTGTGACGTATTTCTAGTCGTTTTATTTCGAAACAAAATTATTCATTCGTTTAGATATAATCAACTTGACACGAAATAAAAATACAATGCTTATTTTGCCAGTGCAGTGCCACGATACAAGTGCACCTGTGAAGTAAAATGAAATGATTACGTGTATAGTGGCTTTTCATATTTTCTCAAAAAGTCTGAAAAGTTTTAGTAGAACGACTACCATTCTACTAAAACCTAACTTTTACTGTCTGACTATCAGCCGGTTTCTGAACTGAGAATTCAAAGTTGATAGCGTCTCAAACTCTGCTAAACAATTTTTCATTTCTGAATCATGATTGAGTAAAGAGTTTACTTACATTTGAGATTTTGAAATCATAATTTGTACTCAACACTAGATTTGCGTTCATGTAACATGACTTGAACTTGACGAGGCGAATAATACATGATATGACGACCGCGATGGGTGTGTGAGTTCTGGCAAAGTTGGAAGCTTTGCGAATCAAACAACGATTTAAAGTTAAGTCACTGTTTAATAACACGTAACACAACAAGATATATACAATAACATTAAGTTTACAAGTCTAATCTAGTGGGAACCGCGCGTGTACGACCGTCTTTGAATAGGTAGTTTGCTAGCTACGTCTCTGGTGGGTAGTGAATGTGATGGCAATTATTGCGATTTCAAAATAATTTCATGACCATGTGAATTCCTAAGCCATAGCATGCTACTTGCTTTTGCTATGCTATTTACGATTACAATATAAAATGACGATAATTGCACATAATAACAAATGCACATATCTATCACTATAGTTAAAGTACAGTATATTTCACCCTCAGATTCCTATTGTTTATAAATCTGCGATTTCGCCATTGTAAAGTTTATCAACAAAACAACCCATGTGGGTTGTTTTGTCATTTAGCTATTACACAACAAAAATGGTATATATTCGATTCGGCTCTAAGGTCTGGCTCTAACTGTCTAGTCAGGTGATGTTCGCGACTGTCGCAAGTTGCTCTGTGGTCGCAAGACAGTATGCGCCAATAGCGAGAGTGGAGGAGATTTTAGAGCATTGATTACAGTTAGCAATTTTATTTCCTTCAGCAACGTTCGAAAAATAATCCCATATAGGATTAGTTCGTTGAGACATTTTCACGTTCAACAGTTTATTTACTGAATTTGTTTCGCATTTCGTAGAATATAGCAACTACTTTTAATTTGTTAAATGCTACTGAAGCAGTAGCATGCTAAAAATGAATGCGACTGCGAATTATTCCATCACTACTGGTGGGAACTTGAACAGACTCGGCTATGTGACATCGTAAAGCGCGCGAATTCGAATTGGGACGTTCTGCGCATGCGCGATCCAACGGGAAAGTTGGTACAGTGAGAGAGGTGTTGCCGTTGTCGATAATAGTATTGGGCGACCGCGCTATAATGAAGAATTTTAAATGACACTGACAAAATATACAACGTGTGATGCCAAAATGAAAAAAAAGGTTCAATGTTCTTAAGTTAACGATATTTTATGTTGTGGAAAAATATCGATATCTTTACACCACCATCTGACAGCTTCATTCGTTTTTCAAATCTCGGTGAGATTTTAAGATTTTAAGATTCAAAATATCTTATATATTTTGTGAAAAATATTTTATACCTGCCTTCTCTTTGCCTGCCTAATCACACAGATCAAAGAGTAGTATCTTGATAGTATCATATAAAATGTACTCTGTGGTACTATCTCTACTTAAAAATTACTGACAGTAATTTACTGACAGACAGATTTTTAAAGAGCATAATTTACTTTACACTGCTTGCTTGCTTGTTTTGTTTCATTTGCGAGATTGTGAATAGGTACAATATTTTAATAAACTGCACTGCAATTTCTTTAGTCTAGCAAATAATTAATTATCTAGATCACAGACTACTCAGGGATTCTTGAACTAGATGGGATAGGAATTGCAGGTAGATGATGCCGCTAAGTCTTAGCTAAATAAAATCTTCAAAACCCAGAATTCTCTAAAATGAAGGACGCTAAACAAAGTCAAACTCCGATAGAAAGTTTGGCGGATCTACGGAGCTATTTTGCATCCCATCTCGCTGTTCGTGAATACATAGCTCATAGTTCAAAAGTTCACTCAGTAGGGTGGTCTTGTGATGGAAAGCGGCTGGCTTCAGGGTCTTTCGACAAAAGCGTGGTCATATTTACCTTAGATCGAAATAGACTGGTAAGTTTGTGCCTAATTGTCGGCCGAAGTTAGGTTATGTTATTGTTTGCAATGGTTTTTATGTGATTTCAGACTCAGGATAACGTATTTAGAGGACATACAGGTTCCGTAGACCAGTTATGCTGGCATGCTTCCCATCCTGATCTTCTGAGTACTGCTAGCGGTGATAAATCAGTTAGGATATGGGATACAAGGTATATTCAGTTTCATGACTCAGATGTCAGAACTAGATATATATTTCATACTAGCTGCCCCCCATGTTGCTGCTATGATCTGTGTATGTGGCAAGTTTCATCAAGATTTGTTCATTTGTTTTTCCATGAGATTAAAAAACATAATATTCAGATCCTAATAAACTTCTTTGTCATTGATTTAAGAGAAAGTAGCAATAATATATGCTTGATATCTTATTGTAGTTCTTATATATTAAAAACAGAGTTTAAAGTCCCTAAGCAAAAATTAAAACTATATAACCATGTTCTGTCAGGTCACGGAAATGTGCAGCGACAATATCAACCAAAGGGGAGAACATAAACATTGCATGGTCACCAAGCGGTAGTACCATAGCAGTTGGTAACAAAGAGGACCTTGTCTCCTTTATAGATACACGGACATACAAAGTGGTAGGTATAACACTAACTCGCTGGTTTTTTAACCACAAATTTATGTCCGGCACGAGTCCTGCCGGAAAATGAGCCGTATATCTTTGCAATAGATAAGCCATTTGGTGTAGTTGGTTAAGACACTACCTGTAGCACCGCTGGTCGTGGGTTCGATTCCCATCCAGGACAAACATTTATGTGCATGAACATGTCTGTTTGTCCTGAGTCTGGGTGTAATTACCTGTAAGTATAAGTAAGTATTTACAAAAAAATAGTAGTATAGTAGTATATCAGTTATCTGGTTTCCATAGTACAAGCTCTGCTTAGTTTGGGATCAGATAACCGTGTGTGAAGAATGTCCCAGGATATTTATATTTCTTTGATTTGATAGGTTGTAGAGGAGCAGTTCAATTTTGAAGTGAATGAAATATCATGGAACAATACATCAGATCTCTTCTACTTGACCAACGGGCTTGGATGTGTTCATATTATGACGTAAGTGAATTATACTGCTCTTATTGGGTCACCTTGAGCTTTCTTATGAGGCCAATTGTAAGCGACCATGTCTCTGCTCCGTAAGTCATCACTGGCAACACACACTGGTCAAAGACTTTCGACTTGAGACACTGGTATTTGGGACGATAAGACATTACATAGCTTCTCGAACGCTGCCCAATCGAGCCACAACTATAGATTTATCTTTTTTTCACACACCAGGTACCCGACTCTAGAGTTACAGACAGTACTGAAAGCCCACCCGGGCACCTGCATATGTATTGAGCACGATCCCACCGGACGGTACTTCGCCACGGGCTCCGCTGACGCCCTCGTCTCACTGTGGGATGTCAATGAGCTGGCTTGTCTCAGGGTATTCTCTAGGTGAGTGCTTCGTCTATAGGCTACAGTTACCACTTACCATCAGGTAGGCTGTATGCTTATTTGCCTAAATATAAATACTTCACCATCATTGTTAAAAAATATACCCAAAGGGTGTCAATGAAACCTATTAATAAGCCTGTACCTTATGAACCAAAATATGTAGACAGTTGAAATTTTTACAGAATATATATTACTATTGACGATATTTTATTTTATTTATTTTATAAGGTAAACAAAACAGGTCACAGTTGAATCTTGGCTTAAGACTAATAAATATAACATAAACATTTAACACTAGACTATAACCCTTAATATGTTTACACAGCATGCATACATTATTGCTCGTATTAAAGTTAAGCTACCAAAAATAATAAATGATAATAAAAATAAAAGTTATAAAGTAACAGAAACTAAAAACTAAATATCAACAGAAAAAAGAAAGAAAAACAATTATTTATGTATCTATTTCTAACATTCTTTTTTTGTATATCTGTCTTATTTAACACTATATAGTATGCTCAGTTAGTTTGCGATCTTTTAAAAAAAAAAAAATTCTTTACTCGTGTTGTTTTTCACTGTTTTTTCTAACCAAGTAAGTAACCATGACATTGGCAAAGTCATCGATCACTCGATGGAGCCATAAACAAGAAATTGGAATTGGAAGTCGCTTCTGCTGTCTGATTTTAATGCAGTCAGCAATAGATAGAGTGATTCAAGAGGAAGTTTTATATATATAATACATGCACATTATAGTACAAAAAAAATGAGAACAGCCGTGCCAAGCCGGGGCGGGTCGCTAGTATCCATAGAAAATAAAGTTAAAAATTGAACATCACCATAAAAAAAAAAATTACATGGGCAGCAGGTTCTCATGAAAAAAAAGTATGATGTTTACAAAAAAACGATTTCACATTTAGTCCCATTGTGAAAGATGTATTATGTCCCATAATAACCCTCTTATTAACTGTGTAACCTTGTTTGTATGCAGGTTAGAATGGCCAGTGCGTACTCTATCGTTCAGTTTCGACGGCAGACTGCTCGCGTCGGCCAGTGAAGATCACATTATAGACATTGGCGACACTCTGACCGGTATGTAATGTCACCGTATGATTATAAACGCCGATACTTTATAAACTATCTCGCGAGATTGTAAACTGTCTATACATTGTGAACTGTATCATACTGCTTACAATATAACGTATTAATGTTCGATAGTTCATAATCCAACTGGTGGTAAGCACACAAAGCCTTAAGGGAACTGACTCTCAAGTGCAGCTGTCGGAACACACCGGATGGTGCTTGGCGACAGATTTTCAATTTGTACTATGTTTTCTTTCACCGAAAGCTCAAGCTCATTCAAAGGATTAGTAGGATTCGATCCCGCAACTTTCGTTTCGGCATTCCACGTCATCATTGAGTTATCATCGCCTTAAAATCACATTATTATTTACAACAAATATACAAACTACATATTAAAAATATCCTCGAGGCGTGTGCTGCTGCCGATCAACGGCAAGGTTCCCAGAAGGCTAGCAGCGTTCCCTCTTTGTATAGCCAAGCTAACGCGTTGGCGGAAAAAGCTCCCCGCCCGCCGGTCCCCTGTAACCTCAATTAGTTTTGAAGATAATGTTCGAGAAAATGGGCGAGACTCGGACCCCCAAGGACCCATGGTCTCGACCGCAAAAGGTAAAAATAAATAATTAATATTATATCTTTTTAGGTGAAAAAGTAGCAGAAATCCCAGTTCAAGCGTCAACATTCACAGTAGCGTGGCACCCGTCTAAGTACCTGGTCGCATACGCGTGTGAAGACAAGGAACCCCCGGAGAGGAAGCGCGACGCCGGGAACCTGAAGCTGTGGGGAATACCCAGCAATAGTCGCGGGGAACCCATATAGTGGGACCTTGACAACTGTTAAAGTGCAGCCGCTGAATGAAATCGGTTCTGTCTGACACCTTGGAGGTTAATTTCGAAATTCGCCACACTAAATGAGAAAATATTCCTGAGAAAATACTGAATTTTCCGCGTAAAAACCCATCGAAACTATCTCTGTAACCGAGATACACCCATTATTAACCAATAATGTCAGAAACGTATTTGCTCAGCGGCCACACTTAGTCATTTTCACAAAAGAAGTCCTGAAGTTTCACCTCTATTTGAAACAAAATAAGGTTGGTTTTAATTAATGCCCCAGGACTTCTTTGGTGGATGGTGGAAAGTAACCTGTCAGTGAAATTGAGTGAGTGAATAAGGATTGAGTAAAAAGTTTAATTAAATATGTTTTTAATGAATTCGGTATTATTTATAACTATCAGGCCTAGATTGGTGTCGATTCTGTTGTTTACGAACTTAACTAATATTAGACAAGTCACCTCTCTTTCATGTTAACCTTATTGAAAAAAGACAGAACATTTTTAATGCTGTCAGTTTAATCCATGCCGTCGTAATGTACGGGTAAATAGTCCTGACCAATAAAGATCGCGCTTAAATTCACGTTGAAATATGTGATCGGACTAATCTGACAGTACTAAAATATCTTGCATCCATTTCTTATATTTACTATTAGAAAGAGATATAGTGAGATTAAATTTATTTAGTTCGTAAACAACAGAATCGGCACCATTACCCCTGGAAAAATCTGCCAGTGAAAGTCCCGTCTAAATCGGTTCAGCCGTTTCGGAGATACAAACAGACTGATAAACAAAATGTATGAACGCGTGTTTGGGTTTTGGTAACGAGTGGATTACAGTCACATTTTTTTGTGCATATAGAAATTATTACCTTAGTAATAAGATTCATTTTCATATCTCCGACTACTGCCACAAGTATCAAGATATATTTCATAAACTATAGTGGATTTATCAGGAAAATATGCCAAGCTCTAAAGTCTAATTTGGCTGAGATCACACAGTAATTTTAAGATCTTTACAAGACAAGTCAAATTGGAGCTAAAGTCTATTAATTAAAGCATAGAATCCACTAACAGTCTGCTTAAATATTAATAGAAGAGTGACAATTGCCTTTCAAACAAAAATCGTTTTTATAACTAATTCATTTTTATTTACATAAACAATAAATTGTTCTACTGGTCACAAATACAATAAAATATTAAAAAAAAAAAATTAGGTACCTAACTTTGTTTCATGATTTTTCCACTACAAAATATACAATGTTATATAATTTTACCAAGTTTCCACTTGTAATCGTCCATTATTCTCCATATCTTTGAGCATAGTTTTAGACTCTTCTAAAGTATTTCCACCAGTGTTGCATAGTACATCTTCAATAAAAGCATCTCTCACATTGTCTGGCATATTTTTAGCATTGCCAGATATAAAAATATAAGCGTTTCTACTTATAAGTTGCCATAATATCTCTCTGTGCTCTTTTATTTTGTGTTGGACGTATCTGCGAAATTAAAAATTATTGGTTATTAAAGAAAGTACGATCAACAAAGTTGAAGCGTGATCTGTTTTTGAAACCTTTTCGCTTGCAGCCTCATAGTAAAAGAGTATGTATTATTTATTCTTTGGTAAAAGTATCTTGTAAAATTATTTGTTTAGACTATTTTTTATGACAAGCGCACTGTCTGGTTATATTGTGTGAAGCACAGGTAGCCGCTGAATATTGAGCATTTGTATGTATTAACTAGCTTCCGTCCAGCAGGTTTCACCCGCGTTCCCGAGGTATCTTATGTTTTCTCGGGATACAAAGTAGGCTATATGTTATGCCAGGGTATGATTTATCTATGTGCCAAGTTTCATCCAAATCCGTTCAGTAACTCAGGATGCTTTTGAAACTATTTACGTCCATATATTGGTTCTTTATCAATAAATAAAGGTCATTTGTAACAAAGGAACCAATGTACAGTTCTATATTATGAATGCAAAATGAATACATAGATAAATCTATAGCGAGTAAGAGTCTTTATCACAAAATTACGACTCATAGGTGCATCAAATTGACGTAATAAATTAAAACGTACGAAAAATTCGTTAAAATTCAAACTGGACCATCAACCTTAAAATATATTTTTTTATGTCACTAATCCTACTATATTATAAATGCCATAGTTTGTGAGTATAGATGTATGTTTGTTATTCTTTCACTTAAAAACTACTGAACGGATTTGGATAAAACTTGGCACATAGATAGATCATACACTGGAATAACATATAGGCTACTTTTTTTCCCAGGAAAACATAAGACACCTCGGGAACGCGGGTGAAACCGCGGGGCGGAAGCTAATATAAATAATCACGCTTACATTTTCTCTTCTTGATCTCTGGAGAAGGCACAATACAAACTCAATTTATCTTCCTCAAACAACTTCTCCAATTCCTCCTTACAGTGGTAATCTTTGCCCTTATACCGACACCCGAAAAAAAGGTGTATTGCGTGTTTGCTAGCCGTCTGGAGCGAGACTCGCTCTTGTATTAGACTTCTGAATGGTGCTAATCCTGTCCCTGGGCCGATTAAAATTAAAGGCGTTGTCTGAAAAAATAAAAAAGTATCATTCTATAATTACATAAATTCAAAAGAAAAATGCCTTATCGGGGCCTAAACTGATTTAATGAGTTTGACTGAAGAGTTTGTTTGTTTGAACGCGCTAATCTCTGGAGTTACTGGTTCTTTCACTAATAGGAAGCTACATTATCCCCGAAGGTTATAGGCTACTTTCTATTCCGGGAACGCGAGTGAAGCCGCGAGGAACAGCTAGTAGGTTATACTTTTAAAAACGCCTTCCTACTACCTAAATAATGATGGGAACTAAGAAAGAGGCGACTGGCTAAGGTGGTCACGACTGCAAATCCGCCACTGCTCGTATATACTTACAATATCACTAGGAAACTGTAACGTCCCACTTTTGATCCATCCATAAACTCTGTCGCTTTTCTCAAGGCTTCCCAACCAGTTAGAAGCCAGACCAAGCCGCGGTTTCTTCAATTTGCTATAATATTTGACTATAGCTACTAGTAAATCTATATCACGTCCTTTGGAAGGCAAACAGCTGCTTGATATTGAAAATGAACGGGGTTTGATACTGGAGAATAGCTCGAATAGTATTTCGATAGTTAACTTTGAAGCCGATTTGTGGAAATCTTGTAGAACCTGAAAGAAAAATGATACTTAAGGTAAGAAGGCAAGGTAATATAAGAAGGTAAGAAGACAAGGTAAGGTAAGAAGACAAGGTAAGGTAAGGAAACAAGATAAGGTAAGGTAAGGAAACAAGATAAGGTAAGGTAAGGAAACAAGATAAGGTAAGAAGACCAAGGTTAAATAGTTACTTATTATACCGGGAACGCGGGTTTATATATTTATTTCCTTACCTCCAAAATAGTTCTCCTTGGTCGCCTACAGTAATTCAACCAATCCTCTTGACCCTCCGGGGAGCTAAGCTCAATACATTTGTCTCTTTCTAACCTATCCTCAGACACGATGGCTAGAAGGGAGAAGACATACTGCGTAGGGTAACACTTGAGGTCCCAATATTGCTCAGCGATTTCGTATAATGTTAAGGGTTCCTTTAAGAAATCTGGGACTGGCATATCTGAAAGAATCCATATTGTTTTACGAGCAAGTAAACATAAAACTAATTTATATTTCAGTTTTTGTATAGTACATTTACGATGTACATTAAAACTTAGATGACTCTGGCAAGAAACTCTATAATCTAAATTATTTCAAAGCTAGAAGTAGTTATAATGTAGGTATTATAATTTACAAATTGTATTTTACAATAGCGGAGCGTACAATGCATTAATAAAATAACAAACTTTATGGTAGGTAATTTTTTAAATCAACTAAAAAGAGAAAAGATTTGTATAATGAGTAAAATACTGGACTGAAAATTCTATTCACCTATTTTATCACTGAGAAACGGTATATTTTATTTTCTAAAACCTTAAAGATCCCTACGAAAACTCAAATAACGTAATCCAAGGTGTAAAAATCAAATAAAACAGCCAAAATATAAAAATAAGCATATATTTATTGTTCCTCTTGCCACCCATCCTCTAGACTGAGGAACCGTCTTTTGTTAGCAGTGTTCATGTAGGGGCGGAGAGCCCATTCCGTATCTGCTGCCTCTAGAGCCTCCAGTGTACCCAACTTGATCTCATACAACTTCATTTGGAAACGTGGACCGATCTCTGATAGCTCTATCTCTTTGCCAGCCTGTGGAAATTTGATTACTGTGAGAAGTTATCTTATATATAAAAATGAATCGCCGTTCGTTAGTCTCGCTAAAACTACTGTTTTTTTTATTTGATTGCCCTTATACAGGGGCGGTTTAGCCATTAAGTATAAGCCCAAGATAAATGCATATTTAAAACATAAGGTACATTACCTTTCTGTAAGTGTGTTGCCTGAAGCATACATAATCGTCGTTATTTGCAAAAGTGATGACCCTCTTTGAGTCAGCTTTGGGTACTGGGAACAGGTACTTGAGTATGCTCATTGTCCTCAAACCTGCAACAAGTTGCTTTTTTAATATACTGAATAGTAAACAAACATGGCTCGCCTGATAGTCTTGCGCGTTCCCCCTTCGATGAGCCGTGGCGATCTTACTCACGCGCATTCAGTAATTTAATATTCTGTAAGGCCTTCTTACCTTACCATATCGTTTTACCTATCTTTGTCTTCTTACCTTACCTTGTCTTCTTACCTTACCTTCTTACCTAACCTTGTCTGCTTACCCTACCTTCTTACCTTACCCTCTTACCTAACCTTACCTTCTACTTTTGAAAAAACGCTATGCTGACTTATAATACAGAAAATAACGAATAAACTTACCAAGCTCAGTTTTAAAGTTGTGGAATATCAAATGCGGGAATTGTTCGCTCATCGGTCCTATGTCGGGTATGTCGTGTCTCATCACAACCCCCGAGAGGGTGAACGAGGCCGTAGGGCCGTAGGGGAGGTGGCAGATCACCTAGAAGATGGAAATTTTCATTTTTAAGTATACTTGGACATTCAATATTATTTTGACAACAGAAAAGCATTATCTATCTCATCTATACTAATAATAATAATAATCTATACTATAATATTATAAAGAGGAAAGATTTGATTGTTTGTTTGTTTGCATTGAATAGGCTCCGAAACTACTGAACCGATTTGAAAAATTGTTTCACTAATAGGAAGCTACATTATTTCCGAAGGATATAGGCAACTTTTTATCCCGGGAACGCGAGTGAAACCGCGCGGAATAGCTAGTATAAAGATATAATTTTACGGCATTAAACCCGACCCGGGCGACCGAACTTCGCTTGGCGTTATTTTTAGGAAAGACGCTTAAAAAATATAAACTTAAAAAGCAAAACCTTATCTAAACAAACTTAACATATGCACGGCATATTTTGATTGTAATTACTTTTAATATAGGCTAAGCTCAAAATTATCAAGACTAACCAAACTGTCAGGCACGCCTCTATGTTCGTGCACTACTATAAAGTCTGTGACTTCATTGGCGCGACACGCGTGTATCAACTGGGACATCTCATACCCACCCCGGTTCATACGCTGACTGTTCGGGAATATTAACCTGCAAATAAAATGTATATAAAGAAGCAATCAATCAGCAACTCTAATGCTCAGGAGCCAAATTCTAAAAACGACATCACCTATTACATTTGAACCCGAGAAATACAGTGCACGATACATACCGGGTGTAAGGGACAGCCTACCAAAAACTTTGGGAAAAGGTTACACTGAATGCCTATAATAACACTATAGAAATCAAATGTCAGAAGTAGGAAGAAGATGGAAGGCTTTAAGAGGTGGCCATATTTCAAGACAAGCTGCACAATGGCTTTATAGTGTACTAGCTGTTCTTGAGTGCATATTATTTCAGGGTATGATTTATCTATGTGCCAAGTTTCATCAAAATCCATTCAGTAGTTTTTTGTGAAAGAGTAATAAACATCTTGACATTCTCACAGCCTAACAAACTAGAATTCCCACTGTCTCGTCCCGTTCAAGTAGCCCAAGCTGCAACCAGTAATCTGCCCGCCCCCAATGTGGTTACCTAAATGTGCCCGGTAGAGAGCCTTCTGTGCCCACTGATTTGTCCGGTAAGGTTGATGCCGCCATCAGAGTCTACCTTTACTACTACTAACTTTAGTCTTTTCCAAAAATTAGTAAGAAGACAAAAGAAATAATGCAAGAACCTTCATTCAAATCTGTTTTGCTATCATGGTGTGATTGAGAAAAAGAACATAGGCACAACATTTTTAATATTATGTAATAGGATGGTAATTTTTATGTTACTGACCTAAGTTCCTTAACAAACATCTTGAGCCTTGCACTGGGTTCTCTAGATGTGGTGATCATGATCTTGGGGTCCTCAACACCAGCGTACCTATACTCATCATCCTGAGAATTAAGGGTGTTTGCTCCGCCACTAAAACCACCTATTACTGCTGCTTTTTCTGGACCTGGAATATTTTTTATAGGGGAAAGTTAGTTTAAACAAATCCCTACCATTATTATAAATGCAAGAGTGAATTGACAAGATTTTTTAGGGATAGGGCATACAACTTATGCTACTTTTGATCCTGGGAATGCAGGTACATAAGTAAATAAATAGGTATAAAGTTACTAAGAGGCAAAATTGGAGATGGATTAGACACATGCTATAGCTATAGATTGAATAGATTGGTGCACAAATCAGAGGTAGGCAATAAGAGATGGAATGAACTCAGATTATCTGCAACTTATGGACAACAATTAATGGCAAAATGGCAGGCCTTTGCTAGGAGACAATGGGAAGAAGTCTTATTTCAACTAAAGCTCAAAACTTATTTATGAAATTAAATGAAATATTATTTATTCAAATAGACTTCCACAGGCACTTATTTTTGGCACAGGAATTGTCAGACTCTAATGAACAGTTCGGAAGGTAGCATTTGCAGAGAAAAGCCGGCAATAAACTCAGCAATTTGTGTAGTCCATGATAAGGCTTTATGAATGTTATAATTTAATATTGCCTCTACCACCAGTTTGGGATACACTTAAACATAGAAATAAACTTTATTTATTTATTTATTATTATATACTTTGTGCAATATATTGAAAATGAAAACCTAAAATGGTGCACGTAAAAATAATTACGTAATTGGGCACTAAGACAGGATTTAATTCCTAAGTATGCTAAATAGCTATGGCAGAAAGCTAGTAGTTAAAAAGAACTTGTATAGGGAACAAAAACATTCTGATAGGTTAGAAAAAATTTTGTTTTTTTTTTCGACAAATATCATAATATATCACTTACCTTTGTCTTCAAACTCGATTCTCTTCTGTAAAGCGAGGGCCTCTTTCCTCAGATCCCCGTGAATAGGAATATTTTCCTCTAAACTCCTCTTTATTTGATCTTTTTTAGCTTGTATACTTTTTTGTTTGTCCTCGGCGGACTTTCTGTAGAGATATTCACGGCGCAAACGCGCCTGCCGTCGTAGCATGTTGATATTACGATAATTATTAAGTTTGTGTCAGAAAATTACAGTTTTAAAGTGAAAAAAAATATACAAAATACAAAACGAGCGCGTGTTTGACGTAATTTTTAATGATGACAGCTGGCTGTCTGTCGGTCGGACGGACATGACAGTTCCGCGCACGTGTTGGGGTACATTCCGAAACATGCCATAATCGATCTTAGCGCTCACATCGATAATTTGCGTTCCGATACGAATATCACATCTATAAGAGCCGTGAACTGTCAATGATTCGGAACGCTTGTGAACGCGCTGACAGTATTTAGAACTAAAACATTCGAAAAAGGGATTAAAAAATTAATGATCAACGCGTTGGGACTCCCTAACTTCAATTATTAGACTCCCTAACTTGAATACAGTGTATTTTTATTTGTTATTGTCACATAAAAACCTTTGTCAAAACAAAAACACAACACAAGTGTCACTTTTGACATCCACGCTCACGGCGATAACGTTTGGACCATGGTCGTCGTAATCGCAATATGGCGCATGTAATGACGTCACCGATGACGTTTCGCGAGGCTTCGTTATCGCGCTAAAAGTGATTCGGTACGCGTTTTAGCGCGCTCACATCGATAATTATCGATATCATCATCATTCGGAATGCAGCCTTGATTGTTGAAATTGACAAGTGCGTTTAGTTTTTCCTATTTACGGTGTTTATATTATTTTTATCATCTAATCTATAAATATTTCATAATTAATTTAGCTTAACACAATTTATTCATTTTAAATCTCCAGGTAACCCGCGAAATTCAAAACTTTGAAGCCTCTCCATGACGAAAAAAAAACTTTTTCACTATCGTTCAAATCATCATAATAAACGAAAATAATAATAAAAGAAAAAATCTTTTTAAGTATTTAACTCTTACCTTCATGGTAAATTTCAACAAGCAACCTGTAATGAGGTTTAATATCAAGCTTATGCGTTTCAAAAATATTAAAGAGTTCATCTATGTCCTCTTTAGAGTTGCGGGGTCGAATATTGAATACATCTCCAGGCCTATAATTCACCGTTTCATCACCTAATGTTTTTAATTTTATTAATCTTACATCCTGTAATAAAAAAAATATATTTATTGGTGTCCAAAAAGCATTATTATTTGTGGCAATAAATTGTTTGAAAAGTGTTTACGCTGAAATTATTAGTGACTTTTAAAGAAGTTCTAGGATAATTGAAGACCACCATAAATGCATATTTATGTTTGAGTTTAATTTCATTAGATATCATCATGATTTATCTATTTTAGTTCTTTGCTGGCCAAAAGCCTCTCTCAAAGTACCTAGCTCAATGAGTATACCATACTTTGTTTACTCAGAAGAGGATTGATAATATGGATTATCATAATATTTTCAATAAACTAACTTGGAAATGCCCCTTGTCAGTTGTCCGTACATTACTTTCCACCTCCAACATCTTTGCTTCGCAAAACTCATCTATATTGCCATTAGAAAAATATATATCATTGCTTAAACTATTATTATTAGTGGCAACATTATCCTTTATCAATGAGACTTTCCATCTGGGTATGAACTTGTTTTTTATGTTGTCAGTTGGTATGTCAGGAAAAAAATGTTTTAAGGTGGAGAAGTATTGTTTGAGCCATGGTATGGTGACGGCATCATGACCTAAGTCATGCTGGTAGTCACAGAGACCTGAAATAGAGATGTAGAAAATTATAAGTATTAAATTATTATTAAAAAAAATGGATTAGTAGTCTAGCCTTGAGAATTATGAGGATAACTTCTTTTTACTAATTGTATTTCTTGATTTCTTTGTTATTGCATTTCTTTTTAGATTCATTCAGTTTCAAACTTTTGTATAAATATTAAATTTTCAAATTTTCAAAGTTTAACTTTAAAATTTCTGATTAATATATGTGGAACTCAAAATAAACTTAAAAGTATAAAGTAAAAGACCATACTTATTGGAGTCATGGAAATAGACTTAGAAGTTAGAGTAGAAGCAAAGTTACAGGGAAAAAAATATAGATTTATAAAAAATCTTACCAACATCAACTAAAGCAGTTGCCCCCAACTGCACCAATCGTTTATGTAACTTTTTGCCGGTAAAATTAAATTTGGAATACGTCGAATCACCCAATCCTAGCACACCATACTTTAACTTCAACAAAGAGTTCTTAGGCAAGTTTTTTCTCAGTAGAAATTTCCAGAACCTTTTCATATTATCAGGCTCGTCACCCTGCCCTGTCGTGGCACACACAAAAATAGCAAACTCCTCATGAATGAGCTGGGAAATTGGATAATCATCCATCGCCTGTACTGGGCCCCGAAAACCTAATGCTTTGGTCGTCCGCCATATTCTCTCAGCTATCTCTTTCGCTGTAAAGGTTTGACTGCCATATAGAACTAAAACCCTACCTGATTCACTCATTTTTGAAGCTAAATTTCCGTAAAAAGCGTGTTATACCGAGATAAACAAATACAATACAAATTATAGAACTGTCAACTGACTTGACTGACAAATTTTGACAGTAGGTTGACAGTGACATCAAGTGCTGCCAACTGCTATTTTAAAAGACTCACTAAAACCAAACCAACCGTGAAAATACCTAGGTACCTTACGTTGCCGCGTTGTTTTGACCTGCGCGTAGGTCAAAATCAGCACAACAACATCGTTACTTCACTTCACTTAAAATTAAAAACACCAAATACAACATGTATAATACCACGCATGACATTTTTTGATTTATTTCACAAAAGATTTTTAAGATTGAATTTAAATAAATAACCTATTCTTTTGTTTTTTATAATAAATTTCTTACCTAACGTATTTCTAAAGAAGTTGTACCTATCTATAGAACCGCTTAGATTAAAGTAGATAAATACTTCAAACATATAGTTCTATATTAGTGTTACTAGGTGCTGACATTTTTGAATTTTCATCCCTAAACTCACCCCTACCGTATCTTATACCCGTTCAATACTACGATACTATATTCATCCTTATTACACATACGCGGAAGTGATCTCCCATCTTGCTCTTAATTGGCGCACGGCAGTCTCGCAGCCCGAGTTGGCGGGCTTAGTCGTTCCGGTCGGAAAAAGGCGGGAAATAAGTGTGTGACTTTTAATCAAGAACATAGTTTTTGTGAAACATAGGAAATAAATAAATACATCCAAAATGTAAGTAAAATGTTATTATTGCGAAATTATATATCCATATTTATATTCATAATATGCTAAGATTTTGTTTAACTTTCACCTTTGACATTTTTGGCTAGATTCGATTTATGATTAGATGCGCAATCTATGATAGTGATTTTAGTGATAAATATTTAAAAAAAAATATTGAATACCACCTACTGATTTTTATAAAATGTGAATCTACTATTTTATTAAAATTGCGCTTTTAGTAAACATATTTATAAACCTGCTCCCTATTTTTAGAATTTAATGACTATACCTACGTAGGTACAACATGTAGTTTTCAATACTTTTCGAAGTTATCAGCCCAGATAGTTTAAAAGCCTGCCTAGTTACCATTGTAAATAGGGATCAGGCTTTAAATAAATAATTATTTATTTAATATTTTTTAAGTTTACAAATTTTATGATCGAAACCGATAAGCAATTATGTTTTATTATTTTATTTATTTAATATATGATTATTATCAGTACATCATTTTACAAATACTACCTAATGCCTTCGCGCGAATATTAAAAATGTCTAACGCATCAGTATCCAAGTATACCTATAGGTAATATTTGTTTAATTATGTATCCACCTTCTAAATCTCACCAAAAACTGTAAGGTCCAACTGATTCTAAATTTAGGGATGTTGCGTCAGACGTGAACACGTGGCGTCATCGATCGCCCCCCACCCTTATTAAGAGGGGTGTATTTGTTCCCCTTCTTGACCCCACGTCAAAAATGTCTTTCACCTTTGACCTCGGAGTTTTTGCAAATACTGAAGATCTGATAAGCTCCAAATTAACTTTGCTAAAACTTCTTTAAAATATTACCTTCTTTAATAATATAAAAAATAAAATAAATAAAGAATCTATTAAATACTACCAAAACACTTCTAGAGTTTTTCATTATATCTACCTACCTTACTATGAAAATAAAATAATATAATCTGAAGAGTTTGTTTGTTTGTTTGAACGCGCTAATCACCGTTACTGGTCCGATTTGCAAAATACCTTACCCTTTAGGGCTTGATTTAGCAAAAATCCTTATGCCTATTTCATAATAACTATCTGTATCCCAAACAAAATTCATCCCGATCCGTCCAGTGGTTTGAGCTGCGCGTTGATAGATCTGTCAGTCATCTTTTAGTTAATTGTCTCCTTCGCATTTGAAGAAGGATTTTCTGATATATTTTAAAAGATTCAGTGTTCACCGCCCCCCAAGCTACGCCACCTGACTTGAAATCTTGAATAAAACGTAGTAAAACAAAAACCATCTGTTCAAACCTGCGTATTTAATAACGCGTGTAGACGATACGTGTCGCTTACGTCACGGTACATGATTGTTTTGATAGATTTTATATTATTTAATGAAATGCAATGCAAGGTTATATGTATTGGCCACCTAATTTCTTGAATAGCAAGAGTAGGGAGTGTCTCATACCAAGAACAAGACTTGGACACCAGAATTACTAATTTTCAACTATATCCAGTATTTTCGGACAGACGTACACACGAATGTACCTATAAGAGTTCCGTTTTTTTTTCATTTGAGTTCCGGAACCCTTAAAAATAACTAAGTACCTAGGTAAGTGGTACTTAGGTGTTATTTTAACAATTAAAATTTATTTCCGCGTCAATACATACCTACTTTTATTTTATTCACAGAATGTCAAATTAATTTGCTTATTAAATTGGTAGGTAGGTATACTTAGGTCTTATACTTATACATAGGTACCTACATTATTTTCCTTCCTCTTCCTTATACCTACACTATATTTTATAATTATTTGGAGAAACAGAATTGAATGAATGCGCTGCGTGCGATATGATGAAATCTAGGTACGTAATCTTTAAACATACGGTAAAGCATACGGCCCACCTGATGATAAGCGGTTGCCGTAGCCTTTAGACGCTTGCAACGTCAGGGGTAAAAATCTCTTCACACCCTTCTTAAAGAACCCCATAAAATAGTGTGTTTACCATAATGGCAAGCCGTTATTTCAATATTTGATTTAACGGACAATTTAGCGCCTAACGACGAAGTTCTTTTCAAATAGAACCCTCATTCTTTTGCATGGGGTAAGGTGTTTACTCTTATTTAGGTCAAGGTTTATGTGTATGTAAGGGGTATGTGAAGGGTCTAGAAAAAATAAGCGGAACACGTCAATAAGAATGATATTTTTATAAGCTAAAATGTTATTGATTCAATAGGTACTAAAATTATTTAGTTCGAACGATTTAGATCCTGTCTAGAAGGGGCGAATTCGCGGCGATTTTGTGCGCAATTTCACGTAAATGCCACTTTATTTAGCCGTGCAAGTGATCAAATTATTATTAGCGAATAAAAACGGCAAACTCGCGCGTACATCTAAACAGGGCCTGAGCTAACTTATAAAATCAATACAAGCAAACAAATCATTTCATTATTAATACAACAACATATCATTTACATAATTATGACGACGTAATCGTCCTCTGACACACTGATAGCAGTTATCTCGTGTCAAGGGTCAATAAAGCGATAGAAACATAAAACACAAGTTTCCTACAGATTTTGTTCCTACCTCCTTATATAGGTTAAGTTAATGGACCGAAGTTGATAGCAAATTCGGTAGAAATCGTTTCAAACTTAGTCATTCAAGTCAGAAGAAAAGATCTGCCGAAACACAAGAGAATCTAGCTTTAGAACTAAAGAAAAAAAAAATACTCGAACTTATTGTGAATTTGGTTGCCAAATTGTTGTACTAGTTACAAATACGGCAGACTTGCCAAATCTAGACGTGGTATCTTACTTAGGTACGTAACGACTCCGTTGGACCGATATCTGTAAGTAATTCAAATATCAATTTGAGTTGTATTGTTATAATATAAGTTAGGTTTTAAGAATTACAGCTCATAATATTGGAGACATTGTCACATCAAACAATTAATTTGAAAGTCACCGAGTCAAGTAAATTTATATAATTTGTAAATGAAATAAAATTAGCATTAAGACAGTCCAAATGCCATAATGATATAATCCAAAACAAATCGTCAACAATACTTTTGTGTGTTGATTGTGTTTTGTACATATTCAGTTAAGCTTCGGTTGTTTAACTAAAGATAAAATTAAATTCATTCAAGATAAAAATAATCTAGAAAAAATATAGACTGCATACAATAACACTTAATTGTAAAGGCACAAACAACAAGTACGAATAAAAGCGGACCAAATGTGTGCCCTTGAGCAACTCCGTGTCGGCCAATTGCTTTCAGAAACACTCTTTTCAATCTCGCCTTCTTTGAGGCGTGCATAAAGGACGTCTGGGAATGAATGTCTAGTTATTTTCTCATGACGTGTGTAGTCATCATGACTAGGAATAAGAACTAGTTAGTATTGGTGTAGAAAGCCTTTGGGGGAATCGTCTCACGGTGACTCAGAACTAGAACCGATGTGGGCAAACGTTTTTGATGATACCTACTGGCATGTAGGTACGTAGGTATTGGAATCTAGCACTAGGGGCGCAGCGGGAACTTATCAGGAGCATAACGAAAAAATTATAGTCCTGTCTAGTCTGGCCATTCTTGCAACCCCCAGAGCCTACGCCCTGTGCCTGGGCACCGGTGGCATTACCCCTATTTACGGCACTGTCTCCACCATTGAGCTCTGGAGCTTCCTGATGCGTAGGAACATATCTGCTGCATTTGTAAGGTCTTCCCTGTCGAGCAGCTATTTGTGGAACGTCATGCTCTACTGCTTTTAATGTTTCTAATAAGTTAAACCTTGAATAGGCTAGTAAAGTAAGTATATTTTTTTCTGATCGTTCGGTTATGCTCCAGTTGTTGCATCTTAAGGTCGGCTATGCAACTTGCAAATACTTCGCGGTCTAGTACATAACATGATAAGTGAAACAACTATCATAAATTTATTATTGCATCTATTAAATAACAGTTTTAGCATTCACAGATTTGTGTCGTATACATTTTTAAAAAATATTTTTCGGCTAGTGTTAGACCACAATCTCACAGTGGTCAGTGATGATGAGGCCGATGGTGTTAAGCACATATAGCCTAGAAGGGAACTGGCAAGTGCAGCTGTTGGAATACACCTTTGGTGATTGGGGACAAATTTTCATTCAACGAAAGCTTAAGCTCACTGTAGGATTTGTGTAAGGTAAAGTAATTCATTTTGGAGTCCATTTTATTCTTTGTTAGACAGCCCTGTGATTTCTGTTATACGTTCAACAATTCCACAATGTGTTCGCTTGTGGTCTGAGCTAAAATTGGACCCTAAACGACTCCTTCCGTCGTCTGAGACAGCGGCGCCGCGATGGTGACAACTGAATAAGTTTTATTGACCCAATTGTCACGAACAGGGTTTGCATGCAGGCCCCAGTAATTTACAATGTAAATCAAAGCTGTAGAAAAAGCAGCTTTTACACCTATCCCTTTAGAAAAAAGTGTAGGGTTCATAATATGCCTATGCTTGAAGAATATTATAATGGAATATTTCGGAGTTGGTGAATCTCCAAAAAACCTCTGACTACGCAATATCTTTTTTATTACTTAAATTTCAGTTAGTAGCTTTCCGCTCCGCGGTTTCACCCGCAATCCCCTGTTTTACCCCCTTAGGGGTTGAATTTTCAAATATACTTTCTTAGCGGATGCCTACGTCATAATAGCTATGTGTATTTTCATTATTTTTGTTCTATGCCAAATTTCAGCCTGATCTGTCCAGTGGTTTGAGCTGTGCGTTGATAGATCAGTCAATCAGTCACGCAGTCACATTTTCCTTTTATATATTTTATATATCTCAACATTTCTCCTCCACAGGTCACTAAAAAAGTCCGCCTCCGAAGACTGCGAGAGCGAAGCCCTGAAGTCAGACTTGGAGGAAGAGGGCAAAGATGCCACCGCCTTGGAAGCCAAGATGTCCCTGCTCAACGGGATCACGGTCATTGTCGGCTCCATCATCGGGAGTGGCATCTTCGTGTCACCCACTGGCGTGCTCAAGTATACCGGATCAGTTAACGCCAGTCTGCTCGTTTGGATCGCTTCTGGAGTATTTAGTATGGTGAGTGTGGTCTGAATATCTTCTTTTTGGTTTTCAATATGGCCAAATCAGTGTTGGATGATTTTTTTGCCAACTTGATTTTTTTTGGAAAAGGATTATGGTATTCATCATTATGAACAACTTGTAGGTACTATAGGACCAACCCTTTTTTCAAACTTTTCATATATTTGGAATTTTGGACCGATCAAGATAGATGTTTTGTGTGAAAAGTTTTTCAGGGTAGGTCCCATAGTAAAAATTGTTCATAATGATGAGTACAATAATCCCAAAAACAAACGAGTTGGAAAAAAAAACATCCAGTATAGGTATTTTATATTTAATGTTCTAGTAAAGTTCAATTCATGTTACTAAATGAGTAAGCCATTGAATTATCGGCTATCGGCCTGCCCATTGCAACTTTAACTTGCTAATTTCACGAGTCTTACCCATCTCTTTTGTTACTCAAAGAATCTGTCTTTCATCCAGACCCTATCACATAGATTTCAATCAAAGCTCGTTCTATGATTTTGAGCTTGTTTATACGGTCATCTATCTTTTTGTATAAAATAAATGCAAAAGTGTTTTATTATGCCAAAATGCGACATGTAATAGTGTAAAAGCTGATCATGGTGATGAATCAGTACAGTTTCGCAGATAATTAATATTGTGAAGTTGAATATTAGGTATGTCTGGCACATTATCGGGTGAATGTAGGACAACAATATCGCATTTCTGGCGTTGCTTGTTATTGCTATTACACTAGCTTCCGCCCTTCGGTTTCAACCGCAATCCCGTTTTTCATCTTTAAGGGTTGAATATCAAAAAAATCCTTGTTCCTTGCTTACATCATAAAGAGACACTCGATGCAAAATTTCTGATTTCTAGGTCCAAACGTGTTTTGGGTCTGTCAGTGAGTGCGTCATAGCTATGATTAACTATTTTAACCCCTTATACTTAGGTTTAATTTTCAAAAAATCCTTTCTTAGAAGATGCCTACGTTATAAAAGGCGATGATAGCTCAGTGGTAGTGACGTCGGATGCCGCGACGAAGGTCGTGGGTTCGAATCCTACAATGAGCTTGAGCTTTCGGTGAAGGAAAACATCGTGAGGAAGCCATAGCATGGTGGTAGGGTACTTTGCAGTACCCGCCTGGCTGGCGCCACCCTTAAGTTGAAAATTTGTCGCCAAGCACCTACCGGTATGTTCCGGCAATTGCACTTGAGAGCCAGTTTGCATTCTCGGCATTTTAACAGGTCAGCAACACATTGGCAATATCTCTGGTATTGCAAATGGCAATAGGCGACGGTAACAACTTACCATCAGATGGGCCGTATGCTTGCTTGCTACCTTAGTAGTATAAAAAAAAAAAAAAAAAGCTTAGTATCTGTTTGCCAGCAGGGTGGAAAGCTAGGATACCAACGTATGATTTCTAAAGGTAGTAACAGTAACCAATTAGCATAATGTCTGATGCGCGGCGCGGATCACAAATCTATGTCCCATATGTACCTACTGTCCCATAGGCACTTACAATTTATGCAATACATTAAAACGCAAAAAATCTGTAGGTAATCAATTTAAATCATTAAGAATTGAAAAATTGTTATTATTTTCCAAGTGGAGAGAGAAGTAATCCTCTTGGGGTACAAGATGGCGTCTTCGTCGTCTTGTTATGTTTGAATTAGCTAAAGTACACTTTAATAAGTCTCTGGAGATGCTTAGCGAGTTTGCACTTTGTTTTATCCTAGATATTTTATTAATCATATATTTTTTGCCGAATTACAATATTTTTCGGCCGCTTCGAGGATTTTTTATATGTTAGTTTGTATTTTGTATTGTTATAAATAATTTGTAAATATAATTTTGGTTAGTAAAATTGAATAAACGTAACAAAAATGTAATGAGTGTCACAATTTAGTATTAGAACAAATAAAAGTGTGAGAGGTATTCCTAATACATTAGGTATAAGATCTGCAGTGTGTCTAAGGACTAAAAAAATCCTTTAATCTATTTATAAATTATAATTTCATAAATTAAAAATGCGAAAGTGTGTTTGTTAATTCTCTTCGTTACTGCACGGATTTTGATTACGTTGAAATAAAACGATACTTTTTTAATCCCAGTAAAACACTAACCCTCTGTTATCACGGGGCGGCATCGGGTGCTAGTTAATAATCTGTGAATCAAACACAATAATTAAATAATACTACATAAAATAATAATACACAGACCTTGAATAGTCTATAATAAACTAATTATCGGAATATTTGAACTTTTATCTGGCCATGTGTTGACGCGGCCAAGTCTTGTTAGCTAACTAGTGTACACTGCTTAGTTAATTATTGTTTTGATAACTTTGACATATATTTTAGGTTGAACAATCTAGTAGTTTTCCGCCCCACGGTTTCACCGACGATCTCCTATTTTACCTCATTATAATTGGATTTTCGAAAAAGCTAACATTGTTTCGTCTTTAACCGGAAGAAATGTCTACGAGATAAACAAATTAAATTAATATATACTTATGAAACCAAGGTGGTTCCATATTAATTTTATTATCTTTGAAGGAGGTTTTACACTTTTTCAAGTTGATTATTTCTGCAAATAAAATAACCCTGTAGCTACACCCTTTCTTCATTAATTTTTCGCAAAAACAAAAGCTATCAAAGGAAAAACTCGCAGGGTCGCTTAGTGGGCAGAACACTTGCCAATTCGTTTCTAGTATAACTACTAGCTATATAGCGTATAACTCTACTAAGGTGTCTTTCAACTGTCATTCACTAATCGTCGGCTCTGGGACAGATGCTTTATAGTAAACATATATAATTAACAAAGCATGTATGTCCTGGCGTGACATCCATTCATCCACCCATCAAAAATGTGATAACGTTGAAACGTAAGCATTAATTACTATCAGTGACGTCTAAAGCCCTTTTTTATCAACAGATAGGAGCATACTGCTATGCAGAGCTGGGAACTATGATCCGCCTGAGTGGAGCTGACTACGCGTACATTATGGAGACGTTCGGACCCTTTGCTGCTTTTATACGACTCTGGATCGAGTGTATGATCGTTAGACCTTGTTCTCAGGTGAGTTTTGTCTTTACTTCATTATTGTGAGTCTCTATCTCATTTTCCACATTCCTATGAATTATCATTGAAGAAATAAGATTTGTATTATGTACTTTTAATCATAGGAATCATCAGGATACTTATATGTTGATTATAATTTGATTTCACATAATGTATGCCTCGTATGTCAATACTAAAGAGAATGGGTGAAAAAATAGATCCCTGTAGAACTCTTTTAAATAAATAAAACTAGTAACATAATAATTTTCCTCAAGAATGCTATTACTAACCGAAGCTCGAAAGCTATTTCTCAATAAAAACTATAATTGCAATACGACGTATGGAATCTCGAAATCGTGGGTGGTAATTGGGTGACAACAACGCAAATACTCTTGTCAGTAATAGGGAGAACCTCATTTTTATTAGGGGGAGTTATGACGCTTACTAGTATGTAGATATTGTCATGTAGCTATTTGGGGCACGAAAAAACATCTAAGATTATGTAGACACTAAGGTATTTCGATTGAAATGAAATGAAATGAAATATTATTTATTCAAATAGACCTTCACAGGCACTTATGAATAGTCAGACTCTAATGCACGGTTCGGAAGGTAGCTTTTGCTGAGAAGAGCCGGCAATAAACTCAGCAATTCAGATTTTATTCACTTGCCGGAGCACCTTGCTAAAATACTCATTGTATAAATAACAGTCTAACATTCTGCATGGAAATCAAGTAAAGGGGATTAAATGTCTCCATATCGCCGCATTTTGCAGTGAAATCTAATTTATGTGGCCATCGCAATAGATCTAGTATAGTCCAATTGCAGTGATACAAGCTCCGGAAAGACTCTTACTTAATCTAATAATAATAATAATCACCGCATTTCTGCCTTCAGTCTGCTAAAGGCTGAAAATAAAAACTTATTTTGAATGTGGCTTGCAACGCTAAGGATCTTCAAACTTTTGTATAGAAATTAATTTAAAAAGAGAACTAAAGATTACGGATGTTGATAGCATAATATGCTCTATGTTACAGTATTTAAAACTTCTTTCGTTTCAACATTGAAAAACTTATGTGTAACCCAAATAGAAGTATTGATTCGAATCCATTACGTAAATCCATATGAACGAATACAGCATAACACTTCAGTATTTCATGTCAACTTTTACTTTGGACTTTAAAGCAACTACACAAAGTTGTTTGTTGGATATAAAAACGAAGAAGCCTTTAATCCGCTTTGTTTAGGATTACTTGCCATAGAACTTGCAATTGGTTAGTTTGTAGGCTGTTTTTTGTTAGTAGATAAGGGTATATCAAGAATTCCCCGCTATTTATATTTCAAAGTAGAGTTTGTAGTCCCAAAATCCTCATATTATTTTCTATTTGCCATATTTGCAAAGGGTTTCTTTGAAACGATTGGTTCCTTTCCATAGATACGTTTTAATAATTCACAAGTTACAACATGTCATGTGCCTACGTCGACTAGACAGGACGCCAAAACTGTAACCTGAAATAAAATCTGACCCTATCCTCACAAATACATTGAATTATGTAAATTTATAAAAATAATGAATTTACAATTTAGCAGCTACCTATATCTTGTGATGAACCTTCAGCGCCCTCGTCAAGAAAAGCTTATTTGACTATCATCAATTTATTCAAACCATAAACTACGTTCAGATACCTAAAGAACTGATAAATCTATCTAATCATTTTGACGCCCAACGTGGGACCATGTTAACATTACGTCATATATATTGTTTTATCTTAAATATCCCCTATCTATAGTAAAATAGGGACTTTATTGGCTTGATAGTTTATTTATCGTAACATATAGCCTTTAGAGATTTGCTTCACGCCTTTGTATGTAAATGTCTTTATTGGCGCCCAACGTGGGGCCAATCTAAACGTTATTTGATAGTATTAACTCACATTACAGAACTCAATATCGTTTCATTCAGTATATATTTGTAATTAACTGAATTATAGATAATTCAAAAAAGTCCCTTATCATTTTCGCAATATCCTATACTACTGTCAAAACAGTAGATGTCAAATATAAAGTCAGTTGAATTTGGTTTTTTATGAAAATAACAGCGTACATGAATTTCACGGCTGAACACGTTTGATGAATGAGATCTCAAACTATTTGACGTACGGCATGAAAAAACTAACAAAACAACGTTATTTCAATGACCTACCTACCAGACAACGACCTTTCTAGATCCATTCACTGATGGATGCTGATTTTTTAAAAGCTAAGTTTTTTTCGTTCGGTATTGAAATATGTGAACAATTTCAGTATCCATATTTGTTGAAATATATAAATTAATTCCCTACTTTATGATATTTCCTGTTACCTAAAGATTACGAGATCGCATTAGCGATAAAGCTTGTTGCATTTTCGTATTATTTTTTTGTGTGATATTTATATGAATATTTCATTCATTATTTTATATTTACATTTACTATGTTGTAGAAAAGGATGGTCTTGCTTATTCATTCATTTAGAACAGAAAATGTGTGGAGTGGTAGTCTCTTTATCTAAACAAAATGTTTTTATAGGAAAAAGTAGTGGATATCCCTTCATTGTGTTTTTTTTTTCAGGCTATAGTAGCGCTAACGTTCAGCGTATACGTGCTGAAACCAATTTTTCCTGAGTGTGATCCTCCTGAAGATGCCACCCGGTTACTGGCAGCTTGTTGTATTCGTGAGTCTATATATTTTTAAAATTTAATAGAATTAAAAAATGTCATAGACTAGCTTCTGCCGTCTTGTAGTTTTAAGTAAAAAAGCGTTACGTTTTGTAGGTATTATATTTATTTGCCTTACTTACATATTTGTAATATTACTAGATTATTTAAGTTGATCTTAGTACTCTGAAAAAAATAAGGAAACCGTATCGTAATAAGCGTAGGTGTATAAAAATAATAAAAATATTGGAAATTCAGATATTTTTCAAAGTTTTTCCTCCTCGTATTTTTCTGTTTGGGATTCGAACATAAATTATGTTTGTAGAATAGTATTAACTTGTACTGTTTTCTGCCTACTTCATTGATCATAATTCGCGTGAAGACACTTTTACAACCAGGATGTCAACGTAAATTTCAACAACGACAAACTCATTGTTATAATTTGGGAAATTAAATATTCATGACAGTGTGTTCATAACAATAGTTTAACGGTTTTAACTATTAGTTACAGTTCAAAATTGAGGTTAGACTTAAAACAAAATTAAAAAAAAACACACGACCACTGGTACTAAAAGTGAACTAAAAAGTTCAAACTTGAAACCGATAAACTAAAAATCTCTCCCGCTGCGCTAGGTACAGAAATCTAATACGTATCTATAAAAAAAAATTGAATTTAGAACATTCGATAAATACATTCTTTTTTTATTACGGTGAAGCAAGCTTTCGAATTTCAAAAATGAAATAAAAAGATATTTTTTTATTTTTGACCAGTGCTACTTACGTTCGTGAACTGCTGGTCGGTCCGAGCAGCTACACTGGTGCAGGACTGGTTCACATACGCCAAGTTGCTGGCGCTCTTCATCATCATAGCGACGGGAATATATCAGCTCAGCAGAGGTAACAATACTTGTTATATCTTTGTTTTTCTTAATTTTCATTTCCACGCTTTGATTGCAGGAACTTTTACAGATCAAGTAGTTATCAAACTTCTTACGTTGTTTTCTTCAAAGCTGGGGTTTCCATTTCCAGGATCATTCATGTATCTTGATGCCTGAGAGTATATAATAGTCTGTGCCTATTGATATACACATATAGACTTGTCAAATTAATCAATAAGAAAATTTTCATCAATGAATATTTCGAAAAAAAAACATTTAATCAGCGGACTTTTTGGCGGGACATTGCGTTTTCGTTTTATTTTTATATGAAATGGTGTATTTGAGATTTTTTCCAATAAAGATCAATACAAGTGCACCAGTGAAGTGAAATGAAATGATTACGTGTATAGTGGCTTTTCAAGTTGTCTCAAGAAGTCCATGAAAAGTTTTAGTAGAACTGCTACCATTGTACTAAAACCTAACATAAACTGATTGACTACGTGACTGATTTGAAAATGATTGATGACTCCAACAGTAAAAATACATGAATAATATAAAACACAATGTTCAATTTGACACTGGCAAAATACACACCGTATGATGCCAAAACGAAGAAAAAAAGACATCAGCGGATAGGAGGCATCTCAATGGCAATTTTCGTAAAACGTTTTTCCTACGAACTCACTCCCGCACAAAGGGAGAGAATAACTAAATCAATTGTGAAGTTTTTGAAGGGGTTAGTATGTAGGTAGGTACATAACAATAATTCCAATCGATATTTTTTACTCTGTATAAGTAGGTACTTACTTAATCCTTTGTTTTTCCCAACTCGGTTATTTCCAATATTTTTTGCAACTTTGACATTCGTGACATGGATATTTTAGAGGGATTAATATTTAAACTATAATATTTCATATCAATGTACATCACTACAATATTAATCTACATATAAATAATGTAGGTCAAATATAATTTTCAAGAGATGAACGATTGGCGACCTTGGCTCTATTCACTTCCGAACATCTTTATTTGAACACGTGCAAATATTATGTAAGTGTACCTGGAGACATGATGGAGACTTTATATTTCCGTTTTCCATCTTTTTTAATTATTGCTGAGGTATGTACTAGGTACACACGGCCACAGATCAAGCTACACACTGCGGCACCTTATGCGGTTGTAATAGGCACTATTTTGCAACAAAAATATGTAGATTGATCTGTGGCCGTGTGTACAATACAAATCATGTTTTGTCTATGGGTATAAAGTTTACCTACATACAAACAGCAACATACAGCCAAAAAGTAAACATGTATACTTTTGCAAAAAAATAACACATACCTACAGCCAATTTATTTTATCTTAGCTTTCGAACTAAAATCTTATTTATTTTTATACAACAGACTCTACCACACTAATATACAGATTATGGAATCATTACAAAAAAAAAATGATCGACTTTACTTGTTTTATCTTTAGTTTTTATTTTTCCACCCTCCCTGCTATTTCATCCGCGAACCCCTTTTTTTTAAATCCTTCTACAGCGGAGCAATGTGAGAAGATTCTAAACCTTAGTTTCGAGTTGTGCGTTATACGTCAATCAAACAGATTCTCCTCTATTAATTTATTCAAAGCGTTTCTAAATTGCATGATAGGTTATTTCATAACACATTTTGTGAATTTATGTTATTGAATTGATAAACGGAACCGGTTTGCATTTCTAGTATTGAAGGCCGCTATCGTGAATTCGTGACCCTAATGTAGATTGTGTCAAACATATTTTATGATCATTGCATGATTTGGCTACACTGAGAAAAAAAAACGGTAGCAAATATTTTTGCTGCTAACAGCTGTAACTATGTATTACTAGCTGTTCCCGGGATAAAAAGTAGCCTATATGTTAATCCAGGTTATTTATAAACTATCCGTGTTCCAAATTCGTTCAGTAGTTTTTACGTGAAAGAGTAACAAACATCCATCCATCCATCCATCTATACATCCATCCATACTTACAAACTTTCGCGTTTCACCACTCACACCCTCCCCAAAAATTACAGGTATTAATAGTGCGATTACTCAGTCCTATTTTTTTTTTATTAAGGTGTTTGCCAGAGGTGGCTACGGCACCCTTACGCGAACAAAACTCAGTCCTCGTTTGCGACGTTAGAAATGAGCAAGTGCGGGTGCGGACTTTTGTTGCAGTGCGATATACACGTAATGAACCATCCGCTCCCCGCGCGGATGTGTCGTCATACCCCGCTCCCTTCTACGCCACACAATTCCTTTTGACGTCATTGCTCCCCTGAGTATACGTACACAATACAAGCGCGCGTAAAGTGTTACGTACTATATAATCGAGCCTCCATACATCGAAATCGCATGTAGTGACGTATCGCCAAGTCGCCCCACAGCCAGGAAGCTCGAGCCAATCGTCGAATTGATATGCTTAATGTCAAATGCAAAACTTGTTAAAATAAAATGTGGTTCAAGGCATTCACGTTTTTAAAAACCGGATGCCAATGTCAGTTGATAAGAAATCTATTTAAGACGGTAAATTGGATCTTCCTTGTTGGACTTTTAATATAAAAAAGTGAAAGGGGGCTTTGAAAAGTTCGTGAACGGAATATTGTTTTTGTTTGTTTTCTGTCTAGAATCGATTTTAGGAACACCGATTGTGTTTGAAAGCGGAAAACCACAAATAATTATTCGGAGAACGAAATGGTTAAGATTTTAGTTGGAGTTGGTTCGTTGGTCGGGGGACTTTACCTTGTTCATTAAAATTACCTGTCAAATAAAAAAAAACTTAAAATACAACTTTTAATTGTCACACAGCACACTAAAAACTTTTTTAAATATTTTTTTTAGATTTTTATCCGGATGAAATTCTAACTACCTCGGTGATAGTACGTAGATGTCATTCAGCACACCACGAGTGCCGATATTAACAGCCTATACTAATAGGCCTACTATATTTTATGTGACTAAGGTTCCTATAGGCCCTATAGGAACCTCGGTGACATAAAAACACGCCTAGCGAGTTTAAAGGTGTTTTATTGTTTATTTATCAAAAATATCGTTTTGATAGAAAAGTAATTAAAGAACCAAATTAATATTTTCATCAACTGCCTCCTTACGAAGTGACGTTGTTGCCGATGGTAAGCAAGCACGCACTGCACGCAAAACCCAGTCTCCTTACCGTGACAATGTATTATGGGAAGCTTAGAGCGTCGGATGCCGCGACGAAGGTAGTGGGTTCGAATCCTACAATGAGCTTTCGGTGAAGGAAAACATTGTGAGGAAACCATTGCACTTTGTAGTACCCGTCTGGCTGGCTACCATCCTCAAGTCGTAAATTTGTCGCCAAGCACCTACCGGTGTGTTCCGGCAATTGCACTTGAGAGCCAGTTGCCTTCTCGGTATTGTAATAGGTCGGCAACACATTGGCAATACCTCTGGTATTGCAAATGGCGATAGGCGACTGTAACCACTTACCATCAGGTGGGCCGTATGCTTGCTTGCTACCTTAGTAGTATAAAAAAAAAGCACTCCCAAAAATTAGTGTCACTAATCCTAGCAATTCGACCTCACCAGGTCACCGGGAGCACCGGGAGACAGAAATATCGTGTGTACCTATTGAAGCTAACGGTCGGAAGGCGTCGGCGTCACGATGACAATGCGCTCCTTATTAGATGATTGCTAAAATCCGGAGTGCTCCGGTTACTGCATTATTATTTAACGTCGTGTGAAATGAAATGATTACTGGCCTGTATGTAGATAGGGATGCTATTTTCCTTGAACGGAACTTGAGCAATGGTATAACCTATAGACTTTTGGAAAGGTATTATATCCAAAAAAAGTTACTTTGAATACATCCGCTCCTCCAAAAGAATGTTTTTTGACGTTATCCATAATTTTAAACGTTAGTAGGCATGTAAGTTAGGTTTAGTTCGTTTTTATTTTTAAAGAGGGGCGTGATATTCGCTCTTTTTTTCTGACGTTACAAATGTTTTTTTTTAAACTATTTCTCGTCATATTTTTACAAATCGCTTGCAAATAAGAATGCAGAGAAAAAATTAATCTAGAATCATAATTTCTCGTATATCGTCGCCTTAAGTTAGTGTTATATTATGTTTGCAGGTAAAGTAGAGTACTTCACATTCGAAGGTACTACGACTGACGTCACATCAATAGCTCTGTCCTTCTATTCAGGATTGTTCGCTTACAACGGATGGTACGTCTATCTTTAATAATAATATCCTGGGACATTCCTCACACACGGTTATCTGATCCCAAACTAAACAGATCTTGTACTATGGAAACCAGATAACTGATATACTACATATACTACTTTTTTTTGTAAATACATACTTATATAGATAACTAGCTGACCCGGCAGACATTGTCCTGCCCTGAGAACAAAAATAAAACTGGGACCTACCCTACCTACCCTACCTACCCTACCTACCCTACCTACCCTACCTACCCTACCTACCCTACCTACCCTACCTACCCTACCTACCCTACCTACCCTACCTACCCTACCTACCCTACCTACCCTACCTACCCTACCTACCCTACCTACCCTACCTACCCTACCTACCCTACCTACCCTACCTACCCTACCTACCCTACCTACCCTACCTACCCTACCTACCCTACCTACCCTACCTACCCTACCTACCCTACCTACCCTACCTACCCTACCTACCCTACCTACCCTACCTACCCTACCTACCCTACCTACCCTACCTACCCTACCTACCCTACCTACCCTACCTACCCTACCTACCCTACCTACCCTACCTACCCTACCTACCCTACCTACCCTACCTACCCTACCTACCCTACCTACCCTACCTACCCTACCTACCCTACCTACCCTACCTACCCTACCTACCCTACCTACCCTACCTACCCTACCTACCCTACCTACCCTACCTACCCTACCTACCCTACCTACCCTACCTACCCTACCTACCCTACCTACCCTACCTACCCTACCTACCCTACCTACCCTACCTACCCTACCTACCCTACCTACCCTACCTACCCTACCTACCCTACCTACCCTACCTACCCTACCTACCCTACCTACCCTACCTACCCTACCTACCCTACCTACCCTACCTACCCTACCTACCCTACCTACCCTACCTACCCTACCTACCCTACCTACCCTACCTACCCTACCTACCCTACCTACCCTACCTACCCTACCTACCCTACCTACCCTACCTACCCTACCTACCCTACCTACCCTACCTACCCTACCTACCCTACCTACCCTACCTACCCTACCTACCCTACCTACCCTACCTACCCTACCTACCCTACCTACCCTACCTACCCTACCTACCCTACCTACCCTACCTACCCTACCTACCCTACCTACCCTACCTACCCTACCTACCCTACCTACCCTACCTACCCTACCTACCCTACCTACCCTACCTACCCTACCTACCCTACCTACCCTACCTACCCTACCTACCCTACCTACCCTACCTACCCTACCTACCCTACCTACCCTACCTACCCTACCTACCCTACCTACCCTACCTACCCTACCTACCCTACCTACCCTACCTACCCTACCTACCCTACCTACCCTACCTACCCTACCTACCCTACCTACCCTACCTACCCTACCTACCCTACCTACCCTACCTACCCTACCTACCCTACCTACCCTACCTACCCTACCTACCCTACCTACCCTACCTACCCTACCTACCCTACCTACCCTACCTACCCTACCTACCCTACCTACCCTACCTACCCTACCTACCCTACCTACCCTACCTACCCTACCTACCCTACCTACCCTACCTACCCTACCTACCCTACCTACCCTACCTACCCTACCTACCCTACCTACCCTACCTACCCTACCTACCCTACCTACCCTACCTACCCTACCTACCCTACCTACCCTACCTACCCTACCTACCCTACCTACCCTACCTACCCTACCTACCCTACCTACCCTACCTACCCTACCTACCCTACCTACCCTACCTACCCTACCTACCCTACCTACCCTACCTACCCTACCTACCCTACCTACCCTACCTACCCTACCTACCCTACCTACCCTACCTACCCTACCTACCCTACCTACCCTACCTACCCTACCTACCCTACCTACCCTACCTACCCTACCTACCCTACCTACCCTACCTACCCTACCTACCCTACCTACCCTACCTACCCTACCTACCCTACCTACCCTACCTACCCTACCTACCCTACCTACCCTACCTACCCTACCTACCCTACCTACCCTACCTACCCTACCTACCCTACCTACCCTACCTACCCTACCTACCCTACCTACCCTACCTACCCTACCTACCCTACCTACCCTACCTACCTACCCTACCTACCCCTACCTATCTACCTACCTACCCTACCTACCTACCCTACCTACCTACCCTACCTACCTACCCTACCTACCTACCCTACCTACCTACCCTACCTACCTACCCTACCTACCTACCCTACCTACCTACCCTACCTACCTACCCTACCTACCCCTACCTATCCTATGTCCTTCTCCTGGCTCTAAACTACCTCCCTGCCAATTTTCAGCTAAATCGGTTCAGCCGTTCTTGAGTTATAAGTGGAGTAACTAACACGACTTTCTTTTATATATATAGATTACACCCAGACACAGGACAAACAGAAATCTTCATGCACACAAATTGATAGGTGGTGTCTTAACCAATTGCGCCAACTGGCTTGTCATCTTTCAAATTTATCTTTTAACACTTTCTATATATAGGTACTAGCGGACCCGGTAGTATGTATACCAAAAGCAGCGCCACCTACCGGGCCCAATTGTATTTTCAAACCACCCAGGATACCATTGAAATATACACACAAAATTTCATCTAAGCCGTTTAGGAGGAATTTGATAACAAACACACGTACAGAAGAATATAGACTGCATCATCATCATGTCAGCTGATAAACGTCCACTGCTGGACAAAGACGTCCACTGCCCGCGGATCTCCACGCTGGGTGCGGTAGTCTCGAGCTACCCGCATCCAGCGGTTTCCCGCGACCCTCACAAGATCGTCGGTCCACCTTGTGGGGGGGGGGGGGGGGGCACCCTGCGTCTTCCGGTTAGTGGTCACCACTAAAGAACCCTTCTGTCTATCAGCTGACATGATGATGATATATGCATTTGAAGAGCTTTGTTGATATTACAGGAATTACCTGAACTTCATAATCGAAGAGTTGAAGGATCCCGTGCGCAACCTGCCCCGAGCTATCGCCATATCGTGTACTCTAGTCACTGTGGTCTACACCTTCACCAACGTCGCGTTCTTCACCACCTTATCACCGACTGAGGTTAGTTCATCAACATCTCATTTACCTTTGACAAGCCAGTTGGCGCAATTGGTTAAGACACCACCTATCACGCCGCTGGTCATGGGTTCGATTCCCATCCAGGACAAACATTTGTGTGCATGAACATGTCTGTTTGTCCTGTGTCTTGGTGTAATTATCTATATAAGTATGTATTTACAAAAAAAAAATATTTTAGGTATTATATCAGTTATCTGGTTTCCATAGTACAAGCTCTGCTTAGTTTGGGATCAGATAACCGTGTGTGAAGACTGTCCCAGGATATTTATTAATTATTTATTACCTATACTGAATGTTTTTTTTGTCATCTCGAAATTTTTATTTACATTTAGGTTAAAAGTAGGTACATGTGATAGGATTTTTTTCTTTCGAAATTCAGGAATGTGAATAAAACTCAAACTCATTGAAACATGATGAACTAAATAAACTATAAGTAGGTAGGTATAACATATATTTAGGATACCTAAATAGACGAAAGGATTCGTCAATAAAATTAAACAGCGTATTTTTGCGATTTGACCCACGTTCCAGCCTTAATTTAGGATCAAATAGCCGTTGTGAAGGATATCCCAGAATATTATAATTGTATTTTTTATTTATAATTGTATTACATATTTCAAGGTATTGGGATCAGCTGCGGTGGCAGTGACCTTCGCAGAGCGTCTGTTCGGTTGGTTCGCGCTCTCCATACCGTTGTTTGTGGCCGCCTCTACCTTCGGAGCTGTCAATGGCGTACTCCTCACATCCTCTAGGTATGAACATCTTACAAAAAAAAAATTGTATGTACCTAAGTGTATTTAGGTTTGGGGCAACTCGGGCAATATGAAATTTCAATATCTTATAAGGGTTTTTTACTTTAGTGTATTCGATACACTTGGGCAATAGATAAAGGATGTCTATATCTTCTAAAGCTAAGAGCTCAAAAGCCCACCACCTCTGATATTGATGTATCAACGCACAGCTCAAACCATTGGATGAATCGGGCTGAAATTTGTCATACAGATTATAATGTAAATATCGTCTAAGGGGATAAAATAAGGGATCGCAATTGGAAAGCTGGTTGAGTTTGTTGCAGACTCTTTGATATTTTTAAGTTTTATTCCTTTTTTTTTACACATTATTGTCATTTTCAAAAAATGGTTTTTGTTTAGTTTTGTCTATCAATTTCTTAGCATAAATGTGTTTTCTTCAAAGTTTTATTTATTAGTAGAATATGTAAAAGCAGATGACAGGAGGCTCTCAACATACAGTCCACACATAAAGTAACAGAGTTAATAATGATGCAGGCTGTTCTACGCGGGCGCGGCGCAGGGCCAGATGCCGGGCGCGCTGACGATGGTGACGCCGCGCGCGACGCCCGCGCCCGCCGTGCTCGCCGTCGCGCTGCTGTCGCTAGTCTACCTCACCGTCTCCGACATATACGCGCTCATCAACTACGTCGGCTTCGCTACTTGGGTAACACACTATTACTATTATTGTTTTGTTATAATAAGGTTTTATTTCTATCATAACAGGGTACTTATTATCTAGATAATGAAAATAAAACAGTCTTTATAAACAAATTCCTTTGTGGGGGACATGAGTGATGTCTGTACTAGACCTTTATTACAGACTAGCGCGATTTCACTCGCGTTCCCATATAAAAAGTAGCCTATAACCTTCGGGGATAATGTAGCTTCCTATTAGTGAAATATTTTTTCAAATCGGACCAGTAACTCCGGAGATTAGCATCAAACAAACAAACTCTTCAACTTTATTATTAGTATATATATAGATAGATAGAAATTACTAGTCAGAAAATGTGCTTATTTTTGCCCATTTTGCCCCTACCTTAAGTTCGCACTAAAAATATAATTTTAAAATATCCGATATATAACTCTTTTAAATTGAAATAACTCTAAAAAAGCGAGAGCTGAAATAGGATCTCCTATATAGGTCTATTATATTACTCTTTGTATAGGAATATGACTGGGACTCTAAATAAAATCGCTAAAATAAAAAAAAAATAACAAATTATTATTTTCTATGATTAAGATTTGGTCTCATTGTAAAAGTTAGTCGTGATAGATAACAAGTAGGTAGGTACTATAATGTTTCTTCGATCACCTTAAATTTATTTGTTTAATTTTCAGCTAAGTATAGGCGCCGCGGTGCTCTGCCTGCCAGTACTGAGGTATACGCAACCTAACTTGGAAAGACCCATCAAAGTGAATCTCATCTTCCCTGGTAAGACTTTATATATATATGTGTTAACGGAAAAGTATCTAAGCCGTCATTGTATACATTTCCTAGGAAATCCATACATTTCCTAAATATCTATCGGAGTACTACATTCGGTATATTTGTAAGGATAGCGGTATTTGGGGGGTTGTAAGTGAAAGGTACTTTTGTGCGAATACTTGCTATTCTATGCAAAATAAAAAAATAACCCCAACCTATTTTTTTCAATAGTTTCTATATGTTTCCTAGTATCATTATTGTTATAATTTCCTAGGGGAAATACACAGGAATTGTATACAATTCCTATATTTCATACATTTCCGGTAACATATATGTACATATATAGTATAGACTTATCTTACAACTGTGAAAAAAAGAGCCAAGTCTTTTAAAATTGGATAGATTTAGGTTCACTAGATAACATATACCTATATATAATATACTTTACAATAATTGAATTCGAAATTTAATTTGTAATTTGTAAAAAATAAAATAAATTATAGCCTATCAAAGTTTCTTGTTCTTCTCTCTTACAAAACGATGTTTTGTGTGTAATTTATATGGCGATACTGAGCCGTGCGTGACGTCACTGCTCTGTATTTCCCTGTCTCTAAATTCAACAGAATTGTCATCATTTTAAAAATCATAGATAGAATAGTATGATTGTTAGGGAGTAGTGATTTCAACTTCGTTTATAATGTGTACAATTTGCTAAATGAAAAATTAATGGTTGGACGAAGTATAGCGTATATTATGAGTGACATGTATTGTGTTCCAGTGATCTATATAATCTGTACGATACTTGTGGTGGCGGTGCCGGCGTACGCGTCTCCGGCGGAGACCGGCGTGGGCTGCCTCATGATCCTGACGGCCGTGCCCGTCTACCTGATACTTCTCTACCCGCCAACCCGGATGAGCTGCCTTGGCCCTCTCACTGGTCAGTACACTACTGACAATGCTTCCTCAGCCCGCTAACGATAATATGCCATAAATTCCAATAAAACCCTATATGATGTGACTAAGATGTCGTATAATAAAAATCAATGGGCCTACTGGACTGAATGAATGAGTTTTGAGACGAACAAAATCTAAAAACTAATGGATGATTGAATACTTTTTGTATTGAAATATGAAAACTGTTTCAATGTTTCAGATTCCGCAACAATTTTAATACAAAAGATGACGTTATCTGTGCGACCAAAAATGAAGGTAAGTTCGTTATGATTGCTGTTCCGTGATGAATTCCATTTTACAATGTTTGTATTAAAAATAATATTTACGTTTTCAGTAAACACCATCTTAAGACAACGGAATCCGACAACATATCCGACCATTTCGGTTATTTTTCTGTCTCACACGTATCACTTTATCCTGGATGATATTTAATATGACAAAATTTCAATCTTCATCTAACTGATATCATGATTAACAAATAGCTTTATTTAAAACATCTCGTCATCACTTAATTTATTTTTCTTAATTTATCAGTTTAGTTGTGTTATAATGCCAGATGAAAATCGTGTGTATGGATAACATAGGCTACGAGAAGGAATGAAAGCGCAATTGGCAGGAAATTTGGGAAAATCATTTGTATGGGCAATATATTTTATGAGAAAGAATTAAAGCTGACTAATGAAATTTAGACTAAAAATAGTTGTGTGTGTAAAGATACAAGAATATACGGGAAGAAGAATACCCGTGAAGATATGGATGCATTGCATGAAGGATGAGATGAGTGTGAAAGTAGTGCATGCCGTGATGTTAAATAGAAGGGATGTTTTTTTTTGGAAAGGACAAATGTTTGTAGCCTCATCAACTTTACCGGACAAAAAAGGAATGAATGAAACATAGAGTGCAGAAGATAATTCTTGGTAATCTTCAACTTGCTGTCGTATATTGTGAAAATGTTCAAATTTTATTGAAAATTTTATATTTTCCACGGTAAACTGTTGCGTCTGTGAAATGGACTATTATGCACGATGTAATTGTTGTTGCGTGTATAGTATTATGTTTTTTTTATCCTCATGTTATTTCTGAAATTTACAAAACGTTTGATGCGAGAAATAAAAAATATTAAAGGATACAATTCAATACTGAATTATGAAAAAAAAACGAAGTTTACGACGAAACTGCTTATTAGTTAAAAATAAATGTGGATACCTTTAAACACATTGAGTTTATTTCGTGTGTGTTAGATCAATTCTCTTAATGACAGCTCAAGAAGGATAAATTAAAGTATTTAAATAATATAACTAAGCTTTTTATAAGTGTACTCAGTTACCAAATATAATGTAGGTAATTTAGTACTAAGGACATTGATACTAAAAACGAAGACAAACAATTTGAAAGTCAAACTGCTTCAAAAGTAGCTTTATAACATCAGGATTCCTGCTCGAGTTCTGTATTTTTACGGTGTACTGTATTTAATTACCTTTTGAGAGTCAATACAAAACCTACCCAATGGTGTACTATCAAGATCTCTAAAAGCATAGAGGTTTTCAGTATACATAAAATATAAATGCATTTCTTTTTAATTCGGGAAATTATTTTATGACTATAGTGAACTTGGCGGTAACACTGCCGTGCGACATAGACACCAATGGACTGACGTTTGAATGTGACTATCAAAATTGACCGCATTATAGTAGACAATATTTATATGAACTAGCTACTATTAGCCGTAGCTTTTGTAAGCTTGTATCTACAAATAATTGTGTAGAAATATAAAAATGTATATTGTACCTATACATATACCTAATTGTTTACCGAATTTATATAAAATTAATTGAAAATCACTTAAAATTAAACAAACTAAAAAGCTAGTTACAAAAACATTTTAAGAAGGGTACAAAGTTTTTGCATATTTTACCCAAAAATCCTGTATTTTGAGTTTAATATATAAAGCGCTTGATCAAGTTATTTTTTTTTATATTTTTGGGATAATACTTCGTACAGTAAGGCGGTTTTTGATATATTTTACTTGAGTTACTATGTTTATAATTAAGTTACGATTTTCTTTGGCTATAGCATAGTAAGTTAATTTTACTATCAGTATGGCTGTGTTACAAATATACTGTTTCCATTCCAATTCCCAAAGAAAAGTTCTGTTGTTTTTATAAACTAATTAATATTTATAAGTAATTTAAGTTTAATTAATCTATTTTACATGTCTTGTTTTTTTTTAATCATTATAATGCATTGCTCTGAACATTTCAATTTAAAAACGAAGTAGACGAAAAGTATTATTTTAAAACACTTTGACCCATACTTTTAAAAATAATAAAGATTGACATCCTCCCAAACCCAAACATTAATTTAAAAAAAAAAGATTGCTTCAGCTAAATATCATTTATAGTACAATTAGTGATTAATATTCGATGCATGGCTTAACTTGGTTTATTTCTCGGAAGCGTTTTTTATGTAGGGACCTAGTTTAAGTTTTTTTTTAATTATAAAAAATGTTTTTGTACATATTCTAATGAACATACGTAATCATTCCATTCAAAATTATTACGAACTAAATTCGTTATTATTTATGATAAATTATGTTAAGGTTTAGGCTTCGGTTGAAGCGCGAAATTCAAATTTTATCACGTTTTTTGCAAATTGTAGCTCATTCATAGGTCGTAAATTATCAACATGTTATTTGTGAGGAGAATGGTAGTATATTTACTGATTAATAACAAAAGAAATCATCAACATATTCCTCCAAGGTATATTAGTAACATTTTCATGAAATAGTCGTCTATGTCAGAAAAACGTGATAAAATTTGAATTTCGCACTCCAACCGAAGGTTTACCCTTAAGGTGAATCGACCGAAAAGCCCGCGAAATTCATTTTTTTTAGGTTTTTTTCAAATTGCAGCTCCGTAATAGGTCGTATATTTGTCAAAATGTGATTTGCGCCTTATTCATATGCCAATTTATTACTGTGTGTATACATTATGCTTTTTAAACTATTCAAATCTATACATTGGTTCTTTTTCGATAAATAACGCGTAGGAACCAATGTACAGTTCTATAATATTTGGAATACAAACTGAATACATAGATAGATCTATAGCCATATCCCAGTGTCGCAAATCATATTTTGACAAATAAATGACCTATTACTGAGCTGCAATTGGAAAAAAACCTAAATAAAATTGAATTTCGCGGGCTTTTTGGAACATCCCCCTTAATATTACTGTTTCTTAGGATTATTAAAGAACCTAAACGGTTTGGGTGCGTCTGAAAATGAAAGTCAAATTCCATTGATATTGGGCGTGCCCCCAAAAGGCTTACTTCTAGCGCATATTATTATTTGATATCTTTTAAAGTATAAATCTATACGTAGCTGTAAGTTATGTAGATATTCTATCATTGAAATAATTTAGTCAATTCACGCTTGCATTTAATTATACCTATTTATTGATTATTTATCTTTATTGCAACAAAATACTATCAGTGAGATTAAAATTTAAATGGTTTCCCTTTTTAAGGTGAACGCACACTAATTCGAATCGAACGCGTCGAACGAGTCGAACGAAACGAATTTTGGAATTCTCTTTATGAAATCCTATGAAACCGCGTCGAATCGTCTGATATGTGCGAGGCCTTCTTGACTTCGATTCGTTCGATGCGTTTGGCTCGGATAAGTGTGCGTTCATCTATACCCGCCTGCGCGATATCTTAGACGAAGGTTAGGTATGTTTTTTTGTATAATATCAATCATGCACTCTATTAAATGCATTTATTTTGCTCAGTGTTAATTAAGAATACATTAATTAGATTGGAGATGTGTTTGTAATTAATTATAAGGTTATTTATACTATTGTATGTATGTATTACAATGTTATATGTGTCGATGTTTCTGTTAAGCGTTCTGCAATGTCTTAAAGAGGCGATGTGACAATAATAAATTATTGAGAAAATATAACTTGTTTCGATTCATTTGCTTCTTCTTCTTGTGTTCATTGAATTCAGTTTTATTAGTTACTAGCTGTTCCCCGCGGCTACACTCGCATTCCCCGGATAAAAAGTAGCCTATAACCTTCGGGGATAATGTAGCTTCCTATTGGTGAAAGATTTTTTTAAATCGTAACTCCGGAGATTAGCGCGTTCAAACAAACAAACAAATTCTTCAGCTTTATTATTAGTATAGTTTTTTTTTTATACTACTAAGGTAGCAAGCAAGCATACGGCCCACCTGATGGTAAGTGGTTACCGTTGCCTATCGCCATTGGCAATACCAGAGATATTGCCACTGTGTTGCTGACCTGTTGCAATGCCGAGAAGGCAAATTGGCTCTCAAGTGCAATTGCCGGAACACACCGGTAGGTGCTTGGCGACAAATTTTCAACTTGAGGGTGGTAGCCAGCCAGGCGGGTACTACAAAGTACCCTACCACCGTGCTATGGTTTCCGCACGATGTTTTCCTTCACCGAAAGCTCAAGCTCATTGTAGGATTCGAACCCACGACCTTCGTCGCGGCATCCGACGTCACTACCACTGAACTATCGCCGTCTTAAGATTAGGTTTAGATCTTTTGATCAACAAACAACATGATTGTTTGTTGACCAAAAAATATACTTCTGTCTAACGAGAGACAAACCGACTTGGCGCATGGTCATCGTAATCTGAATATGACGCGTGTAATGACGTCATGGTGATTCGGTATGTGTTTTAGTACGCTCGCATCGAAATTATTGTGATTCGGAATGCAGCCAACGTTAGTCACAATCACAACTGAGCAATAGGAACTTTTTGGCGGGAACTTGCGAAGTGACATTGCGTTTTCGTTTAATTTTCATAAAATCGTGTATTTTGAGTTTTATTGAATATTAACGGTGGTATTTTGTCCAATAAAGATCGATACAAGTGCACCAGTGAAGTGGAATGAAATGATTACGTGTATAGTGGCTTTTCAAGTTGTCTCAAGAAGTCCGTGAAAAGTTTTAGTAGAACGGCTACCATTGTACTAAAACCTAACCAAACTTAAACTGACTATGACTTGAAGATTTAACATGACTAGAACTTTACTAACTATGAAACTTGACGATTGACGAGAATTTAATACATGAAGAATATAAAAATAACTACATTGCTCAACTTGACACTGGCAAAATACACGAAGTATGACGCCCAAAAAAAAAACCTTAGCAATACTGTGGCTGCATTCCGAATGATGATGATATCGATAATTATCGATGTGAGCGTGCTAAAACGCGTACCGAATCACTTTTAGCGCGATAACGAAGCCTCGCGAAACGTCATCGGCGACGTCATTACATGCGCCATATTGCGATTACAACGACCATGGTCCAAACGTTATCGCCGTGAGCGTGGCTGTCAAAAGTGACACTTGTGTTGTGTTTTTGTTTTAACAAAGGTTTTTATGTGAGAATAACAAATTAAAATACACTGTATTCAAGATAGAGAGTCTAATAATTGAAGTTAGGGAGTACCGACGCGTTGATCATTAATTTTTTAATCCCTTTTTCGAATGTTTTAGTTCTAAATACTGTTAGCGCGTTCACAAGCGTTCCGAATCATTGACAGTTCACAGCTCTTATAGATGTGATATTCGTATCGGAACGCAAATTATCGATGTGAGCGCTAAGATCGATTATGGCATGTTTCGGAATGTACCCTCTGTCTACGGAGCAATGTCAGTGTCAAGTCACTGTCACTTGCCTGTCAAACAGACAGAAAAATAAAAATGGCAGGCAATAGATTTAAATGTCAGTTCCACGTTTTTGTTGATTAGTTTTGCTTTTGCCCTTTTTATTAAAAAAATGGTGAAATTCGGTAAAAACAAATTCAGAGCTTTAAATAAAATTGCTAAAAGTCAAAAGGCAGTTACAGCTAATGTCTCGAATAAGATTATAAAGAAGAAATTGAATGCGGAAAAGAAAGTGTCATTCCAAAAGGAAGTTTTACTAAAAGAAGCCTCATCACCGGGCAGCGAACTGGTCAAGAATGTATCATTGCAAGAAATATTATTAGATGAGTTGTCTAAAAAGTCAAAACCGAAGAAAGTGAAGCGCGAAGAGCCTGAAAAACAGACCAAAGTGAAATCTGTTGAAAAACAGAAAAAGCGCCAAAAAACGCAAATTAGTGACACCAAACTATTACTGAAACTGATGAAAAAGAAGTAAAAACAGTCTACTAGTAGTATTTAATATAAGTTTTATAAACGATTTTAAGAGATGTTTTGGTTTTTTAATTCTCAAGTTGACCCACCAAATCTGTTGGGACCACAATCAAGTAGTGGCACTTTCTGACAGCCAACATCATAGATTCAAATTCTGGAGCCTGTTGCTTTTTTGTCATTTAGTATCAAATATTATCAGTACCTGGTTCAGAAGATAAGTATTTTAATGTGCTCAAGCTCTCGAGAGATACAGGGAGCCCAACCTGACACTGACAGGGCCACCTAAAAACCCTTATAACTTTTGAATTAGGGATTTAATATTAGGTTGTGAAGTTCCTACAAAATATATGGTTATGGCATGGCCACTCACACTCGACCATGCAGGTTTTAATAACCCTGGAAGTCTCATGTCAGGAGTCACCATCATCATTCCATTACCATACACTACCTTTGCAATAGGTCCTACATCTACTAGTCCTCCATTATCAAGAAAGTACAATAAGAAGCTGGACATTCTCCTTGACTAAGTTGTAAGATTGTTACTACCCTGACTTGGATATCCCATGATGCCATGTAGCACCTATTTGTTTATACTTTACCATATTTATGTTGCATTATTTAATAGTTAGGTATGCTTTGGATAAATTAAATGAAAAATGCAAGTCAAATTGACAAAATGTTACATTTATTATATGTGTTTATTGAAGAGATTTTAAAACATAAATTATACATGCTATGAAAACATATGTGCATACAACTATGTTCTGGTAATTTATACAACAATTTTGTTGCATCCATAATTATTTCAAATCCAAATATAGAAAATATTGGCAAAATATAAATTGAACAAAATTGACAATATTAAAATTACTTATAAAATGGATTAATGAAGCCAAAATTATGGCATTCCTAATATCGATTTTATATTTAGCTTACAGCTAAGAAGAATCACAAAGAAACAAAATAAATTTGTTAGATACAATATAATTACTATAGTAATCTCTACTGAAGAACTAGTGTTCCTTAATAAAACTGCATCTACAAACTACATAAACTTATAGTAATTCTAAATGATATTGATGCCTTTATAGCTAAATAAACTGAGATTAATTTAGCAAGTCTTCCAATGAGTCTTATAATTTTTTAACTTAATATTTTTTAGGATTTCCTTTATAAACATCTGGGATTCGAAAAGAAGTAACTCTATGACAACACGGAAGGATCAGCTGGCTGGGAAGTCCCAAAAGAACTAAAAAAAATCATTATCCCCAAAAACTTGCAAATATTAAATTCTTAAAGAAATCCATTGAATATAATTTTCAATTTATAAAAATGCTTTAATACTACAATTAAACCAATTTAATGCTAAGATTATAGAGACAAGTGGATTTCACGTAAGTGATTTAATTGATTTTTCATAGAAATTATTCATAGTAATAGGAGAGCCGAAGAGAGGATTTTTGGAGTTACTAGGCGTAACCAGTTAGAACTAGATGCAATCGCAAAAAAAATAACGGTATTATTATATATATATATATATATCGTATTACGCACGTAATTATTATTATTTGATGGTTTAGACCAGCGGTCAGCAACCTTTTGGTAGGCAAGGTCTACATTGTGGCAAAACATGGTAGAGGCCACACTTGTTAATAATTTTGATAATAGGTATCTATCTATAAATACCTACAGGGTTTCAGGGATTATTGTGATTCGTCATTATGAACAACATCTAAACGAAAAACCCTGAAATTTGGAAAAAATATATTACATACATTTTGAAAGAACAATTTTGATGTTTTGAATTATAAGTTATTTTTTTTACATATTAAAAATGCAATCAATGACAAATAAATGTGGAAAAATAATATAAAAATCTTAAATTTGAACTGTACCTACAGTTATATACTTTGAAATTGGTTTTCTTTTGTCATCATGTTTTATGAAGAACAGTCGCGGGCCGAGTGTTGGCAACCGCTGGTTTAGCCCTACACCATTTCAAAATTATTATTTACGCCCTTACATAAGTTTCAACATCTACACAAACTTTAGCTCCTATATAATGATTACATTTAAATTGCTTAGCTTAGGAAATTTTAAGTTCAGAGTTTAGTATTATATGAAGCCCTAGTAATCTAGTGTCTTCATAAATGGTTTTTTAATACCGTCCACGGCCTCTCCCGCGGCCTCGTCCTCGGCCTCGGCCTCTCGGCGACGGTTGAGGTCTGTCCTCTAAGAGAGGCTTGTTTGGTGGTGGTGACTTTTCCTTCTCAGCTTGTGCTTCATCTACGGGTTCGGGTTCCAGTTTGGTTTCAGGTTCACCTTCAGGTTCAGGTTCAGGTTCTGGGTCTGTGGAGCAAGGTGATGTGGATAAGAGCTTTGTCAGTAGTTCAATATTGGTGCTGATTAACTACATAATATCATTAATCAGTAATCACACTATATATCTTTCTCTTTCTAACAAATTTAGCCTTTTTTTTGGACCTCTCAGTAAAATCAAACATAAAACACCTAATTTTTCTCCTAGAAATTTAGAATCCAAATTCAGCCATTTAGAAACAAACAACATAGGAACAAGAAGATTTTATATGGGTACCTATGTATCTATGTAGTTAAAATAAAAATAACAAATAGTGTCTGTTTGTCGTAACGGGACTGTTGGGATTATTTTTCTCATGCTAAAAATTTCCAACAGAATCTGACAACTTCAATGGGGTATCTGAGACTCTACTCAGTGTTCTTTTCTTTTTAATAGGCCTATGTTTGACCACAATCTCACCATGGTCAGTAATGATGTGACCAAAGGTGGTAAGCACGCAGTCTAGAAGAGAACTTGCTCTAAGTTTTGCATTATGCACCTCTGCAACACTACACACCACTTTCTCAGTAACAAACTGGTATTTAAATGGAACCAACTACCAGAAGAAGTAGTATGAGCTACTTGAATTAACTCATTTAAAAAGGACAAGGACTAAAAAGCTTAAAAAGTGAACTATGAAGTTCGAAATGACTTTCAACATTTCGAACAGTTATATAGGCACATCAGCTACCCAGCTGCTCGTCTATAAATAAATAAATGTATACACACCTTGTTTATCCTTCTGTTCTTCGTCGAGAGTCTCATCAATGGTCTGATCAGTTTCATCCCAGTCTTCGAGCTCGTCAGCAGTTGGCATCTCAGCGTCACCTTCCAACTCTGCCTCTTCTGCTGTGTTGCCTTCATCTGCAGCAAACAATAATATGTTTTGGATTTTGTTGTTTACGAACTTAACTAATATTAGTCAAGTCACCTCTCTTTCAAGTTAAACCTTATTGAAAAGAGATATAACATTTTTAATGCTGTCAGTTTAGTTCATGCCGTCGTATTATACGGATAAAAAGTCTTGACCAATAAAGGTCGCGCTTAAATTCACGTTGAAATAAGTGATCGGACTAAACTGACAGGAATAATATCTTTCATCCCTTTCTTATATTTCTTATTAGAAAGAGATATAGTGAGATTGTTTAGTTCGTAAACAACAGAATCGGCACCATTGAAACAGTAATTTGGACGGGCGCGTCATGTTATTGTAGTTTATCTCTACATATATGACAGGCTTTAGTTGATTACTCCCAATAGTACAGAAAACATACCCTTAATGGAGGATATGTTGGTGTCATCAAGGTGTCCATTGTGTTCGACGTCTTCGTCGTTATCCTCGTTGTCCTGCGATGTCTTGCGACGCTTCCAGTTGCCAGACTCCTCGGAGTTGAGGGGGCGTTTCTTGCCTTCTTGGTTCTGCTGGATATTGTAATATTTTATTTAATAACTAATGAAGCGAGTGAAGCCAAAAACTAATTTCGACTTCATTCGCGTTCTCGAGGGATCCCTTCCAACAAAAAGTAGCTTATATGTTATCCCAGGCTATGATTTATTTATCTGTCAAGTTTCATTCAAATCCGTTCTGTAGTTTTTACGTGAAAGAGTAACAAACATCCATACATCCTCATCCGAAAAACCCGACTGAAGTTTAAAAAAAAGCATAACCCTCCATTTCGCCGCAGTCGGGTAAAAATAACCACCTGTGATAAGTATGCTCCCCCCCCTGTCCTTGTCACAGGGGAACTCTACAATCATGAAATTCGTGTTACGAAATTTATTGATAACCCCAGTAAGGAGGCAAGTATAAACCTTGTTACTCCCGGTCCCGGTCCCAGTCCCGGACTTGTCGGTGATGAGTCGCAGGAACAGCTGGTGATGTCTCCAGGTCCGCAGGTGCACCTCGGCGGTCTCGTCAGAGTCGAGCAGCTTGCGGCACAGGCGGCACTCCACGCAACGGAACTCCGATAGGAACGAACGACCGACGCCGCGTTTGGTGCTGAAACAATATTATAACATAACATAGTGGATATTGCTGCATACACAAAAATATTTATCTAGCTAGCTTTCTATCCTGCGGTTTCCCTCGCCTATTTTTAACCCCTTAGGAGTTTAATACGTATTATCGTCTGGTCTCAAGTCGAAAGTCTTCGACTAGTGTGTGTTGCCAGTGTTGACTTACGGAGCAGAGACGTGGTCGCTTACGACAGGCCATAAGAAGGCTTAAGGTCACCCAAAGAGCCTATCTATATGCAAAGACATAAATTTAGTTAAAAATAAAAAAATCTTATAATCTTCACTCACCTATAAGCCGGGAATCTGTCCTGGGTGACTCCGGTCAGGTCATCACCCTCCTTATAATCCAGTAAAGTGTTTTCAGCATCCAACTCGTTATCCTTCTTCTCCTCACTTGTTTCCTGCTTCTCTCCATCTTCATCTTCTACCTCCTTCTTTATGGTTGGCTCCTCCTGAAACGGAATGTGTTTTAGAAGACATTCCATATATAAATATGTATTTTTACACTTAGTGTACATAATAGGTATTGCTTGCTATTATGATGTAGGCATCCACTAAAAAACGATATTTGGAAATTCAACCCCTAAGGGGGTAAAATATGGGAATCGCGGGTGAAACCGCTAGTAGAAAAGCTAGTTTTAAAATAAAATTCTGTTCAATTAATATTTGAATGACCCTTTAGTAAAATAAAAATGTGATTTTTTTAAATTTAATTTCGATATATTTGTTTTGTACAGGCTCTTTTGGTTCAGAGCTCATTTTTTTGATCACACTGACCTGGTTGTCTCCCTCCGTCTCCGGCTTGTCGTCATCCTTGTCGGTGTGAGCGTTATCGTCCTGGCCGGGTTGGCGGCGGCGGCGACGCTGGCGGTCCTCGCGCAGATACAGTTGCTCCATGTTTAGGGTCGAGATCACCATCACTGTCGGAAATCAATAATAAATAAACATCCAGAGAAATTCTTCACACCCGGTCATCTTTTTAGGCCTGTGTTTGATGATGGTGTGTGCAGCTGTTGGAGCACACCAGAACGTGGTTGGCGACAGATTTTCAATATAATCTCAAACTAAGCAGAGCTTATACTCTGGACAACCAGATAACTGACATCCATACTAATATTATAAAGGTGATAGTAGCTCGTGTTTGTTACCTTTTCACGACTAAGCTGCCGAACCGATCAAGATGAAATTAGGTACGCAGATATCCTATATCATGGGCATGTCCAGGGTGTGGCACTGGGGCAGTTGCCCCATCTTGGATTTGTCACCTGAAACTAGCCTACAGGACAGGTTACTTTTAATTTATGTTCAAAAAAACCATTTTACCTTCAGGCTTGGGCTTGGAGATGATCTCCTGCTTATCCTGCATGACCTTGAGATGCTCTGGAGTGAGCCTGTGCTCGTCCAGCTCGAAGCGAGTGGGCATCTCCTTGTGGCAGGAGGTGCAGGTGGGGTGCAGGTACTTCTTGAGCTTGCGATGCCCGACCGTGGTGCGGTGTATGGCGCCGTCGGCCGCGTACATGTCACACATGGCGCAGTAGAAATCGCGGGCTGGTTGCTGACCGGTCTTACGCGTGCGTTTCATTTCGCGGATCTGTTAGGTGAATTCATTTTTTACTTATCGAGTCGTCCATTGATATGTGATGTTTTTTAACTTTACTTTTTAACCCCCTGATGATATGTGGTGAGATTTTAGACTAACCACACTCCCCCCTCATTAAGTATTTTAAATAATACAGAATATTATCTTTAAATACACCGTACCAGAATCTAATTTAATTCTGGAAAATTAAGCACCGTTGTGATAGACATTAAGGTTGCAGGAATTGTGATAACTCACTACACCCCCCTACCCCCTTATAACGTGTCATATAATTTTTCCAGAATCCCCCCCGCCATTCGAGCCTCATTAATGGACGCCCCGCCTAGAGGCCTGTTTGACTGTGGTCAGTGACGATGTGGCTAAAGGTGTTAAGCACACGAAGCCTAGAAGGGAACAGGCTCTCAAGTGCAGCTGTCAGAACACACTCAACTTGAGGGTGGTACAAACACACAGGCCCAATTTTATAAACTGTTAGCTGTGAACGCACTTATATTCAGTATGGTTTCATAGTTGAAATTACACCTTACCTTAAACTCTTGCCTCATAGTATCAGCAGTCAACGCATAGCTCTCAGCCGTTTTCTGCATCATGATAGCATGAGCCCGTCCGCTCAAGTGGTTCTCAAAGGACCTGCCATCCCACATGCTCTTGTTGCAGATGTGGCACATCAGCAGCTGAGGGTTGATGTCATCGTAACGGGTCTTGTGTGCTTCCTTCTTCTTGTCCTCCTCTTTGGTGTCCGTAGATTCCGTGGTTTCCTGGTCTTTAGACTCCTCTTGGTTGCTGTGATTGACTTTGCATGTTAGCTTTGTATACAATATGAGCTTTGAACTGGGAGTTCATATAATTTTAGATTGAAAATTATGAGTTATAGTAAAAACTTAGAAGGTAATAGGATTATCTGTCGTCATCTGGGAAACCTGGAATGTATGTAGTTTCAATAGTCCCATCTAATCTTCTTGGAGTTATTAGGAATTTAATTAATTATTTTAAAAATATTATAATCATACTATACCCAATAATACAAGACTGAGAATGTAGACAAACATTTGACGTCGGCGTTTGGTTTGAATTACATTACATTATGTGTGGACAATATATGTTTGGCCAATTAAAATCGGCTCACTAATGGAGCGACTAAGCTACGGCATAGACAATCACTGTCTATGGGGAAGAGCACGTATGAAATGTTTTTAAGGTTGTCTGAATGTGTAATTCTCACCTCAGAAGAGGTCGAAAGCGCCAATCAGGCTAAAGTATCAGCCGGTGAACGTTAAATGGAAGCTTATGTACGAGGCAAGGCCAGGAGTACGGTGTCACCACCGGAAGGAAACGATCAGGATCCTTACCTCTCCTTCACAGGTTTAGCCTTAGAATCGGCCTCCTTTTTCGGGGAGCTCTTGTTTTGTTGCCTTTGACCATCGCTTGGCCTGAACGGCTTACGATTTGACGTGTTGATACGCTCACCAGCGCGATTGTAATTTCCCGTACGCCGGAAATTACCTTGATTGTCCATCTAAACGGAATTGATCAGAAATTGTTATGTTAGTTGAACGTTACGGCCCGAATGAGCCACGCGAAAGAATGCTGAAATGTGTGAAAAACATTTTTTTATAACGCTCAGATGGAATAAAGCGGTATCAAGCTTCGAACCATAAAATATGACAAAGGAATTGTGTCAAAAAAATAATAATACATGCATAGGAAGGGTGTAAGCCTTCAAAACTGTTACTCATACGGAAATAATCCCATTGGATATAAAACATTACATTTTACAACATCTGTACATAATTTTATCAAAAGGTCACTAAACATTAGGGTACTTACCCTATTGGGAGGGTAACCACGATCAAAACGACCCATGTTGGGTCCGAAGTCCCGACGAATAGGCATATCTAATAATGACGGGACAGGGTTTTGGCGGGGTTGTAGCAAGTTAATAATATTGCTGGCTAGAGCGAGCGTAGCCTCCGTGGACCCTCCCGAAAGGGGCAGCAGGCTCGGTAGGCCGGGGCCAGGGCCGCCACCCTGCCAGGGCGATACTCCACTGCGAGCGAAGTTTTTCCCGCGGTCGTTACGGAAATCCATACGGCGACCGCCTCCTCCAGTTTGTGGTCTTCGGTTTGCCATTTCTGCTGTATTAATAATGTATTTTCTTAAGAAAACATTTTAAAATATTCAGAATTGAAATTAATGTTTTTATTTGATTATCAATAACTTATAATTTTGAACATTAATGATGTTCTATTTATAGGGGATGGACATATTTTTATGTATTTTTCTGATAAATAATTATATGTATACAAGAGATAAATGAATAATGAACCTTGCTATGAAAAAGATTATCATATATTATTACTAATAAATATTAATATCACACTATTAATATTTGTTACTTGGCAATAATTGCAAATATAAGCAAGACTTTAATATTTCTGGAAAATAGCATGAAACTAAAGCCGCAATGCAAAAACTATAGTGTAGCCAATTTCAAATTATTAATTGAATAATGGTACAGTAAAATGACTCTCATAGTAATTATGATGGATTTACTTAAGTCTACCTTAACATAGGTACATGCAAATTTATGCATGAAATATTAATAACGCATCGGCGTGACACTCGAAATTTTACCCTAAATATTAAACCCAAAACTATAATAAATGCAAAAGTGAGTTTCTTTGTAATGAGGTTATCTTATTACAAAGAGATTGGACATGTAGATCTTGAGATTAGTATGTTTAATATTACAATGTGAAAAAGATAACAGTACTCAAGTCAATGACCTCAGCATGTATGTCAATGACCTCAACTTGTAGCTTGATTGAAGGTAGTTTGCAAAGAAAATTTTACATTGTTTTTTTTCTTTTAGCTAATATGTCATAGTATGGTGGAAAGTAATTCTTATTTTGATTGCATAAGTTATATTACCTACATTATGTCTAGCATAGTAAAATATATAAGTTGGCTAGTATTGCTTTTAAGTTAGGGATTCTGACTTCTGAGCCATTGGCTCACAGATTAGATAGAAGCCCTGATTCTGTTAATTAGAAACTAAACAAATTTATTCTCACTATATCTCTTTCTAATATAAGAAAGGGATGCCAGATATTTTAGTCCTGTTAGATTAGTCCGATCACATATTTCAACAAGAATTTAAGCACAATCTTTATTGGACACAACTATTTATTACAACAGCATGGACTAAACTGACAGCATTAAAAACTATCTTTTTTTTCGTAAACAACAGAATCGGCACCAGTATGTAACTACATGAAAAAAAAAAACATTTCATGTGTAACCATGTAAGTTAGACACTAAATTATTTATTTAGACAATGTACTGTGCTACACTACACAGCAAATGTATGGTATCTTTGACACAAAGTGTCATAAACTCAAAAGAACCATACACAAATATTGATTGATCCAATGGCCTTTTATGGGTACGAGACCAAAACACCTAGCTTACAGGGTACGTTGCGCAGGCTTTGTGGATTGACCAGATACAAACTTACTTGAGTTACACCAAACTTAGAACAAATCCTAATAAATCGATCATAAGTATCCTACGTTTACGAAATTAAGACATAACAGGTCTCATAAGAACTGTATTTACGCGTAAACAGTAAGACCGCTATGTTGATTACTTTTTGCAAAATCGTGAGTCATCATTTAGCTGCTATATAGATTGTAGTAACGGCAATTATTTAATACCTATTAAATCGCAATATGTGTTTAGTGGTGCAGATTTCAAAGAAAGAGTGGCTTATGTAGAGAAGACCCATTTATTGATCTTTTGTGAAAAGTACCGCTTGCTAGCCGCTAAGTGGCCATTACGCGGAAGATCTATAAAATGATGTAACACCTACGTGAAATACCTGAAAATGTTATAATTATGTTAAATACTTACCGATAGATTCACAGGGATGATAAAACTACAAAGAATCAGCCTATTACACAAATTTTAGATGCTGAGAAATAGCGATGATGCCTAAGCGAAAACGTAATGTCAAACAACATAAAAATGGCCGCTGAATTTTGGTTGGCTTGGAGTTTTGTTTGACACAGACAAAGGAAGGAACCACAGACTAATTTATTTTATTGTGTCTGTTTGTCCGGCCAATATTTCGGGAGTTAGGTTTTCTATGCTGCAACCACACTTGCCATTTGTATTTCTGTATTTGTCGAGTTTCGGCAGTATAAAGTGATACAGATCACTTAGAAACCACAGAGTTACGGCAAATAATCACCTTGTGGAGACGGTTTCATAGATACTATATACTTGACGCTTTATTAAACACCGCCAAAGATATTTTGTTACTACGGCAGTTGTATGTTCTAATTCCAATTTCTTGTTTATGGCTCCATCGAGTGATCGATGACTTTGCCAATGTCATGGTTAGAAAATACAGTGAAAAACGTTGGATGTTTCTGGAACGCTCTCTCTCGACTGCTCTCGTTGACAATGACAGCTGCGGTGACAGCTGATCACACTTGTAACTTGTATGTCGTAATTTCGACTTTATGCGTTGGTATTAAGAGAAAAGTGAATATTTTTTATATACCAAGAGTAGAATGTAAAAAAAAATGGTTTTATGAATGTAAATTCCAAACCCACGATTTTGAAATACATGCTAACAAATAGCTCTATAAAAGTATCCAGTTGCGTAATAATAACAGTTGAGTTATAGGCTTAAAAAACAATAAAAATGGAAGAGGTTGAAAACGAAAATGAGCATAAAAGGAGTAAGGTAAGTAATTCAATACTCATGTTCAATAGGTACATATGCATTTGTTTACTCTCCCTTATTTGTATTGTAATTAATAAAGACGAATAAATAAATAAAATGACTTGTATCACCAGCGGTTCGTTTTCACGTATCTATTCTCGTAGGGTTTTGATGAATAAAACTATACCTAAAGGAATATATTAAAGGATATTTATTATTTATTATAACATATAATATACTAAAATAAACTTTATATAATTCAGCAGGGCCGCAGTCCGTCACCAGGTGTGAAATCAACGGCCGTTGTGAAATACACAGCCTTCCAGAGCCCTGTCGGTTATGCTCGTCTGCAATGCAACACAGATCTTAACCTGCCCCCATCAAACTGGGGTGCTGCCATTGATTCCTATGGGTTGAAGCAGATTCTGACTAGAGGGACTGGATTGTCAAGGTATTTAGGGCTTTAAATTAGTAATTATACCTACTAAGGCGAAGATAGCTCAATGGTAGTGACGTCGGATGCCGAGACAAAGGTCCCGGGTTCGACTCCTACAACCATAGCACGGTGGTAGGGTACTTTGTAGTACCCGCCTGTCTGGCTACCACCCTCAAGTTGAAAATCTATTGCCAAGCACCTTTCGGTGTGTTCCGACAGCTGCACTTGAGAGCCAGTTCCTTTCTAGGCTTTGTGTGCTTACCATCATCGGCCACATCATCACTGAACACGGTGAGATTGTGGTCAAACACAGGCCTATATGTAGTAAAAAAAAAAAAAAACAGTTTTTTATGACAGGCCAGTTGGTGTGGACAAATATTTGTGTGCATGAACATGTCTGTTTGTCTTGAGTCTGGGTGTAATTACCTATTTAAGTATGTATTTGCATCAAAAAAATGTGTATGTAGTATAATAGTTACCTGGTTTCCATAGTACAAGCTCTGCTTAGTTTGGGATCAGGTAACTGTGAGGAATGTCCCAGGATATTGTTATTATTATGCTTCGATTTTTTAAAACAAACTTGTTTCTCAATCATGCATGGATTTGAACGCAATTTGGAACACCAATGGACTCACATAGAAGGTGAACATAATAAAGCTTGTCCTTATTTTTTTTTGTAACTTTATAAACACTTGTAACACCAGGGATATCAATCTCATGTTGCCAACCCTGTAAAATTTCAACCTTTCTTGAAGAACCCTATGCTGTAATCCCTGTATGTAGCATCATTCAGCCAAATCTAGCTAATTATATTATTTCATACATTGCAGCTTCAGAATGGGACATATGTTTCCGGACTGTGTGGGTGAAGTAGATGTGATATCTGGTGCGGAGTGCATCAAGAAACTACTCAAGCTACCGTACCAACCTAATGGAACTGTAAGCAAGGGAATTTAATTATCTTTTAAATCTTGCCCTTTCCTCTCAACAAAGGCAACCTTCTTAATATTTAGGAATGTATTTAGATAGGCGACTAACCTGGAAGAAACATATATTCACCAAAAGACTAGCAATGAGCCAACAACTGCGCAAAATGTACTGGCTTGTAAATAGAAAAAGTCAGCTCTCAATGAATAATAAACTCTTACTATACAAATGTATTCTCAAACCAATCTGGACGTACGGCATACAGTTATGGGGTACTGCTGCCAACTCTAATATTGAAATCCTACAAAGATTCCAGTTGAAAATGCTGAGAATAATAGTCAATGCACCTTGGTACATTACAAATGAACGACTCCACCATGACCTTTGCATCACAACAGTGAAACAAGAAATAAAAAATAGGCTGTTAACATATAAAAAGAGATTAAAATCACATCCAAACATCCTTGGTCAGCATTTAATGGACGCAGAATCTACAACAAATAAAAGACTGAAAAGAAAAAAGCAACAAGATCTGCTCTAGGGCATCTCAATGTATGAGGAAATATCAATGTATATGTTCTTTTCAAGCCTATCTCATGCACACAAATATTGCTAAATGTCACCAACAGACAGCTTGCAAAAAAAAAATCTCGCCTTTTCTTCTCAACAAAGGCAACCTTCATTATTTATTTTTAAATGTATACGTGTGTAACCTAACTGGACAAATCGGCGAGCGCAGATGACTCTCAGCCGGGTAACATTTAGGTAACCACGCCTGAGGGCATCTCCAAATGGGGTACGAACTTCGTCTCAGGGCGTTACCGGGGGAGGGGAAGGACTTAGTACGAGTTACGACCAATTGGGGCGGGTCGGATTACTAATGGCAGTTCGGGCCGCTTGAACGGAACGAGACTGAGTGGGACGTCGCGGCGGCCTTCGCCGTCGAGGACGGAGTTTTAATATCTATGGTGTTATCAAAGTCACATATTCATCTTTGGCCCCAGGATTGATGAAGCTACTGAAGATACCACTGGTTTGAAAGTCAGCCTTCACGAGAAGAGCTGGCAAGAAAAATGTTATCCTCACTTATTAAAGTTATTTCTCAATACAATTTATTTTAGAGAAGCTTTGATTGTATATTTCAGGTAAGCATGATGGTACATCGAGTAGAGAACACTCTTCTTTTGGATGACTTCGATGTATACGACTACCTGATGAAGTCTGAGTGGTCGTGGTTGAAAGATTTCTTCTACGAGAACATACTCAAGACTATGTCCGAACAGGTAAGATTCTCAAAAAACACATAAAATTGTTTCAATATTTTGCCTTATTTTATTTAACATAGTTTAATCTTAATTTACAATTTTCATATAATTACAAACATTATATTAAAATGTGTAAATTTACTCTTCGGTAAGTGATTGTTACTATACAAAATAAAATAAAACTCAGAAATACAGGTTAAAATACATAGACTAGTGTTTGAATAGAATTTCACCCACTAAATATGTGGCCGGAGTTGGATAGATCACAAAGAGCCTTGAAGAAAACTACTCCCAAGTGTTACTAACTTAATGTCTTGGTATGATGTTGTTTAAAAATCTTAAATTGAATATGTTGCACAAAATCAGAGGTACCATCACCCAATTTTAATGCAGAAAAACAAGTGACGTATATCAAATCCCTCTAGGAACGGATGACTCTAATGCTAGCCCCGGTACCAAGCACAGGGCTGCAGCTGACCCACAAGTTTCTGTCGCATAGCGTGGCGGAGCGCCCGCAGCCCGACGCGAAGCCCCAGCCTGATCTACATCCGCCCATGTGTATTACTGGTAACTTTTACTTCTCTCTAATGTAGAGAGTTATTTTTAATTCACCTCCACTGCATTAAGGGTCTCATCAATACGAGTATGTTTTAGTATGGGACTCTCTCTGTAAACAAGCACAGGATCTCTTAAAGCACTGCAGGTGAATTACTTTATTTTACTTTAATTATAGCGGTAGAATTAAAAATATGTTATAAAAAACTAACTGTTACCTCCATATATATTATATTTTTCTTACCTTTGCTGAGTCTCCTCCGCACATAGTTTCAAATTTCAATATTTTCAGGTCCATTCCTCCCCGAGCCAGAAACCCGGGCAGAAGAGCCTCCAAACGAGCACCTTTACAACCGCAACGTTCTCTGGACATTCGAAGATATTCACATGTTAATAGGTAGCGACCTGCCCATCTTCGGGGACAAGGACCGACCCTGCGTCAGTCTCCGTCTGAGAGACACTCGAGAACCTATCAATGTCCTCACAGGCATCGACTACTGGCTTGACAACTTGATGTGCAACGTCCCAGAAGTACTCATGTGCTACCATTTAGACGGCATCGTCCAAAAATACGAGCCGATGAAAACGGAAGAGCTGCCGAACATGGAGAATTCGAGATTTTCCCCGAAAGTCATAAGAAACGTCGCTCAGAATATTTTGTCTTTCTTGAAGTCTAATGCGACTAAAGCGGGACACACGTATTGGTTGTTTAAAGGCCCTCACGACGATGTGGTGAAGTTGTACGATTTGACGTCCCTTTGTCCTGATAGTTTGGACAATCCGTTCACTACTCCGGTGGCCATGTTGCTGTACAGGGTGGCCAGGAATATGCGATTGACGAACAGGTCCAAGCATGTGCGGCAGCTGCTGGAAAATGTGATAGAGCTGCTGAAAGTGGAGAGGTACCCGCAGATAGTGGCTTCCTCGCATTATATGCTCGCTGATTTGTATGTACCGGCTACCACGAATCCTGCTAATCCGGATTTTAAAGGTGAGATATTTTTATACTAGATTCCGCCCCGCGGTTTCACCCGTATTCCATAGGGATCTTATGTTTTCCCGGGATAAAAAGTATCCTATATGTTAATCTAAGTTATAAACTATCCGTGTTCCAAATTAAATCCAAATCCGTTCAGTAGTTTATGCGTGAAAGAGTAACAAAACATTATTTTATTTTACGCATTTATAATATTAGTAGGATTGCTTCTATTTTTCGCCTTTAGGTTTTGAAAAACTCTTCCTTATCTTTGTTAATATAATAAAAAGGTAAGTAATCTATACTTCTACACTAATCTATGGTTTGTAACTTCGGATGTTGGCGTTCATCAGATTCGAAAAATTCTTTCACGAATAGGAAGCTACATTCGCCGACTTTTATCCCAGATCCGAGAGCGTTTTTCTTACACCATCTATTTATTTTGATTGAAAAAATATTTTAGACGAAAGCTCAGACTCCGATAACGAAGACATAGACTTCGATATATCATCGCCGTGCGAGGAGGGCAGCAATACGTGTGAGAAGGACGCCATGTGCAAGACTTGTAACGACTCTAAGAATGAGACGGATGTATCTAGCGTCGTAAAGAGTGAGCGGGATAGCGAGAGTTCACTCGCGGTACAAATTAGAGGGCTCGCGTTGAGAGATATTGGTGATCGAGTTAGGGATCCTATGGGAGTAAGTTGGGTTTTATTTGTATTAATTTATTAATATACAAAAAAAATGTATGTATTTACAAATAATTACGATTTTAAGGCGATGATAGCTCAGTGGTAGTGACGTTGAATGTTGTGACGAAGGTCGTGGGTTCGAATCCTACAATGAGCTTGAGCTTTTGGTGAAGGAAAACATCGTGAGGAAATCATAGCTCGGTGGGTACTTTGTAGTACCCGTCTGGTTGGCTACCACCCTCAAGTTGAAAATCCGTCGCCAAGCACCTACCGGTGTGTTCCGACAATTGCACTTGAGAGCCAGTTGCCTTCTTGACATTGTAACAGGTCGGCAACACATTAGCAATACCTCTGGTATTGCAAATGGCGATAGGCGACTGTAAACACTTACCATCAGGTGAACCGCCTGTCTGCTTGACAGCCTTCTGACTTAAACAGATATATTGGCTTTGTTTTATCTTAAAGTATACATTTCTACTATTAAATTACTAAACAACGGATGGTGCTTGGCGACAGATATTCAAAAGATTTTTACCGTGTAGGAGCAGAAACGTTCAAATGGTGAAGACAAAGGTCTCGGGGCGACGCCCCCGGACCGCTGCGGGCGCGCTCTCACACACGCTCTCAAGGGGCTGCTGGCTCTGCATAACGTTACCATTGATAAATGCAAGGTGGGTTAAACAGGTTTATTTCTTATTCAGCTCCAGTGCTACGGTAGAATTTTGACCAAAGAATTTTTTTTTGGTCAGATAGTGAAGTCAAATTTTTGTCTTTTGTAAAATATGCGAAAAATCACAGTAGAAGGTAAATTATAGATTTAGCGGGCTAAGGCGCCAAGCTAGAAATGAGTTGAAGGCATTTTAGTTGTAGACCATGCAGATTTTTTAATTAAAAATGTTACTATTACATGTATCATCAGGAGGAAGAACGGGAACGACTCAAACAGCAAGTAATAGTAGAGGAGCAACATCCAAAAATGGCAAACCCTTACGAACCAATCAAAATGAACTACGAACCTATCGCAAAAAACAAACCTAACGCCAAAGAACACTCTTCTAGAAGCAGAAGAAGAAAACGTGAGAGGAAAAATAGTGAAAAGTCTGGAAACTTTTTGATAGAATCCAAATTAAACATAGACAAAAACGCCATTTTGATTCGTAAAGAAAAAAATGTGTTTCCATCCTGGCATGAACCTAATAGAGACGACAATTTCGCATGGAAACTACATTTAAAAACACTACTATATGAAAAGATATGTCTTGCATACGCTACTCTAGCCGAATACAGTTATTCGAACGAGCAATATGGCTTTTCTTTAAAGTATATCGAAATGGCTAGTAAATGTCAGAAACTGCTAAGTAATATGATAATAAAGAGTAAAGTAGTCGACGCCTCCTGCCTCATCGGGAGAGTAGGTGATAACTATTTTCAGATGAGTAAACATTGGCACAGAATCGAACAGTTTAAAAAGCAGTTTGAAACAGATCATGATATTGATAGCAAACTAAGATTGGAAATTGAAAATGATATGATGGAAGAAGTAGATGGGGTCGCTTGCGATGAATTTGATTTGGGTACGTACTTTATAATTTTGACTTAAGCCTTTGACACTGTTGAATATGATTTAAATGCTTTTCAGATGGAGTTAACTTTAAATATTGACGAGATTTATTATCTATGCTACTTTGATACATTTATATTCAAAATAAAACAAGCTTAGAGTAAATTTGTGGAGCTAAATTGGGAAAAATCTTTAGGGGTTCCACTAGGAGCTTACTTAGGTCCTGTACTTTTTACTATCTATGTTGATGCGTTTAATAAGCTTTTCTACCAGTCGTGGATGGTTGATAGAGGGTTGACGTGTATTGTAGAGGTGTCGATCCCTTCCTCGGATATATCATCGATGCTCCGGTCGTGTGAGTGGTACCGGCTGGGCGCGGACGGCGTGGGAGGCCCCTCGGACAAGCGCGGGGAATTACTTCGGCGGAGAGCCTCCGTACTCAACGAGCTAGCCGTGCGGTATATGAACGACGCCCAACGTGAGTATACACAATATAGCTGGTATAACGTTTCGATTGTATTTAAAAAGCGCCCAAACAATTACAAAATAAACATGTAATTTGAAAATTGCAAATTTATTTTTTAAATGAGATCGTTTCTAAGATATGAAAGACATCTCTTTATTATCTGCGATTTTTTACTTTCTATTAGCATTCAAATAATTTTGTTTTTATTACCTTATGAGTGCTTGATGTCAAAGAAGAGAAAATCATCTGTAAACGCACGTTGAAATACCTCTTACATTTACTTAAAGTCACATAATTGTACAGACTACAGTATATTAATTAAACTATATTTTTATTGATAGAATAATAATAATAATAAATATTTTCCCAAATAATGTAGTGAAAGTCATATTTTGAAAATAGCTTAAAGCACTTGATAATGTCCGGACAAGTAAATATATCAACAGGTACCCTTACTTCTTTCAAGTTTAAAAAAAATATTCGATGGCCCATAAGACTATATTCCACAGAATTGTACGTTAAATACGCGGACGAGGCGGATCTTAAAGACCCAAAAGCAATGTTACTCCACAAGCAGTTCACGACGACTTCCCGACGCTCCCTGGAGTGCTTAGACGAAGCCACTGAGATATTCCGACAAGTGAACGATACTCCTAACTTGGCACTATTGTATTGTAACAAAGGAAGATATATGAGGTTCAAAGCGCATTGCGAGCCGGGTGGGTTTAAGTGAGTATATCACCATCATCATCATCATGTCAGCCGAAAGACGTCCACTGTTGGACAAAGGCCTCCCCCAAGGATCTCCACGATGGCCGGTCTTGCGCTATTGCGGTCGCATCCAGCGGTTTCCCGCGACCCTCACAAGATCGTCTGTCCAGCTTGTGGGGGGCTCACGCTGCGTCTTCCGGTTCGTGGTCGCAACTAGAGAACCTTTCTGCCCCAGCGGCCGTCGGTTCTACGAGCGAGTATATAAATAAAATAAATAAATATTCTGACATTCTTTACACAAGCTTGTAGTATGGACACCAGATAACTGATATGAAAATTACTATATATTTTAAAGGCCTCAAAGCCCCAGCAAACTTAGAAAGACCTTTATTCCGAGGTTAATGTGCCCGTAATGACACAGTGCGGAAAAACGTTCGCTGTATAACCAAGCTGAGGAGCTGTATGTAACGGCACTGAAGCTGGTGGGATCCCGTGAGCAGTGCAGCAGCAGCTCGGTGTGGGAGCTGGTCTCGTGGGAGCTCTCCGCGCATCTCTACACGCGCGCCGTGCTGCTGCAGGACCAGGGCACGCCCGGGGACCACCATGCTGTATGTATGCACACTCTACACTCTACACGCTGCGCACTACACACACTACACACTCTGCACACTACACACTCTATACACTACACACACTGCACTCTATACACTCTGCACACTACACACTCTATACACTACATACACTGCACTCTATACACTCTGCACACTACACACTCTATACACTACATACACTGCACTCTATACACTCTGCACACTACACACTCTATACACTACACTCTATACACTCTGCACACTACACACTCTATACACTACACACACTGCACTCTATACACTCTGCACACTACACACTCTGCACACTACACACTCTATACACTACATACACTGCACTCTATACACTCTGCACACTACACACTCTATACACTACACTCTATACACTCTGCACACTACACACTCTGCACACTACACACTCTATACACTACACACACTGCACTCTATAAATTCAAATTCAAATTCAAAAGTGTCTTTATTAAATGAACTCATTGCAAGTATTTTTAATCGTCAAATTTGTAAAAATAAAAAATATGTATATAAAAATAAACTATAGAAAATAAAATGAAATATTAAAATTAACAATATGACAATAATAATAACAAAAATTATAATAACAATAAATAGCATGTGAAGCGAACAACTCATTGAAATGCGTTCTTGTCCTCTATAAAATCAGAAACTTTATAGTACCCTTTTTTGTACAACTTATCTTTAATTAGCTTTTTAAATTTTAACACGGACAATTCTAGAATTTCTTTGGGTACTTTGTTAAAGAATCCCTAACTTTGCTCAAACGAGTTACAGGTATAGCAAGTTTATCCTTATTTCTAGTGTTTAGACTATGAGTGTCGCTATTTTTGGGAAAGTTATGAATGTTTTTCCGAACATAAATTAAGTTTTCATATATGTACTGTGACGACACTGTCATTATATTTATAGTTTTAAATTTATTTCGTAGGGAGTCTCTGGGACTTAAATTATGTATAGCGCGAATAGCCCTCTTCTGCAGAATAAAAATTCTATTGATGTCGGCACCGCTACCCCAAAGGAGGATGCCGTAAGACATCAAACTATGAAAATAACTGAAGTATACTAATTTTGCCGTTAATTCATCAGTGAGAGAACGAATTTTCTTCACTGCATAAACTGCAGAACTAAGTCAATTCACTAAATTATTAATGTGAGGACCCCATTGTAGCTTATCGTCTAATGTAATACTTAGAAATACAGTACTTTTAGCAAGCTCCAGTTTTTCGCCCTTAATAACAATATTGGCATCGGAGTGTTTTACATTCGGTAAACTGAATCTAATACATTTAGTCTTTTTCTCATTGAGCATCAAATTATTAGCTGTAAACCAATCAACAACTACTGAAAGAGCATTGTTCACATCGTCAGAATTAAAATCATGTCGTTTCACTTTGTAAAAAAGTGAAGTATCATCAGCAAACAATACTATTTAATTTTTCTTTTCTACAAGATAAGGTAAATCGTTGATGTAAACTAGAAAAAGAAAAGGTCCAAGAATAGAACCTTGTGGGACGCCCATAGTAACTAAGGACCCAGGGGAAACTTTGCCATTAACATCAATCTTCTGAATCCTATCACTCAAGTATGAATTCAAAAGACTGAGTGCAGTATCTCTAATACCGTAGTGGTGTAATTTCTTGATGAGCAATTCATGATGGACACAGTCAAAGGCCTTGGATAAGTCACAAAAAACACCGAAAGTATCATGTGAATTTTCCCAGGCGTCAAAAATATGTTGAACAACAAGCTCAACACCAGCATCGGTTGTTGAGCGACCCCTTGTAAAACCGAATTGATTACTGTGAAGCAGTCTATTACTATTAAAATATATCATTAATTGATTAAGAATGATTTTCTCGAAAACTATATTAAGTGTCGGTAGTATAGAAATTGGTCGATAATTAGTGGGGTCCGATTTACTACCGGCTTTAAATAAGGGAACTACTTTACTATACTTCATTAGATCAGGAAATAAACCACATTCAATACACTTATTAAAGGTAATAGCCAAATATGGCGCAATACAATCAATTATAGAGTTAACAAGTTTGACAGAAATTCCCCATAGGTCAACAGTCTTTTTTAAGTCTAGAGATCTGAATGTTTTAATAATATCACTAGAAGTAACACTTGAAAACTTAAAGTCATCAGTACATTCTGTAACATTTTCCCTTAGTAAAGATACAGCGAGGGTGGGAGAGGTGTTAAGAGATTTAGTAATAGAAACTAGAATATCTGTAAAAAAAGTTTCAAATGCGGCAGCAACTTCTAGGTCTGATTCAATAACTTTATCATTAATCTTGAGTTGAATATCATTATTATACGTTTTGATTTTTCCAGTTTCGCTGTTTATAATTTTCCCAGTAATTTTAATTTTATCTTGACTACTTTTAATTTTATTGCTAAGATATTTAGATTTCGCCGCGGCACAAATACGTTTAAATAATCTAGAATAATGTGCGGATTATGTAAGTAATCCGCAAAAACAGGACTATGATTATACTGCCTTTCGCCATATAGGTCATACAATTTTTGTCTGCTTTTATGAATTCCCACCGTCGCCCAATCATTAAATACACTGTGGGTTTTTTGATTTAAATATTGTATTAAACGTTTTGGTTAGATTAAAAATTTCATTATAGAGTTCATTTGCATCATTATTATAAGGTAAGTATGGTAATTTACTCAGGATATTATTCCTAAATTTTTCTAAGCGATTTTCACTCATAGGTACACACTTAATATTTTTTTTTATCACCTTAGTTCTAGGTATATTGAAAGTGACCATCTGACCACAATGGTCAGAAGTTATTTTACTAAAGATGGACTTAGTAACAGACTGCAAGTTTGTATATATATTATCAATGCAGGTTGCTGAAGTAGCAGTAACCCTAGTTGGTTCAAAAAAAAGATTTACAAGATTGTAACACAAAAATAACGATTTAATTCTATTACTCAAAGCATTATTATCCAAAATATTTATATTAAAATCACCACAAACTATAATATTATTTTAAGCTTTACTTACTTTAAACAATGTTTCATCCATACATTTTTCAAATAAATCAAAACTCGCGGATGGGGGTCTGTATACGCTCATAATAATGAACTGCTCAAGCTCTACACAGGCTTTTTCAAAAGTACATTCAATAGACAGGTTCAAAATATCATTACGCTCTTTAAATTTTATATCATTCTGAATAACTATCAAAGAACCACCATGTATAGCATGTTTTCTACTGAATGAACTTTCAACCCGGTGGTTACTAAAACTGAACATGAACTGGTGGTCCTTAAGCCAATGTTCAGTAATACATAAAATTTTAATATTATTACAGTTCATGAACAATTCGAGTTCAAGTTCCTTGCCCATTATTCCTTTAATATTTTGGTGCACCATTTTATACACTCTGCACGCTACACACTCTATACACTACATACACTGCACTCTATACACTCTGCACACTACACACTCTATACACTACATACACTGCACTCTATACACTCTGCACACTACACACTCTATACACTACACTCTATACACTCTGCACACTACACACTCTGCACACTACACACTCTATACACTACATACACTGCACTCTATACACTCTGCACACTACACACTCTATACACTACACTCTATACACTCTGCACACTACACACTCTATACACTACACTCTATACACTCTGCACACTACACACTCTATACACTACACTCTATACACTCTGCACACTACACACTCTGCACACTACACACTCTATACACTACATACACTGCACTCTATACACTCTGCACACTACACACTCTATACACTACACTCTATACACTCTGCACACTACACACTCTATACACTACACTCTATACACTCTGCACACTACACACTCTGCACACTACACACTCTATACACTACATACACTGCACTCTATACACTCTGCACACTACACACTCTATACACTACACTCTATACACTCTGCACACTACACACTCTATACACTCTGCACACTACACACTCTATACACTCTGCACACTACACACTCTGCACACTACACACTCTATATACTACACACACTGCTCTCTATACACTCTGCACACTACACACTCTGCACACTACATAAAATTTCGACTTATATTTCGACTTGTTTGTACCTATAACTAAATATTTCAGTTGAGACAAGAAAGCTAGTTTCTTGTCTCAACTGCAGTTAGGCTAGTCCTTTTAAATTAAAAAAAATGAATTGTTAGACACTTTAGTATATATTTTTTTTGTTTTCTCTACAGGATGTGACAGAAGTGGCGGAAGCTCTCAAACATGCCCTAAAGTACTGCCACCTCAGTCCCGGTCCGAGACAGTATCTGTATCAGTTCAGAGCGGCCATGATATACCATAGACTTGGCTCTTTATACCACTCGCAATACAGGTAAACACCAGTAACACCCAAATTAAATAAAATCTGATTTTAATCATGTATTTTTTCACTAGTGAGGTATAATATTTTGAGTTACACGTGAGCATAGTGATTTGTTTCTATGCCTCGCTTTGCTCAGGATTCTAACATAGAATCACTCGCCGGACATGGCTACTTTTTATACCGGTAATATGAATGAAACCGCGGTGGCAGCTAGTCTTGTATGTGTCGATTGCCGACTAAACTTCACCAGTGCGATGTAGATAATAGGGCAGTTGACTGACATATCAAATCAGCTACTTTTTAATAAATGTCAAAACGATAGTTTATATGGAATTTTTGTATGAAATATTACACTATGACGTTATAGTTTCACAGCATCAAATGATCTACTCTTTGGTTCTACTGGTAATTAAAAATCATAAAAAGCATTAAATGTACACACGGCCACAGATCAAGCTACACATTTTTGTTGCAAAATAGCGCCTATTACAATCGTATAAGGTGCCGCAGTGTGTAGCTTGATCTGTGGCCGTGTGTACAACATATTTGATGTTTCCATGTGATTTTAGTTAGTGCATTGGTTAGTGTTTGGTCATTTATTGTTGACACTGTCATCTAGCCTATTGTGGCACCACGTATTTATGGTACTTGATAGTGCTACATGTCGATGATGATGTACCCAGGATAACGGTGGAGGATGGCCCCAAGCGTCGCACGCTGGTGAACGCGACGCGGGCCAACTACGAGCAGGCCGGGAACCTGTTCGCGAGCTTGGAGGACGCCGGGATGTTCCTCACCGTGCAGATGGAACATGTCGCCGTGCTGGAGACACAGGCCGCCGGTATGTTTTTTTTTCGTTAACTCTAAGCCGCCGTAATCGTTTTTAGGGTTCCGGAACTCAAAAGAAAAAAACGGACCCTTATAGGATGACTCTTGTGAGTGTCAGTCTGTTCGAAAATACTGGACTGGATTGAGTTGAAATTTAGTACACATATGTAAGTCGGTGACCCAAACTCGGACGTGTAACGTAAATACACGTTGTCTATTGTAATGTTTGTGTCTATTGTAATGTTTGTAACTATCGACGTTCATAAGTGCCTTACCAGGGCCTAAATTGAATAAATTAGATTTTTATTTTGATTTGAATAAATGAATTTCAAACACGTGGGCCACTTCTGGGGGATGGGTAAATTAGAAAAATAAAAATAAGTTTTACCAACTATATTTTGTGACCATATCAAATGAAAGGACTCGTGGTGAGGATCTCCAATATTTTTTTTTATAATATTAAGATACATGTATAGTTTTGAAGTTATTTAAGAAAATAGGCGAAAATTGACCATTGACAAAGGGGGGCATTTATCTCCAAAACTACTGGGCTACTTTGTATTTAAAGTTACATAGGAAATTACGGAACCCTCGGTGCGCGAGTCAGACTCACACTTGTCCGGTTGATTTTTTTAATGCACTGATACATTTTTACGAAATTTGTCTGTAAAGAAATCAGAATCAGAATCAATGTACAGAATTAATCTAGTAAAATCTTTTGACTAACTTTCTTTTTTTCCAGTATCACCAAACATCAAACTAAAATCCCTCCAAACAGCCATACAGCTGCTACGCCAGTGTCAATCCGTCATGACACTCCTCAAAGATCGAGACACAGAAGAGCAGAAAGAAATGCCCAAACCAGACGACAGCGACATTAAAAACGCAAACAACGAACACACCTTGCTGTCATTATATGAAAATCGGCTGCATTTCATATTAAAAAGTATAATTCAGTACTGCCGGTCGAAATCTAATAAAGATTATGAAAAAATAACTGATTTGTATAAGAAATTGTACTGTGCAAGTTTGAAAATTAAAAAAGATGCTGATGTCAGAATTTATGCTGCCAGTATTTGTGATGTTCTATTGGCTATGGATGATATTGATAAGTCTTTTGAGTGATAAATAAAAACAGGCTAGAATTTTTAAAAATCTTTTTTGGTAATCTATAAAATGTAGTCAAAAATTATATACCATTTTTTTTTGTATTTCTACACTATTTACGTTGTAGCTTGGTTCGGGTGATAGGTAGCTAGAGTGAAATGAAAATGAGCCTAGTCTACCTAGCGTTGTGTAGTGTAGGTCTGTGTCAAATTCAAAAGTGTCTTTATTAAATGAACTTATTGCAAGTATTTTTAATCGTCAAAATCGAGCCTTTCGAAACCTTTAAACGAGCAATTCTTGTATATAATCTGGATAAAGTATGCAGATAGTATGCAGGGGGTTTCGGGGGCGATAAATCGATCTATAGTATAGTTAAAATCTCGCTGCAGACTTGGTCATAAATCATAATCGAAGTAGGGATGTGCGCTAGTTGCGCGCGCTCAAGGCCATTATCGATAATATCGATATCGATAATCGTAAATTTGGTAATAAAATAAAAAAAAAATGTGTATTTTTTTCTATCACCCATTTATAAGTATATAAAACTATCGATATCACTCATCGACTGCAGTAATGCACAGGACTACGTGTGGGCGTGGCCTGCCCATAAGGCCCGTGAGTGGGAAAGAGAGCGAAACACTCGAATGATTTATGACCGAGTCTGCAGCGAGATTTTAACTATAGTATAGCTAGGTTTCATTTTTAGAAAAGGCCGTTTAAAAAAAACGAGCATGTGTTACTGTTTCGTGTTGTGTTTACCTTTAAGATGGCAGATTATTTCGAATTATATTGTCTGTGCCTAGTATTTTTTATTATGATTGGCAATACCTTTATGTCGTTGAGTTTGAGTTGCGACACCCGATGAAGGATTGCCGCGATTTTCTCAATTTGGTCCCTATCCCCGAACGTTTCACTTCGATAATAGAATTTATTTGTACATTTCAGATAATTGTAATATTTGTTTTTTTAATCTTTCTGTCCCTTTCCTACATATCAGTTTGTTATCCCATCAGTGACATTGGAAATTTTACCTTATGTGTTTTACGTGTTAGTTTTGTACGTTAGTTCCTGTATTTTTTTTAAGTCTTAAGATCTTTGAGTGCAAGACTGATGTGATATATTTTACGTATAGTTTTAAGTGGTGTACTTATTGTTGAAGTGAAATAAAATAATATATTTTTTGTCCAGTCTTTTATTATAACACTTTCACTACCTACAACGAATAGTACAGTACACACGGCCACAGATCAAGCTACACATTTTTGTTGCAAAATAGCGCCTATTACAACCGCATAAGGTGCCGCAGTGTGTAGCTTGATCTATGGCCGTGTGTACAATAAGTTTTTCATTTTTACTAGCCGTTCAGAGCAATATTGTTAAAGCAATTAATTTCTGGAATTTACAGCCTAAATTTGTCTAAATTGGAAATTCATTGACTGAAATGATTTATTTCTCCAAAATATATTTAAAATCATTCGGCTCTGCTGTAAATTCAAGATATGAATTGCATAACAATATTGGTCGTGCGGCGTTTTTATGGTCGCAGATATCCTCTCCGCATTGCTGGAGTCTGGGCCTAACAATCGTTGTTATCCAAACTAAGCGGGTCTGACTTGAGAAGCGGTGCGGAGAAGCGCGGAGAGGTAACGGCTAGTAGTATATCATAACTATTTGTTCACTTAAATGTCCCGTTTGCTTCTTTCGGTGGTCTGAAAAGAGACGAATTTCTATAATCTTTTGATACTATCGCATACTATGATATCTTAATATAGAACTAGCTAGTGAAAGAGTTTTCAGTAACTCTGGAAAGTAGCGCTTTCAAACAAACAAACTCTTCAGCTTAGTATTTAGTGTTTACTTCAAAACAAATCTAAAAATGGCCTGAACTGCTCCGAGAAAAGGATGGTACGGCCGTGCCGTTTTTTTGCTCGACTGCTTTGAATTGGTCTATACTTTATGCATGTTATCCATATATACATAGCTTATAAATATGCTTTGAAATCACACATACTTATCTTCAGCTGAAAGACGTCCACTGCTGGACAAAGGCCTCCCCCAAGGATCTCCACATTGGCCGGTATTTCGGCTGACATGATGATGATGATTCTTATCTTACCTGCCAGCGAGCATATCCTGTATCTCCTCGTAGCTCTTGCCCTTGGTCTCGGGCAGCACGAAGAGTGTAAATACGAAAGAGAGCACGCAGCACGAGCCCAGGAACCAGAACGGTACGCTCATTCCAACGGTGTCGGCTAGTGGGGTGAAGTATCTGAAAAGTTTTTTGTTCTTTTATTAATATATTAAACTAACACATCCCCTCTCCTCTCCTCTCCGCTTTGGTGGAGTTTCGGCCTAATGGTGGGTAATTCTGGTAGATACCTATAGGCCTGTGTTTGACCACAATCTCACCGTCTTCCATGTTTTCTTTCTTTATGCGCTGCGATCAAGATACCAAGTTGTTACCTGGTAAGCAAAAAAGAGATTCCCCAGTAAATGGCAGCAGCGATGGGTGTGGCGAAGGCCTTCACCTCCCTCGGCAGCAGCTCCCCCACCACCGCCCACGGCAGCGGCCCGAGCCCCCAGCAGTACATCGCCACGAAAACCACCAGCGCCAGGATCGGGAGGAACCTGATGCTGTCTACAGCGGGACTGTCTGCCTGCTCCAGTTGAAAGTATGTTGCTAGTAGGATCTGCAGTCAAAATAGATCCAAGATATCAAGATACAAGTCAAAATAGATAGGATAAAAAGTAGCTTGTAACTTTTGGGGATAATGTAGCTTCCTATTAGGGAAATAATTTTTCGAATCGGACCAGTAACTCCGGAGATTAGCACGTTCAAACAAATTAAACTCTTCAGCTTTATTATAAGTATAGATAGGTATCGATTTAAAAAAAATATAAGAATAACAAAATAATTCCCTTTGCATTATATCTTAGAATGTAATTAAAATTTTCAAGTTATTTGGATGATAGTTCATCCAAACAACTTGAAAATTTTAGGAGAAAAAATCGTTTTCAATCGTAATAAAAAGGCGCATACCACCTTCAAATGAAAAATATTTTTTGACAAATCTCTTGCAATAAAGAATGCAGAGAAAACCTTAATTTTGAATTATAATTTTCCATATCGTCGCCTCAATAACCTGGAAGCCGTAGATTTCATTATACAAAGCGCTATATAACAAGTATAGTGGTCGGGTAGGTACTGGATACTCACATGGGCAATAGCGGCTCCGCACGAGGAAAACATCAGGAGGACTCGTCTACCCAGTCTGTCCACTACCAATGGTGTCATTGTTGACGACACTAACTGAAAATATTCATTTATTTTGATAAGATAACACCAACACAACGTAATCATTATCCTGCACGATGATTCATGCACCCACACGTGATACCCTGGGTAGTTTAACTTTTAGGGTGTCAAAATGCACACTACTAGTAAAGCGCCATGACAGAAGGCGTGACGTCATGAACCAGCCCCTTTCTGAAGGCGTTTTTACCATACAATGTAATTTTCAAACGACTTAAAAAAAAGGTGGAGGTTTTCTTCATTTGGTCGTATTTCTATAGCAGATTTCAGGTGTAGATTATTGTCATGATTGGCCGCCCCTAAGATCAGGTGCCTTAGACCCGGGCCTACCGGGCCTTAGAGCAAATCCGCCACTGGAACTATCCCTAATTCCCTCACCTGCACCAGACCAACGATAATAGTAGAAAGAGCAGGGTCCAGGCTGGAGCCGGAAGCTTGGAAAATGATGGTGAGGTAGATGAACACGGGCGTGATGCCGCTCAGCTGCTGCAGCACCACCAGAAGCAGGGATATGTAGAACGCTTTGAAGTTGTTGCCGCGGAAGAGGTCTGTCAGCTGGACAATCATTTTAATGTTAGACTTAAAAGCTAATATAAGAAACAGTAGGACACCATCTATCACGACGCTGGTCATGGGTTCGATTCCCATCCAGGACAAACATTTGTGTGCATGAACATGTTTGTTTATCTGGGTGTAATTATCTATTTAAGTATGTATTTACAATAAAAAGTAGAATGTAGTATATCAGTTACCTGGTTTCCATAGTACAAGCTCTGCTTAGTTTGGGATATAACCGTGTGTGAAGAATGTCCCAGGATATTTTATTTAGTAGAAAAAAAATATTCGATTAACTCGTATTTATAAGCCATCAAAGTATTTCTATCTCTTTCTATCAAAACAGAAATTAGCAAGATATGGCCATAGTGTTATATGGGGTCACACACCATGTCGGAACTCTCTGTCTAATCGTTGTCTAATAGGGTAGTTGACTGACTTATCAAATCAGCTACTTTTTAATAAATGTCAAAACGTAGTTTATATGGAATTTTGTATGAAATATTACACTATGACGTCATAGATACACAGCATCAAATCATCTACTCTTAGTGGTTCCACTGGTAAAAATCATAAAAAGCTTTAAATGTACGTCATATTGATTGTTTCCACGTGTTTTTAGATGTTTTATGCATTGGTTAGTGTTTGGTCATTTATTTTTGACAGTGTCAACTACCCTATTAGTAGTTTAAAATATTCTTATTGTGATTACCTTAGCAGACTTCTTCTCAGAGATGCTGATGCCTGCTGCCATTTTGTCAAGCTCTGATTGCACCTCAGCACGAGGCAGTCCGCGAATCATCGCCAGAGTGTCTCCAGCAGAGTTCAAGTCATCTGAGAATTGCAAGGTTTTGGCAAGATAAAAAACGAAACCTGGTAGTTCTCAAACCTAGGAGTTTCTTAGGTACTTGAATACATTTTAAAGTGCTATTCAACTCGCGATGTAAGGAATTATATATGTATTTGTTACACCTTGTCTTATAATACTGGAGTTTTCGCAGGGGTCCCTAATATTTTTGGAAAATAATTATAATTAACTTTTAAAAAAAAAGTAAAACCTCCTTCTAAGACAATAAAATATGAGACCATCTTGGAGCTATACTGAACCCAACGCAAACATATTAAAATCGGTCTATAAAAAAAAAGTTATGCGTGAACAAACATTATTGAGAACCTCCTCCTCTATGAAGTCGGTTAAAAATATAGCCTATTTGCGAGGTGGAGAGTTACTCTAAATATATGAAAGGAAAACGTGACTGACTGACTGATCTATCAACGCACAGCTCAAATCAATGGACGGATCGCATATAGTATGACACAACTTAGATGTAGCATCGGCAAATCGTATATCTACACTTCACTTCCGATTTACACAACTAATAAAAATCATTCATTATCGCGCCATTCAACGTTCAACAAGATCATTTTCGTCTAAAGTACTAATAAACATGGGTAATGTTGTAGGCGCACTCTTTTCGGGAATGATCGATTTTACGAATTTTGCCGATGCTACATCTAAGTTGTGTCATACTGTACATAGATAACTATTATGACGTAGGTAGCCGATAAGGAAATAGGTATGTTTGAAAATTGATCTCCCTTGGGAAGTTGGGAGTTGCACAGGGGATCGCGGTTGAAATAGGGTAGATGACTGACTTATCAAATCAGCTACTCTTTAATAAATGTCAAAACGATCGGTTACATGGAATATTGTATGAAATACTAACCTATGACGTCATCGTTTCACAGCATCAAATGATCTATTCTTAGTGGTTCTACTGGTAATTAAAAATCATAGAAAGCATTAAATGTACAACATATTTGATGTTTCCGCGTGTTTTCAGATGTTTTATGCATTGGTTAGTGTTTGGTCATTTATTTTTGACACTGTCATCTAGCCTATTGTGTGATGGAAAGCTAGTCTTCAAAATAACATAGCTACTCACTCTTTCCGACATAAAAGATCGGCGACTCCGGCATGACCAGGACTCCAGCGCCATACACGACCACCACGGCTATACTGACGTATCCGATCGCCTGGTACGAGATGTACGGACCGATACTGTATACTGTGACGAAGCCCAGAGAGATGAACACTTGGAAGAACGAACCTAGAGTCCCGCGGGCGTCATCCTGCGATCAAGAATAGCTGGTGTATTTTTTTTATCCTTCTAATTTACATACATGCGAAAGTTTATTTCGATGAAATTTTGTATGGAGGTAGCTGACACCCTGGATTAACATCCCTCGGGAACGCGGGTGAAATCGCGTTAGCTTTATATCGATTTTTCGATCCCCTCTCCCTTTTTGGTGAGATATCTTAAGATTTGGCTTTGATTAGCTATTATAGTTTATTTATTTATCTATCTATTTAAATAAAGATTTCCCGTGAAAAAAAATATGTATTCGGCTAATTATTTTTTCGTTGTATTTGTTATGGTCAGGACAAGGTTTGTAAAATCCACTGGGAGAGTCGAAATTTTGACATGGCATTTTTGTATGAATTTCTCAAAAAAAAAAACACCTGGGTGATGTCCCAGTACGAACTAGTCCTACTAATTATAAATGCGAAAGTTTGTGAGTATGGATCAATGTTTGTTACTCTTTCACGTAAAACCTACTGAACGGATTTGGTTGAAACTTGGCACATAGATAGATCATACCCTGAAATAAATGCTACTTACACATAAGATACCTCGGAAACGTGGGTGAAACCGCAGGGTGGAAGCTAGTTTATTATAATAACCAATTATCTTACCGATGCAATTTCAGCGCAATACATAGGCGTAAGCGTAAATACGATTCCCACACCTATACCCCAGAATATCCTGGCGGCGTAGATCAACGCCACATCAGTTGCTACTGACATCAAAACAGACCCAGCCAGGAACGGCAGCACGGAACCTACAAGGCCCCATTTGCGACCTATTTTTGATGCTGCCACACCCGCGGCTGCTGGACCTAGAATTATTTACGGATACATTTTTATGTCAGGCAGGCGGTCAACCTGATGGTAAGTGGTTACCGTCGCCTATCGCCATTTGCAATAGCAGAGGTATTTGCCGATATGTTGCCGATGCCAAGAAGGCAACTGGTTCTCAAGTGCAGTGCCGGAACACACCGTATAGGTGCTTGCCGACAGATTTTCAACTTGAGGGTGGAAGCCAGGCAGGCGGGTACTAAAAACATACCACAGTGCTATGGTTTCCTCAGGGTGTTTTTCGTTACCGAAAGCTCAAGCTTATGGTATGATTCGAACCCTCGACCTTCGTCACGGCATCCGACGCTACTACCACTGAGCTATCATCGCTTTAAACTTCAGTCAATACTTCAGTCTTAATTAATAAATTTTAAGTAGGTATTGAAAGGAATATTGTTATTAACACCTGATACCTATGTCAAGTGTCAACTGATAAATTGTATGTAGTAATTATGCTTTTGAAACTATTTAAACTATAAGAATTCTCTCGTGCAATATTTACCGAATATAGCACCGACAGTGAGCAGAGACCCTATCCAAGCCTCCTGATCACCCGTGATGGGTCCAGGTAGGGGTGACAGTTCCACGTCAGCCAGTTTCCCAAACACAGGTGAGCTCCATCCCAGTACGTAACCGCAGACCATGAGCCCTAAGTTTGCTGCAAAATATTAAAGGTTTTTTTGTTTGATCGCGCTAATCTCTGGAGTTACTAGTCCGATTCGAAAAATTATTTCACTAATAGGAAGCTACATTATCCCCGAAGATTATAGGCTACTTTTTATACCGGGAACGCGAGTGATGCCGCGGGGAACAGCTAGTAATTTATATAGGTAGTACCTACCAAGAAGATAGATAACATTTTATTGTACACCATAAAGCGGACGTATTGGGCTGAAATTTGGCATACAGATAGCTGTTAAGACATCCGTAAAGAAAGGGTTTTTGGAAACTCTACCCCTAAGGGGGTAAAATAGGGGATCGCGGGTGAAACCGCGGGGCGGAAAGCTAGTCAAGGTATCATCATCATCATATGCTGGACTAAAGCAAAGGATCTCCACGATGGCCGGTCTTGCAGTACCCACATCCAGCGTTTTCCCGTGACCCTCACAAGATCGTCGGTCCACCTTGCGATGGGCCTGCCTACGTTGCGTCTTCCGATTTGTCGTCGTCAAGGTATACTATTCTAAAATATACTTACCTACATAATAACGAGCACGTGTATGTGTCGGGGATTTTTTTGGAATGTACCTAATCATTTTCGATAATGATGTTTCGTATTAATTGATTATGATCACTTTTGAGACATAAGTTATGCGTGCCGGAAATATGTATGAAATACGTAAAAAAATTAGGCATCTTATCTTAGGTATTATTCAGCCTTTGGCTTTAATTTTGGCGTTTTAATTTAAACACCATTTACCTACTGATCCGTTACAGAAATCGAGCAAGAGTAAGGCAGAGGAAGGGAGTGGGGAAGTGTGTCTCAGGACAATTCAAGTGTATTCCGAACCGGTAGTAGAGTCTATTGTAAAACTGTAACTGTTGCCGTTCATAAGTGCCTTGTTAGGGCCTAAACTGAATAAATGAGTTTTTGATTTTGATTCCAATAAGCTAAATACGGATACGTTCCGAGTGCCTATCTTCCAAATCAGTTCGAAGGTAAAAGTTATTGTAGGTATTGTCTCCAAACTTCGTACAATACAATATGCATGATATTTTAAGCTCATAAGAAACAATAGGAAAAAAAAAATTGTGGATAACTTTAAAAATAACCGAGATATACTTATGCCATCAAAGATTAATTCCTGTCTCTTTCTAGCAAAACATAATTTAGCATGTAGTTTATATGGCTGTAATAGTAGGAATATGACGTCACATACTATGTCCGATCTCTCTGTCTAATCGCTGTCTAATTTGTAGTTTAAAATGCTTTATCTTTCGTGTTTCTGGGCTGATTTTAATTTTAATTTCACTTTTTGAAATCTTTTTTATTTTGGTATTTTCATATTTTGAAATATCATGCATATTTCCTATTGTAGTAATTGATACGATATGTTCTTATTAAGAAGTACATTAAAATCGACTTATTATATTTGTTTGTCTACATAGCTGGTTTCATACGAGAGAAGCTAATAAAAACGTGTTAAAAAACATACCAAAACCTCCAAAAAGGTACTGACGCCATGCTTGTCCTGCCATTCTTTATCACAGTTACACATGGACAATAAAAATAAAGTTTTTATATCTATTACGATTACCTAATATAAACACTAACGACTGAATGAGGAGGACTGAAATTTTAGGGATCAATATTACATGATAAAAACCCCATAAATAAATATTGATCTAATAATTTTTTTTGGCAGTGGTTCGGTTTTTTAGCAAAAGTTATTCAGCAGCCGTCTGGGATCTGATGGGGTCTTCTTTACCTATGAACCAAGAATCGAAAAGAATGTTGAAACTTACTTATATATATAATACTAGCTGTTCCCCGAGGCTTCACTCGCTTTCCCGGGATAAAAATTAGCCTATAACCTTCGGGGATAAATTGTAGCTTCCTATTAACTCCGGAGATTAGCGCATTCAAACAAACAAACTCTTCAACTTTATTATTAGTATAGATTTAGATTAACTTTCAATTTGTAATCCTGGGATTTTCAAGGCCAGAGTGAATAGGTTTCTTCTGAGCAAGCGTGCTCCATCATTAGCTTCGTCATCATCCTTTAAATGGGCGGCTGTCTGTGGCTAAACTCAAGCCAATTTCATATTAATAATAACAAAAAAAACTATGGAACCCATAATACAAGTGTCCGATACATACTTGCCCTATCTTTACACGTTATCGTAATGTAGCGATAAAATTTACCAACTAATCTGTCGATAAGCTAAATGTAGTCTCATTTATATAGGTTTACCTATAATTATCATATTTAAATTATGTTATGGATGTGAAATTAAAAAGTACACTTTTCACTGTAGTAAATAAATTGTTATTGTATGTTTCCTCAAAAGAATTTGTATTTATTATTTTGTGGGCAGGGCACATCGCTCGTGGAACCGATGGTCGCTGGGGCTGAAAGGTTCTGAAGTGGCGACCACGAAACGGAAGACGCAGCGTGGGCTGACCCCACAAAGTGGACCGACGACCTTGTGAGGATCGCGAGAAACCGCTGGATGCGGGTAGCGCAAAACATCGTGAAGATCCTTGGGGGAAGCCTTTGTCCAGCCATGGACATCTTTCAGTTGATATGATGATGATGTTTCCTCATTGTAAGAATTGAGTCCGCTAGGCGCTAAAATTAATAATATAGGTAGGTGTAGGTGATAGCAATTTTTTTATATGATTGAGCGACCGCAGCGTAATTTTTACAAATTTCTAATTTTTAAAAATTCTCTTGAAATATTCAACAAGGACTTTAAATTCCCACTATCAAAAGCATATTTTTGCGGCTAATAACGTATACTTGTTTGCAAGGTCGAATCATCAAAGTCGTTATGGGCTTAATGTTCCTCTTAATACCGTTAATTCCTAACACCCAATGTACTGTGGGCCTAGCAGAAACACAATGTATCTCACAAGTAACACATATTATTGTCGTCGTATTAAATTGTCGCTGTCTGAACGCGCTAATCTCTGGAACTGTCAGTCGGATTCGAAAAAATCTTTATTAGGAAGCTACATTATCCTTGGGGGAGGCCTTTGTCCAGCAGTGGACGTCTTTCGGCTGATATGATGATGATTGTTCCCGAAGCTGAAGGGAACACAAGGTAAATATAAACAAAACATTTCGCATCAAAAACATTTTATTTCGTTTAACAAAAATAGTTATTAAAAATTACAAAAATAATAATTACATAATGTACAAAACATATTAATTAACAATAAATTCAATATTATCACAAGGTGTCGCTCGGCGCCACCAAATTTCACTAAATTTGTACTTTGGTAGTTCTGATTCTTTTTTAGACCTATTCGGTTATACAGCGGCGATACTTATCAAATTTTTTTGGAAGGAAAATACGCTTATTATTTATACCCTATACTTATTCACATAATAGTATATTTTTAATAAAATATCGCTACTATATTTTTTTTTTAATTTCCCAGAATTATACATGTTGTAAGCGACATCATAACGAAAACAACGTAATTGCAAAAAAAACTGTGTAGTTTTTTGTAAAAAAATTACTGAACTTGAAATTGTCTTCATTATTATATTGTTTGATATACGCACATCTGGTGCAATAACATCATAAATGCTGGTCTGGGGGCCAATTCCGCTAATTAATTTTGATGAGATTACAATTGGATCGCAACTGAATGACGGCTTTTGCAAGTTTTCGTATTCCACTAATAATCTGATAACTATCGAGATCCAATCATGGTAAAGTTAAAGTTGACGTTCGATCGAAAGATATAAAAGTGGTATTCCACTAAACGTCAAATGTTTTATTGGATTAGAATTGTTACGGTTACTAAGGGCAACAACGATTACAATCTAATCGTAATCCTATCGTGAACCAATTGTGGTTACATTTCGTTTATTTAGTGGAATACCGATTTTTCAGGAAAATTTGAATTGGATTGGAAACGAACTTCAACGGAATCGAAATTGGATGTCAACAGTTGTAATTTAGCGGAATTGGCCCCCAGAAATTATGTCAAACATGCGTCTACAGCAGATAAATCGATCTTCTGAACAATACGTAATTTGTTACTTATTATGATGTTATTGCACCCAGTGTGCGAATGTAGTTTTTTAACTAACTTAAAAACTGGGTTCAAATTAGTAGATTTTTCGACGATACGTTATCACTTACACCCGGTATAAAATATAATATTTCGATATAAAAATATGTTCTCCTAAATACTGTTTAAATTTTACTAAGCGCACTCACGGCGAAAATACGATAATTTAATGATCAATGAGACAGTACTATACCAAAGAGAAGCATCATCTTTCATATTCCTTCTCTTACACTGGTATAGCGCGTCTCAGAGATCTGAAGGCACAAGTCGTGTAATTAAAAAAACTAAAAAACCCAACTGCGGTACGAAAGTTGGGGTATTTTTCATTCCTAATTACATTTAAACATATAATCTGTATATTTTTTTTTAATCATCTTTTAAAGCCCTTTATTTTGATACTTTACTCGATAGGTTAGGGAGTTTTTATTTTTCAAAAACATACATTTTGACGCCAAAAACCCGCCATTAAATTTTTTGGTAATTTTAATATTTAATGAAACACGCGTCATAAAGACAAATCCAACGGCATATCATGCATCAAAATTGGTTCAGCCGTTTAGGCTACAGGAAGTCATAATAGAACGGACATACATACGCGCTAAACTTTACCCGCCTAGGTCAATCGGGTAAAAAATCGTATCTTCATCGTTTGTGACGCGGTTTATTTTAGTATATTTCACTGGAGATCATCTGGACAGTTTATGATATGCAGAAATTCTCATTTTACTCAGATTTGCTTTTTGCTTAGCACCTTGCACAAGATGAGATAAAATTATTGGCAGTAAGCAAATGCAAAATTCTGTTAGAATAGGGTTTGATATTTGTCTGACAGGGTCGGTTGCATAAAGCGCGGTCATAGTAAGGTTACGGTTATAGTTAACTTTAACCGCTGAAAGAAAGCAAACTGGGTTGCTCGTGTCACTTTAACATAAATTTTAAACGTAACCATAACCGACCGAGGGGGATCGGTCATCGTCAAAGTGACTCTACGGTCAAAGCATGGTGATAGTTAAGTTAACTTTGACTATAACTTTAACTAAAATGTACGAGCAACCGGCCCTTATCAAATTTTTATTAAATGTCAAAACAAAAGTTTTGTATGAAATACTGCATTGTGACGTCATAATTTCACAGCATCGAATTCAAATGGTATTTAAATCATAAAAATCATGAAGTGTACATCATATTTGATGTTTCTGCGTGTTTTAGTTTTATTCTCTGTTTAGTCTTTGATCATATCAATTAGCCTATTAACATTGAAAATCTTATAATAAAATATATTTTCAAGCTCTGGGTGTCTAATGAACAGGCACTTACAGTTTATAGTAATACTAAATCCTAGCGTTTATTTATTAAATATAAAATTCTTTGTAAATTCACTGGAAGCAATGTGTTATGCTTTTTCAGATTTGCTTCCCGACCTGAAAATGAAATATAATGTTAGAAACGTATATGATTTTCGTGTTTTCTTTTACTGAGACCAACAGCTTTTATGAAAATACTTATAACTAATCTTAAAAACAAAGAAATACCGCCAATAATAGGTCTTCATGAAACTATTATAAATATGTACTAGTAGGTAGGTATGTTCAAATAATGCTATATATACTATGCTCATTTTATACACAGCTACATTTTTTAAATTATATCGGCAAACAATCATACGGCCCGCCTGATGGTAAGCGGGTACCGTAGCCTATAGAGACCCACAAAAACTATTCACTACCTGCTTTGTCGAACTGACACGCATGAACACTATATTCAGTTAAAAAACTAAAATTTTCTACGACAAAATATTTTTGTATGACACCTGCTATTATTGTCTAAATTAATCCAAGTATATTATTTACTTTATGGTTAATCAAACAGAATAAATTAACACGTATGTGCATAATAGCATGTTCAAAGCCCATGTAATTTAACTACTGAATAAAACTACTAAAACTCCCACCTCTTTATTACGCCTTGAACATAGAAAAGCCTTTGACGTTATTAATCAAAAAATCTTGCCCAGAAAAGTAAATCAATTGCGAGTTACGGCACTTCTTTCATTGAAGTTTTACCTGAATGATAAGAAATAGTTTACTACGGGTTTCTTATTAGTTGAGATGATAAAAATAATATGTATTTTAACAATAACTTGAAATGGTATTCCACAGGGAGGTATTCTTAGACCTCTAATGTTTCTTATAAATGTACATGATCTGTAATATTTATTATTATTATTGTAGTATGGCTAGTTTTATTACGTAAAATGGTTTAAATGGCCTTGAAAAACAAGGTTTTAAGATAGCCAGCTCTTTCTATTATATGACGTAAGAAAGTGATGGATATTTCAAACCTGGATTTTAATAGACTTGTTTAAAGCTGTGTCTCGCATTAAGGAGCCGTATCTAGCTTTTTAGGAAACTCACTCAGAGTTTCCGAAAAGTCTTCCTATTTTACTACCTACCTAATTTAATTATATAGATTTTTATTTCGAGTGTACAACAAAAAAATCTGAATGGGAATAAAGTAAGGAATACTGACTTGCCAGCCAGCATCTCCTGTATTTCCTGGAAGCTCTTGCCCTTGGTCTCAGGCACCAGGAAAAGTGTGAAGAAGAACGATAAGACGCAGCACACGCCGAAGATCCAGAACGCCACTCCCATCCCCACCGCCGCCGCTACCGAGTTGAAGTAGCTGAACAAAAGGGGAGGGTTGAGATGGACCTTAATATTTAAATAAATAAATAAATAAAATTTAAAAAGTTTATGACTATTCAAAGTTTGGAATATCCCATGAGTTTTATGATATGTTAATTTGTAATAAACCAAGTTTTATGTGATCTTTTTCTATGAAAAAAGTAAAATTATAGTAGTTTATGATACTGTTGCATAATAGGGGTTATTAACTACGAGTGTGAGTTTAAGTACCGAGCCGTAGGCGAGGTTCTTAATAGTATCACACGAGTTTTTAATACCTAATTATGTGCAGTATCATACAGTACTTTATCTAAACTCATATAAGTAATGTCATTTAAAAAAAAAATTATTTCTACCAACTTTGCAAAAAAAAAAAAAAAATGTAACATATTTGGTCAAAATGATATGTGTAGGCAAAAACAATAAAATATACAGACACAATAATCATATACTTAATCAAAACCGTGTTGCCAACTCCCAAAAATTCTTACCTCTAAAGTTCAAGTTACAAAATTTGTGATATTGTCATCGTCAAATTGAATTGATACTGATTGATTATACTATTGATAGGTCCAAAGTGTACTTTAATAGAAAAAAAGTTATTTTATAGCATTATCTTGGGAACAACAACTGTACTATAATGAATCATTATACACGGGTGTGCCTAAAGTGGCTCATTAAAGTACTGATTTTGATTTCATAATAAGAACATTACGATATGAGAGTAGATAAAACAATTAAAAAGTATTTTTAATTAAATATTTTAAACATTTTTTTTGTCTCAAAATCTAGTTGAAATGTATCAGTTAATAAATTAAACCTAGTCAAAATAAAAACAGACGAAAATGATAAACAAGTGATATTGGATAATAGCTCATTAACTTACTTGGTGACAAAGAACGACAGTATCCAGCAGAAAGCCGTAGCTATAGGGGAGGCTATAGCCTTCACCTCGATGGGGAACAGTTCCCCCATGACGGCCCAGGGTAGAGGCCCAAGGCCCCAGCAGTACGTCACTATGAACAGCACTAGGGACAGTACTGGAAGGAATCCTATTTTATCCACCACAGGACTGCCATTGTCAGCTAGGACGAAGAACATGCCTAGGAGGCCCTAGAGATAAAACATTATAAGTAAAAACTAGATTTTTACTAGAGTTAGGCGAAGATAGCTCAGTGGTAGTGATTTCGAATGCCATGACGAAGGTTGTGGGTTCGAACACTACAAATAGTTTGAGCTGTCAGTGATGGGAAACAGAGTGACGAAACCATTGCCTGGTGGTAGGGTACTTTATTGTGCCCGTCTGGCTGGCTACCCTCAAGTTGAAAATCTGTCGCCAAGCACCTACCAGTGTGTTCCGGCAATTGCACTCGAGAGCCAGTTGCCTTTTTGGCATTGTTACAGGTCGGGAACACATTGGTAATACATCTGGTATTGCTAATGTCCTAATGGCGATATGCAACGTAACCATTTACCATCAGGTGGACTGCCTTCTTGTCGACCTTTTGACGTAAAAAAAATAGCTTTACTATAATGTACACAGTATTTGGCTTAATGTACCCAACCAACTGAATGTAAATATGTGATGCTAGTAACAGTGCTTACCAGACCAATAGCAGTTCCAGCGGAGGAAATCAATAGAAGAATGCGTCGACCGAGCCTGTCTACCACAAATGGTGTGATCAGAGACGCTACCACCTGGACAATATAAGAAAATAGTTAGAAAAATACAAATTTGTGCTCAAATATGGCCTCCAAGGACCTGGAATGCTTTAGAAAAGTTTTACAGAACAAGCCATGTGAAAATTATTTCTTTAGATCATCTGCTCCACGGGTTTAACGACGATCTTCTCTTTTACCCCGTTAGGAAATAAATTTTTAAAAACGCTAATACACCTGGCTGACTGATATTTATATCTTTATCTTGATAAAGATAAACCTCCATTCAAACTATCATACCCTATTTATCCCCCTAAAAGTTTGATTTAAAATTAGCTTAGCTCATCTACGTAATTTTAAGTAACTTCCGTGCAAAATTTCATGCCTCTAGCTAGACTCACCGATTGAGACTAAAATTGTCTAAAATTCTGTTAGTGAATTAATTATAAAGTGAATTCATCATCATCATGTCAGCCGAAAGACATCCACTGCTGGACAAAGGCCTCGCCATATTGAAAGTATATACATGAGAATCAAATCCTTAGATTAGAGACAAGAGTTAGTATTATTTTACACGAAGTCTTTTAGGACAGTAGCGGATTTAAGAATTTGGTTTGACTCTGAGGGTAATAATATCAAATTTAATTTAAGATTCGTAACAAATAATCTCAGATACTAAGGTCCTTATGGTCTCTACTGATCCGCTACTGTTTCAGGGCCTTATAAGTGTTCATGATAAAGAATTAGAGGCAGCTGAAAGAGTTATTATAATGTACCTGAACGGCACCAATAATGATGGTGGCGATGGCGGAGTCCAGGCTGGAGTTGGCGGCGTCGAAGATAGTGTTCATGTAGAAGAGAACCGCGTTGATACCACTGAACTGCTGGAAGGCAACTAACGCGCACGATATGTAGAACGCCTTGAAGTTACCACCGCGGAACACATCCCTGATCTATAACATTGGAGATTAACTTTTTAAAAAGAGTAAAACCTCCTTCAAATGGTCGGTTGCTCGTATTATTAGTTAAAGTTACAGTCAACGTTAATTTAACCTAACTATAATTATTACCATGCTCTGACCGTAGGGTTAACTTTGACGATGACCGATCTCCCTCGGTCGGTTATGGTTACGGTTAAAATTTTAGTTAAAGTGACACGAGCAACCGAGTTTGATTTCTTTCGGCGGATAAAGTTAACTATAACTGTAACCTAACTATAACTATACTACGTAGACAGAGTTTAAAATCTTTCCTTTATGCTTTACTATGACCGCGCTTTATGCAACCGACCCAAAGACAATAAAATATGGGACCTCCTCGGAGCTATACCGAACCCAATGCAAAAAGAGTTATTAAAATCGGATCATAACCAAAAAAGTTATGCATGAACAAACATTAAAATAAAAATAAATAATATTGTAGGACCTCATCCTTTTTTTTAAAAAGATTAAAAATCTGTTGAGTCGGTGACGTCGAATGCCGTTCAAATCCTGCAACGAGGATCGAAAACATAACCTATCAGTGTAGTTCTGACAGCTGCACTTGAGAGCCAGTACCTTCATGCTTTCAACTGTCGACATCATCACTAACAACTGAGATTGTGGTCATAGAAGAATGGGAAAAGGGCAGGTAGATGATGAGTCAGGGATCTAAAGTTAGGTAGTAAGTGATAACATACGGTGGCAGTCTTCTCCTGGGAGGCTTTGACATCAGCGATGATGCCGTCCAGTTCCCGCTGCACGCCCTCCCGAGAACGACCGCGGATCGTCATCAGGCACGCCGCCGCACTCTCCGTGTCGTCTGGAGACCACATAACCAGAACATTAAGAGGAGGCTATCTGCGTATCTCTCCGTCCCTTACTAAACTGACGGGGACAAGCGAGACAGGAGAGGGAGCGAAAACTAATTCCTTTTTTTATTTAAAGTAAGAATACCTACAAGGTATTCCCTTTGTATTAGATCTCAGAACGTATGTTAATATTTTCAAGTTATTTGGATGGACCAAGAAAGAGAAATCGCAAATCCTATCCTACTAAATATTATAAACGCGAAAGTTTCTTCATCACATTCAAACGGCTAGAGCAATGTTGATCAAATTTGGTATGGTATCCTATCACCGACATTAGCCTATTTTTTTTCATTCACATAATATGGAGAGAAATACTTTGTACTAAAAAGACAATGTTGAGAGTAGAATGCGCTTTGATTTCTGTGTTTCCTAACACCTGTAATTTTGACATTTCCAGAGTGAAAAGTAAATCTACATGTAATAGAATAAATAAATAGGTATTTTCTGGATTATCCATTAATAGGGTAGTTGACTGACATATCAAATCAGCTACTTTTAAAAAAATGTCAAAACGATAGTTCATATGGGTTTTGTATGAAATACTACACTATGACGTCATATTTTCACAGCATCAAATCATCTACTCTTAGTGATTCTACTGGTAATTAAAAATCATAAAAAGCATTAAATGTACAACATATTTGATGTTTCCACGTGTTTTTAGATATTTTATGCATTGGTTAGTGTTTGGTCATTTATTTTTGAGAGTGTCAACTAGCCTATTACGTGCAGCGATTTTTTTGTAATGTAATTATCTGAAACCACTCCCACGTGAGATTCGGCATGATTATGAAGCCGAACGCAAATCAGTGATATTAAAAATAAATATTCCAGCGACATTAGAATACATACCTTTAGACAAGTAGTATGTGGGCGATTCAGGCATAAAGAAGAAACATAAAACGAACACGGCGACGAAGCCGACACCGACGTAGGCTATCACACTGTACGAGACAGACGGCCCTATACCATATACGAGTAAGAACCCAAGGGTGATGAAGGCCTGCAGGAAGGACCCGAGCGCGCCTCTCACATCGTCCTGGAAACAAATTCAATTATAAATAAAGATCCTGAGACTTCTGCAGGGCTTTTAAAATACTCGGATTCGACATCGGAAACGGATTCAAAAACCATTGAGACGTTTTCCCGCGATAGGAAATATGCATTATGTTTTTTTTTGCTTTATTAAAAGCTCATTCATATAAGAAGCAGTAGGAAGAAAAAATATTTTGGATAACTATAAACAGCCAAGATATAAGCTATCAAAGATTTATTCCTATCTCTTTCTAGCAATAGTATATGATGTCATGTCACATACTACGTCCAATGTCTCTGTCTAATTGCTGTCTTATTAGTAGTTTTAAATGCTTATATCTTCCGTGTTTCTTGGACGATTTTAATTTCACTATTTTACGGTATTTTGTTAAGAAATGCGGCAAAAAAAAAACATGCCTACTTATTCCCTATTCCTATTTTAATTTCTTCGTATACGCATTCCATCTTTCCGGTATCGAATCTTTTCGGTCTGTCATCCGACTGCTATTTAAAATAGCCTTTTGACAACTCGTCGGGAACGGAATATACATCAGAAAGTTTTCGTTTCCGATTCCAATGTTGAATCAGTGTTATGGGCTATATATCGTATCTCTGTCGCTATCAGTTTTTCATTGAAACCGGTTTAATATAGCGGATGATTACTTTTCTGGGTTTATTGGTATTGCATACGGAAATTACACTGATTATCATGATACTTTGACAGCAAAATTTGTTCTTACCGTAGCGATTTCAGCACAGTACATAGGTGAGATAGTGAACAGCATCCCAACGGCCAGACCCCAGAATATCCTCCCCGCGTAGATCATGGGTACGCTCGTCGCCGCCGCTATGAGTATCCACCCGATGAACAGAGGAATGGATGAACTGAGAAGTCCCCATTTCCTACCGATTTTTGATGCTGCAAAGCCTCCGATAAATGGACCTGAAAACATTTGATAATATTATATTAATTACTCCAAGAGGTAGCCAAATACATAAATTAAAATAAAAAGTAAAAGATTTACTAAAATTTAAAGAAACCCCCGAATCTTACTAGAAAATTGGTGATAATTTCCAAACGGCTGAGCGGATTTTCTTGAAACATAGCTAAGTATAATACATGCATATTAAAAACCCGGGAAAAGACGTGCGAAGCCGTGGCGGGTCGCTAGTATAATCCTACTAATATTATAAACGTGAAAGTTTGTATGTATGTATGTATATTGCTCTTTCACGCAAAAACTACTGAACGGATTTGGATGAAACTTGGCAAATAGATAGATTTAACCTTGGAATAAGATATAGGCTACTTTTTATCCCGAGAACGCGGGTGAAACCGCGGGGGACAGCTAGTAAACCATAATTCATAATTTTCATTAAATTGGTTCTGATATTTTTTCTCTTGGTTGAAAAGCGAAAAGAAATAAGAATAAACGCTTACCGAATATAGCACCAACAGTGAGGAGTGATCCAATCCACGACTCCTGGCTGGTTGTGATGCTTTCCGGGAGAGGTGATATGGCCGTGTCGTTCAATTTAATGTTGACGGGTGAAGTCCATCCCATGGAATAGCCAGTTGAAGCGATCGCGATGTTCGCTGTAAAGGAAAATTGTAGTTTATTTACTAGGTTATATCTAGCAAGATACTAGACTAGATAAATGGACCTGAAAACTTAAGAGGATCACTAACGCCAATGACCTTGACGATTTGTCTATACAAATAAGTTCTCAAAGCTTAGGCGTCTGCGGATGCGATCTAGAGGGGAGTCTTGGGTTTATGCTTGATTTTTAATAATTACTCTAAAATTATTGATATAATAATTTTAACTAATCCAAATTGTAAAAAAATGTATCTACTTTTTATGGTGTAAGATTCATTTACATCTAAAGACGTTTTTCAAATTATATAGGTTTCACACATTTTCCATAATTTTAGTAATAATACAAGTCTATTTTTTATTAGGTTTTTTTCCAATTGCAGCTCAGTAATAGGTCATTTATTTGTCAAAATATGATTCGCGACATTGAGATATGGCTATAAATCTATCTATGTATTCATTTTGCATTAAAAATATTATAGAACTGTACATTGGTTCCTAAGCATTATTTATTGAAAAGGAACCAATGTATGGATTTAAATAGTTTAAAAAGCATAATGTATACATACAGTAATCAATTAGCATATTAATAAAGCGCAAATCACATTTTGACAAATATACGACCTATTACTGAGCTGCAATTTGAAAAAAACCTAATAAAATTTGAATTTCGCGTGCTTTTCGGCCGATTCACCTTAACATGCCGCATCGTCAAAAGTTCCACGTAGTTATTTACACAACCGACATGCAGTCATATAAAACGTATTTATCTACGTGTGATAAAATAAATCCGCTACTTTATCTTTTAAATAAATAATTGCGTGTCGTACCTACTATGTGTGCCTACAATTATTTACATTAAATTACTAAATTCGACAACCGTGTAGACTTATTTGTTTTCATAATGATAAGTATCAAGTTATGTCACGTAACCTATTTTCCTTATGATAAATGAGTGAACATTTTTTTTAAGGTTTCGTACCCAATAAGCCTTCACTGTCCGTCCGTCCGTCCGTTCGTTTCTCATGCACCGTAGTAGTAGGTAGACCATTGAAATTGTCACAAAATGTGCATTTCCGTTGCTGCTTTAACAACAAATAATAACCGCAGGGAAATAGCTAATCTATCTATACTAATAATAAAGTTGAAGAGTTTGTTTGAACGCGCTCGTCTCCGGAGTTACGGGTACAATTTAAAAAAAATATTTCACAAATAGAAAGCTACATAATACGAACACATACGAACTTAACTAATATTAGACAAGTCACCTCTATTTCATTTTAACCTTATTGAAAAAAGATAGAACATTTTTAATGCTGTCAGTTTAATCCATACCGTCGTAATGTACGGGTAAATAGTCGTGACCAATAAAGATTGCGCTTAAATTCACGTTGAAATCTGTGATTGGATTAAACTGACAGGACTAAAATATCTTGCATCCCTTTCTTATATTTACTATTAGAAAGAGATATGGTGAGATTAAATTTATTTTAGTTCGTAAACAGCAGAATCGGCACCATTATCGCCGAAGGTTATAGGCTACTTTTTATACCAGGAACAGCTAGTATTATTATAACTGGCAATATTAGAATGCGGTACATAAAGTAGATTCTTTACAATAACACCCGAATACTGAAACGTCACATATAAGTTGTGCTTATGTGTGTATGTTCTATTGTATGGGTTGAACTGTCAAATGACGTCATAAGCACAACTAATAAGAGAATGGCGTTTCAGTATTTGGCCATGATATTTTACGGCTACGTGCGGCAAAGACATAATGACTCTATTTCCAGGACTCTATAGTCAGAGGACTATCCCTTTTTCTTTTTTTTTTTTTATGTGGGGAAATCCTCATAGGATACCCTGCGGCCCCGGGGGGAGCGGCAGGGTTATGTCAGACTCCTACTGACTAAAACCCCACAGTGTTCCTACATGTCGCTGCCGGCTGGGTATACGGGGGCGCCGAAGCATTCGTCCGCGTAGAGGACTATCCCTAACTTAAGTTAAATGACATGGGGTAAACATAGGGTGCATAACGTGGTCGTAAATAGTGAATTCTTACGGTCAATAGTCGAACACAAACAGTCGTAACTTTGTTGAGTTAGTGCATGAAGTTTGCTAAGTCAAGTGTATGCCGCGTATCTTTGGATTACCACCAAAGATACCATCTTTGGTATACCATTATTGAAAATCATCCATTGACGGCCCTCCACGCCCAAATTCTTTGTCGTAACCAGAGCTCAAACTCTCCTTTTCCAGGAGATTCCATGATTTTTGGGTATGCTCCTGTTTTTTTTGAGGAGGCTCTCCGCGATTGTCTCCATGCCTTACTAAACTGACGGAAACAAGCGAGACAGGAGAGACGCAATTTTAATAAAAAATACGGTTTTATGTTATTAAAACAAACTAAGCCTTTTTTAAAAAGTAAGAAAACTATTCCATTAAGGATTTCAGAATGTATGTTAAAATTTTCAAGTTTGGATGGCCCAAATAAGAGAAAAATACATTCTTAGTTTTGAAAATTATTTAAAAAAAAAAAACTATTCCTCGTCACATAATATTCTCTATAACATATAATATTTTGTACAAATCTCTTGCAACAAAGAATGCCGAGTAAAACTTAATATAGAATCATTTCTCGGATAACGTCGCCTTAATAAATTATTTTTGAGTTTGAGTTTCATTATTGGCTTCCATAACCTTCGTTACGCCTGGGGCATTTGCCCAGGTTTGCGCCTCCCTGACTGACTGACAACACAAACACGCGAATCAGGAAGTGAGATGCACATTACAATTCTAATGATAACTGATAAACCGATTGTTCATATTGACTTGTTCATTAAATATGATAGTGCATTATGAAATAATTTATGCTCGCTCAGTGTTACAATTAAACTTTATCTGATGAAGGCTGTTATATTCTGTTTGAAATACACTGTGTAAACGTTATAAATATTATGTATTTTATTATGTGTATGTAATTATGTTATATCAGAAACTGTAGTGTACACGTAAGTATTCTAAGTTAAGATCAAAATCAAAACTCATTTATTCAGTTTAGGCCCTAATAAGGCACTTATGAATGTCAAAAGTTACAGTTTTACAATAGACTCTACTACCGGTTCGGAATACACTTGAACTGAGAGAGATGAAGCCTAGAGTCAGATTCGAAAATTATTTCAATTAATGAAGCTAAGCTACATTATTCCCAAAGGTTATAGCTACTTTTAACCCGGGAACGCGAGTGAAACCGCGGGGGACAGCTAGTTCCAGATAATTTGAGTGAGACATATTCAATGAAGTGCATATCATTTGTCATCGCGGTAGCTTCGTTAGTCACTAGTGTTTTTAGGGTTCCGTACTTCAAAAGGAAAAAACGGAACCCTTATAGGATCACTTTATTGTCCGTCTGTCTATCTGTCAAGACCCTTTTTCAGGAACGCGTGGAGGTATCAAGCTGAAAATCATATCAAATACTCAGGTCTACTGTCCCTTGGAGCTGTGAATAAAACTTCTAAGCCAACGCAATCAAAAGATACAGCCGTTTATCTTGCAAATTTTCGACACTCTCAAAACCTACTACTTCCTGTGAACTCAGAATTTTGAAATTTGGTACGAAGCAACGTCTAGATAGCAGCGCATAGATAAAGGAAAAATTGCGAAAAGCATAAATTTTTAGTTACACTCAATTACAAAGTTAAGTTTGTACGGAACCCTCGACCACCCAGACTCGCACTTGTCCGGTTTTTTCCTTAATAAAACGATTATTATTAAAATAACAATGGCTATTTAAATAATATCGGAGACATTCGTCATATTTTTTAAACAAATCATATTCTATACAACATAATAGGGCAGTTGACTGACACATCAAATCAGCTACTTTTTAATAAATGTCGAAACGATAGTTTATACGGAATTTTGTATGAAATATTACACTATGACGTGATAGTTCCACAGCATCAAATCATCTACTCTTAGTGGTTCCGCTGATAATTAAAAATTATAAAAAGCATTAAATGTACAACATATTTGATATTTCCACGTGTTTTTAGATGTTTTATGCATTGGTTAGTGTTTGGTCATTTATTTTTGACAGTGTCAACTAGACTATTGTTATCTTACTGAAAGTACTACACTTGACTATAAAGTGCTGAAGTGGCCGAAGGTCATAAACAAACCCTAGGTGCTCTCAAAGCAGCTGAAGGGCCAACCTAGTAGTTTGGTAAAACGACTATATTAGAAAAAGTTAAACTAAGTGAGTTTCCCAATTCGTCTCTAGCTCATTTATTCAGTTTAGGCCCTATAAGGCTTATAAACGTTACAATTTGACTCTACCAACTGAAAATACTTCGGCAAAATGTCTTGGAATAAAGACCTACAAATCAAGTTATTTTTTATACTATTTTAATCCGTATCTTACTAGCTTTACTAATAAAGATGAAGAGTTTGTTTGTTTGTTTGACTGCGCTATCCTATATATGTCCTGGGGGGCAATTCTGCTAAATTACAACGGTTGACATCCAATTTCGATTCACTCAAAGTTCGTTTCCAACCCAATTCAAATTTTACTATAAACGGTATTCCACTAAATAAACGAAACCGAACCACGATTGGATTGTAATCGTTGTTGCCCTTGGTAACCGAAAAATCGTTCGTTCATCGATGTCAGATTTATTAGTGGAATACGAAAACGTGCAAAAGTCGTCATTCAGCTGCAATCTAATTGTAATCAAATCAAAATTAATTAGTGGAATTGGTCCCCTGATTTACTGGCCCGATTTGAAAACATTCTTTCACTAAAAGGAAGCTACATTATCCCCGAAGGTTATAAGCTACTATTATCTCGGGAACGCGAGTGAAACCGCGGGGGACAGTCAGTAATATATAAAAATCTATGTCCCTGACTGACACATCATAACACAGTCTAAACCGCTGGACCTAGAAACTTAATATTTAGAAGGTGTTTTCCTTAAAAAATGTAGGCATTTACAAAGAGGGAAAATGCACTCTCGAAAATCCACTCTTAAGGAAACCGCAGCAGGAAGGAAAACTAAAACATATCTTAACAGAAAATCTACAATATACCTAATCCAACCTACCTAAGCTACAGTTTCCAAGTTACAGAATAGAGAAGACAAACTAATTTAGTGTCGTGACATTGGCTGATAGCGTCATATCAACAGACCTATTATTCAATAGAAGAAGCATATCCTACAATTCCTCGATGGAGATCATCCATCCGTCTTGCATAACCACAGCTTACATAGAATGAGCATAATCACTTTCATACCCCTAAGGCTTCCGTGGTACTTAGCTATCAGTGGCGAATGGTCCATACAAGCCGATTCCCATCGGCTTACCTTTTAGGAATCCCAGTCCCACATTTTCATAATTTCAAAGTAACTTTTATCATGCTTAAAATACACTGTAATTATAAAATTACAGGTGTTTTTTGAACGGCTTACCCTCGCAATAATTTTACCCTTCGCCACATATAAACATAAAATGTAATTTGCTTTCTTAGTCGGTAAATAAAGAATAAACTCGTGCCGATTCTATTCTTTACTAAGAATAAATCATTATTAGCAATAGAGCGGGCAAAGCAGACATTTTGAAATGGATGTTAAATAATCTAGTTTGTACAATAACATTTAAAATATACTAGCGACTCACCCCGGCTTCAGACGGTTGCAATTTATGCACACAAAATCTTCATCGCTTAACACTCTATTTATAAGTGAAAACCGTATTAAAATCCGTTGCCTGCGTTAGAAGAAGTAAGCCGCATTTGAGAGCCAGCGCCCATCTAGGCTTTGTGTTGCCACCATCGGCCACATCATCACTGACCATGATGAAAATGTGGTCAAACACTGGCCTATACATAGTCAAAAAAATATTTATAGCAGGGCCTTTGAACTGGATTCCGATTTTCAAATATAAGAAAACCGCAAAAAAAAATTGGCCTTATAACAGAACCATTTTGAACAACGCTTATTATAACGTTGATAATGGTGCCGATTCTGTTGTTTACGAACTTAACTAATATTAGGCAAGTCACCTCTCTTTCATTTTAACCTTCTTGAAAAAAGATAGAACATTTTTAATGCTGTCAGTTTAATCCATACCGTCGTAATGTACGGGTAAATAGTCGTGACCAATAAAGATCGCGCTTAAATTCACGTTGAAATGTGTGATCGGATTAAACTGACAGGACTAAAATATCTTGCATCCCTTTCTTATATTTACTATTAGAAAGAGATATAGTGAGATTAAATTTATTTTAGTTCGTAAACAACAGAATCGGCACCATTAACGACTTATGACGCCTTATCTAAATCTACTCCATATCGTATAAACGATTAATACTATCCTACCGTACTAATCTTATTTCCTACTATGCTACTAATTATTATGAATGTTTGAAACGAAATGCTAGTCAATCGATAATTATAGGATAACTAAAAATGTTTGTTACTCTTTCACGCACGGATTTGGATGAAACTTGACACATAGTTAGATCATACCCTGGAATAACATATAGGATACTTTTTATCCCGGAAAAACATAGAGAGTATTCTAAGGCTTCTCATAATCCCGAGTGAAACTAATAAGTATAGATAAAAAAAAATAGGATGACTGATTTTTATACTGTTCGCGATCTATATAATATCGTAATCCAATGAGTTTGACACATTGAACAAAAAATTCCTCAAATAACATCGCCGCAGTGAGAAAGCTGTATTAGTTTAAACTGTAAACAACAATGGACAATCGCGTTCTATAAATGAACTGTCTATTTGTGAGGCAATAACCATTTTGGCAATGTTCTCTTATCATGCAATTGCACGTCGTGATCCTTAACCACCTAGATATAGAGGTCAATATTACATAATAATTGTTGTTATAAGTGTGAATAAATAAAATTACTGTTTTACTCACTGAGGTATATTACTATGTACCTATAGAGAAGCTATCCTAAGCAAAAGTCATGCTCCATTTTCTTAATATTCGCTGCAGCGCTGAAACAATTATTAGTCGTCTAACCAGACAGTTTAAACATACGCGCTATGGCGCTAGAATGCATTTATGGTGTAGTTTTTACGCGACCAAAAAGTAGTAAGCGCCGTGATTTTGAGTTTCATGTTTAAGCAACTGAAGTGCGGCCGGGTGGCTGCACTTGAACGGAACATAGCGGTTATAAGTGGTGTCTTCTCTGTACGTAGTAATATACCTCAGTGGTTTTACTTGGAATAAAGTAGGAGTTTATAAAGCAATATTATAATATTTTTTTTATATTGCTGCTTCGACCTTGAACTTCAATCCATCAAAGATAAGCAAAGCAGAGTAATTCAGATTTAATGACTCTACCCGTCATTTTCCCACGTCCAAAGTAGGTATTTATCAAACTTAATGCCGCCATGCTGTCTGATTTGTGTGGACATACAAAACGGAACCCTTATAGGATCACTCGTGCGTCTGTCCGTCTACCTGTCTGTCTGTCCGAAAATATTGTACTGGATTGAGTTGAAACTTGGTACACATATGTAAGTCGGTGACCCAAACATGGACGTGTTACGTAAATAAATGAATTTCAAACATAGGGGCCACTTTTGGACACACACTGGGCCAAATTAAAAAAAAAAAAAACAGATGATAATTCTTTAACTATAGATTACAGGAAAACCTATAACCTATAAAAAATCCTTTCATAGCAGATCCTTGTCATGTCATAATAATTTCACCTCCAATCCGTCCAGTGGTTTGAGCTGTGCTTTGATAAATCAGTCAGTTATTCACGTTGCCCCTTATAAATATTTTGTTAATTAGAGAATGCAGAAAGTGTGGAATCATGGTCACACTACAACATTCGAATGGACAAAGTGTTGTGCTTGACAATAGTGCAATTAGTGCTATGATTTCTGCACATCGCACATAGAAATGTGTTTTTCATTCAGCTGTTAATAGCTTACATAACAATTTGAAATTTCCTCTATGGAAAATTTTGGGTAAAACATGAGGTTTCAATGGAATCCGTTATAGCTGAGCAAAATATTCTGATTTATGTTTTAAGTTAGTGCAAGAATATCGATGAGGATGATCTTCGTGAACGATTCCATACTTTACTAAACTGACGGAGACAAGCGAGACAGGAGAAGCGCACTTTTAGTAAAAAAAAACCGGTTTTATGTTATTTAAAAACAGCTACGCCTTTAATAAATAAATTAGAAAACTATTTTCTTTCTATATTCCCTTTCTATTGGATCTCAGATTGTGTGTTAATATTTTCAAGTTCTTGGATGGCACAAATAAGAAAAAAAATCATTCTTCATTTTAAAAAGAGGCATATTCTGTTTTTTTTTTTGACGTTACTAACGAAAAATTCTATTTTTTGAAAAAACTATTCCTCGTCACATATTCTCTTGTTGCAACGAAGAATGCCTTATTAGGGCCTAAACTGAATAAATGAGTTTTGAGTTTGAATACTGTCGATAAAAAAAACACACCTCTATCAAGTACCCCTACACTTTAAAGATAATAATATCAATTTATTACCTCCTCCAATAAATGACACTTAAATTATAGATAAATGCTAATCTATAGAAACAATTCGAGTTTATTATTGTTCTCTGCGGTAGGCCATTTTCACACTACTTGAGAAGTGATACCACTTGGGATTTATCATTATTATAGGAATGATGACTAAAACAATCCGTCAGTTAGATTACCAAAAAATATAATCATTAACATATTTTTTATTTAGTTCCGAAAACATGACAAACGTGACGTCACGTACAATAAATGAATGTACACTTTTTACAGAGACGTGACGACACAAGCCCCCACTTTTGAACTTTGATGCGCCTTATCTTTTTATCGATTTGGTAAAATAAACTAACTGACGGACTAAAACATAATTAATTATTTTTTATCCAGTCATCATACGAATTGACGGACTAATTAGATTTTTGGTTTATTAAGACTGAAAACTTTTGTACGACTTTTTCTGATTCAATGATTTATTTTGCCACACAAAAAATAAAATCTTTTCAGTTCGAATGTTCTTGACTCCACAAAATCCCACTCTAACTAGGCACTACAGATAGTCAAACTCAAACACAAAACTCATTTATTCAGTTTAGGCCCTGATAAGGCACTTATGAATGTCGATAGTTACAATCATTACAATAGACTCTACCACCGGTTCCACATACACATAAACTGAGAAGACTCTTGCAAGAAACTCAGCAAGACTTCTTTTTTTTGTGGATCTCCAGGATGTCAGCTACCTCCATACCAAACTAATTGGTCCAGCCGTTTGAGCGTGAAGAAGTAACAAACATGCCATCTCACAAACTTTCACATTTATAATATAAGCAGAACATTTTTCTGGTTTCCATGGTAACGTACTGGTGCCTTAACTAATATTAGACATTTCGCCTCTCTTACATGTTAACCTTATTGAAAAAATATAGAACATTTTTAATGCTGTCAGTTTAATCCATGCCGTCGTAATGTACGGGTAAATAGTCGTGACCAATAAAGATCGCGCTTAAATTCACGTTGAAATATGTGATCGGAGTAAACTGACAGGACTAGAATATCTTGCATCCCTTTCTTATATTTACTATTAGAAAGAGATATAGTGAGATTAAATTTATTTAGTTCGTAAACAACAGAATCGGTACCAATGTTTAGTTTGGAAAAAGATCCCCAGGATATTTTCCAAAGATCAAGCCTAGATTTATTTTAAATGTCAAGTCCCTCTCTTGAGGTCGATGTAAGTGGGAGGACTGGATAGGTGAGATAACCTTTTTTACGGACCCTATCCACATATCGATAACCCTTGCTTTATCTACAAGATAAATTATGTAAAATATAATTAGAGGTCAAAATTATATAACTCAAAGCATGATCAGGAAAATTTATATTCTGTGACATATGTTATAGATTATTTAAACGCGTCATCGTATGTTACATATCCCTGTGGTTTCATTTGCGTCCCCGGGATGAAAAAAAGCCTGAAGTAGTAAAATATTTTTTATATTGGATTCAGTAGTTCCGGATATTATCTCTTACATTCCAACTCACAAACAAACGTTACCTTATTATAATAATGATATAGATAACTAGTTTTCTGCCCCGCGGTTTCACCCACGATCCCCTATTTAACCCTTAGGGGTTGAATTTTCAAAAATGTTTTCTTAGCGGATGCCAATGTCATAATAGCTATCTGTATGCAAAATTTCAGCCCGATCGGTGCAGTCGTGTGTGCTGTGCATTTGATCCATCAGTCAGTGAATGAAAGTGAGTGAATGAAACAGACTGGCTGACTGCTAGTCTGTTTCTTCTTTTATATATTTAGATGGTATGTATGTACTTTGCTGCATCACCGTTTATTTTCAGGGCCTAAAACTCAATTTTCCATCCAAAAGTCGTCTAGAAAAGATCGCTTACTTACTTTATGATTATGTCTGTCTCACTCACACTAAAGATTAATAATACGAAAGTAAAATAACAATAAAGACATTTAGTGCTCACTATAAATTCGCAGCGTACGTCGGAGTTTAATTAAGTAGTTACATCAAAATTAAACACTTATTCAATTGCTTATAAAATATTTTAAATATAATTATTGTCACACTTGAGTCAATATAGTGATACATCACTCGTTCCATTTTACAAGCTTGATAAGATATGTTATTATAAAAATAATAAACTAATTTATGTTATTCGATAAATAGTTCAATAAAATAATGTCGTGAAATTTTCGAATGGTCCTGCTGTGATCAATCTCATTTATTATTCCATGTGTAAAAGAAAACGAACGTTTATGTACCTAAATTTAATGCTTTTTATGATTTTTAATTACCAGTAGCACCACTAGAGTAGATCTTTTGATGCTGTGAATCTATGACGTCATAGTGTCGTATTTCATACAGATTAGGTTGACGTATTTTATAATTTTTTTTTCGCAATTTAGACTTGTTTACGGTGGTAAAAAATTATATATATACGGTTTCATACATTGTTCAACATAGCACACCCAATATATGTTAAAAAAAAACTATCTATGGTGGGTCCTTTTCCGCCCAGTATAGGTACGAGTAGGGTGCCAGCCTGCCAGGGCGTCCGGCTTTATAATTTGCTTGACCGGCAAAAATTTCGGATGTCCGGCTTTTTTACATAACCTTGAACAGCTTATGTTATAGGAAGGAAGTCGCAGTTGCGGAAAACTAACCAAGAGGATGTGGTGCGGTATTTTTCAACGACTAGCAAAATGCTACCGAATCAAAATATCCGGCTTTTCGAATGGCAAAGTCCGACCTCACAAAAATCACCTGGCTATATACTATGTGAGTACCGATGCTTAGCATAATAGTCTAGTTGACACTGTCAAAAATAAATGACCAAACACTAACCAATGCATAAAACATCTAAAAACACGCGGAAACATCAAATATGTCCTTTTTATGATTTTTGATTACCAGTAGAGCCACTAAGAGTAGATCATTTGATGCTGTGAAACTATGACGTCATAGTGTAGTATTTCATACAAAATTCCATATAAACGATTTTTTTGACATTTCTTAAAAAGTAGCTGATTTGATGTCAGGAAACTACCCTATTTACTGGATAATTTTACTATACTTTACGTAGGTATTAACTTTCATTAGCACGTTAATTATTGTAACTAAAACAAGCGCAAGCGATGATAACCCTACTGTCATTATTTCACCTCGAAGTGACTTTGCAATTCTGAAGATTATAAACATACACAGAAGGTGGTAAATAAGATTCTACAAATTATAATAACTCTCTATACTGTATTAATACACACATATTGGGCACATCGCTCGTAGAACCGACGGCCTCTGGGGCAGAAAGGTTTTCGCGGTTCCCGAGTGGCGACCACGAACGCGGAAGACGCAGCGTGGGTAGGCCCATAAGGTGGACCGACGATCTTGTGAGGGTCGCAGGAAGCCGCTAGATGCGGGTAGCGTGAGACCGGCCATCGTGGAAATCGTCTTTCGGCTGATATGATGATGATATTGTATTTGTTGGTTAGATTCTACGAACGATGTGCCCCGCCCAATGCCATTCTCTGATCCCAAACTAAGCGGAGCTTGTACTATAGAAACCAGATAACTAATATACTACATATACTACTTTTTTTTTGTAAATACATACTTATATAGATAATTACACCCAGACTCAGGACAAACAGACATGTTCATGCACACAAATGTTGATCCTGGATGGGAATCGAACCCACGACCAGCGGCGCTACAGGTAGTGTCTTAACCAACTGCGCCAACTGGCTTGTCTTATTATATCATCTCTTTTTCCAATCGAAGTAGGTAAGTTACCGATTTGAAATAAACATAGAAACTATATAATAGTGATGCCCTCTAGACTTTCTATCATCTAAAATTTCGTGAATCGTGACGTCACACAACATTTATCAACGATTCATTTTGATTAATAAGATATTTTATCTTGTATCTGCATTTATCATTAAAATCATCGAGTATTCATTTTAAATCAATTAATACGATGGAAAATAACAATATGATAGTCAAATTTGATGATTATGGATTGTATGCTACCATTGGTTTTCAAAGCAGACTGGTATTTTTAGGTGCATATCCTTTTTAAATATACAATAAGCTTACCTGTTGAGATGTAGAGTTATTTGCACACAAAAAAACCCTTACGCATCGATTACAACCTTTTTTGGGTTCCGTACCTCAATAGGGAAAACGGAACGTCTGTCTGTCAGTTCAGTCCGTCTATCAGCCAATTTTTTCCGAAACTACACATGTAATTCAGTGACTTAAACATGGACGTGTAACGTAAATAAATTATTTCTAAACTACTTACGTAAAATATAAGAAAATTAAAAAAAAAACAACTAACTTGACATATCAAATGAAAGGGCTCATTGTGAGAATCTCAAATATTATTTTTTTACATTTTAAAATCAATAGAATCTTATTTTTTTTGCATACCGGTTCGCAACGCCCCTGACGCCCCGGGGCGCCGTCGCGACGCACGATAGGGTACTCCTGCTCTACACTACAATGACGCTCTCAGCGTCTCGTCTAACTACATACACCAAGCCCTATTTGAAGCCACAATAAACCTGATTGAGAGTAATAAAGACTCTGTGGAGACTTTCATTGGCCTATTTTTAATTCATTTCAAGTCATCAAAATTATCAACTTTTACCATAGACCAACTATGACACCAAAAAAAAACATATTGATTAAGCAAGGTTTAATTTGTAGATATAATAATATGATAAGATAGTTAAATACAAAAAAAACCTTCAGACGGCCGCTGCTCCCGATTAACTGTAAGGTTGAAATTTTGTATGAAAAGTTTGATATATTTTTTTTTTATTTCAGACTTCGTCCTATAGTAAAAAAGTTATTCATATTGAGGCGTACTATCAGCATTACTATCGAATTAAAATTAACCCTATATTATGATTCTTTGGAGATTGACAGGTTAGAAGTGGGAAAATTTGGAAAAATCAACGATATTTATCAAGCTGTAGTAGACCATATGCACAATTTGTTTGAGCTAAAAGATTAAGATATTTGAATCGAAATTAAGTATGTCGAAATTACAGAAAACTTTATCAGTATTGATAGCAATTTGGAATCTCTTAAAAGTAGGTATCTACGATAAATTATGCTGCCTATAAGTAGGTTGATTAAAGTCTTCAGAGTGAATCAATTTTCCGATGAAACAATTCAAATGTTATCTCTGCCGGTTACTTTCCATTTGAAATATCATAGTGATTTACGTAATAATTATAATTATTTATGTATTGTTTATTTAATAATAATATGTAACAATGCGATAAAAATTACAAGCATACATTGTGTTTGAAATTGGAGCGATAAATACGAAAAAACGTGTTTGTAAAAATAAACAAAGTTAAAAAATACATACATCTTTTCCGGAGAGCATGATGTTACAGAAATACGATTACAAATATAAAACTGTATGCAGAACGATGTCCACAGAGCAACTGAAACACTGACATCCCATTGTTATTCGATGACCCGAACATTTCAATATTGATTGATATCCAAGACCGTGTCGTATCCATTAATTATTTTACTTTATCACTGTTTTTAATCATGTTGAGTTACGAAGAATTTTCAATCACCGTTATTGTTTTCCGACAGAAAAGAGGAGCAGCACAATACTTATAAACTTTTTGTAAAAACACAGCATCACTATTTGGTTGGGTTGTAACAAAAGCGCGCGCGTTTTTTTTTTCTTAATTCTATTTTATGGCTTTCGAAAGTGACAGCACATTTTTTTTAATAGTGTATGGTCACTATTTAATTTGATTTTAAAGGTACGTACCGATGCCGGCGATGACATATTGCCGCCACAATTGCCCTTGCTCCATCTTGTACGCTCGTTGTTGGTTGACTGGCGGCTCGGCACCCACCGGGTCGTAAGCGTAATTCCTATCTGCCATACGTCACGTGACGTCATACACACACAATACTACGGTGTTTACGTTTTGCAGGGGTGGTTGGCAGTTGGCACGCACTACGCTTTTCGCTTCCAAATCTGTAATAAATTCACATGTAGGTACAACATACTGACTTGTTAATGGATTTTTCCATTGTAGAAATTACTCATTTATCTATATTAAATCGATTAATTAGGTATGTATATTGTCGTTCAACAATACCTAATTGTTTTGTTTTATCAGAATACATGATTGCAATTCACACCTTTAGGTAGGCACTTGTATATCATAACGATCATGTTTTCAATTAATTTCAGATATGATTCTTCAAAATCGGTTTAGATAAAATGTTCTAAAAAGTCTACTTTCGCCCGCGATGTTCGCCTCGCATTCCCAGGAGGAATCCTCGAGGATTCTAATTTCCCAACATAAAAGGGCCAAGATTCACGCAAATCATTGCGCAAATCCAATCTGGCGGGAATGTATAATTCCTTACAAACGAGAGATAAAATAAATTATTCTTATTGAATTTAATTCCATTCATATTTTTCTAAACTTAACAAAAAAAATGTACATAATTTGACCGTCATAGTGAATAAGCATACTGCCAACCACAGAAAATAAATTATAAGGCTTTGAAATAAAAAAAAGACAATACTTAGTACAAACGATAAACTCTATATTTATAAAATACAATTTTAGCTTATCTGTCCGTCCATCTTCATGATTGCATTTTAATGTGGCTTGCTAAAGGCTTATTCTACTATGTATCTGTGAACAATTTACAGATGTAGGATGTGTTCTGAAATACTATAAGGCATAACCTACTATCCAAATGCTAATGGAAGAAATCTTTAAAACATTAGGTACCTACCTGCCAGAAGAACAATAAAATAATAAAAATTATAATTCAATAGTCCGTTAAGCCCAATATGTGTCTAATGGTATATACCTGCTCCCTCATGTACCACAGATATTTTAAATTAATATTATCTTAGTCTAATAGCGACTAATAATTACATCATCATATTTTTGTTACATATCGTCACAAAAAAAGAATATTGAGTTTGAGAGTCGCTGAAGAAAACATCGTGAGGAAACCATACCACCGTGGTAAGCTATTTAGTAATACCCAACTGCATGGTTACAATTCTTATGTTAAAAATCTGTCGCCAAGCAATGCTCCAAACTTGCCAGTGTTCGCAGCTGCACTTGAATGTCATTTTCCATTAAGAAGTTGTATGTTTACCACCTTCGGTCACATCACATCATCACTGACCATGAAAAACTAGTGCTCAAATTTAACTTGGTAAAAATTACGTATGTACCTATACTTTTCATTAACTAGCAATGGTAGAAGAACATCTGAGTTTTATCCGCGCGGCATTGAATTATACCCTAACTGAACCTTCCTCATGAATCCCCCGTACATTAGTGACTGAAAACCGTCTGAAAATCCGTTCCATAGTTTTTGATTTTATACTTAGTAGATAGAGACAGGCACGTATTATAATATGTAGTGATCTAGCTATTTCTCCCGGTTTCACCCGTGTTCCTGAGATGAATTTGTTTGTAGCCTGTAGCATTCGGGGGTAACGTAGCTTCCTATAAGTATAAGAATTTTCAGCATCGGGCCAGTAGCCGAAGATTACCTCCTACATAAACTTTAGGTACCTCTTAATAATATTAGTATTGTAATTAATTAGTAAGTAGGTACTAAACCGAATATATTCGAACAGCGTATTATAAACGGTTAGAATGAAGGACGCGTGCGCGCGATCTGTCATTGCGCGCGCGCTTGCAAACGGAAGTGATGACTTGAGATGACTAATGACACTAAGGTCCATGTTCACCGACAAGAAAACGGTCCGTTTATTAGTAAATCAAATCGAAGCTTATCTATTTAAGGCGCCTTTTACAATTATTTTTTAAATAAAATAAACTTGAATAAGGATTACCATTATTATTATCCAAGGAAACCCTAAAAATATAAATATAATAAAAATATCAAATGTTAAATATATAATACATAACCTTTGATTCGAACAATAAACAAAACATATTAACCTTACAGCTGACATCCCTACTGAGCATTGTATTTCCGCAAATCATGTCATTAAAATCTATATCACGTCTATACGTAACTTTTCCTCCGACGTTAATGAAGTATCTTCAGAATTTATACGAGTATGATACAAGCGATCTCAGGAAGGCCCGAAGGATAGATAAGTCACTGTTGAAGGAGGAAATCGTAGCCTAGTCTATTATTATTAGGCTAAGTTGTATTGACTTGAAGAACATAATCAATCAGTTTCGTACTAATTTCATCATTTAAAATAGATATAAGGACAATAGAAATTTAAATGAAATTCAGCGCCTGATAAATTTCCACAAGCACAGATGAACCCATACAAAAAGAAAAATATTGCTATTATGAATTTTCTAGGAGCTATACCTTTATGTACTTAAATATTTTGCCAACATCTGTTAGATATACAAAATACATAATTTCACTGAATTATTGTTTTCAATAATATAATGTATTTACATATATGTACAAGTATATCATAAATGTACAATACAAGAAGCATTCTGTCTATTATCATTTTGATTACTTGAATAATAATTGCAAATAGACGCGTTGCAAGAAATGCAACGTTTATTTTATAACTTATGCAAATCTGAATCTTTGGCTGTCTGTCTGTCTTAATTATCCCCGAAGGTTATAGGTGACTTTTTATCCTGGGAATGCGAGTGAAACTTCGGGGAACATATTGTGATGAAGATTATCAAGATTTTAAACTCACGATCTTTGCCTTATTTTTCGATCTAACCTTTAAAAAGAAAAAGCAACCCTACTTTTATAAGTCTATGCCCTATTACTCGTAGGTACCTATCCTATTAATATTACAAATGCGAAAGTTTGTGAGTATGGATGGATGGAAGTTTCTTATTCTTTCACGGAAATACTACTGAACGGATTTGGATGAAACTTGGCACATAGATAATCATACCCTGGAATAACATATAGGCTACTTTTTATCCCGGGAAAATATAAGATCCTCGGGAAAGCGGGAGAAACCGCGGGGCGGAATCTAGTTATAAATAAAACAGCTCGCAATTTCTTATTGAAGTCCTTTGATTTAAGTACAAAGCATTTAAGATTGTAATGAGGTGTTATTTGTTATCTGTATTCCAAGGTCAGCTCCTCGAGAGAAGTAGGATTGTTTGAGCATCATTGTGAAATATATGTAGTGTTGTTTGTTTGATTTATCACATACTTAAAACGAGGTACGGTTTACAAAACTGGTTTTTACAAGCCCTTGTGAAATTAATATCGGGTGGCCAATCCCGCTAATTAATTTTGATTAGATTACATTTGGATCGCAAAATGACGACTTTTGAAAGTTTTCGTATTCCACTTATAATCTGACATCGATCGAGATCCAATCATGGTTGATTTAAAGTGGACGTTCGATCGAAAGTTATAAAAGTAGTATTCCACTAAACATTTGAACCGTTTGATTGGATTCGATTTTGGTTTTTGTTTACCAAGGGCAACAACGATCGTAATCCAATCGTGGTTCGGTTTCGTTTATTTAGTGGAATGCCATTTTTTAGTAAAATTAGAATTGGATTGGAAACGAACTTTAACTGAATAGAAATTGGATGAAAACCGTTGTAATTTAGCAGAATTGGTCCCCTGGCTCACTACTTTATCTCCGTTTGAAAACATAAGATTTAATGTAGTTTTGAAATTAGGTGGCACTTATGGTCAATACAACCAGTTGTACAGCCAGTATATACACTACATAAGTTATTAATACTAAAATTGCCGGACGAGGAATGTAATAAAATTATATACCTAACACAAGCAAATAATAATATTGTATAAAAGCATTAAAGCTTGATCCAGCCGATTATGTTAATTATGCATTGTGATTAATCAAACGAAGCTTACCCTATCAGATTTATCATACCGGGTACGTGGATACTGTTTGAGGGGGGGCTGACTGTCACACATTAATTAACCGACCTTCGAAAAGAAGCTTCTTAATTTGGTATTGTATAAACTATCGCCCGATTTCAATCTATCCAATATGACGGAAATTATTGCATATTACCTAATTAATTACATATTTTTTTTGTGCCTAGTCGACGAATCTTAATAAAATTATAGAGCTTTGTAGTACCTACCCGTCTGGCTGGCTAACACTCTCAAGTTGAAAATCTGTCAAGCACCTACCGGTGTGTTTCGGCAATTGCACTTGAGAGCCAGTTGCTTTCTTGGTATTGTAGGTAACTAGGTCGGACGGCAAATTTTATTAAATTAAAAGTTAAAGATTGCTCTCCTGCCGATGTCATTCAACGGCCAAAACATCATTGTCGCACTGTAGGTACCTACTCTGTCCTCGTGTCTATGACTGCCTAGAGAGAGTTTAAGTGGAGTTATGAAAAAAAAAATCCATCGAACCGTTAGCCTCCTCCTTTTTGAATTCGGTGAATGTATTGCGCTAGTTACCAGCGTAACTTGGTACTTGTTGCTTCAAGAAAGATCGGAGGTGGACCCAAAAGTAGTATTAAAACATTTGATCAGCAATGTAGTTGCCTAGTTGGACCTGTCGATATTCGAGATTTAAAAACATTGAGAGGAGAGAGAAGAGTCTTTACTTCCAGCTTCCAGGTTTTTGAAGTTAGATTTCTATTAGTCATACAGCCAACTCTTGGCCAAACGTTGGCTGGCTTTGATAGTTGGTCCAACTCACGTGTGATAAACAAACAGGAATGCAGTTATTCCATGTGCATGTAAGTATATTACATGTAATAATCTACGTTTTATTATTATTATGATGTGTTTAATTAGTTTTATTCCATAAATTATGGATCGATAATTCTTATTGTAATCAATTCAATTAGCATTTATGTAACAATTTGTTACATTTATTTATCTAGAGTTAGCTAAAAGCAATGAAGAAGGTATGTGAATATTTAATTATTCATTTAAAGAAAAGAGAGCAAATATTTTTTTTATGTCAGAAGGTTGACAAGCGCAGGCAGGCGGTCCACCTGGTGCCTCATTTGCAATTGGTATTTTGTAAAATAATCCTGAATTAAATCTTTGGGAAGCTCAAAAGAAAGGCATAGGCATAACTCTAACAAGTACCCTAGCCTCGATGGTAACTTAGTGTTGCCGGACAATCGATAGTCTATTATCGACACTATTAACGCATTTTTTTTTAAAGTTACGAAAAGTGCAACGTTATTTCGTATTTTTTAAATGATAGACAATATTGTCATCCTTTGAATAATCTCAGTTTTATCTCAGTGGGATTAAAACTTTGCGAGAAATGTTTTTTTTTTTTTGTAATCACGTAGATAATAATTATCTCAAGAAGAAATACAAAATGGCCACATAGAGGGGGGAATTTAACCCGATTATTTCGTGTATTTTTGTATAAAAAGTATTGAAATATAAGTATCTATCTAAAATATCGCTAGTTCATGACCAGACACAATGGTGTCGATTCTGTTGTTTACGAACGTAACTAATATTAGACAAGTCACCTCTCTTTCATGTTAACCTTATTGAAAAAAGACAGAACATTTTTAATGCTGTCAGTTTAATCCATGCCGACGTAATGTACGGGTAAATAGTCGTGACCAATAAAGATCGCGCTTAAATTCACGTTGAAATATGTGATCGGATTAAACTGACAGGACTAAAATATCTTGCATCCCTTTCTTATATTTACTATTACAAAGAGATATAGTGAGATTAAATTTATTTAGTTTGTAAACAACAGAATCGACACCAATGTATAGTAAAAACACATAATGCATTACTTACATAAATCATCACGGATGTTAATAGGTAGATACTTCATACTGAGTATAGATCTTTAATAATCGGTAAAATAATATTTGCTAGTAAAATATCAATTATGATTAAACAAAGTAGGTATTAAAGAGTACCTATTACATGATAATACTGTATTTAATATATGATACGAATCTGAGATTAGAGTAGCGCACGGACGTCCTGATAATAAAACTGATCATTTTTTTAATATCGCCTAAATTATTTGATAACATCGCGTTCTAGATTTATTGATTTTAGTTGTTATGGTAGATTTAAATCTGTCGTAACAATGACCTTCTTTGGTTTATAATTTATCGAAACAAGGTAATCCTATTGTTTGGGGGATTTTGATTGTTTTGCGCATAGGTATTCCGTTTAATAATCGAAAAAAATATAAAATATTTTTTTAATATAAAATAGGCTAGCGTTTGGCCACAGACAGCCTAATTATTTTTTCTTAAAATAATAAGTTCCTTTTGTATTTTTTTTAACGAAATAGTCGGCATATAACATATATTTCATGTAGGTAATTTTGTTAAATCTCATACAATAAAGAATACAGAGAAAACTTTTATTTAGAATCATCATTTCTCATAATATCGTCTCCATTAGTTTATCGAGTACCGTTTTTCGTTGGACGGAGTACCTACCTACCTGGTTAAACACCTCTACTTGGTTGCATGGCCTACAGAACAAAACATGGTGTATTCTCACGCGCAGCATGATAGCCCATCCCGAGGAAAATGTTATACTTCCCGTCAGCAACCTCGCTGGCCTATCGTCCTCCTGATCGCATCAGAGCCCCCGCCCAGATTGCCCACGACCCCAAAAGGACCCCATTTAGTCGCCTTTTATGACAGGCAGGGGAACACTAGCTGTTAGTCTACGCCCCAGCGACAGGGCAGGAGGGCCGTGACGAGGCACTACAGCGCACGACGGCGTTGTCTCCGGGCGAGATCTGCTCTCCCGATCCCGCTCAGCAGCCTCTTTCTGGACCATTACGGTCTCGCAGAAGGAGGCTACGGTATCCCCGCCCAGCATCGCCGACACGACTGCTGGCAGGGACGAATTCTAGGGACCTACTCACCGTCAAGTCCTAAAATATATTTTTTCGTAAAGGATATTTAAATGATTCAATTTATAATACGATTTGTTGTTATTATATATCAAATATACTATTATCATATGGGCGTACCTACCTACGGCTCAGTCCATGAGTCATGGCGTATGATACAAAGGGACTAACAATAAATTGGGTCACTCACTGGCAACACAGTTAATATTGTGCTTAATAAATAATAATGTAGTCAAAATAACCATTAATTCCTATAATAAAATCAGACAATAATTCAGTGTTTATGTGTTTTTGAATTGTATGGAGTGATTAACTTTTGATATCAAGACGCTTTGGGACTTAATATTTTGTTTATTTTTTATGCAAAAAAGGACTAAAGTTGGTATCCTCTGATGGCTGCACCAACCTCACCGGACAATCCGGCGAGCGCAGAGGGCTCTCAGCCGGGCATAGAATTAAAAAAGTATACTAGCCAGCCGGGTAACATTTAGGTAACCACGCCTGAGGGCACCCCCGAATGGGGTACGAGCCTCGGTGGCGGTCTGATTACGAAAATTTTGTATTGAACTTGATTGAACTCGATCGTTTCAACACAGTTAAAAACGTCACGCGACTATAATCGGTGTATCGTCCAAAAAGCACGTGAGATTTAAATTTTATTACGTTTTTTGCTAATTGCAGTAATCAGTGTTTGTCAAAATATGATACAAAAAAAAAGTATAATGGAAACAAGGAATATGGCCTTAGTTTTCAAAATAAAATTCCTAAGGGGATAGAATAGGGATCGTGGTTGAAACAGCGGTTTGAATATACGTATTTTTACAGTCTATTTTATTTGGATATAGTGCTTACCACTACATCACAAACCATACTGAAATTGTACTCAAAGAGGTAAAATTAAATAGTACAAAAACTACTTACATTTAGATGAACTGAACAACACAAATTAAACAAACTCCTGACGAAGCTGGTCGATCCACGGTTACTGGCAAAATGATACCGCAATCAGTTCATATCGTACATACATACGACTGGCTTCATTCAGAGATAAATAAAAATGTTTCATTATGTGTTTACTGATTTAAAGGGCCAGCTGAAGGCGCTGACATTTTTAACTCCCGATGCAAAAACGACGGGGTGTTTTAAGTTTGACGTGTCTGTCTGTCTGTCTGTGTGTGTGACCGATTTTGATTTAGTTTTTTTTGTTTGAAAAGTGTCTTAATCGTGTTTTAAATAATGACCAATTTTCTAGTAATTTTCGGGGGTTTCTTAAAATGTTTAATTTTATTTCTTGTAAAATTAAACGCCCGACACATTGGTGGTGATATCAAGATAGCGCAACTCGTAAAAACGTAAAAAACTCATAAAAAAAAATGAACGGATGATTGACGGATTAATTTTTAATTAATTAGTACATATAGTAAGTAATATTTATTTTTTTAATTCACCTTCAATGTGCCGGGCGGTAATTTATTTGAAGTTTCTTTCTAAAACCATTTTATAGCCATAAGCTCGCGGCTCGGGTTTCAGTTACAGCGTTTTTATTATCTGATAATATTAGTGGTATAAAACCATAGGGATCAATTCTAGTGGTAGTCCTAATTCTGGATTATGGCAGAAGTGCAGTGCTGTCCAGCGGGGCTACCGCGTAAAAAAATAGTAATGAAATTCATTGAATTTGGATCCCATTATAGAGTTATACATAATAATATAATATTTAGAGTTCACACGACGCCCGGGATGGGTCAATGGATGGATCGAGACCCTCTCTCGCGATTATCAAATAACGAAATTCAAGAAAATGTGAGACGAATTCTATGAAGTTCATTATCATTCTAAATTAATTATTAATATATTTATATCTATTGTTTTTAAATTTTAATTTAATTATGTTTTTTTTTGTATATAAGAATGTTTATACGAGTATCTGAAATAAATTTGATTTGATTACCATTTTGTTTAGAGGTGTCAACAAATACATAATAATTAGTATATTTCCATTTCGAGATATGTATCAATAATAATTATGGAATATCATAATATTAATTACTAGAACATAGATAACGTGGCAGTGGCAGTAAATAAGATTATGCTAATCTCGGCGTTATCATAAATTCTTATAAGTTGTATCAATCAATTAAAAACTTTCAAAGAATTTTCACTTAAATTTGAGATTTCACTTAAATGAAAATTTCTTATTCGATTTTTTAATTATTAGCACAAAAAACGTTATTGAAATAACAATAATCATAATTATTTTGTATATCTGCTAGGGTTCAGTATTTATAAAATTTGACAGTTTTACATGTCAAAATATCTACAATAATGTAAAAAAAAAATCCTACGTCATCTGCCTGCCCTGCTCCTGATACATTTTGTTCAACAAAAATTTAGGTAGGTAACTTTTTTTTTAACTTTGTATTGGCCTGTCTTTGGCTACAATCTCACCGAGGTAACTCTCACTCCTTTCTTACTAACAGTATTCGTTCTTCCTATCATCATCACTACATAGTATAAAACAAAGTCGCTTCCCGTCTGTCTGTCCCTATGTATGCTTAGATCTTTAAAACTACGCAACGGATTTTGATGCGGTTTTTACGAATAGATAGAGTGATTCAAGAGGAAGGTTTATATGTTTCATGGCGATGATAGCTCAGTGGTAGTGACGTCGGATGCCGCGACGATGGTCGTGGGTTCGAATCCTACAATGAGCTTGAGCTTTCGGTGAAGGAAAACATCGTGAGGAAACCATAGCACGGTGGTAGGGTACTTTGTAGTACCCGCCTGGCTGGCTACCACCCTCAAGTTGAAAATTTGTCGCCAAGCACCTACCGGTGTGTTCCGGCAATCGCACTTGAGAGCCAGTTTGTCTTCTCGGCATTGTAACAGGTCAGCAACACATTGGCAATATCTCTGGTATTGCAAATGGCAATAGGCGACGGTAACCACTTACCATCAGGTGGGCCGTATGCTTGCTTGCTACCTTAGTAGTATAAAAAAAAATGTATTATACATGCATATTATAGTACTGAAACTCCGAGAAAAGCCGTGCGAAGCCGGGGCGGGTCGCTAGTATGAATTAAATTATAGTAAGTAAAATAACTCACCTAAAATTAAGCCTCCTCAAGTAGCCACCAGCTACCTTAATGCTTCTTCAATAACTGCAATAAATTGAATAGTTATAGTACTTTACATTCATATCTATTGAAAGTTGTCAAGTGTAGAACGTTATCTTAAAGGCAGTGTTCGGTATGTTCAATATTATTTGTGAAAATATTTAACGCGTGCATAATTTGTAATCTGTAATCATAGGTTCCAAAATGACGTCATCAAATCGCTGGCTTTAGAAACATACGAAGGCATACACTAATTAAGCCTTTTTACAAGCTTTTCTTTACTTTCACCTGTCCCGTTGTCTATAATGGAATTTGGATTTGGTTTCCGATTGAGCTGAATTTTTGCACGAATATGCAAATCGCGTGATAATGAGCTGGAAGGTGACCATAGGAACTCCGTAATTAAACCACATAACCCCATCGAGTTTCGGCTCGTTTGATTCGTATTGACGATTAGTTTTAGTTGAAATATCTTTCAATTGTAACCAGGGTCTGATGATGGAGCCGTCTTAACGAGTAGTTGAAGACAGTGCAGTCAGCAAAAAAAGCTTGTAACAAAATTTTTTTTTTTGACAGAAACTTGTTATTATATTGAGCTAGAATAAGGGTTAAATCATTGGACGTAAAGTTATATGAAAGAGGATAAAACCTCTGACTGAGAGTAGTTAGTCCTCTCACCAGATGGTAGGCTATTGTCCTATTTGCAGAAGGATATTGAATATATCTTTTGATTGATATCTATATATAAATAAAAATCAATTGAAATGTATGTAAAAAGTGATGCGCGTTTTTGTATGAAAATCTAAATAAAAATCTCCCGGGTGACGCCGGCCACAAACTGCTAGTAACTTTTCGAATTCGTTTTAGGCGCACTAAATACTCTAAAAACTAAAACTTGAGACACAGTTTCTTTGTTTTTAACGCGCTAATATAATCTCTGGTGTTACTGGTCTGATTCGAAAAATTATGTCACTAATAGAAAAGCTATATTATCCCCGAAGGTTATAGGCTACTACTACTCACGGGAACTCGGGTGAAGCCGCGGGAACAGCTAGTATGTATAAGCTAGTGTATCAGGGTTACAATTCCGTCCAATTTAACTCTGCTTTGACATGTGTGAAAAATTAACCTATATATTTAATTAGGAAATTAGCTTAATTAATTTTGCGGATCTCTAAAAATGAAGAGCACAGTTATCAAACAACAAACAGTAACGTCGGACCCTTGAATCAATGACAAATGTCGCCGGCTATTTTACTCTGACACGTGCGGTTGTGATGCGTTTGTTAGGAGGGGGGGGGGGGACACGTGACAAGTGGAATGCACCTTTTCTTCATTTCCTTATCCGTAAAGGGCAACATGAGTGGAATGCAGACATTATACAAAACACTTTTGAACAACAGTGAGTACATGTATTTTATTTTGTAAAACCCAGACACGATTTTGTACATGACAGATAATATGAGTGTTATTGTCTTGTAAAATCTGTTCATGTTATGTTTCTGGTTAGCAACAACACTAGGTATACAGGGTTTTTTTTTCAATGAGTATTAATAGGGTAGTTGACACTGTCAAAAATAAATAACCAAACACTAACCAATGCATAAAACATCTAAAAACACGTGGAAATATCAAATATGTTGTACATTTAATGCTTTTTATGATTTTTAATTACCAGTGGAACCACTAAGAGTAGATGATTTGATGCTGTGAAACTATGACGTCATAATGTAATATTTCATACAAAATTCCTTATAAACTATCGTTTTGACATTTATTAAAAAGTAGCTGATTTGATGTGTCAGTCAACTACCCTATTGTCAGGGATTATTGTACTCGTCATTATGAACAGCTTTTAAAGGGACCAACCCAATCACGAAAAAAGGGACTGAACAAGATTGATGTTTTATTATTATTTAGGTACAGATGAAAAACTAAAAAAAAAAAAAGATTTTCAACAAAACAAATATTTAGCTATGATTACTGCAAGCGAAGGATTCTAAACTTATGCATCATGTACAAATGAACACGTTTTTGTGGGGAACAAACAATCCTCGGCGTGCATTATGTAAACGGCCTCTGCAAAGTGCAAATACCTCTCTTTGTAAAAAAAAACATCTAAATACATTTCAGTACATAAAAGACTTTATTATAATCACGATATGTTTACTTTTTAAAATATCCATGTGAGTCTATTAGTGAAAGATTTTTTTTTAATTGGACCAGTAACTCCGGAGATAAACTCTTCAGCTTTATTATTAAATAAATAAATATCCTGGGACATTCTTCACACACGGTTATCTGATCCCAAACTAAGCAGAGCTTCAAAGAGCTTGTACTATGGACAACCAGATAACTGATATACTACATATATTACTTTTTTTTGTAAATACATACATGTATAGATAATTACATCCAGACACAGGACAAACAGACATGTTCGTGCACACAAATGATTGTCCTGGATGGGAATCGAACCCATGACCAGCGGCGTGAAAGGTGGTGTCTTAACCAACTGCGCCAACTAGCTTGTCGAATGTATATATTAAATATATATTATTAGTATGTATGTATAGATAAAACGTTTTTTTAAATAAGCTACAATTGAAAAACATCTCAAGTCATTAGCTAGCTACTCTTGAGAGTCAGTTCTTTTCTAGGTTTTGTATGGTTATCTTCGCTTCGTAGTCCTGTGGCCAAACACAGGCTTTTTATGATTACCGAACCTTTTTTTCCGTTAACTTTGATAATACCTACTGGCATTAAACAAATATGAAACAAAATCTTTTCATTCAAACTGACACACCGACTGTCGCATTGACACATTAATATTAGGAGAGAACGAAACGATGCATATTTATTACGAGAACATAAAATTATTTCGTGTAAAACCACAAAAAATCTAAAATGTCCTGCACAACTAAATGTATTCCAAACAAAATAAGCATCGATGAGGAGGCCAGCTTAAAAGGCATCCATTTACTGGGTCCGAGTATGGAATCAAAATTCGATGAGTTGAAATACGAAATCGTTCACAAAATCGATAAGGAACTCACCGATTCGCAGAACGCGAGGGATTTCATCACGCAGAAGTACGATGAACTCTGCAACAAGATTCAGTATCTGACAGAATTGGACGCAACAGTGACGGGATTCCGTAGTGACGTGAAATCTATCGAACGCCAAATAACAGAATTACAGACGAGGGTAGATGATATTGAAAAGAGAACCATTTGTAAAGAGTGCCCTTCTCTGACGTCATCGATGATGTATTGATTTTGTATATTAAATTATTGTCTGTTTTTGTCGTTTATTCTTTAATTTTCTTTCTAGTCCTAAAACTAATCCTGGTTTAGGTTGATTCCTCCATTGATATATAACCTGTCTTGATCTAAGGGATAATCTAAGGGGAATAAATAGTGACATTGCTACAGATGACAGATGAATAACTGTCGAATGTTGTGACGTAGTGACAAAGTGGTGCCAAATATCTGTAAGTTTAAAATTTCTTTGAGTGGTGCTCTGAAGTTTCATCACACATTTCCCACATTTGCCTTCATAGAAATAGAATTTCAGAAAATTCTTATGGTGAACGCACACTTCGAGCCGAACTCGTCGTACGAATCGAAGTCAAGGAGGTTTTGCACACATATCGGACGATTCCACGCGGGCAGGGGCGGGAGGTTTCATAGGATTTCATATAAAGAATTCTAAAATTAGTTTCGTTCCCAGTGTGGCATACATAGAAGACAAGAATACATGGTTGTAGTAGCTTCTCTCTGCACTTGCAGCCCCCTGGCCAAGTGATAATTGTATGAAGTTTATGTATATTTAAAACTGTAATTACATAAATTAAAAAAAAAGATCCACCAAAAAAAGAAGCCTTGCTGAGTTTCTTGCCGGAGTCTTCTCAGTTCAAGTGTATTCCGAACCGGTAGTAGAGTCTATTGTAAAACTGTAACTTTTGACATTCTTAAGTGCCTTAGGACCTAAACTGAATAAATGAGTTTTGATTTTGATTTTAATTTAGAAATGATCGTGTTACAAAAAGAAAAACAATGTAATTAATATCATTTATTACAGTGTAATTAAGATAATTTAACATTATGTTAAACTAAACTAATTTTATAATATTAGCAACACTTACGTAGAAGTAAAAAATATACATTATAATATTTAACAAACACTTAGTAACATTTGGCACAATTTTGTTCATTTATGCTTAATATTAAGTACCTAAATTATTTATTTAAACTATAATTTATTCACATTAAATCATACAATCATTTAAATTTCACCAGAAAATCGACTAATGCGCAAGATATTAGCAATACCATATTGTTTGCATTTTAATTTATTGCAGAAATGACAAGTAACTATTGAAAGCTATTTAGATTAGAGCCTAAGACGTATGTCAGTTGATTTATTATATGCATTAATAATTTCGAAACTAAGTTCATATTTGAATCAATATTTTTTTCCTTATCAATATACAACGGATAAAGGAACCAATGTACAGTTTTTAATGTAAAATGAATACTTAAATAAATCTATAGCCATAACTCTGAGTCGCTAATCACTCGCAGGCGCTTCAAATTGACGTAATAAATTAACCGTACGAAATATTCGTTAAAAAATCAATCTGTGGACCATCCACCTTAAGGATTCAACTTGTTTACAGCCACCTGCTGTATTATGAGTATTCTATCACATTTCATTAATTATCATTAACATTTCATTACATACGATAATTCATTTACACGTACAACCATTAACAACCTTTTAATTAACCAAAATGAATAATCCAAATAATTTGATCTGTCTTATTTACCTTAAATACCCTACTTTAAATAAACAATCATTCATTCAACAAATACATGTCAAATCAATCAAAATAAATTCAACTAATTAGAACCAAAAATTAAATACATAGCAAAAAGTTATGAAATTAAAAAAATGTCGGCTTTATCACATACAAATTGCATTGCTCTAAAAATGCTAAGGCACCTTTTACTTCGTATTACTTACATACTTACATAACGCATAAAAAACTGAAATTACATTTGTCTGGTTCTAACACACAATATCGATACTTACAACAAATCATCGAATCGAAATCGGTGGAATTGTAATCGAGAAACAATAAAAGACACGTGCAAATTTAAGCCCTCTTTCCACCGAGTATCGCTTGAATCTGCGAGATGGTCTTACCCTTAGTCTCCGGTATTAAGAAGAAGACGAAGACCACACAGAGGACCATAAAAGCGGCGAAGAACCAGAAACAACTGTAGATGCCTATAGCCTCCTGCATTATGGGGAAGCAAAGCGTGACGATGAACACCAAACACCAGTTAGTAATGACAGTGAAACCGGTCGCCGCCCCTCTAAATTCCACAGGGAACAACTCGGCCATCATCATCCAAGGAATAGGTCCGAAGCCCATAGAGAACGAAATGATGAACAGCACCATACACACCAAAGGCAGCCAGCCAAGCGCGGAGACATCATACAAGTCGTGCTTCAACTTGAAGAAGATACCCAAAACGATTAAACAGAGACCCATGATGACGCCACTTTGGAGAAGGAGGATTCTGCGGCCGGCCCGCTCCACGAGGACCGTGGACACGTAGGTGGCGATGGTCTGCACGACTCCCACGATGATGGTGGCGATGACGGCCGGGACCTGCGAGCCGGCAGACTTGAATATATCTGTGGTATAGAAAATAACGGCGTTGATGCCGCTGAACTGCTGGAAGAACATGAGGCCGAGGCCGCAGATGAGCGCCATGCGCGACGCGCGGTTCCGCACCATGCTCACCATGCCGCCGCGCTGCCGGGACGCCTCGTCCACCTGGAACATATACACTGCATTTAGATTCCTTCTTTTACGATAGTTAGTGATGGTACGGCCTGGATTTTAAATAAGATGGATTTGCGATCGCCTATTTACTGGCACTAACATTTTTTTTATGGAGGACTAAAGTTGGTAGCCTTACCGGACAAATCGACGAGCGCAAAAGGCTCTCAGCTATATTTAGGTAACCACGCCGGAAGGTACCCCAGAATGGGATACGAACCTCCACTTTCCCGAGGGATAAAAAAGTAGCCTATGTGTTATTCAAGGGTGTCAAATACCTCTATATCAAATTTCATAAATATTGGCCCAGCCGTTTGAGCGTGAAGAAGTAACAAACATACTCACAAACTTTCGCATTTATAATAATAGAAGGATTATGGAAATGGATCTGCTCATAAGCGCGGCATTCGAACAAATATTACTGATCAGTGATCAAGCGGTATTTGCTCAGCTACTCAAGCTGAAAACACTGTGAGGAAACCAACCAATAATGGTGGTTAGGATACTTTAATAGTTCCCATCTCAAGTTGAGAAGCTATCAGTAAGTCCTGAGTTCGCATTTCTGCACTTGTGACAATAGGGAATTTGCATGCATTTTTTTATCGCAATACTTAACAAAATATAAAAATACTGTCAAAAAATTAAATAAAAATTTAAATCGGCCAAGTAAGACGGAAGATATTTAGGCAGAGAGTTCGGACATAAGATGTGACGTTATAATACTATGAAGGCTATATAAACTCCATCAACTCCATGGTAAATTCTGTTTTGCTAGAAAGAGATAAGAATAATATTTGATCTTATATCTTGGTTATTTGTATCCGTTTTTTTTTTAATCAAGCATATTCCCTATTCCCAAACCTTCCTACCCACCTCTTTCTGCATCTCTTCGAGTTCGGCCGTGAGATCAGCGTCGGGTCCACGCAGCCACCGCAGAGACTTCTCCGCATCACGGCGACGGTTCTTTCCGAGCAAGTATTGAGGGGTTTCCGGCATCCACCTATGGAAATGTAAATAATATCATCAACAAAAATTATTTGATAACATACCTAAAAAGTATTTTAGGGAAATAATACATAGATATAGTTTTTGTTAACAATATATTTTGTAGCCAACGTCCTATTTGTCGATTCACATAATCGTAAGGTCTAATAAAAAGTTTTTTTAACGTACATGAACACACGAATAAGTGAATGATGAGCTGTATGACGTGATACTTACGTAGTGAAAGATTTTACAGAGCTAGTTTTCGGATAGAACTAAAAATAAGATGATGATTAATCATGACAAGTTAAAAATTTCAGTCTCAGTTTAGTCAAAACTAAATTTGTATCCAAAAAACTTTCGTAGGCCCTTCTCGACCCTAACTTAAATAAATACCATTGACTTTAACTCACCAGAAAACGGCAACAAGCAGGATAGGGAAAACAGCAGAGATGATGGACAGGGTTTGCCAATGCGTCCAGCCTCCGACGACGTATGTGAACAAGATGCCCACAGTCAGGAAGAGCTGGAAGAACGCACCTAAGGACCCACGAATGGACGTCTCCGCTATCTCACCGATGTACATTGGGGCTCCTACACAGGCTCCACCTGATGAAGATTTAAAGTTTGAATTGGTTGATATGAAAGGGCCTAATAATTTTGATCGCAGCGATGATAGCTGTGGATGTGAAAACATGAGTGAACCAATAATCGCAAGTTTTTAATGCAACTCAACACGATTCAAGAGATTTTATTTTTCAACTAGCTTTTTCCCCTATTTTACTCCTTTAGGGTTTGAATTTTCAAAAATGCTCTTTTAGCAGATATCTACGTCATACTATGTATAAAATAAAGCACTTCCAAAACAAGCAGAAGTAATATAAACTTACCAGTCCCAAGACCAGCAAAGAATCTAGCAGCAATCAGCATACCAGCTCCGTTGGCGAAAATAGTCAGCACCCAGCTGAGCATGAAGGGTATTGCCAGGAGCAGGACCGTGGGACGCCTTCCGATCTTCTGCACGAGGACTCCTACTGGTAGGGCGGAGATCGCAGCTCCAATGGCCAGGATTGAAGACACAATTGATTCTGGAAGATGAAGAAAATAAAGTAAGTGAATATTTTGCTGGTTATCGTGAGTAACAAAATGGTTCTTAGAAGCAGCCTGTTAAAATACATTGTTGCGTGGCGAGTTCGCTATGGAAAGTTTGGAACTAACATTATAATTTATTAGCTGCCGCCCCGCGGTTTCAATGTGCTAAGTTTCATCCAAATCCGTTCAGTAGTTTTTACGTGAAATAGCAACAAAGATACATACATACAAACAAACTTTCACATTTATAATATTAGTAGGATAGTAATAGAAAATGAAACCGACATTGTAAAACCTGAAAACATGAAGGTCAAAACCATTTTTCTAAAATGTTAATTTATAAAGTCTTTGATTTAAAATAGACGGAGGTTAAATACCCACGAATGAAAGGAAAAAGGGAAGGTTATTTATCTCTAAGAATAGTTCAGTTATTATGTCATCTGGATATATCTATTCTTTAATAGAAAATAAAAAATCTAATATTGCCAGTGCTATCAGGTTTTGTTACAGACGAATTTCATCTTAATATAAAAAAATGTTAAAAAAAACCGGCCAAGTGCGAGTCGGACTTGCGCAAAAAAATCAACTTTGTTGTATGGGGGCCCTTGAATATCTATTTTATTCTGTTTTTTAAGTATTTGTTGTTATAGCGACAACAGAAATAGGTACATCATCTGTGAAAATTTCAACTGTCTAACTATCACGGTTCATGAGATACAGCCTGGTGACAGGGTACAGACAGGAGAGTCTTAGTAATAGTGGTAATAGGGTCCCGTTTTACCCTTTGGGTACGGAACCCTAAAAAGTGTGTCGCCTAGGTCCAACTATTTGAGCTAAGCACGTAGCAGAAGACCCCACCTATTCGCTATTTTTAAACGACTTCAAAAAGGAGGAGGTTCTCAATTCGGCGGAATCTTTTTTTTTATTTTTTTTTGTATGTTCAACTGTCTGCCAAACATCGATATTGAAACATAAAGTACATAAAACATAACCCAACAATTCATCTCAAATCAATGATTAAAATACGTAAAAGTATTTGACCGTGGCGGGCACACCCACGACCGAAATATCTGAGAAAACATTATGTACGGCGCTTGGCGAGGAGCCAGTTCCATGTCGTCAATACTGACGGGGGTTCCATTAATAGTACATTCATTTGTTTTGAGTTCATGCGTAGTTTCGTTGTTTAGCTACGTGCTACGCACTGTGTGACGAGCCCCTTCGAGCTGTTAAATCTAAGCTGCCATTTATTGCGAGGAAATTTAAAATGTAATTAATTTCCTAAATTCATAGTACACCTCCAGTGTGTTCCGGCAATTGCACTTGAGAGCCAGTTGCCTTCTTGGCATCGTAACAGGTCGGGAACACAAATGGCGATAGGCGATGGTAACCACTTACCATCATGTACACCGCCTGCCTGCTTGGTTGACAAGCTGACATAAAAAAAGAGTTCCATTCCTACTCTTATCTAAGCAAAAATATGACAATCCGTTACCCCTTCAACGTAGGTGCTTCATAAGTGCCTTACCAGGGCCTAAACTGAATAAATGAGTTTTTGATTTGATTTTTGATAGGACATACTAACAAACTCACTTTTGCGTTTATAATATTACGTAGGGATTCAATCATAGTTGTTTGATGAATTAATGTGAATTTGTTAAGCACCTATCTGTTTAAATTAAATTGTATTCAGCAATTGTGGCCTTTTTAGGCCACTCTGGTTTTGACCACTATTTTAATTGGCTCCGGATCAGAGACTTTTTAATTGCTGTTTATTTAATTCAAATAGCTTAAGGGTGCTTAAGGTAAGTGGAAAAATAAATCTGTGGATTCTATCTACCATAGTGGAGTGTTATATTTTATTTGGAATTCAAAATGGTCGACCGGAATTTAATAAACTTGTTTTATTTCTCCTTGGACTTTTAAATTCGACTTTCGTTCGTGAAGTTAAAAATAGCCCGCATATGAGAAAAAAGCTTTAAAACAACAATGGTTTTTAAAACGACGCACTCAGTCTTGTGACTGTATTTCAATACATCGTATGATATCAACGTCACGTTTTCATCATTCTGGCAACGATTTGGTAAATATTACATATACAATATCATGCGTTCTACGTAGACTTTACAAAGGAACCCGCATTAGCTGAAAGTGAAGTCACAAGTGTATAGTGTGAGTAAAAACTGGCTTAAGTGACTCTTGAGGCCTTTTTCTGTTGACTTTTCGATGCAGAATACAGGTACCGAAGTACCGATCGGCATATTATTGGTCCGAGGCTCGTATTGACAACTGACAAGTATGGGTCATGCCTTGCTAATTTGGCGATACGCCGCCGTTTCCGTTTTCAATTCATGTCATTTGAACCCTAATTAAATTGGGTGAAAATATTTAGTTGTCTGCGCCATGAATTTATATAAAGGGGGTATCTACTTAACTAGAGGGTTACTGGTAACTAACGGTAGGTAAATCAAAACTCTATGTCTTTTGCCAAAACGTAAAACATCCCAAGAAAAAAAAAAATTTTGTTCGTTTTAAAAATCGTACTCTGCGACTGCCTCGTGCGTGCCGCGTGCGTCGTATGGCTGTGATTGCCTACAAAGAGAAGTGTGTTATGGGGAGTTAAGAAGATTAGAGCTGCTAAGCAGATATTGACAGAAGTTTGAAAAGGATTAGCGTTCGTTGCAGCGAAAACCGGAAAAAAGATAAGACGATGATATAGATCAGAAATGATTGGCTGAAGAGATATGAGGATTAGGCTGCTTTTCCACCAGACATGTGCTGTACAGCTATCAGGATGTGAAAGCTAAGCTATGAAACTAGACAGACACACGAGTGATCCTATAAGGGTTCCGTTTTTTCCTTTTGAGGTGCGAAACCCTAAAAATGTGTGACGAAAGGCAATAAGGAAAAATTACGCGTGCGTGACGTAAGTAAACCCACAAGGGAAATAATGTGTCTACATCAAAATAAACCACATAACTTTCCTGTAGTGACAAATGTGTAAATTTTTTAAGTACCTATAGTAAACAATAGTGATCACATCAAAAAAACCGGTGGTGGGTGAGTTGTCTCTGTGCGCAACTCAAGTGCGTGACTCAGGTGCGTTACTCAGGTGCGTAACACACTGCGTGATTCAAAATGCCTTGGGAAATTCTAACGAACATAGGAACATAGATGTTATAATGGGGGCAAATCCATAGTTATCTGTCATGTTTTAATTCTACAGATATAAATAGGTGGACCGATCTTTCACCGAAGTATATAATATTTTTTTTTATTTATATTTTGAAGGGCCAGTTGGCGACTACCTATAACGCCGCAGGTCATGGCTTCGATTCCCAGTTGAGACCAACATTAACGAATATGTTTATTCCAAGTAAAAACACAGACGTTATTTTTTTTAATAAGTACTATATTATTTAAAGTTGGCACGCAAAAATACGGACACGCCTACCATTTGGCACGGTCTACTAAACAGTAAACCTACCTATTTTCAAATCGGTAAATGATGAGTTAAACAATATCCAAAATACACAAATATTTGTGTTACGAAAATACTTTATGATAACGTTAAAGGAAAATCAATTGTTTATAATAAAATTAATAATGGATTTTGTATTTATATTGGAATATGTAATTCTAATTGGGCGCCGGCCATCTGACAGCGGAGGTCACTGATAACTAGCTATCTAGTTAGTTCACGGGAAGTACCCTGTAGGTTTTGATTCCATTGAGAGTGTCGAGAATTTGCAGCATAAACGGCTGTATCTTTTGATTGCGTTTGAAGTTTGATTTTTTCACAGCTCTAAGGGACAGTGGACCTGAGTATTTGATATAAATTTCAGCTTGATACCTCCACGTGTTCCTGAGAAAAAGGGTCTTGACAGACAGACGGACAACAAAGTGATCCTATAAGGGTTCCGATTTTTCCTTTCTCTGTTTCCGATATAACACTTCCGTTGTATCACTAGTGTAGATATTCAGATTAAAAACTTACTTTCAGTAGTGGTAAGCAGGAACGCAGCGGGATCACGTACAGAGTTGATCAATATAGTAACATTCGTCCCATTTATTTCCTTGGTGATAGTGCTGTTCACTATGGGTATCCCATCTATGAAGTTCCAATTTGTGCCGTTCACCGTTACGTTCTGGTGCTTATATGGGTCCAGTTGGGGCAGAGCTGGTGATGTCCAGGCCAGGATTGTACCGGCTATCACCGCCGCGATGGCCGCTGGAAAGATGAATAGAATATTTCAATTTGCTACTTATTAGTTTAATTTCATAGGAGTAGTACCTACCTAGTATAATAAAATTAGTGACAAAAATTGTGGCAGGCCCTAAGGGGAGTCAGCTCACTTATCAACTCGGAAAGGGATCGTCACCGTATCGCCTTTCGCCGCACCGTCAACCAGGCGTCAACCTAACGTAAGCACGTAACAAAAGCGCAACGCGAAGCTAGGCAACGCCGCGCTTACGCCGGCGAGACGTAAGCGCGGCATCGTTGCACCGCTGGTTGACGCTTAGCCGTAAGCGCGGCGAAGTCTTTCGTGACCTTGTCCCGAAGCGAGGCGATAAGTGTGCATTTCAGTAAGGAGTTTCATACAAAGAATACTAAACGGCTCGAGTTGTTCCGGAGGCGATCCCTTTCCGAGTTGATATGTGTGCTTACTATACCTATTAAAATATAGCGAAGAATATGGCGGACCTCTGTGAAAATTAATAGAATTTCTAAGTTAACCTCAATTTTTTCGGCAAATGCCGAGAAATCTAATGTGGAAGATGCCAGAATCGAACCCCTGTGTAACTACAATCTCTAAATAGTCAATGATTTGATAACTTTCTCTAATCGCCCCCCTGCCCTCAATTAGCAAACAAAGTCACCGCTAAAAGGCTCGCCTCATCTCTTCAATTATAAACAAGATCCATTCATAAATATCGATTACACTATCGATGATTCGGTCATCGGTTAGAGTGCGGCTTTTATATATAGAAACATGATCGTTGCCAAGTGTCATCTGCCATCGTAATAGGGTTGTTAACATATGAGTTATTTTAGAGAATCTCATGAATTGTTCCCGATAAATATATTGTTACTTTTCTTTTTCAGTACAAGTCACGTTAATATTTGATTGCTATTTTTATTGGTCCGTAAATGACAATGGCGTAGATTTATTTGCCCGCTTTAAATATTTTCTATCCTTTTCCAATAAAGTTTTATAAGACTTAGGTTTAAAGGTTTTTTTTAAGGACTAAAGTTGGTAGCCTCTCATGGCTGCATCAACCCTGCCGTACAAATCGGCGAGGGCGGAGGGCTATAAACCGGGCAACATTTAGGTAAACACGCCTGAGGACACCCGGGGAACGAACCTCGGCTCAGAGCGCTACCGGGGAGGGGAGGGCTTACTAGCAGAAAAAAAGTCTATTCTAGTCCTAAGGTAAGAAGTCTTAGTGATAAGGCCAAAAACCATGATGGATGATTCGTCCATACAACCAAGTACACAAAGCTTAAGCGCCAGCGGCCCGCGGTTGGGATTTATACTTCGCGAATATGAATTATAATCATAAATTTAATATAATTTCCAATATAATCTGAAGAGCTGATAAAGTCCGATTTAGGTTAAAATTACATGTGAACGAATTTTTATTTTATGTAGAATTCGGGGATGTTTACTTCAATTTTAAATCCAAAAATGATAAACTAAATTATAACATATATTTTTTGTAGGACAAATAGACGGAAGGCTTCTGGAAAAAAACTCTCTAAACCCATAGTATTTTTGCTATTTGTCCCCAGTTATTTACCTGCAACAGCTGCCAAGTATTGCGTGCCTTTCCTTGTCTGCCCTCCTTTCTCCTGGACGGAGAGCATGTGCATCGTCGGTTTATCCATCTCTTTAGTTTTATGCTCGCTTGGTACTTTTCACATCCTATAACAATACAAATATAATGTTATCAAGTTGTCTGTCTGTCTATCGCTATTTTACTTCCTGTTACAATCATTATAGTAGCTTTAAATAACTAGTTTCTACCCTGCGATGTCACTCGTATTCCGGGATAGGTACCTACCTTTTTGATTGCTATGTTTCATTACGATTGTTTGTTTGTTTGTTTATTAGTTAGTATAACAGGTAGTAATATTACTATTGTAGACAACTAAAGATTTTATGCTGTTAATTTACTCGAAATTATCCGTCAGCATTTCATTCGGCTTAGAATAACTTAAGGCCTTATTCACTACGTAGGCCTAATTCTGATTAGAGGCCTATTATAAAAATTATTAAAAAAAAAAGTTATTTTTACTATAAATTTCTAGTTTATAATCTTTAATTAGTAACCATAAAGTATAATTACAAATACCTTTTGTTTCAACATTAATTTCAGAGGGTCTACTACGAAAGACGATACACGATAGTCCAATCATCATTGTCAAATTATTAACCAATAGAATTGCAGCAAACTGACGTGATGTTAATTTTGTGCAATTCTATTGGTTAATTATTTGACAACGATGATCGGACTATCGTGTATCGTTTTTCAGAGTAGGCCCTCAGTAAACATCAAAAATGGCATACATTTTTCATTCACAATCAAGCATACTGTCAAGTCTACTGTTAAAATCAAATCCTGAATGATATTTGTAAATGAATATAAAGCAATTCAACACGTGCTTGGTATTTCAAAGCAGATAAGCGTATCTAATTTTATTGCCACAAATTATTATCGAGTTTTGACCTCACGTTACGCGCGTCCGGGGGTATTAACGTCACATATGTATTAGAACTGATAAGAGGTCATTTAGGGTGTGGCATATCATACCCGAAATATGCTGTGAAAAAACTATTCAAATGAAAGAGAACAGTAATTTTTTAAATTATAATAAATAGGTCATACATAGCTACTGTTATTATAAAAAAGGAAAATAAAATCTTTCAGGTGGTTAGTTATTTATTTATTTAATTGCGTTCCACAATGTGTACACCTTAGGTGGTAATTATGTAATACATACATTGTGGACCCTGTCGGGCACAGCAACATCTCTAGAGAGGTATAGGAGAGAGGAGATAAGAATGGTCTTTAGAATACAGTTTATAGTTATGTCAAATTGCGGAAATGATAGCTGCACTGTAGCTAATTTATATTTAGCTTATCACCTTCGGAAACATTATCAGTTAAGATGGTGAGATTGTGGTCATACACAAACCTATCTTCCTATAATTAAGAAATCTGACTTAAAAGAACTGGATTTTCATGCGCAATCCTCGGCCTCATCAAAACTCCTTCTTAAACGTTAAACAGGTAAGCATAAACCATTTTTTTTAATGTGTATAGGCCTTTGTTTGACCACAATCTCACCGTAGTCAGCTCCGTCTCACCATGATCACAAAGCCTAGAAAGAAACTGGCTCTCAAGTGCAGCTGTCGGAACACACCGAAAAGTGCTTGGCGACAGATTTTCAACTTGAGGGTGGTAGCCAGCCAGGCGGGTACTACATACAAAGTACCCTACCACGGTGCTATGGTTTCCTCACGATGTTTTCTCAGCGAAAGCTCAAGCTCATTGTAGGATTCGAACCCGCGACCTTCGTCTCGGCATTCGATGTCACTACCAATGAGCTATCATCGCCTTAAAATTTTACAAAAACATTAACTGGATTATAAGCAAATGTATAACGTACATAGATTTCTATAAATGATTACAATAATGCAGTAATCATATATGCAGCCTTGAGTACCGCTAATGCATGCTAACGACTAGATAATGTATGCTAACTGTCTGAGCCACCTACCTACAGCAACCCACTTCGTCCTGCTACTCGCTGGTCTTCCTTTTGTTTTGCAATTCACACTTCTAACATATACGTTACTGATTCTTACAATTGAAGACATACACATAAATAAATAGGCTGTATGGGTAAGAACCCTTTGCCTTGCCTATAAAATGGAAAATGTCAGGACAAAACTAAAACAGATTTCAAGATGTGATTTATTTAAAATAAGTAGTAGGTATACTATTTAATACTCATAATCTGAGGGCACAGACGTGCCCCCGCCAAACCAGCCAAAGTCGTAAGGTCACTAACTAACTACCTATTCTCGTTTGGCTAATTTTACATGAAATGTTTTTGGTAGGATCAGTTATTTAATTTTCATATAAACTACGTACTTTGGAGTCACATGCTGCCCTAGTATTTTATTAATATTATATAAGTAACGCCTTAGGAAAGGCCTTATTGAAAGTATTATCAAAAAAGTAATCAAAATAAATAAGATCATATGGAGTTTCAATTTAGAATTGTGATTTTAACAATTTCGTAAATGTTATTCTGTCTTTACAAACAAGTAAGATAATAAAATACATAAATAATACCGGATTTACAATGTTATAGTTTAATATCCTAAATACAAAATTCATATTGAGTACAGTTAAATAATGGATTACCCACATGTGTGACTATGATTCATAGATAGTCATTTTTTGAAACCACAATACCTATCCGATTGAGACATGTGTGGTTAGTAATTAAATACATTATAGATATTTAGATAATAATATACCAATTTATCAAAATTAAATTAATGAATTAAGTATCTATTGGAAGAAATAGCTATGTTGTTGTATGCATTGCTTACGCTTTTATTATTTACATCAATTTATCAATAAATAACAGACAAAGGAACTGATGTACAGTTGTATAATGTTTTTAATGCAAATTAATTCTTCAATTAGATATCTTGAAATATTCTAAAACATACTAATAATATTTAAAACGCATGAAAAATTCGTTAAAAAAACAACTTTGGCCCATCCACCTTGAGAATCTAAGCGTCGTGTATTTTATATATCGCACCTATGACCAATCAAAATCTCTTAGGTATCATGTTGAGTTACTATTAAAACGTAATAGAAATAAATCCTAACCTACAATCCAATCCTTCTTTATATTAGACATGTGAAATAGCATTTGTTAATAGTTTGTTCACTCTTGAGACCTCAAAACTATATGTAATGCAATTCGACACGCAAGTAGATCATAACATGGAATAACATATGGATAACATTAGCTTCTTAGTAGTTCTTAGGGATAGTGGCTAAAACCGTAGAACGAAAATTAGAAAGTAAAATTTGATGAAAGAATATTTATGATTGATAAAACATAACAAATACCACTTCATTGACGTATGTTGTTGATTAAATACCTACCTACAATATATTACGTACTTGGAAACACTGGAAGTTGAACAGGAAAAATAGTATTGAATATGTGTGCTTTTTGCATAACTAAACATGTTGTTAACCTCACCAGCTGGAATTATAAGATGGTTATCCAGTTACATGGGTTTGCATTCCTAATATTAGTATGATTTTTTTGATACCTTGTATTACATTATTAGAGATTTCGTAGGGACCCCTAATAAATTTGAAAATAAATATAGCCTATGTTATAACGCAGATAATGCAGTTTTTTATAGGTGAAAGAATTTTTAAAATAGGTCCAGTACTTTTGAGTTTATCCATTACAAACAAACATACAAAAATTAAAAGATGCAGATTATATTATGAGACATTACAAATGTTTAAAAAATATGTAGAAAAAGATACAATTGTCGTTAACTACCTACTTCGAATCGCAAAGTATCTAGTGGTACTTTTACTGTTGTAAACAACTAAAGATTTTATGCTGTCAATTTACTCGAAATTATCCGTCAGCATTTCATTCGGCTTTTAGAATAACTTAAGGCCTTTTTTACAACGTAGGCCTAATTCTGATTGGAGGCCCATCATAAAAAGATAGAATCAATTTTACTTTATTATTAATATTAGTGTAGATAGATCTAACAATGTTTAAAGGTTATGGACAATGATACAATTGTCGTTATTACCTACTTCGAACCCTAAATAAAGCTAAATGTTATCCAATGTAGTGGATTACAGGCCTAAAGGGTGACTCCATCCTGACATTCACTTCATTGAACTACATTAACTTACAAATGAACGAACTGCGCTTGCACCGGATTTGACCTGCGCAACTGCGCTGTTGTTGATACTGACATTTAGCTGAGTCAACGTCGATAAGAGGAAGATAGGTTGTATTTTACAAGCTTTCTGTCTTGCTTTTGCATCTGCGATTTCCTTTTTTATACCCCATAGGAATTGAAGTTACAAAAATATTTTTTAAATAACCGCAGAGAACCGCATTCAAAACCACTAAAAAGTATACAATAATAACTATGTATAGGAACTCTAATCTGACTGGTTTCATATCAGCGATAGTGTAGCTTGTATTCCATGTAAAATACCATGGTATGTACCGCAGATTTTTTCACTGACTCCAAAAATGTCAAATTGACAATGGAACCACCTCTTTAGATTATAAAAAGATTTTTTTTAATTTAATCACGTAACAAACATTATAATCGATGTTAATCTGTCAGTCAGTTTCTCTTATATTTCAGTTAAATAGAAAATGATAATATATTAAGGCCATTATAGCTCAGTGGTAGTGACGTCGGATGCCGAGACGAAGGTCACGGGTGCGACTCATACAATAAGCTTGAGCTTTCGGTAAAAGAAAACATCGTGTATACGTGGACCAACAACGTCCACAATTTCAAGTGTAATAAACAATTGGCGCCAAATCTGAGGAATGCGTTATCAACATAGATGTGAAGTGACAAGATAACAGGCACTTGTCGTCTATCAGTTTTGAGAATCGGAAGGAACCTCGAGTGGCAAGACCTTGGCTGTCACGAGGGGGTAGCGTGACTCGTAGAAGACTTTTTTCCTGTGTATAGGCCTGTGTTTGACCACAATCTCACACAGTAGTAAGCACACAAAGCCTAGAAGGGAACTGGCTCTCAAGTGCAGCTGTCGGAACACACCGAATGGTGCTGATTTTCAACTTAAGGATGGTAGCCAACCAGGTGGGTAATGATGATAATAATTCGCTGCAATATGAAGGAGAGTAAGCGTGACACTTGAGGTAAACTTGTAAACATAAAATTTCCTAAGCATTCAAGGAAATAAGTAAGAATCTACTGCAAAACCTAATACCTGGGGAATGTTCAACTTTTCACGTCATAGCTTTACGAGTCATCGGATAAATTATGAATCAGAAAGCATATTGAATTTATTATTAATAATATCCTGGGTACACACGACTATCTGAACCCAAACAACTTAACTACTATGTAAACCAGATAACTGATAAACTACTTTCTTTTTTAAATATATGTATATTTATATAGATAATATTTACATATCCCGCCGCCCCACGTTCCTAAGATAAAATGTATTCTTAGGTCGTAGTCCAAGCTCGTCTGTCATTAAAATCAGTTTGGTAGATTAGTCATGTAAAGTATAAAATCGATAAACATACAAACGGAACGTTGCGATGTAGAATGAGCTCCACAGCACTACGATATGTGGTTCTTAAAAAAAAAACCAGCAAGTGTTCGTCCATATTCGGCGGTGACCGTTTAAAATCAGGTGGAACATATTTTTTAAAAAAAAAGTATTATAAAAAAATAGATACATAATGCTTGCTTGCTAAATTCAATGCATTAACATAACACGTTTGCTAACTCTGCAGGCTTAACATTATCTGATGTGATCACAAGGATTAAGATAAACGAGATATTCAGCTACTGTGCTAGATAAATATTGATTAGTTAATACCATTGAAAAGGAGTGATAAAATAAATATATTGTATGTTGTAAAAGTAAATCCTTTTGTAGTACCATCAAGTTGTTTAATTCAGTTGTGAATAAAAACCATTAACAAAATTCTAGATGGAGGCCTAACAATTGAACTATAATCTAGGAGGCCTTTCCTAAATTACGGAACATATTTTAGGCCTTAATTCTGATTTTTATTTATATTTTAATTTGATATTTTTTTATTTTTTATTTAGGCTTAAAGCGTTATCCACACATCTCCCCGGGTACCCGGCCCTGCCTTGTTTCTCTAGTTTAACATATATTTTTTCCAAATCTCTTAGAACAAAGAATACAGAGAAAAACGCATTTTAGAATTATCATTTCACGTATAGCATCGCCTTAAGAGTTTGAATGCCTGAATCTGAGGCCTGAATTGCAGGTGTGTAAGCATGTCTGATTTGAATAAAAAATTGCCTTATTTGTTTTCCACTTCCTCGGACGGAACATCTATAATTATTAAATGATATACTACCCACGGCTCTTTTCGTTATCCAACATGCCACGAAAACACAATAATAATAGAAAATACCGTTGTTTATTATTTGAGTGGTTTCCTATGTAATAGTAGTTTATGATACTGTTGCATAATAGGGGTTATTAAAACACGAGTGTGAGTTTAAGTACCGCCGAGCCGTAGGCGAGGTTCTTAATAGTATCACACGAGTTTTTAATACCTAATTATGTGCAGTATCAAACAGTATTTTATCTAAACTCATCAAATAATGTAATTTAAAGGTAAAATATCGATAATATTTTGTCATAGGTTTTCATGACTTACGTACGGTATCGATTATTCGTCATTTCCATTGCCGCCTTCACAATTTCAGATCCAAGTTTATTTCACCTTAGTATCACTGCTATTTTTCTGTCATGTTTGGCCAAAATAAAATATGTATGCAAAAAAATCTATAAAATAAACAAACATTAATCATCATGGCGCCCAAATCCGTGTGGGGAAAAACTCCTAAGTTGAAATCTCTACCGCATACGCGACCTCAGACAAAGTAAATTTGCATTGATTCCTAATTGTTTAGAAAGAGAATATAATACTACGTTTTAATTGTTTAGTCACGTCTGGCCACTTATAATGTTTTTTTCTTTATTATTTCGTTTGACAAGTTGACTGACAGTAATTGAAGTATTAAAACCCAAAAAACATTATGAGTGGCCAGACATTTCCAAATACTTGTACTTTAAGGTGGAACATATCATCAACATTTTCTTCCAAGGTATACTAGTAACATTTTCATGAAATAGTCGTATATGTCAGTAATATACCTTGGAGGAATATATTGATGATATCTTTTGTTTTAATCAGTAAATATACTACCATTCTTCTCGCAAATAACATGTTGATGACTTACGACCTATAACTCAGCTGCAATTTGCAAAAAACGTGATAAAATTTGAATTTCGCGCTCCAACCGAACGTTTACCCTTAATAGAAAAAAAGTTATTTCATAGCATTATCTTGGGCAGAAAGCTGTACTATAATATAATTTATCTACTCTCATATCGTAATGTTCTTATTATGAAATTAAAATCAGTACTTTAATGACCCACTTTAGGCACACCTGTCTATAATGAAATTAAAAAATTATATTATAGCACAGTTTTCTTCCCAAGATAATGCTATAAAATAACTTTTTTTCATTAAAGTACAAGTATATGGACATGTCTGGCCACTTATAATGTTTTTTGGGTTTTAATACTTCAATTACTGTCAGTCAACTTGTCAAACGAAATAATAAAGAAAAAAACATTATAAGTGGCCAGACATGACTAAACAATTAAACTTAGTATTATATTCTCTTTGTTAACAATTAGGAATCAATCAGTATCAATTCAATTTTAGATGCAAATTTACTCTGTGGTCGCGTATGCGGTAGGGAGTTTTTCCCAACACGGATTTGGGCGCCATGATGATTAATGTTTGTTTATTTTATTGATTTTTTTTGCATTCATATTTTATATTGGCCAAAAATGACAGTAATATGGCAGTGATAGTAAGGTGAAATAAACTTGGATCTGAAATTGTGGAGGCGGCAGTGGAAATGACGAATAATCGATACCCGTGAGTCATGAAAACTTATGACAAAATATTATCGATTTTTTACCTTTAAATTACATTATTAGATGAGTGTAGATAAAGTACTGTATGATACTGCACATAATTAGGTATTAAAAACTCGTGTGATACTATTAAGAACCTCGCCTACGGCTCGGTACTTAAACTCACACTCGTGTTTAATAACCCCTATTATGCAACAGTATCATAAACTACTATTATTAATTTCATTTTACACGGGTGTGCGTAAAATGGGTCATTAAAGTACTGTTTTTTAATTCTAATTTTAGAGTAGAATTTTTTTTAGTTTTTGCTTAGCTTTGTGTATGAAAAATATTTCTAGAGCATCCTATTTGACTTAAACCTCTATAAATTTATCATAGCCGTAAAAATCTATGCACTATCATAGATAACATAACAATATGGGCAAATTGTCATACCATAATGATTTTATAGATTTGTAATACTCGAATAGCAATAATATTTGTTGTAAAAAGTGACGACTCGGGCACAATTAGGCCATATATCACTATCACACAGCTAACCTATCTATTGATTACAATATAGCTTTACGATAAAATTGATATGATCATTTCATTGGTAACACGTTTCGCGCTAATACGAAATCCAAAAATATTACGCAATTAATTTAATTAAACGAGTCTCTATGTTGTCTATGTTTCATCGTACGAGTAAATAGTTTTCATTCAAACCAAACATTGATATATAAAGCTTAGAAAACGCAGATCTTATACACAAAATTGGATTAATATTAATAAGTATTTCACTTTTAAAAATAAAAAAGGAAATGCGATGCGAAGCGAAGTTGTAATATTTCACGTAGGGGGTTTTACATGTCGCGATTATAATGTATCTACTTATTAGATAATCGTGACATTGTCGTTGACATTTTGTGAAATATATATATGCCAGGTGATTCTATGACATGTTGACTTCATTAATACCTAAAGTTATGGGGATATCACACCAATCATCCGAGATACACACCTATTAAAAAAAATATACTCGTATAGTCAAAGATTACATATTTTGTGTTTTTAGTTGTCAAATATAATGCAATTTAACTCCAAACTTAAACAAACCTCCATTCAGACCGACTCGGTTTCCATTCCGATCGGTAGGAACGATTTCATTTCATTATGGCAATTCTGTATGTATTATTACCATTATGTTTACCGTAATCGTGAACTGATCGTCTACCTCATTCTAAATTTAAGTCTGAAATTGGGAAATACTAGCATTTTTCCTCAATAAATTACCTGTTCGGTTCGTAATCCGAATCGGGCCCGAACGGAACCACATGGAACCAAGCTGCTCTGAATTACCCAGAGCACAAAGTAAAGAGTGCTTATACATACTCTGTGCCCAGAGTGTCAATGTACTATAACTTTTGTAGTAATTCACGCTTGTGATTACGTGTTATGTTAACTTTTAATCGATTGACATCTGACATTTAGATAACGTATGTTTTTTTCTAGATTACGTTAGATTATGGTAAATGTTATCTTGTTTACTATTTTCGGGGAATGAGAATCGAGATTTTATAACTATTTATGTTATCTGTTGAATTTATTCTCGATGGTAATATTTTGAATTCCTATTACAATTTTTTTTTTCTTGTCGTGTATTTGTACTTAACTTAAGTAAACAGTAAGTTTTGTTCATATACGGCCAAATACCAGTAGGTACCTACATATCTGATAATATCTCCGTAATTTTCCACTTTGTACCTAACCTACCGACCGTCGATATTTGCTTGACCTCGTCTCCATCAAATATCAAATATCAAATATTAGTTAGCTAGTAAGTACCGCTTAGTAACACTTCTCATTATTAATCCGTAGTTGATAAAGGTAAACAAAAAATAAAATTTTAACCGACTTCAAAAAAGGAGAGGGTTCTCAATTCGACTATGTTTTTTTTGTATGTTTGTTACGTGATACTCGGCCATATGTGAACCGATTTCAAAAATTCTTCTTTTATCCTTGGAGGTAGTCCCAAGTCACCAAGTCTCAGAATCTCACTAAAAAGTATAAAATACCTAATAACTATGTTGGAATTCTACAGTATTGAAGTCAGCGAAATCTGTGATACCATGATATTTTACATGGAACACGACCTACACTTTTTTGTAAGTAGGTAGGTTATTGGGCTTAGTGATTTTATTTGCTTATCACCACCACGTGAATCGATAAAAGAATAAATTTAATTAAAAACACCATCAAGATAAATTTAAATAAATTATCGATTGCGCCCCGATCATTCACACCGATAGTGTAATCAATGCAAATTGGAATATTCCCCTTTATAAATGATTTTATCGACAACAATGACTGACGGCAATTGCACTTTAACAACTCTATGTCGATTTTAATACGCGCCCGATGCGCAGGCGATGACATTTTATAATTCATTTGACAGTTTCATTGTTATGTCAATAATTATGTCAATTATGAGCCTCGTTATCTTGGTACTGAATACTTTTTGTTGATTGATTGGATGGCATCTTACTTGACTGAACTTGTATGTCGTTGCATTGCAAATAAGTTGGTTTGTAAGTTTTTGAAATATTTTTTATTTCTTTTTTTTTACTATGTATAGGCCTGTGTTTGACCACAATCTCACCGTGGTCAGTGACAATGTGGCCGATGGTGGTAAGCACACAAAGCCTAGAAGGGAACTGGCTCTCAAGTGCAGCTGTCAAGGAACACACCGGAAGGTGCTTAGCGACAGAATTTCAACTTGAGGTTGGTACCACCGTGCTATTAGAAGTTGTACCGAGGCAGACAAGACAGAAGTATGTCAACTTATTGTACCAACCTCCATATCACAAAGATATTTATAAGAATAATATTATGAATATGTCTATTACTGTATTTAATAATTTACCTGATGACATAAAACTATTAAAATTGACTTCCTTTAAATTTAAGTTGACAAAGTGGTTGCTAGAACACAGCTTTTATAGTGTCAAAGAATTTAATGTTTTAATGCAATGTAATAATTTTAATAAAATGAAATAATGTTTGACCTTGTAAATTAGCTTCATAGTCATAGGAAATACAAATATTTGCACGCCTGCTTTGCAAGCTGAATACTAACTGCTCAATTTAAATCTAAGACCATTTATGTATTATCTATGTATTCTGCAAATAAAGATTTATCTTATCTTATCTTATCTTATCTATGGTTTCCTCACGATATTTTCCTTCACCGAAAGCTCAAGTTCATTGTAGGATTCGAACCCGTGACCTTCGTCTCGGCATTCGACGTCACTACCACTGAGCTATCATCGCAACATATTTAAAGATACGGAATAAAATATAACACCTGTTACCCACAATCTCACCGAGGTCAGTGATGATTTGGTGATGGTCTAATGGTGATTTTATCAAAAAAAAAAAATTATATACTTTGGCAGTAAAACCACGGGGCGGAACAAGATTGCTGATTACACGAAATAATTAATAGGTACACTTCTCTGGGTAGTTAAAACAGATATGTTCATGCGCACAATGTCTGTCCTGTGTGGGAAAGGAACCCACGACCTCCGTGATACGCCTACTACATATAAATAGAGTATATTTTCGCCAGTACGCTGTTCCGTTATACACCGGAGGGAAATGCGCTTACAGACCTATACAGACCGGTAGACGAGATCATACAGAATGTCGTACGCGCCTTACTTGTTTCAACACAAATATTAGTTAACTATCTAATCTTTTGTTTTACCGGGAGAAAAAGTATCCTATGTGTTAATCTAGGTTATAAACTATCTGTGTTCCAAATTTCATCCAAATCCGTTCAGTAGTTTTTGCGTGAAAGAGTAATTAGTAAGGAGAATGGAAGTTTAATTTCCACCACATAACTCCTTAAGACGAATCGATATCGATATTTTGATAGCCGACTCATTAGACCAGGGGTTGCCAAAGTGTGCGCCTTGGTGCGCCGTAGAAAGTAAAGAGGGGCGCCATGAGTCGATCCTCTATCACAGAGATGTCGAACCAATGGCACGCGACACAATATTTTGGGCACGTCACTGATCACAAAATTCAGTACCGGCGTTAGGGTAGGGCGCGGTAGGGCGATCGCCCAGGGCGCCAGATGTAAAGGAGCGCCAGGCCCACCTTTATTTCCGGTCGCTCATGAGCGAGTCCTTCTATCCCGACTCTAAATAAAAAATAAATAAATAAATTCTCAAGTCTGAAGATAAAATCCCTTTTGTTGGCGGGAGAAGGGGGGGGGGGGGTATCACATCTCGCCCAGGGCGCTGGTAGAGCTAAAACCGGCACTGACAAAATTCATAATGCACTACGAAAAATAGTGTGAAGTAGGTAGATCGCGAGTAATTGAGTTGATAGCACCTATTTATTATTTTCCAAATAAATAGCACGGCACGTCTATGAGCTCAAAAGAAATGTGGCACGTTGATACGTAAAGGTTCGCCATCCCTGCTATCATTAAAGTCTTTCTTGTTGTTTTCTGTTTCAATTCCTTTATAATAAAAAAACTCAATTTCATATTGTAGATGTTTTAATTTTTGTTCCTATCTTCCTAACCTGACTACTATCATTGTAGATACCTATTTCTTTCGACTGTATCTTTTTCAAATACATAGCTAGAGCTAGGGTAGGACGGGACAAAATACTTTTGTAACTGCGCAGCGGGCTGAAAGATTGGGAATCCCTGCATTAGACAGTTATTTATGGAGAGTCATCCCACGCTGTACTTACGACTTAGGGTGACATTCATTTTATTCTCTGTCTGGGATAAGTCGGTCTTTTGTTCTCCACCGGATGTCCTTATTACGTATCGTTTGTCGAGACGAATACGTGTCACTTATACCACAGAGAAGATAATATACTATACTTATAACTATAGGTACATTGACAGTGCGGCTATCTGATCCTAAACTAAACAGAGCTTGTAGTATGGAAACCGGATAACTGATAAACAAACAACTACTTTTTTAAAATACATAATTACACACAGACTCAGGACAGTTCTTTTCACCGATTCGCTTTACGCCGATTTTTTTTATACAACAATGTCGGCAAACAGGCATCCGCCCAACAGTATGCGGTTACGACACCCATGAATTGGCTATGCAATTAATTCGAAATGAATTTAAAGCCAGCAAAAATCAGCGTCATCTAAAAAAAAAATATGTTTCGCAAATCGAGCTACAGAATCTGAATTCTGTTATTTTACTAAGGCCGGCCACACACCTACATCAGGAATTCCGTTTCGGAATATCGATTCGAAATTTCGAACTCACAAAATCCATACCAATCTACAGTGGTTTTCCGTTCGAAGTTTTCTCCTATTCGAAAATACGCCAGTCAGTTCTACCAAACGATAATAAACGTATGTGTGTGATTTATTTAAGGAATACCGATTCGAAATTCCGAAACGGAATTGCTGATGTAGGTATGTGGCCGGCCGGTATATTAAATACTACCGACGACAAAGCGACGACCGACAGTGGTATACCAACCATAGTTATAGAATTGTTTACTGGTATATCGATGTAACTAAGTACCCAGTATTGTGTTCAATTTTATCTTGTTGCATTATGTTTATGTGAAATTGCATCATTGAGTTTGAAATTAGCATAAATTAGTGAGTGCAGTACCGCAACGCAAGCGCATGTTCAAGGACTTGGAATGTCAAAATATTAATCCATACTAATATTATGAATGCGAAAGTAATCTGTCTGTTTATTACCATTTCGTGCCTAATGAACCGATCACAATGAAATAGCAAGCTGAAGGCCTAACACACCTTTTATATCGGAATCGCGGATGAAACCGAGAGGCCAGCTAGTAGTATGTCATGTAATACCATCATCTAACATTTGTCTATTTGCCTCCACACTTGGCTATTCGTATTTGTCTATTTATCAAGTTTCGGCAAATAAACACCTTGTGAAGACGTTATAAGGTGTACTACATTGTGATTATTTGCTGAAACTTGCCGAATACTGACCAAGTGTGGAGGCAGCATATCTTTACATACTATAAAACGAAGTCACTTCCGATGTCTGTTCGCTTAGATCTTTTAAACTACTCAACAGATTTTGATGCAGTTTTCAGCAATAGATAGAGTGATTCAAGAGGAATACATGCATATAGTACAGGAAGGTAGATAAATACAAAGATTTGTACACCCGTGCGAAGCTGGGATGGGTCTTTAGTAATTCAATAAATTATTTATTAAAATGTGGGTAAAATATTATACATATCTTCAATATGAATAATATAATATTCGAAGTCCAACAAACGATACGTTTTGGTCAAGGTTTATCTTTACAGAAGTTAAAATAATAAAATGCCGTGATAAGTTGAAATGGGATCATCAGTGTGATGTTATATGATAAATTGTTAGGTAGGTACGCAGAGGCGTTAATTATTTTTTTTGGTTTTGATAGATTCTAGGGCCTACCTTCGTTTTAAAAAAAATTGCACCTACACCATAAATTACAATGTAGGTAGTTACATAAATAGGTTTTAAAAAAAAAAAAAACTAGGTGGCAATGGTATTTTTTTTAACTATGTATAGGCCTGCGTTAATTTGACCACAATTTCACTGTGATCTCATCGTGATCAGTGATGATCATGTACCTAATGATTTGGCCGATGGTGGTAAGCACACAAAGCCTACAAAATTTAGCTTAAGTACCTAAATTATTGAACAAAAAAAAATTTTTTTTTTTACCATAGCCAATTTTTTTTAAGAAGTGATTTTATAACATGACGGATTGAGTTAATGATATTGAACGTGTATGTATGCATTAAATAGATATTTGAAGTTACAGTTCGCGTCACGTAAAAAGAACGCTGGCAGTAGGCTGCGCATTTGGCGATTTATCGGTCTATTTGATGGTATGAGGTCCGGTATACCTATCAATAATCAATATACGAGACCCAAAGAACCAAAGGCTAGTTCGAAAATAAAATAATAGGCCTAGTTCGTTCGTGCGCGAGTGTAGACAAGCGCAAATACACCTCTTCCACTTTCTTCCAGCGTTCTTTTTACATGACGCGACCTATACCGTACAATATATATATATATATAAAAAAAGTAGGTAGCTACATACTTATAACGATTTATAGTTAGTTTTCCGACCTACCTCATTATATTCCCGTTCACAGAAAAAAAAATGGTGTTTTTTTTAGTACCTAGGTACCCATCTAATTTGGTTGGCAAAACTATACTAAAATATGGCTAAAATAAACATTCCTTATAATAACCTAATAGAGCAAAGGCCATACATAATGTCACATATTATTCTGGTTTATCTTGTTGAACCACTGGCATTTCTGCCGCTTGCTATAGCATTAAAATTATTTAAACTATATATCAAAACTAGCTACTTAAATAGGATATCAATACACATAAGTAGCTTTAATTTCAGAGAAAAAGAAAATTATGTAAAAAAAAATACTTACCAATAATTAACCGAACAAAAAATCTATGATTAAAAATAAAAATCACACTGGCCACTGAACAAATAAAAACTGATATGTTCGATTTTTAAATTACGTAACGAGATAATATTGGCGCGTTTGCCAGGACACTGTCTCGAACGGGCGGCGCGCACAGCGTCCACTGGATTTTGGAGCACTGGCCGAATTATTTAAAATTACCTACACAGGCTACACACAGTCGGCGTGGTTATGCAACACACACAACATTTATTTTTTAAATCACTGTACTGTACGCAATGATCATTGCTCGTTGAGCCTTTGGCTACTAATGGATTAGGGATCAAGTATGGCGTTAGTAAATAACTAAAAGAAGTTGCGCATGCTCTGATGTACATTCATGAAGGAGGAAACAATATTAAACGTTGGGAAATCCTGCGGTGTTCGACATATCAATTCCTACTACAAATTTATGTGTAAATCCACACGTGCGTAGTTAGTGATGCAACAAATAGAGGTGTGTCAGTTTCATCCTCATGGTTCATCCTATAGATTGGTACATACAGCGTCATACTGGTAGATTACGTTAACTAACAGAAAAGGATGCTGTAGATTAGTAATTTTAATTATTCAATCATTAATTAAGTAATATCTTCTCGTCCCAAATACCTACCGCTGTGTCTCAAGTCGAAAGTCTTCGACCAGTGTGTGGTGTGATGACTTACGGAGCAGAGACGTGGTCGCTTACGATGGGCCTTATAAGAAGGCTCAAGGTCACCTTAAGAGCAACGGAGAGGGCTATGCTCGAAGTTTCCCTGCAAGATCGGTTCGGAAATGATGAGATCCGCAGGCGAACCAAAGTATACGACATAGCCCGAAGAATTGCCAAACTAAAGTGGCAGTGGGCAGGGCACGTCTGTCGTAGAACCGACGGCTGCTGGGGTAGGGTTCTCGAGTGGCGACCACGAACTGGATGCAAGTAGCGCAAGACCGGTCATCGTGGAGCCTCTATCCAGCAGTGGACGTCTTTTGGCTGACATGATGATGTAGTTTGTCGAAACTTGTACGGACGACGACAATTCAAGGTAAACACTGCGGCATCTTATGCGGTTGTAATAGGAGCTATTTTGCAACAAAAAGGTATAGTCTGATCTGTAGCCGTGTGTACGTTGGTCATAAATATCTATCTCGTAGGTACTTAGTATAGGAAAACGAAGTCAAATAATTGTAATGCAAACAGTACATATTTATGTTATGTGTGAATCGGGCTTGAATGATTTTCGAGTGAGGCCTACATGACCAATTTTATTCTTGAACTACTAATCCGGAATTGTAACCTGATTGTAACTGTAATAAGTATCTATGTAATATCAACCTACTTTCAATTATATTTAGGACTAGCTGTTCCGCGCGGTTTCACTCGCGTTCCCGGGATAAACCTTCGGGAATAATATAGCTCCCTATTAGTATAGAATAAATACTATACTACCTATTAGTGAAAGAATTTTTCAAATCGGTTCAGTAGTTTCGGAGCCTATTCAATGCCAACAAACAATCAAATCTTTCCTCTTTATAATATTTGTATAGATGAAATAGTCGACAAAACAAAACTTCTACTGTATTAGGTTGATCTACTGAGACTATTGTCTATCGGCCTTTTTATGGGTTCCGTAGTTCCGTACCTCAAAAGGAAAAACACGAAACCCTAATAGAATTATTCGTCTGTCTCTCTGTGCGTCCGTCTGTCACAGCCAATTTGCTCCAAAACTACTGGATCGATTGAGTTGAAAATTGGTACACATATGTAAGTCGGTGACCCAAACACGGACGGGTAACGTAAATAAATGATTTTTTAACATGGAGGCCACTTTTGGGGGGTAAATTAGATTTTTTTTTAAATATATTTTGCAAACTACCTATATTGTGTGACATATTAAATGAAAGGGTTCGTTGTGAGAATCTCAAATATATATTTTTTATGTTTTAAAATAAATTGTTTTGAAATTAAATTTAAAAAAAATAATTTACCGTTCCCCTTAACTCCGAAACATAGTTATTTAGGATTTTCTGTAATCTATAGGTTTCTGTAGTCTAGATGGTATTTAAAGTAACATAGGAAATTATCTTTACGGAACCCTCGGTGCGCAATTCAGTCTCGTACTTGTCCGGTTTTTTGTAAAAACTTTTTTTAATTGTAAAACCTGGCTTGGCTGTAAAACCTGTGTGACAGACGACGGACAAACGGACACGTGAGTGACAGCAATACAATAATAAATAGGGTACTTTTTGGACCCTTTCTTCGGGTACGGTAACCCTATAAAACCGGACAAAGTGTAAGTCTGACTCGCGCACTCGGTTCCATATAGATAAGTCGGATTGAAGAATAATCACTAATAGGTATACTCCAGCTGAAAATGTTAATTGTTCTTTTCTAATCTTTATGTGCTTTCCATCTTCGGCCATAATTTCATCCATCACTGACCATGGTCTACGATTTGACGAAGAAAAAAAAAAGTTTAAATCTCCGTTCAACATGACATTAAAATAAATGGCGACTTAAAAAGAACCCCTTGGAGTTCAACAGATGTTGATCGTGATGAGAATATGTTGCAAATAGATAAGTACTTTAGATTCTCCGTACATCTCCGTGTGTGGTAAGATACTAATATAATAAAAAAAAAACGCCTCCTACATATTAGCATTCTTGACGAATCATTCGATTGTATTTTCAAACCATCCAGGATCCCATTGAAATATACACACTAAAGTTCATCCAAATCGGTCATATGTCGACCATAAAAATATAATATAATAAAGCAGGTCGTGGGTTCGATTCCCATCCAGGACAAACATTTGTGTGCAGGAACATGTCTGTTCGTCCTGAGTCTGGGTGTAATTATCTATATATGTATGTATTTTCAAAAAAAAAAAAGTTGTACATGTAGTATATCAGTTATCTGGTTTCCATAGTACAAGCTCTGCTCAGTTTGGGATCAGATAACCGTGTGTGAAGAATGTCCCAGGATATTTATTTATTTATTAATACAGTCGAACATAGAACCTCATCCTTTTTTTAACTCTGTTAAAAGTGAATGGAAAACAACACTAAAATATTCCATAAGTAGGTACCTACTTAAATCAAAAAAATATCTAAAAGATTACAAGTTGTAACCGTAGGAACTACAGTTAAAATATTGTTTTTAAATTGTAATTAATAACCTAATTTAATAACAAAAGATAAAGAACAATCAACGAAATATTTTATGAATATCTTGTACGTACAATGCACTGAGACCGTCCAGTTGAATGATTCGTCGAGAATGCTAATATGGTAGACTGCCGTAGACTGATCAATGCATTTACAATTTACATGCACATTTATTAAATAGAATAGGTATCATGTTTACTACCTAAATGCAACTAGGTTTCTACTATTATTGCATTGATCAAGGTTGATGTGGCTTCATAAATAAAGTTTATGCTATTTCACTCATTCTTTTGCAGCCATTTAATATTGCTTTGTATAAAATTGTAGGCGTTTATGCTGGCCGTACCTATAAATTCAAGTAATTTGATCAAATAGCCAGCCTATTTGATCAAATTCAAACAGTTTTATCAAATTGGCAAGAACGTCTGAAAATTTGATCACATATGAGTTATCAAATGGCATGAAGAAATATGAATTTTCGTATTTCTATTTGATCAAACAGTTTGATCAAATTACTTGACTTGTTTAAAACGCCTACAATTTTATACAAAGCATTATTATATGGGTTTAATAGTAATATTTTGTGAAGGTGATTATAGTATAAAGTGAAATTATTTATTTTCTTTCTTTTGTAGTGTAAACAGAATATGAAATCAGAAACCTAGGTATTTTATTTGGTTATATTTATTAAATAATTAATATTAAATATTAGAATTTTTCTAGACGTATCACAAGAAGTCAATACGACAGTCAATATATTTGTTTGACATTAATAGATCTAGTGCATGTCCTTCATTCCAATAAATATCGATATTTAAATCGATTACATTGAAGTGTTTCGTTATTTCATTTCAGTTGTTTTTTTAAAGTTAACCAAAGGGGGAGCCCTTTTTGGTTTACATTACAAAAATACACTTATTTATTGTATAGATAGACTACATTTAAATGTACGGGATATAATTATTTGTAAATACATGTAATTGCATTATTCCATTCTTACCGAATCAAAAACAAAAATCAATATCGATTGATTATTTTTATTCTTAAATTACTGTAATATTTTTATAATCATCAAATCGATTTCTTCTTCTTCTTCTTTGGTTAGATGGCGACTGTAGCCATTAGCACAATTCCGCCAATGTCACGTTAGTTAAAGATATACGAAGGGGACTCTTTATGAAAAAATATATTCACGAAATTGATCGGTGAGTTTGTGCTGAATACCTAAAAACAAACACAAGACAACAATGGACAAACACGTTAGACAAAGACACAGATAAAAAATATTAATTGGGGAAACACGGTGAGTAAACAAATTTGTATTACTTAAAGCTTTAAATTGTTAATGTTTATAAAATGGGATAAAGTAAAAATAAAGGGAGAATCAATATATGTTAATAAACATTTAAAATTAATGGGACGGGGAATTCCGGGAGGAAGAATATCATAAAGTGACGATTGTAACCTGGGACATTCAAAAAATAAATGATTGGTATTACCCTCATCGAGACCACATTCACAGAGAGAGTGATCCTTTACTCTAATTTTGTGCAAATGGACAGGAGTAGATGCGTGACCTAAACGTAAACGACAGATTGTAGATGTATTTGGTTTATTAAGATCCCGGAACTTAAAGAACCATGGTTTCTTCGGGATAAAAGGTTGAATGTCACCATAGTATTTTCCTACTCTGTTCCGTGAGTACTGCCATAATTTGTTCCAAGATCCGTCCATACGAGGTTTAGCGATATTGCAAATATCCGCAGCAAACAACTCAGAATATTGTAAAGATCCAGCACAAATAGCATTTTTAGCACATGAATCAACAGTTTCATTGCCACGAATTCCACAATGACTAGGTATCCATACAACAACCACATCTATACCAAGAATGAAACAATCATACAACGCTTCTCTAATTTTAAGGATAATAGGGAGTTTGGATTTGGAGCGGAAAGGATTAGAAAGGACGGAATGAAGACAACTTTGGGAATCTGTGAAAATTACGGATTGTTTCAAGTTATGTGACTTAACATATAATATTGCCTCTAAAATAGCAATAGCTTCCCCTGTAAAAACGGAAGTAAGTGGAGGACATTTGAAATTTAAGATAATACTAAATTTAGGGATCCATACTGCTGAACCTACATTTCCCTGTTCAGAGATCTTAGACGCGTCCGTATACAAATATAACCATCCTGGCCATCTGTTTGACACCTCTTCCATAAAATACTTTTCTGCTTGAGGAGAGTCCTTGTCGATTCCAATTCCAAGAATAACATTGGGACGATAGATCAAAGCCTCATAATTGATTGAGAATAAGGGATGAAATTGTAATTTGAATATTGAATAAGTGAGACGAGAAAGAGAAACAAAACTACGGATGAGGCATGGGAGATTATCTAAACATCTATTTTGATCTGAGGAGGATTCGAAGAGGGTAGAAAGTTTAGGAAATAAAGGATGGGATGAATTTTGAATCTGTTTAAAAAGAAATCTATCACAGAGGTATTGCCTTCTAAGTTGAAGAGGGGGGTCGACGCATTCCACCTGCATCGCATTTATGGGAGAAGATTTCATCGCTCCTAAAATTAAGCGGAGACATCTGGATTGGACCTTATTCAATTTATCAATGCCAGATCTATTGCAATGATCGAGTAAGAAGGATCCATAATCCATGAGACTACGTATTAACGCATTATAAAGAAGTTTCTGGGTATAAGGATGGGCTCCCCACCACACACCAGATAGACATCGAAGAACATTGATTCCTCTTTCACATTTTTGAGCGATGTAAGTAAAATGGGGGACTCCAGTCAGTCTAGAATCCAAAATTACACCCAGAAACTTGACCTTATCATAAATGGGGATCTCCTCACCATTAAAATTAACATTTATCATCGGAATTATTCTCTTTCTAGTGAATATTACTAATGAACACTTGGAAACAGACAAGGAAAGTCCATGCTCGTTAAGCCAATCACCAAGATACTTAAGGGCTGTGTTTATTTTTGAAGAGGCTTCCGAAGCTGAACTAGATGATGTATAAAGAGCTATATCATCAGCATATTGAAGAACCTGACTGAAACAGTTTACTGAATGTTCTAGATCGAGAGTGTATATGTTATATAGAAGGGGACTAAGAACAGATCCTTGGGGTAGGCCTCTCCAGACATATCTAGCTTGTAATGAGAAATTCTGGGATCTCACTATAACAGTTCTCTGCATAAATAGGTTGCAAATAAATCTGACCAACCTCTCAGGGATGCTCAGCTGATGAAGTTTATTCCTGAGTACCGGAAGAAGGACATTATCATAAGCAGACGCGATGTCCAGAAATACTCCCACAAGATACTTTTTCTGATTAAAAGCTAGTTGAATGTCAGTTGTTAAAATACTTAAACTATCCAGAGTACTCATGCCTTTTCTAAAACCAAATTGGGATTTGGCCAGTAATCCTTTGCTTTCCATTAACCATTCTAATCGATTCCGAAGTAGATGTTCCATAATTTTAGCAAGGACAGAAGACAAAGCTATAGGCCTTCTAGAGTTGGGATCTGAAGGATCCTTACCAGGTTTCAATAATGGGATTACAATTTGAGTTTTCCAAGAATCTGGAATCGTGCCAAGTTCAAAAAATTTATTTATTAGGTCCAAAAAGAAAGTCTTTGTTTTGTCACTAGAATTACAAAGGAAAGAGTATGGAATACCATCAATGCCAGGGGAAGAATCTGTTAATCCGTCCAGAGCCCTATGGAGTTCATTAAAAGTAAAAAGGGAGTCCATATTATTATGGGAAGAAAGTGGGGAGGACATATTCAGAGAGGGAATCGAGTCCATAAATGGTACAGAAGGGGGGGCAAGTTTATCAGTAAATGTCTCCAACCAAAGAGAAGGATCATTTGAAGAGATATTATCTGGAGACAATGATCCTCTGAATCTACGTATCTGTTTCCATACTAAAGAGGGGGGGGATCGGGGAGATAAGGATTCACAAAAACGAATCCAGCCTTTTTTCTTTTGTAAAGATAAAAATCTTCGTGTACGAGCCGCCGTGCGCTGGTAAGAGAGAAAATTTTCAATGCTCATACAGGAATTGTAAGTCTTCTCGGCTTCGCTACGTTCATGAATGATGGCTGTACAATCCGCGTCCCACCAAGGAGGAGAGAGTTTATGGTTGAACTTCTTTTTTAATGGAATGTTAGCATCTGCAGATGAATTTATAGCATGAATAAATTTTTCATAAATGTCAAGAACGTTTGAGGATTCTAAGCAAGGGAAAGTATCTAATGTATTATCTAAGAATTTTGAAAAAGCAGGCCAATCAGCTTTAGATAATCTGTATTTCAAAAGTGGGGAATGACTATAAGAGTGTGAAGGGCGATGAGAAAAAGAAATAAGAATAGGGTAATGATCACTGCCATAAGTAGATGGAAGGATTTCCCATGAAAGAAGTGATGACAAAGAGGACGAACATAAAGTAAGATCGACAGCACTTTTTGGATCTTGAGAAGGACGTACTCTACGAGTTGGGGAGCCATCATTCATAACACAAAGACCATTATCATCCAAAATGTCAAAAATAATGGAGGCAAACCGATCACTGTGACTAGATCCCCATGAAATATGATGGGAATTGAAATCACCCATTATAATAACAGGAGAAGGAAGAGAAGAAAAAATAGAATGAAGTACAGGACCAAGTGAGGAATGAGGATGGGGGATATAAATTGACAGGAAAGTAACATCAAAAGCTCTTAATGCAATAGCATTAATATTAGGGTTCTGATTTGGTAAATCTATTTTTGAAAAAATGATACCGTGTTTAATCAGCAGGGCACTACCAGCATACCCGTCATCCCTGTCATCCCGCAGGCAGTGGTAACCAGGAACCCTAAAGTGGGAACCCGGCACCAACCAAGTCTCCGAGATGGCAGCAATGGCCGGCATATATTTATTTAATAAATAAAGAAGTTCGTGTTTTTTGCGACGGATACTATTAATGTTCCATTGTAGGATCTTGATTGGATCTGTTAGAATTACTAATGGAAAGAATGTGGGAAATTTTTTCGGCAACGTTGGACGGTAGGTTGTTGGAATGACTTATAAGGTTTATGACCAAAGACAAAAGAGAATCCAGGAAATTATCATTAGAATAAGCAGTGGGAGTAATGGAGGGGGATTGAGTTAGGGCACAGCCATTGGGAAGGGACGAAGGAATATTTGACACAATGGCCCTATGGGTCTCCTTATCATAGCTTTTACCTAAAGGAGCATGTGGGCGACGTTCAGTGAAAACAGTTTTTCTGTATGAATTGATTTTAGGAGGGGCTGATGCGGGACTAGAAGAATTAATGGGCTGGGAAAACATAACCTGGGAAATCTCAGAATAAGACCTACGAACAGGTGGAAAATGGGATGATGCTTCTTCATATGACACATTATCCTGGGACATGAATTGCTTAATATTTTTTTGTCTGTCATTTTCAGGACAATTTTTATTAGTGGCAAAATGTTTTCCGGAGCAATACAAACATGTAGCCAAATCCTCAGTAACATTACAGCTTTCTCCCGCATGGGGTTGCGCACAGCGATAACAGCGTGGCTTGAATGCACGACATTGTGTTTTGATGTGTCCAAATCTGCAGCAATTGTGGCACTGAATTGTTGGAAGTTTATAGGTTTCTACAGGTAATGATGTATAATATGAAAAAACTCGCGCAGGTAAGAATTGTCCGTGAAAGGTGAGGACCACGCTTTGGGTTGGTATCCAGTTCACCTTACCCTCCACAAAAGTCTTTCGATTGAGTCTTCGGGCTTTCAGTATATAACCACATCCATCAGGAAGGCTCAAGGACTCCACGAGCTCATCCATCGACCACTCAACTGGTATGTCACGTACAAGTCCCATACGGGTGATATTGTACGTAGGAATATTGGCTACATATTTATACTGTGATAGTAAAGCACAATCCAAGAAATTGTTAGCATCCACTGCTGATATAAACTCAACAGAAATCCTATTACGTCCTACCTTTTTAATGCCGTCTTTGCGAATATTTTTAATATTGTTTGTCACTAAAAACTGACCAAATTTAATAGGTCTGATAGTAGTTCCAGCAGAGGGATCAGGTTCAGAACGAGATACATGTATTATAAAGGGTCCTTTATCATTTTTTTCGTAACATTTAAAACCTATTGTCAAACTGTGATGCATGTATACAGTCTGAATTGATGGCGATGAAGCTGAAGGGTCAACGATCGTTTTCTTCGGAGTTGGTGCAGAAGAGTTATTTTCGTCATTATCCAAGCGACGTTTGCTGGGATTTTGAGTGAACAGAGGAGGTGACGCATCTACAGTGTCCATTAAAGTTACTTGATCGTCCGGGGGATCAGGGGGTTCAGGAGGAACATTATCCATGATTAAGGAGAGTTAATACAAACCAGTTACCAACACCACATACACAGCAAAATTCTACCACTTAATAATAAAAAAGAAAGAAAACAATTACAAAAAACTATAGAAATCCCTCTAACACGTGTATCATTCAACACTCGCGAAAGCAGAGTTTTCTTCTCTTTTTTCAGTCTACGACTTTTTTGTAATTTTCAATTTAGATTTTTGGCATGACAATCACAGACACATCCCAAATCGATTTCAGATGCCCTTCCCTAGGTTTCGTGCTTCTGTCTGTGAAATGTCACTGTCAACCAAACCAAATGTCAGTATTGTTAATTGCGTTACTGTCAAGATGCACGTGAATTAACCGCACTGTTTTCTTACAAAAATCATTTAAATGTTCATAAAATTACCAATATGAATTCAAAGAAAATAGCACAGTCGCCGTCTTTAGCATACACAAGCAACCCCGACTACAGAAAGCCGCCTAAAATAGCAAACCCGGTATGTAACCTTCAAAAGGTCCAAAACATAACAACAAAAAATGTCCTCATAATACTTTTTGTGTTGTTACAGTACTTGCAATGTCTCGGAGCACCTCATATAGATTCCTTCAACTTTATGCTAAAGGATGGTCTAAAAGCGGCCATAGAAGACTTGGTGCCGGCTATGTTTGAGCTGCAAAATGGGCAGAGAGTCAAAGTCACGATTGATGAAGCTGCTTTCGCTAAACCCAGCGTTCCTATGGAAGCAGTGGGTGTTAAAAACCAGAAAGTGTTGCCTACTGAGTGCCGACAACGGGCTTATACTTATAAAGGAGAATTTAAAATGAGAATGACGATTAATATTGATGGAATCCCAATGAGCTTTGATCGGTCTCTTGGTTACTTGCCCATAATGATAAAAGTAAGTTGACTATATGTTGTATAAGTGCCTTATGAAGGCCTAAGCTAAAGAAATGAGTTTTGAGTTGAACTAAGGACTATGTATTTCAAACTTTAGTCATGGGATCATTCGCGAGATAGGACGGCTGAATAGATTAACCATATATACAAGCAAATAATAATTTTTATCATTAATACATTTATAGTTTAACCAATGCATATAGAGTCAGAATTTAAGTATGGTTTTAAAAGGAATTGTTATCTACTATGTGGTGGAAGTACTGATTAATATAAATAACTTTTACCATGCATGAGACCAAATCTGAAAGTGCAAAAAACATTTGTTTAAGAATCAACCTTGATCAATCAAAATTGAAAAGGCAAATTGACAATTCATCATCATCATGTCAGCCGAAAGATGTCCTCTGCTGGACAAAGGCCTCCCCCATTGATCTCCACTAGGGCCGGTCTTGCGTTACCCACATCAAGCGGTTTCCCGCGACCCTCACAAGATCATTGGTCTACCTTGTCAATGGTTAATTGACAATTATGTCTATGGTATTCTAATTTAATGCATTAATTGATGTTTTGCAGTCTAATATGTGCCATCTTGCGGACTTGTCTCCCGAGGAGCTGATGGAACACAATGAGCATGCTGATGAGTGGGGAGGATACTTCATTGTCAAGGTAAATAATAATATTCATAGGATTTTAACTGTATAAGTTGATCTGAATGTATTAAAAATACAATGTCATCTGTCACAGCACACACTTTGAATTCTTTTGATTATTTACATAAATACACTGCTTGTAGTTGTGTTTTCAATCTATTTCTTTTTATTTGTGTGAGTCCAAAATAAGTGATTTCATTCCTTCTCTTTCTGGGCTATTCTTCAGAAAGGATATCTGACCCCAAACTAAGCAGAGCTTGTACTTTTTTGCCAATCTGTGACATCATAACGGTACTTACAAGAATTTTACGACATGATCATGCACAGGGAATTTTTATCATTAAGAGTTTTGACAGCATTACACTAAACATTATAATATTTTCCAGGGTCACGAGCGTCTCGCCCGCATGTTGCTGGTGACGCGGCGGAACTACCCCGTGGCCATCAAGCGGTCCGGGTGGCGCATGAGAGGCAACCTGTTCTCTGATTACGGGATCATGGTGCGATGCGTCACCGCTGACCAAACTAGTACTGTGAGTGAACTTGCTACTTTGTACACTAATTAGCTGTCCCCTGCAGTTCCGGAATAAAATGTTGCCCATGTTATGTAAGTGATGATGTGGCCGATGTTTGTAAACATACAAAACACGAAAAGATTAGGTGAGAATGTGGTCTAAAACAGGCCTATACATAGTAAAAAAAACGAGCGAGCCTTACAGTAGTTTACATGTGTAACATCTGATATCTGACATTTCCCTTCTCTTTCTCTTGACACGCAAGCGCATGGTACACTGTTGGCGGATACAAACCTATCGGAAAATGGGTTGGTTGGTACCAACCATCTGACGGCCAACTCTACCAGCGCGCACTCATCGGTCAACTCAAATCAAATAGCGCGCGCTTCTCCGCGACCCTTTTCACGAAATCACTCCCACAGAAAGCGAGAGGAAAGATGTTACACATTACACAGGGTAATGTAGCTACATTACCCTCGAAGGTTATAGGCTACTTTTTATCCCTGGAACGCGAGTGAAACCGGGAACAGATAGTATTACATATTTATGTTTAACAGAACAACGTTCTACACTTCCTAACAAACGGCACGTGTAAGCTGATGTTTTCGTATCGCAAGATGATGTACTACGCGCCTCTGTTGCTCATTATGAAATGTCTCGTCGATTGGCCTGACCACTACATCTATAGATTACTCCTGCACGGGAAGAAGAATGATTTATATTATGTCAAGTATGTAATAATATCTTGGGACATTCTTCACGTCTATGGATATAATCATTTTATTATTTTCCTGTTGTAAAGTCGTGGATGGGAATCGAACCCACGACCTGCGGCGCGATAGGTATGTAATGTAATGTCGAGATGTGAAAACATGTCTTTATTATGTTTTTATTCCTTCTAATAAAAGTTGAAATTTAAATAACATTCTAAAAAAACAAAAACAACAATATCTCCTTGTTCAACAACAAGAGTTTGTTTGTTTGTTTGAACGCGCTAATCTCCGGAATTACTGGTCCGATTGGAAAAATTCTTTCACTAATAGGAAGCTACGTTAGCCCCGAAGGTTATAGGCTACTTTTTATCCCATGAACGCGAGTGGAACCGCGGGGAACAGCTAGTCTATTAATATATGATTGTATACAGTTGCATACAAAACATGCTTCGGGAACTGCACGAGGAAGGTCTCCATACATCAGAGGAGTGCCGCTCGTACTTAGGCCGGATGTTCCGCCCCAAGTTGTACGAGCTACCACCCTGGAGCTCGGACCTGGACGCGTGCGAGTTCCTCCTGAAGCGGTGCCTCATGATCCACCTGGACACCCATCAGGACAAGTTCCACGCGCTCGTCTTCATGGCCCAGAAACTGTATGATCTCGTACAGAATAAGTGTAAGGTATGTCATTTTTCGAATCAGAAATGATAAGATCCACAGGCGAACCAAAGTAACCGACATAGCCCGAAGAATGAGGAATAACAACAAAAAAATCTAATTAGTCCGTCAGTTAGATTATCAAAAAATATTGGATACGTATTTTTTATTTTGATCCGAAAACAAAAAATTACGAAGATACAGTGCGTTAAAATTTTTCGGTCTGCAAAAAGTGTACTAAAAAGTAGTTGTACAATGACGTCGCAAGCCCCCACTCCTGCACTTTGATGGGACTTATCTTTGTAATTTCTTATTGATTTGATAAAATAAAAAATATGTATCCAATATTTTTTGATAATCTAACTGACGGACTAATTAGATTTTTTTGTTGTTATTCCTCATTGCCAAACTAAAACTGAAGAACCCACTGCCGCTGGGGCAGAAGAGTTCTCGAGTGGCGACCACAAACCGGAAGACGCAGCGTGGGCAGGCCCCCCACAAGGTGGACCGATGATCTTGTGAGGGTCGCAGGAAGCCGCTAGATGCGGGTAGCGCAAGACCGGCCATCGTGGTGATCCTTGGGGGAGGCTTTCGTCCAGCAGTGGACGTCTTTCAGCTTTCATCTTGATGTCATTTTTAAATGTCTGAACAGATTTGGATGTATGGAGTATGTTAAAATGCTTATTATTGAGAGTATTTCTAAAATAATAATGATTAATATCTTCTTTTAAGCCGGCTAAAATAGTTTCCCAACACTTGAACAGGTGGAAGGCGCAGACGCGGTGATGGTTCAAGAGCTGTTGCTGGGTGGCCACTTGTACCTGCAAATCCTGAAGGAGCGTCTCCAGAACCTCATCAACATCGTGCGTCTGCAGATCATCAAGAAAGCCAAGACAGGAAAGAAAGTTGTCATGAACTTTGTAAGTTTTTCCAGTATATGTTTTCTCGCCGCATTAAAAAAAAATTTAACTAGTAACTGAAACTACCTAATAAATTTTAAGCTTGGGGATCACTTACACCTTTAAGAAAAAAGTTTTGTCAACTTTATCGTTGGACATTTCAAATGAAAAGGCTTGTGAGAATCTCAAATATATATTTTTTATAATTTCAAGATATAGTTAGATTTGATGAGTAGTTTCAAGTTATTTAAGAAAATAGTCGAAAAATTACCATTAAAAATACAGAAAAAAAATATTTACCTATAGATTACAGGAAAAACTATAAGAAGACTGGTATTGTTATATGAAATGGTATTAAAAGTAACACAGGAAATTACGGAACCTTCTTTGCGCGAGTCAGATTCTCACTCGTCCGGCTTTTTGTTAACGACCATTTATTTTACCAATAGTCAGAAATGCAACAAATAATCCGAGCCAGTGGTAGCTTAGAACAGAAGATGGAGACGTTCCTAGCGACCGGCAACGCGCCCTCTAACAACGTCAACTTGTCACAGTACAAGGGACTCACTATAGTTGCTGAGAATATTAACAGGATGCGATACATGTCACATTTCAAGTGAGTATAGCTTTATTGTTACCATTGGTTTTTCTAAGACTACAGCATGGGGTTCTTCAAGAGTGTGAAGATATTTTTGTAGGGTCTTCTGTAGGCTACGGTAACCGCTTATAATCTGGTGGGCCGTATGCTTGTTTGCTATCTTAGTTGTATAGAAAGTTACATTTAGATATGCTGATGTATAATTATTTTTATAATACTTAGTCGATTTAGGTCTTGCTGTAATAGATCACTATAAATTATTTAAATAATAGGACGAAAGTTGTTAAAAACATTATATCATTTATAAAATGATTAATTAATACAGGGCCAAAAATGGAACCCTGTGGAACTCCGGACGTGACAGTCTTGTTTGAATGGAAGTCGTTCACTACGACTAATTGGGTTCTTTTGGTAATTTACTAAACAAAATTGTCTAAATTATTAATTATAATTCAATGATTGGGTTTAGGGAGAATATTTTAAATTGGCTAAATCACTTTTGTTAAGCTTACATTCATGAAATTAAAAAACTGAGAGCGATACTGCGTGTGTCCTAAAAAAAAAACAAATAGATCCCACTTGATAAGGCAGGCCAAGGCCTCTGGAAGGTGGACAATGTCGACTTCAGTCTGTCGGCAACGTCTAATCAGCACAAGGACTTTTATTTAAAAGCAATGGGTAGCCTACCTTGTCAAAAACCTTCTAGAACTCCGTGATATCTGCATCAACCTGTACTTAGCGATCCATGTTCTTTCGCAATTTAGAATCTCTTTAATGACAGTTTAAGAAACAAAAATTGCAAAGGAAGTAAGAGAAATTCTTCAAATTAGATATTGATAAAGAATATGCGTCTCATCATAATGATTTTGGTTTTTTTATTGTTAATTTAAAAGCCGTGTGCTATGACTTGAGTATTTTGTTGCATTACCGTCTTTAAAGTCGGGTTTTCACCACGAGTAGGACACATTGTGGACTCCTTTTAACTCACAATAGTAAACTGCATACTTATAGTTCCACGAACAAATAGTCGAGCTGAAAAGACAGAATGAGTTGAAATGAATTCGCTCAGCTCTTTCTCTCATTTTCTTTGACAAAACAACATTAACAGACAAAACTCAATGTAGGTGTAAATGAAAACTAGTCGCTTGGCCATTTCCCACTACCCTTTCGTGGTGGAAACCCGGTATTATGAGTAAATTCCCTTTACATCCAAAGGCTGTCTGGAATAGATCGTAGCACCGCCAATTTGAAGTTTCTAGTTTTATTATTTGTTTTTGTGTACAATAAAGTTATCTATATGTTAGTTGTGACCTTTGTCCAGCATTGGACGTCTTTCGGTTGATATGATGATGATGATGAATGAGTGAATGAAGTTTAATGTGTTAAGATCGATCCACCGCGGGTCGTTCTTCATGGAAATGCGCACGACGGAGGCGCGACAGCTGCTGCCGGACGCGTGGGGGTTCGTGTGCCCGGTGCACACGCCCGACGGCGCCCCCTGCGGGTTGCTCAACCATCTCACCATGACTGCACAGGTTACTATACTATACTATACTATACTATACATTGTTTTGCGTTGTGTACCTACCTACCCTACCTACCCTACCAACCCTACCTACCCTACCTAATCGGTTCAGCCGTTCTCGAGTTTTCGCGAGACTAACAGAATTGCAATTCATTTTTATTTATATGGATTTACTCCCTTGGAGTTAATATACATACATACCCCAATTTCTACCTCATTTTAAAAAAAACCCTTTGCATTAGACATCCAGCCTACGTTATACTTTTTTATCAATATCAATACATATATAAAAAGAAAAGTCCTGACCTCCCTCATTACTGACTCGTGTCTTGTTCTAACTCTTTAATCTAGCTGGAAAACTGAAATTTAGCAAAAATAAACTCAGAATTCTCGAAATTCGAACCAAAATAAGATATTGCGGGTGAAATCGCGTAGCGGAAAATACGTTTTTAATATTTTAACTAAATTTTCAGTAACAAGAACTAACGTAAATTTTTACATGGGATTACTTCTGAATCCCGAATATAACCTCTTAAAATTATTAATTATGAGTCATATTCGGCTGACAAAAACTCAAGTCTTCTTCTTCTCAAAAACAAAATATTATTCATTTTAGGTGACGCAACATCCAGACAAGAAACAAATCGACGGATTACCATTAGTTTTGGAAAGATGTGGTAAGTAAATTGTATTCTAATTTCTATGGATGTAAAGTGGAACTTTCAGTATTTTTAACAACTTTAACACTCAGTGGATATTTTTGTGCCATTATTTCGCAGTTTTTTTATAGCTACCTCTTCTGGCTTCTAAGGGCTTCAAAGGCTCCAATGACAATGATATTTTCTAGATATAGAGCTAATGCTCAATAGCATAGACATCACTTTTCTGTGATGTATTTAAGACATTCATCGATAAAAGAATGGACCAATACGCTGTAAACTTGTTAAATTGAACTAATAACTTTAAAATAACTTCCAAGAAGTTAGTGGAATTCATAGAGATTGCGACCATAGGGTTTATAATATCAGCAGTTAAGTTGTGAGAGTTTGAGAGTTACTTAGCATTTTGCAATAATCAATGCTTCCCCTTTCTTCTGGCCCACTTAAACTCATAACTCATTCAGTTAAGGCCCTAACTAGTGACCCGCCCTGGCTTCGCACGGTTTTTCTCGGCTCTTCTGTACTATAATATGCATGTATAATATATATAAACCTTCCTCTTGAATCACTCTATCTATTGCTGAAAACTGCATTAAAATCCGTTGAGTAGTTTAAAAGATCTAAGCGAACAGACAGCGGAAGCGACTTCATTTTATACTATGTAAAGATTGGCACTTATGAAAGTCAATAGGTACAATTTTGACAATAGACCTATAGAGGATTGTTTGTTTATTATTATGGCCTCGATTCGGTATAATTTTATGTCTGAAGCTTTGTTATGTCTGAAGGCTGACAAGCAGGAAGGCTCCACCTGATGGTTAGAAGCTACCATCGCTTATAGACATAGCAATTCCAGAGATATTGCCAATTTCTTGCCGATATTTTTAAGGAAACTGGTTCTCGCAAAGGGTTGTGGCATCAGATTTTCATGATGGTAGGCCGCCAGGCGAGAACTACAAAGTTTATCGTTCTAGGATGCGAACCATCGACACATCATGCCAGCACTCGATATGTGTAGATTATAACCTCTAAAAAACAGAGCAAGCAATGTCACCAGAAGAAATTTCCGAAAAAAAATTCGCATAGATATCTCTTACAATCTTTAAAGGCTCCAATCATGATGTTAACCAGGTATGGAGCCAATAAGCTCGGTAGCTCACACGCCGTTAGCCCGTGACGTGTACAAGTACCCTGTGTTCATCGACGGGAGGCTGGTCGGGTACTTCGCTGAAGACACGGTACAGAAGTCAGCTGCATATCTCCGCACCCTCAAGATTAAGGGGGAGGAGGTGCCTATTACCACAGAGATCGTGGTTATACCTAAGAAGCAGGTTGGTTTTGCTTTCTAGGTGTTTGTAATTTTCGCGAGTGTGAATTTTTCAGGTGTTAAAAAAAATTGTTTTTAAAAAATATTTTTCACAACTTTCTATTTAACATTACTTCCCAGAAATGTATCTTTATAATCGACATGACAAAAAAAAGCAAAGTTTTAGGTTTTTCAAAATTGGCGTCGAGACTCCTTTCAGCATTTTTCGCTTTTCCTTTTATACTTCAGGATTTGGGCAACCAGTCCCACTTAAAATAATGATTTCGTATATTTTTTATTATCTATGTTTCTCTGCCATGGAAAAATACTAATCTTTTAATAAATTAGCCAAAAAAAAAACAGTTCACTTACGTTGAAATTTGATTATAGTCAAATTAGTCCGATTCCTTATTTCAACGTTAATTTAAGTGATATTTATTGGTCATGACTATTTCCCGATGTTTGACAGCATTAAATATCTATCCTTTTTCAATATTTTTTTATAAAAAAGAGAGGTGACGCGACTAATATTGGTTTAGATTTTTAAAAACGACGGGGTGTTATAAGTTTGACGTGTCTGTCTGTGTGTGTCTGTGGCATCAGAGCTCCTGAACGGATGGACCGATTTTGATTTAGTGTGTTTTTGTTTGAAAGTTGTCTTAATCGAGAGTGTTCTTATCTATGTTTCAAGAAAATCCGCTCAGCCGTTTGGAAATTATGACCAATTTTCTAGCGAGTTTCGGGGGTTACTTGAATTTTTAATTTTACTTGTAAACAGAATGGGGTCAATGTTTTGTTTTATCAGATATGTTCCCAATACGCGGGCGTGTTCCTGATGACAAGCGAGGCTCGCATGATGCGGCCGGTGCTGAACCTGGCCACCTCGCAGCTGGAGCTCATCGGCACCATGGAGCAGCTCTACCTCGACATAGCCGTCACACACAACGAGATATACAAGGGTAAACACCTGGAAATTATCGGGAATATGCATTTTTTGCTCTAATAAAAGCTAATCAACAAGCCAGTTGGCGCAGTTGGTTAAGACACCACCTATCAAGCCGCTAGTCATGGGTTCGATTCCCATCCAGGACAAACATTTGTGTGCATGAACATGTCTGTTTGTCCTGTGTCTGGGTGTAATTATCTATATAAGTATGTAATTACAAAAAAAAAAAGTAGTATATCAGTTATCTGGTTGTCCATAGTACAAGCTCTGCTTAGTTTGGGATCAGATAACCGTGTGTGAGGAATGTCCCAGGATATTTAATTACTTTACTTTTACTTTAATTCATATAATAAACAGTAGAAAAAAATCTCTCCCACGAAGGGTACCGTACCATTATCTATAAAAACATCATCTGTTTCATGAGATATTACAGCCTGGTGACAGACGGACAGACAGACGGCAGAGTCTTTGCAATAGAGTCCCGTTTTACCCTTAGGGTACGGAACCCTAACAATGACCAAGATATAAGCCATCAAAGATGTATCTCTATCTCTTTCTAGCAAAACAGAATTTAGCATGGAGTATATATCGCGATATTGGTGCCGATTCTGTTGTTTACGAACTAAAATAAATTTAATCTCACTATATCTCTTTCTAATAGTAAATATAAGAAAGGGATGCAAGATATTTTAGTCCTGTCAGTTTAATCCGATCACACATTTCAACGTGAATTTAAGCGCGATATTTATTGGTCACGACTACATTACGACGGTATGGATTAAACTGACACCATTAAAAATGTTCTATCTTTTTTCAATAAGGTTAAAATGAAAGAGAGGTGACTTGTCTAATATTAGTTAAGTTCGTAAACAACAGAATCGGCACCATTGTACTATGACGTCAGAGGCCGTGTCTCAATATTTTAATAAAATGATTTAACCATTTCAAAATTAATTTAACCCTTTTTAGCACTTTTGTATTGTATTTGTTTTCTGTTATTTTATAATTAAGCTATATTTGAATATTAATTTATCAATTCCATTTAACGGGGAAAGAATATTTTCTCACGTATTTTTCTTACAATATCTAAATTTAAAATAAATGAATACAGCACTTAACTTTTAAATATAATTTCAGGTAAAACAACGCACGTAGAGCTGTCCAAGTCCGCGTTCATGAGCAACTTGGCGCAGCTGGTGCCCATGCCAGACTGCAACCAGTCGCCTCGGTGAGATTCTCTCATTTTTTATCGCCTCGACGATTTGTTTTATATGTTGTTTGTATATTTGTCAGTGCCGGCGTTAGGGTAGGGCACGGTAGGGCGCCAGATGTAAAGGGGCGCCAGGACCACCTTTATTTTCGGTCGCTCATGAGCGAGTCCTGCTATCTCGAGTCTAAATAAATAAATTCTCTAGTCTAAAGATAAAATGGCTATAATGGCTTAAAATCCCTTTTGTTGAAGGGAGGGGGGGGGGGGGGGGGGTTATCACATCTCGCCCAGGGTGCTGGTAGAGCTAAAACCGGCACTGCTTATAATAAATAATTCTAAATAAGGCTTATAATAAATAATTCTAAATAAGGCTTATTATAGATCATAATAAGGCTTAAGAGTTTGTTTGTTTGTTTGTTTGAATGCGCTAATCTCAAAATTATTAAAGATGGTTATAGGCTGTTTAATATTATGCTTCGACAGCTCGTAGCTCCTGAACGGATGGACCGATAATGATTTAGTTTTTTGTTTGAAAGGTGACTTAATTAAGAGTGTTCTTAGTTATGTTTCATGAAAATCCGCTCAGCGTCTTTATATATATATTTTTTTTTTATACTACTAAGGTAGCAAGCCAGCATACGACCCACCTGATGGTAAGTGGTTACCGTCGCCTATCGCCATTTGCAATACCAGAGATATTACCAATGTGTTGCTGACCTTTTACAATACCGTGAAGGCAAACTGGCTCTCAAGTGCAATTGCCGGAACACACCGGTTATATTTTTATTTTTAGTTATTATATTGGTTTATACCTAAAATATGTCCAATAGAAACATGTACCAGTGTCAAATGGGTAAACAAACGATGGGTACACCTATCCACACGTGGCAGACGAACGCGGAGACCAAGTTGTACCGGCTGCAGACTCCGGCCACTCCGCTGTTCCGGCCGACACACTACGACAACATCGGCTTGGACGACTATCCATGCGGGACCAATGCTATTGTCGCTGTTATATCATATACGGTAACCTTTTTTTCTGCTATACTAGATTCCGCCCCGCGGTTTCACCCGCGTTCCCGAGGGATCTTAAGTTTAACCGGTATAAAAAGTATCCTATGTGTTAGGGGCTGTTCAAGTATTACGTAAGCACTATGGGGGGGGGGGGTCTTTGTATTACTTATTTTGGATGACATGGGGGGTAGGGGAGTCTAGATGATGATTACGTCATCGGTAGTTATTTACTTTTTTATACGAATGGCAACCCTCACATTGTCTATGCTTGAAAACGAAACGCATTTTCGGGGATTCCCGCTTATATAAACGCATACGTTTAGGCACTCGCTTAAGAACCGTTTCTATCCTAAATCTATTTTCTTATATTTAAAATTATTATTATAATATTAAAGAAAAAAACATTTTTAATTGAAAAATGTTTACGTGAGCATGGGGGGAGGGAGTAAGAGCTTTGCTTACTTTTGCTGACAAGGGGGATGGGGGGGTAAATAATTGTAATAAATCTGCTTACGTAACATTTGAACGGACCCTTTATGTAGGTTATAAACCTGTGTTCCAAATTTCATCCAAATCCGTTCAGTAGTTTTTACGTGAAAGAGTAACAAACATCCATCCATACTCACAAACTTTCGCATTTATAATGTTAGTAGGATGAGCTCATATAGCTCAGTGGTATTGACGTCGGATACCGAGACGAACGTCACGGGTTCGAACCCTACAATGAGCTTGAGCTTTCGGCGAAGGAAAGTATAGCACGTTTAGAGATAAACCACTTTTTGTAAAACGATATATTTTAGACGATGGTTTATTTCAAGTTTAAACCAGGTACCATATTTAGACCACGTTTTGTAATAAGACCGATAAGGTTATGATTTAGTATTTAGACTTAGGTCTCAGAATCAACAATGTGTGTGTTATAGTAGAATAAAGAAACTCACATACATATTAAAACATTACACTACTTTTTTGGGTCAATCGTTTAAAAAATTAACACGTGCCTATAAAATCATCATCATCATCAGGGGTACGACATGGAAGACGCGATGATTATCAACAAGTCTGCTTACGAGCGAGGGTTCGCTGCCGGCTCGGTTTACAAGAGCGAGTTCATAGAGATGAAGCATCCCTTATCCTACTTCTGCCGGGATGGGAGCAAGCCGGAGCTGGCGGAGTACATCGACGAGGATGGCCTTCCTGCTGTGGGGACCAGGGTCAACCCGGATCAGCCGTTCTATAGGTACGCAATTTTTTTATGTCATAAGGTTGACAAGCAGGCGGTCCACCTGATGGTAAGTGGTTACCGTCGCCTATCGTCATTTGCAATGGAATGCGAATTTTTAAGAGATAGCGATTTTTCGCTTGAAGTGCAGCTCGACTGGGGAAGTACCTCCACCTTACAGAATACCGGAGCCAAATAACCTGGTTGTGTTCCTGCGCGTGAGTAAGGTCGCCAGAGCTCATCGGGGTGGGGGGAAGGGAGTGGTACCCGGGCCGCGGATTAGTGTATGGTCTCTGTCTCGGGTGTCGCTAGCGTCCATACGGCTACGGTAACCGCTTACCGTCAGGCGGGCGGTATGCTTGTTTGCCGACTTTGTTGTATAAAAAAAAATTGCCGGAACACACCGGTGGGTACTTGGTGACAGATTTTCAGCTTGAGGGGTGGTAGCCAGCCAGACGGGTATTACAAACTACCCTACCACCATGGTATGGTTTCCTCACGATGTTTTCCTTCACTGAAAGCTCAAGTTCATTGTAGGATTCAAACCCGGCACCTTCGTGTCGGCATCCGACGTCACCACCAATGAGCTATCATCGTTCATAGATCAAACACACGCTCATAGATTTAGTTTCGATTGTATGAAGTGACTAGCTTCCGCCCCGCGGTTCCACCCGCGTTGTCGATGTATCTTATGTTTTCCCGGGATAAAAAGTAGCCTATATGTAATTCCAGGGTATGATCTATCTATATGCCAAGTTTCATCCAAATCCATTCAGTAGTTTTTACGTGAAAGAGTAACAAACTACTCTATTAATCTGAAACTTTTGGTACTCATAATGTAAGTCCGATGATAGCACAAGAATACGGTGTCATAGTCTGGGAAAAAAGGTTGTCCTTAATCTTTTTTTATTGGACAGTTTCTTTGACGGCGAAAAGAATCAATTCGTGGTGTGCAAGTACCACGGCAAGGAAGAAGTGTTCGTCGACAGCGTCCGACTGTGCGGGGACTTCAGCACCAAGCCGCTCAAGAAGGCCTGCATCATGCTGAGACTTCAGGTTACTAGAATAGGAGTTTTTTTTATCGCATTTCTTAACAAAATATGATAATAAGGTAAAAATGATTTCATAAAGTGAAATTAAAATCGACCAAGAAACACGGAAGATATAAGCATTTTAAACTACTAATTAGACAGCGATTAGACAGAGAGATCTGATATAATATATGACGTCACATACTATGACGGCCATATAAACTCCATGCTAAATTCTGTTTTGCTAGAAAGAGATGGGAACAAATTTTTGATGGCTTATATTTTGGTTATTTTTATAGTTATCGGAAATATATTTTTTTCCTACTGTTTCTTATATGAATGACCTTTAATTAAAGCAAAACAAAAATGCATATTCCCTATTCGGTACGTGGTATTGTTTTCCCCCCTCAAAGATATTAAATTAAATATTCCAGCGCAACCCGACAGTAGGCGACAAGTTCGCGTCCCGCGCGGGCCAGAAGGGCATCTGCTCGCAGAAGTGGGCCGCCGAGGACCTGCCCTTCACGGAGAGTGGTCTCATCCCGGACATACTGTTCAACCCGCACGGGTTCCCCTCTAGAATGACCATCGCCATGATGATCGAGTGCATGGCCGGGAAAGGAGCCAGTCTGCATGGCCACGTTAGTTTTATTTTTAACCCCTATACTGGTTGTAAGGGACAGCCGACCTAAAACTGATTCCATGGATTCAATATATGATTCTGGAGCCCTCAGACTTGGAATTTTTCGTCGATATTTTCATGAATTATACGATTTTTTTTCAGAACTTTAGGAGTGATTATACTAGAAAATCATTATACAAGTCTAACTAAACCTGATTTAAAAATAAATAAACAGTAACTACTAATTTAGACATAAAACTGCAGTGTAAATCAAAATTCAATTCAATACGTAGGTATACCTACGCAAGGCGCAGCTGTTTGAGTTCACGAGTGAGGTCATTTCTCGCAGGTATACTCGTAGGTATAGCGGGAAGCGGTGTGGCGTATATTGCGCGCTCAAAAATTACGATATCTGTAACCGATGACTTCTGACATGATTGATTTCTATAGTGTTATTATATGCATTTAGTGTAACCTTTTCCCAGAGTTTTCGGTCGGCTGTCCCTTATACCCGGTATATTATTTTGTCCAATAAAGATCAATACAAGTGCACCAGTGAAGTGAAATGAAATGATTACGTGTAAAATGGCTTTTCAAGTTGTCTCAAGAAGTCCGTGAAAAGTTTTAGTAGAACGGTTACCATTGAAAACCATTAAAAAAAGAAGCCTTGCTGAGTTTCTTGCCGGAGTCTTCTCAGTTCAAGTGTATTCCGAACCGGTGGTAGAGTCTATTGTAAAACTGTAACTTTTGACATTCGTAAGTGCCTTATTAGGGCCTAAACTGAATAAATGAGTTTTGATTTTGATTGATTGTACTAAAACCTAACATAAACTGACTGACTATGACTTGAAGATGATTTAACATGACTTGAACTTAACTAGAACTTTGATGTATACAGGCCATGTTATTCGCTAATAGCTTTCTATAAGTGAAAAGTGATCATTATCAATATTCCTACAATATTTTATAATCCTAATAGGGCCTGATTTGCCATCGCAAAGTTATGAATTTTTTTTTTTCACACACGGTTATCTGATCCCAAACTAAGCAGAGCTTGTACTATGGAAACCAGATAACTGATATACTACATATACTTTTTTTTTTGTAAATACATACATTGTTATATAGATAATTACACCCAGACACAGGACTAACAGACATGTTCATGCACACAAATGTTTGTCCTGGATGGGAATCGAACCCATGACCAGCGGCGTGGTGTCTTAACCAACTGCGCCAACTGGCTTGTCAAATTTCAAGTTTAGCGTAAATATCTACTTTACCATTTTTGTAATTTCCTTATTTCAAAAACCCATAGGTCCACGACGCTACACCATTCCGTTTCAATGAGAAAGACACGGCTATAAACTACTTCGGGCGGCTGTTAGAAGCCGGCGGCTACAACTACTATGGCACCGAGCGTATGTACAGCGGCGTCGACGGGCGGGAGATGACTGCTGATATCTTCTTCGGAGTCATACACTACCAGAGACTCAGGCATATGGTCTCTGATAAGTGGCAGGTGAGTGGAGTCGCTAGCATGTTGAATTGACGTGGTTGATGGATGTGAGTTGAGGCAGTTGATGGATGTGAGTTGAGGTAGTTCATGGATGTGAGTTGAGGTAGTTGATGGATGTGAGTTGAGGTAGTTGATGGATGTTAGTTAAGGCAGTTGATGGATGTTAGTTAAGGCAGTTGATGGATGCGAGTTGACGTAGTACAGACGACCAAATTCAGCTAACAGTTATTTTGTAATAATAGAATGATCAAGGTGAAAATATTTAGATTGAGTATAGTTTAGTCTACATCGACTATTTAGATTTAATTTAATGACTTGCTTTAACCAAATTAGATGTAATTACAAACTTTCTAGTGATAAATTTATAGTTGTATTTATTTTTTTATTTTTGCTTCCCTTGAACCCCAGTTAAAGTCAGTGTGTTAAAGTGAGTTAGGAGTTGATTACTCGTAGTTACTGTAGGATTTTAATCAATTTACTACTTGCAGTGAATTTTGATCATTTTGATTAATCAGTTGATTGAGTTGATTAAACTGGGTGTTGATCGTGTTGAGTTGAGCTCGCTGAGTGTTGCAGGTGCGTACGACGGGCGCGGTGGACGCTCTGACCCGGCAGCCGGTGAAGGGGCGGCGGCGCGGGGGGGGCGTGCGGCTGGGTGAGATGGAGCGAGACGCGCTGCTCTCGCACGGCGCCGCCTTCCTGCTGCAGGACAGGCTCTTCCACTGCTCCGATAAGACTGAGGTACGTGGTCATGGTAACACTATACACCACTCGAGAGTCGTCGGATAGTCAAAAAATTTCGCTTCGAATGTCGGCTGTTAACATACCGACAGCCGACAAGCCGACAGACACTTCTATGTGGTCTCTTGAATTGTTTGAATCCTACAATGAGCTTGAGCTTTCGATGAAGGAAATCATAGCACGGTAGTGGGTACTTTGTAGTACCCGCCTGGCTGGCTACCACCCTCAAGTTAAAAATCTGTCGCCAAGCACTTTTCCAGTGTGTTCTTAAGAGCTGGGGGGCTAAAACGGCCGCTCGAGCAATATTGCTATGCAATTCATATCTCGAATTTACAGCAGACCCAAATGTATTTTTAAATATTTTTTGGTGAAAATTCAAAATACAATTTAGACAAACTACACCATAATCTGTTGTAAATTCGAAATATGAATTGCATAGCAATATTGCTCGAGCGGCCGTTTTAGCCCCCCTGTTCTCTTCTAAGCTTGGCAAGGAAGGTAGTAAGCACAGAACGCTCTAGAAGGGAACTGGTTCCCACGTGCAGCTACAGATTTTCAACATGGGAATTGTAGTCAGCACTATGAATACCTAATTTGGACAATTTTTTCTTTCCAGGCGATTATCTGCACGAAATGTGGTACCCTCCTCGGCCCGATCATCGGGAAAGCAGAGGGCAAAGACACGTGCAGGCTGTGTTCAGAAGGCAATCTAGTGTCGATAGCGATACCTTACATATTCAAGTTCTTCGTCACGCAGTTGGCTTGCGTCAATATTAATGTAAAACTAGACTGTACAAGCGATTTGGCAATCAAAGGCTGCTGAAATGTGTGTAATAAAGTTTATTGTTGATTGTAGATATGTTTTTGATTATAAACTAGCTTGAAGGTAAAAACGGAATCCTTACAGGATCACTCGTATCTGTTCGTCTGTCACAGACAATTTGCTCCGAAACTGCACCGATTGAGTTGAAATTTGGTACACATATTTAAGTTGGTGACCCAAACACGTTAAATGAACTTTAAACGTAGTGGGTCACTTTTAAGGGTAAACTAGAAAATAAGATCCATCAGCATTTAATTGCCAGTCTGTTATTTCAGTAAACAGATATTAATTTTTGGTAATTTTTCTTTTTAGTAGAAATGATAAAACATATTACATACCTATATAGATTTATTGGTCAAAAAAATATAATAAAAGTACTTACATATACTCGTACAGCGTGGCATATCGTCACAAAATTAAACTCTAACACGCATACTGAAGTAAGCAATAGAAGCACGAAAGAAAACCTTATTAATAATTGTTATCTTAACCCAATGCAACAAGGTACACATTTCAATAATTAGCTTTGAAAAAAATATTTTTGACATTTATAAAAACTTTCTCAATGGATCTAATCTTCGTCCATAGCCACTTCAGCTTCCTCATCTTCCTTCTTCTTCTTTTTTTTCTTTTTCTTCTTAGCGCTGGCAGTAGCATCGACTTCCACCAGGTGCAAGGCTTCTTCCATGGCTTCTTTCATAACTTCTATGTTCTTCTTAGGAATATCTCCGGTCTCGTAGAACTTGAGACGGTCTTCGACTTGCTGCCGTAGCTTCTCGCCGAAAATTGTCGTTTGGTTTTCTGCAAGAGATATTTGAGGAAAAAATATATTTAAAACTACTTGGACTATGAAGAATATAGGGCTATTTTATTTCTTTTACTCAACTGACCCAAAAAAAACTTTTGGCTTTTGGTAACATCAAGCTTACATTTAGTGAAAGAATTTTTAAACTCTTCAGCTTTATTATTAGTATAGATAACTAGCTTCCGCTCCGCGGTTTCACCCGCTTTTCCGAGGTATCTTATGTTTTCCCAGGATAAAAAGTAGCCTATATGTTATTCCAGGGTATTATCTATCTATGTGCCAAGTATCATCCAAATCCATTCAGTAGATTTTACGTGAAAGAGCAACAAACATACATACATACTCATAAACTTTCGCCTTTATAATATATGTAGCAATATTTGAACATGTGTACATACAGAGGTATGTCCATGTGGATTATTGCACTTTCTATAGCACTACTGTTATTAAAACAAGTCAATTAAATACTTGTTTTAGATCAAAGCGTGCATATAACACTATATTCCTCGTTCCAGGTACAATTTAGGCAGAGATAATATGACCCTTATGTCTTTGCTATAAAGTTCATGTGTTTACTCTATGATTCAGTATAATGTAGATTCAGATGAACCTTAATTCAAAATCATACGGTTCATTTTCATATATCTCTGGCTACTGTAACCCCTACCAATGTCCAAGGTAAATAGTGTAATCAAAGACACGACTTTCATAAACTCTCATAGTACCTACAGACTGACAAAATCTGCTTCGATTCATCCTCAAACAAATCATAATCTGGACTGACAGTAAGGCTGAGATCTATAGAGCGTGTTTAGACTTTGCTCAGACTTTACTTAAGGTACAAACCTACGTAATAAAGAAATATTTGTGTTTTAATTTGTAGTCAAGTTTTTGGTAAGTCGTCGATTAGGTGCACTTAGGATTTGCTTAGCACACACTCAGAGAGATTCGAAGATTGTACTGAGACCTGACAAAAAACTGTTAGCAATAATTATATAATTTACTAGCTGTTCCCCGCGGTTTCACTCGCGTTCCCGGGATAAAAATTAGCCTATAACCTTGGAGATAATGTAGCTTCCTATTATTGATTTTTTTTTTCTAATCGGACCAGTAACTCCGGAGATTAGCGCGTTCAAACAAACTAAATTTTATTATTAGTATAGATGACACGTATATCAATGTCAGTCGATACTTGCACCTAGTGGAGTCCATAGTCGATGATTAGTATCCACGACTTTCATCATTACAGCTGATGAAATAACCTTATGATGATTAATAAGAAACTTACCAGAGAAGCAATCGATCCTGGAAGCAATGGAGCACTTATTGGCCAGGTATCTGCTGATCCTTCCTTTGTTCTTGAGGCCAGCGCGACCGATGAACGTCGAGTGATACAGTAGCCCATACTTGGGCGTGTTCGACCGAGTCTTCAGTGCTCTAAATAACGCCTTCTCGGCACCTGTTGGAGGATAACGAATTAAGGGATTTTTTTCTGGTTATATTATTGCTGGTTTGAGCCTTAACTCAATGGGATTTATATGCTCATTTTAATGAATATCAAATGATACGAATAGGTCAAGATATTTGAGTGCATGAACGTCCGTTTGTCCTGATTCTGTTTAGGAACAGAGGGTCTACTACGAAAAACTGTCAAATTACAAACCAATAGGATCGCACAAAATTTACGTCTCACTTTGTCGCAATAGGCTTTTTGACAGTATGAAAAATAAATTATCAAACACTAACCAGTGTATAAAACATGTAAAAATATTAGAAAACGTCAGATATGATGTAAAATAGGACCCCCTATAGTCCGGATTTTTTGCAAATTACAGATCAAAATGATAAGACTATCTGAACGGCATGTCGTATTACAGGGGGCGCCGGAATAGCCTGCCGGATTACCGGGGGCCCACTGTGTTATGAAATAAATTAAATGTTATGAATTACCTAGTATCTGGAGTGTGGATGCAGGATACTTGGCGAGGCTAGTAAGCGAGCCAGCCTTGGAGATGAGCCTCGCGCCCACCTGGTCTCCTACCAAGGTCGTCAGGTTCGGAGCCACACTGTTCATCTTTGTGTGCAAATACTCTGATATTTGCTTCCTGGAAATCATTGTTACAATTTTACATGACTGCCTGAAGAAGAAGTGTAATGACATTTTGAGTTTGTTAATTCCACCATAACTTTTAAATGCCTGAACAAATCATGATATATATTAGATCCTAGCATTATCTTAATTAAAATCCTTACATTATCATAACTAAGTGATACTTAGTTATCTGTTTGTAAAAGTCAGCAGTGTTTTTTTATTTTTTTTGTATTAATTGCAAATTGTTATTTTACTATCTGATTTAATTCTACAAGAGACAGTTTTTATTGTCCACAATGGACAGGGCGAACTATGATAACTGGCTGCAAGCAAAAAGGTTTCAAATCCGATCATGTTTCAACTTTGTTGATGGTACATAACATTGATAAAACAATATACTTGAACCCTGAAAACATTATTCAAGCAGCTCTAAACTTCTTACCTGTAATTACTAAGGGCCACAACTCTTCCGGCAAACATCTGTATATTAATCAAATCTACGGGCGAAATGTCCATACCCATGGACATCTTAGAGGCATCAATAATAGCTTGGGCTTTCTCTGAATCTCCCAGAATCTCTGTTAATGGCTCAACAGACTCCTCGTTTAGTGTCTTCCGGTCTTTGATGAACTCGGCACATTTTGTGTAGAGATGGTTCTCAGGCACAATACTGACAAGCTCTGGGAAGTGGTATGAATACCATTCTCTGTCAAAAAATAAAGGGTTCAATATGTCAATAAGCCAGACACCAAATTCTGGGCTATCAGATACAGAAATGAGAAACATAGAAATTTTTAACAGTACTCTAACTGAGAAATTCAAATGGGTACATGCCAGGTGTTACTTCGGCCAAAGGCGAAATGATAAAAATTCCTCACTAATTTGTAACAGTTTGTAAACCTTTGTCTTTGAATCCTTTGATCGGACACTATACAATTACACATCTGGTAATATCAAGATAAGTTTAACTTACCTGATCCTCATTGAAAATGTGTTGACATCTTTATCCAGCTGATCAAGCAAAGCAATGGACTGGATAATCATGTTATCTACACGGTGGACGTTGAACTTGACTCGGGCACGGGAGTATGAGTGGCCCAGACCTAGCTGTGCCACGCTGCATGCCTTCAGGGTCAGACCCTTGATCAGAGCATGGAAGTGGTGTCGGATACCTGGTACATACGGTTAATATGAAGACTTTGAACTACAAACACAGATCTATTCTTAGAATATTCATTTAGTAGTATTTGGTAGTATCACGGGTGGCCAGGTCCATACATTTCAGAAATAGTATAGATTTAACACCAATAGATGTCGCTACGAACATCGTTTGGACTATTGATAAAATAAAAACGCAATTAAATCACTTAAAAATCAGCTTATTGTATAAGAATAAATTACTGGGGTTATTTAATTAATTTATTTATTAAATTAGTCTTTATAAACTGTAAATAATATATTTTACATCTTTACATGATAACACTGAGTCTACTAGATGGCGTAAACGCTAAACAAACAAATTTTTAATTGTACACGCCATCTGGCGTCAAAGCTAAACGCTAGGACACTATTAAAAAAAATATATGTACCAACGCTAGATTCGTATGTACATACAGATTGTACTCTACTTGTACAATAACGATGCGAGCGAGCGAGCACTGAGAAATCTGTTGACGAAATGAGCTAGAGGTGTGATTTAGTCGATATTTCGATATCGATATCTGTTGGTATCGATATCGAAATATTCCTTGCGAAATATCCGAGAGTGCATTTAATTAAATTATGGCATAATTCTATCATTTTTTTTCAAGTGCTTAGAATCCTCTAAACACTTGAAAAAAAAACGTATCACAAAATTTTATTAGAATGAATTAATGCTATCGTCATTCTCTTCACGTAATTCAATCACTCAATGATAATTCTTCATTATGCCATAATTGAAGTCGATAAGCATACTCTCGCGTCAAGGTCGACTAGTACTGGGAGAGTGCCGAAAACTAAATTTCTTCTTTCTTTTTGCCATATATGTGGTAAAAATTTCATCAATTGCCGTCAGTGTGATATTGTTTATTGCCAAAGAGATTAGGTAGGATTAGTTTTTACATAAATACCTATTGGGCGTTTTCACATTGGACGATAACGGTAACTACACGATATCGTCGGACTGGTAGTTTGATACAATCACTACTAAATGCTTTCACACTGCCGATATCGGGTGACGACACAGTGCGGGGTGAAGCAGGTGAAGCGGGGGGAGTGGCTTGGGCAGGCGCCGCTAGACCACAGTAGAAAAATAAATATGCTTCAACAAAACCGGAGCTATAATTTTTTTAACTTCCTGCTGATTTTGAAAGGTGAGAATTTTATTGTTTTAAAATAGTAATCGTCTATGTGATCGATCATAATAAATTCGTAAAACATTACACAAAATACAAATCTAAGATGGCGGCTGCAATAGATTATAATATTAATATCAACTATAACGTTATGGGTGTTGCTTTTATGGTTTTCGAAGGTGTTGAAGCCGTTAGTGCTGTCAGTATAGAAATCAAAGATGGCGGCAGCAATAGATTATCATCTTTTTCGAGATGGATGTCGTTTCCATGGTTCTCGAGGGTGTTAAAGCCGATATTACTGTCAAAATCTAAATTCAAGATGGCGGCTGAAAGAAATTATCAACTTTTTCATCATGGGTGTCGTTTTTATGGTTTTCGAGGGTGTTGAAGCCGATAGTGCTGTCAAAATGTAAATCCAAGCTGGCGGCTCCAAGAAATTATTAACTTTTTCGTCGTGGGTGTCGTTTTCATGGTTTTCCAGGGTGTTGAAGCCAATAGTGCTATCAAAATGTAAAAAAAATAGAATAGTATTTTTTTACAAAAGTTGTGTGTGTATTTTTGTTTATTAACCCTTTAAACTGTCAATATTAAACTGTTTTCCGTATTTTAAACTATCGAGAGTAACCGAGGCCATGAGATGCCTATTATTTTTTAAACTATCTATTTCAATTCGATTAATTGATCACTACACTACAGAACATTGAATGTTTTAATTAAAAAAAACAATACCATAAAACATTAAAAGTGACGACCCTACTGCTTCAGCGAAGCGTAGGTAATTATTTTATCAACTAGCTTAGTTTCCATACTGTTACATCTTTATACTGTGGCTGGACGACCGACGACGCCACGCCACTTGACGCATATCGTGTCACATACCGATATCGCTCCGATAGTAGGTATGGCGGGTCATCTAATACCTATAAACGAGCAATTCTTCTAATCTCGGAAACAGCTCCAACGATTTTCATGAAATTTAGTATAGGGAGGAAGGGAGCTTCGGGGGCGATAAATCGATCTAGCGAGGTTTCATATTTAGAAAACGTCGTTTCATTCGTATTTTCAGGGAATGAATAACTGCTAAAATAGAATACGAAGGTAAATTTCGCGTATGTCCATAAGGTTAAAATAGCTCAGGTGGATAATCGGATGGTCCCGAAGCCCGATAATCCCGGTTCGATTCTAGATGTCTCCTAATATTATTTTGCTTTTTTTATCTATTTTGTATCTAAATATAGGTCATTTCGATTTATCAAAAAATACGAGGAAAGCTCAGTCATCCAGGTACTATTGTACTATTTTGTTGAATCGGTTTCTATGAAAACACATAGGAATTATCTAGATTGTATAGGTTTATAGCTCTGGTTGTCTAAACCGTTGTGGTTTTTTTGGAGCTATTTTAATATTTAATTTATATACCAATTATTAAATCGAAAATAATAAAAAGAAGTGTAATATTCATATAGCGTTTAATAGTATATTCACGAATAATCGCAGTTTTGATAGAAGTAGCACATAGTTAAAATTATAGGTACTATGTACAAGAAGTAGGTAGATAGAATATCTCGGGGTATGTCTAGGTATATTCGTGGTGGCGGGCCGCGCGACGGAGATTTAGGATCGCGCTCGCGGTATAATAATAATAAGTACAAACGGAATTCTCGGACCGCGCCATCTAACGGTCGCGCGTAGCGCAGTAGCGCCTCTGGTGTTATTACATAAAAACAAAATGAACTAAACTTTGCTGTAGTAGCACGTAGTTTATGATACTCACCACTGTCGCTTTAATTACGCGAGTTAAAGTGGTAACTTCTTAAGTATGGGCGTTAACTTTCTTCCTATATATTATTTATTCTTTGGTAGTATTATGTCACATAGCTACGACATGTAAACTCGTATCAAAGTAATTTTATGATTTTCTGCTTATTGTTATTTACATATAATTTCAATCTCATCATACTCAAACTCATAGGTGAAAACTTGTAAAAGGCTTCTAAGACTGTTATCCAAAGAATAATATAAACCATTTATTCCCATTACTAATGTGCAACATATTGATAAGATTTCTTTTAGCATACATAAATAGTCCCCTACTGTTTACTGAATAACTCAAGACTCATTCAGAAACCTCTCTTCCAAAACTATCCATATACTTTTTCTTCCGTGGTTATTGTAGCCTATCTATTCTATAGTCGAATTAACTTTCAAGAACTCATTTATTTTACTAAGACCTTGTTACCTTATTGACTCTAATTGTAATGGTTTTGTATGATACCAAGGTCTTAGTAAAATAAACCAGATAAGAACAAGTTAAATGTTAAGATGACAATGGCATCTTTAGCGTACCTCTGAGAAGCTCCGGAACAGCACCAGTGTGTGTGCATGGTATTTCTAAAGCTTCACTTATAGCTGCACCTAGTTTAGGATCTAAAACACCGAGCGTACACTTGCCACGCTTCTTGCGCTTCGGTAGAGCTCCTTCCAGGAATAAATTCAAGTCTTCAGGCACTATACCTGAAAATGGATAATAATGCACGATGTAGTTGTAATGTGTGGGGTCATACGACCGACACGCATGAGGCATAAAAACTAACCTTCAGAGATAGCATTGATGTTTTCCAACGCAACTACCGCTGATTTAAACGGCTGGAAGCCTATAAGCGTAACAACAGAGTTAAAACGCTGTAAATCCGTCACAGACTCTTCTACTTGAGGTAAAAATGCTGCAAGCTCTTCAAATTCCGCGACCCGAAACAGCGCGAACCCCGCGCTGTGTTCATATAGAACGTGTAGTTTACTCTGAAAATAAACACGCAATTTTGAAACTATTTCTTAAAAACCACTCAATTAAGGTTTACTGATGATTTCACACACCATTATAACTGAGTTTTTCCTAAATTATTCTCATTTTAGGGAATACGAATGGAAAATACACGTGCGTTTTGTTTGCGTTCATACACAATTTAATTTTTATTTAGGTTATGTTTTCCGTTTCATGTCAACATTTTGTTTAAAGAACATATTTTATTTCAAAACATTTACTTTTTCATGCAAATACTTTAGTTGTAAAAAAATATTATTTTTATTATTTAAAAATTACGGTGAGTGGATTTAAACATAAATTCTCGAATAATTAAAAATTATTTTGACAAAAAATGCTTACGTACTTATTGTGAAGAAAATTTCGTAGAAAGGAACGTTTTATTCGTTTAGAAATTAATTTTATGGATAAAATGTGTCAAAGTTATAAAATTAATATAGCTCATTAATTCAAAATACTGGTTCAAAATGACTAAAATATATTATAATTCATTACCCTAGAATAAATGTATATACTACATATTGCCATTACATACATCCAATCGATTACATCCCCTCTCGGTAGAGAATAATGTTCCTAAATTACATTCACATCACTTCGGCATAGTTGCCAAAATATAATTATCTTACACATTGTATTGTATATCTTTGGACCCTCTCGTGTAGCATGTACATTATTTTTTTAATTACATTTCTCGTGTTTGGCACCAAAATTTTCGTTATATTGTATTATTTTTTATGAAAACGTAGGCTTTTTTTTACTAAAAAGGAAAACAAAAAGTAAAGCACCAACAATGTAACTTTTCTAGAATTTCCACTCAACTTTGTTTGACTCGAGGTCCCTGGCAACACTGATTAACGGACAGAAAAAAATTCAAACATGTCCTTGTTTGGTTTGTCAGATTTGTGTTGTGATTCGATTGATTTTTTTAATAATGAAAGTGATTTTCAGCCACCTATTTTTACAGTGATGTCAAATTGTAAACGCATCCAATCTATCTGATGCCTTGATTTGTATTTGCAATAAGCAGGCAGTCAGTGTTGTTTAGTTTATAACAAGATAGGAACATGGGAACGTCCACGATATCAGTGCAACGGGATCTCGTTCTCACTCTGAAAAGAGAAACATTTTTGAATGTCGGGGTATTGAGCAAGGTACAGCTGATGCCATCGGAGCTATCGCGGCAAATCTTCGACGAGAACGCCCTGGATAAACCCACACAAAGCTTCTTCAATCATTTATCGTATTACCTGGTTTCGCTGGTCGATTCTAATGTATCCGCAAATTTACCATGGCCCCTGTACGACACCAAGACAGAACGAGCGTACAGATGTGAACTTTCAAGCTTTATTAACGATTATAGTAGCAAGGGTCTCTTATCACCCGTCATGTCTTCATACCTGGTGAACCCAGGATGTTACAAAGTTACGACACTTATCTTCCAACTGTCGACGCTAGCTGTACAGAAATCTCTCACTAAGAGAATCAACGGACATCAGAAAAAGGTGTATGATGAAATGACAACAAAATATAAATTACAAGACAAGAATTTCCTTGATGATATCGAAAAGAAAACTGTAATGATGTCCAGTAAGTTTAATAACTATTTACAGAAACGTAAAATTATGGTGAAAATAGCTGAGAAGTTTCGAAATAAAATCATTGATATGGAACGGACTTTAAAAAAAATAAATGCTCAGGAATATATTGATAAAATTATTGATGGGTTCATTGATAAATACCAAATGGATGACACGGTGAAAATGGACATCTTAAAATTAAAAGATGTAAATGCAACGTCACAAATTCTTGATGAATGGTTAATATATGTAGATGAGCAGATAACGGACTTAGAATTGAGATGGGATAATAAAGTATCACCGTTATTAAAAACATGCACAGAAGTAAGAAGTAACACAGAGAATTTAATAGGACGGTATATGGGAGAGGCAGACAAGAATAGTTACATGATAGAATACAATCCCAAAACTGATGTTCTATGCACGAAAGAACTACAGAATCATGTTAATAGTCAACAAAGGTATATTTTAAGAAATATTACCAAAAATGACAGACTGAATTTTCCTAATCTAATTAGAGGTTATGTTATTGCCGTTGGCTATATATTTAAGAATATGGAGATTGGAGATGATATCTATGGTTTCAATGAGTATTTGGAGAATAGACAACAGAACTACACTGAATTAGTGGACGGAATGAAGAGTGTTCTTAAAAGAGTGATGGTAGCAGAAGCTAAACTGCAGGTATGATATTTATGTATTCTTTTTTTATATCACAAGATTGACAAGCAGGCAGGCGGTCCACCTGATGGTAAGTGGTTACCGTTGCCATTGGCAATACCAGAGGTATTGCCAATGTGTTGCCCACCTGTTACAATACCGAGAAGGCAACTGGCGTGCAAGTGCAATGCTGGAACACACTGGTAGGTGCAGCAGGCTGTATTTCATAGGCATTTTTTAAATACCTAATCTAAATCTAACATAGGACATGTAGTGATGGGTAATCCAACCTTGCAGAGTAACAAAACTAACAAAAGGCAATTTTTTTTCTGGAAATTACATTTATACATTTTATTCTTCCAGCCATCACCTATGGTGTTCAACCCATCAATATCACTGAAGGAATTCGATGAAATACCACCTCTGCCTGATCTGTCAAACCTGAAGAGCAACCGCGACCAGTTTCATATGTCATTCAACAGCTTCACTCCATTGAGTATGTCCAAGCCGTTTAATTTATACAGAAAATCAAATTATGCTAAAACAACATCTAGATCCTTATTCGCCACTCCATTCTTCCAAGCTCCTAGAGATGACTTCCACAAGACATTAAAATCAACACACTACAGCTACTATGAACGTCCCAGCATGAATAAAAACTTACATAACCTGTCTATAATTCCACAAGCTTATAGAGGAAACGAAACCATTGCAGAGTGTACTTCTAGCTTTACGAAAGAGCAGATCTCTAGATTACTTTCAACTAAAAAGTCTAGCAGCTCCAAGAAATTTAAGTACAAAACTGAAAGACCTGCCACTAGTATTAATGTTAAAAAGGGGGATTTGTTTAATGAGTCCAATAGTTCTGAGAGCACAAGGATGCAGAGGAGTTATTCTTCACCAAATTTATTTGAGAATAGAGAGAAAAAGCCTATGTCTCGTGTGGGTAGGAGAAAGCTGTCCATAATGCAAGAGGATACTCCATCTCTCTTAGAATTGTCCGGTATAGTTGCTTTAGACAAGGATAGCAATCATGGGACACCTGAGTGTGGCTTACAATTAGATAATCCCAGAAAACTCTTTGATTTACCCAGTTTGCCAGCCATATTGATAACTGAACCAGAAAAGAATGTATTCAGAAATTCTAATAATGATTTAAATAAGGACTTACTTGTAAAAGATGTTGTACAAGTAAGAGATAAAATTGAAAGGGTAGAGACTCCTAAATCAAATACGCAGTTAGCAAAACAAACAAGTTCATTGGAAAAAATAATAAATAGATATAAGAAAGTACGTGCTAGTGTGTTACCTATAGATAAATCTGATGATTACAATGACATTAGAACTATTGTAGAAGAGAAGGAAAATTTTAATCCTGTCAATGTGTTTACGGCAAATAAGTTCTTATTGCCTGATTTATTGAGTCCGAGTTGCAGTGTCATTTCGAAGCAATCTGCCGATTGTTCGGATGATATGTCTTTTGATATGGACAAAAGTGAGCAGAGGAAGCCAAGACAGAGTTTGGGAGCGGCTTTAGGTGTAGATCACACGTTTTTAGATCAATTTGATTTGATAGATTAGTAAATCATGTATTTATTATTGGCGTTAGTGTAAAAATCATTGCATTTTGATGATTGCAATAGCTTTATGTGCTCTGTAGCACTAAGCTAATTATCGGCTCTAAGAGCAATGAAGCTCGTTTCATTTTTATTATTTTTTTTACTCGCCACAATTCAGAACTAAAGATTTATTTAGATTAGGAATAAAATATATCAAATTTAAAAAAATATTCAATGAATTAATCCGAGTCTTATAAAATTGTATTTAAATTTCACCTCTATGCATGTAGATTTTAAGACTATCTTTCTTTTCTGTTTTTGCGATGCAAATGCTGTAGCATCTATGCGTGCAAATAATACTCGTGTATTCTAGCTTTAGTTCTCTCAAAGTATATATACTTTTATATTTAAATTTTTATGTTTAAACACTGCCTTATTAGAAGTGAAAAGACTGTAATTATTTAATTAGTTTATATTATAGTTAAGTGCTTGTATCTAGAACTACTTACGTTAACTTTCAATAAAAAATATGAATTTTACCAATTTTTTTCAATGTGGCATATATTTTCTATGGGGATGTCAAAATCGAAACATTAAGAAATTATCAATATATTTAATATACACGATAAATAGGTATTAATATAAATAATACAATTCATATATCCTTATCAACTATTAAAATATTATTATTTTCTCAATCATAGATTAAATCAAAGTAAAAGACCAGTTACAGCACGATTATGGGCTCGCTCGTCTTTGAAATTTGTATGACCTTGAGCGCTGATGACAGTCGTATATTTTAAGCGCCAATAAAGCCTGTTCTAATTAGTCCCTAACACAAGTTCTGATTACTAAATTCTAGGATCATTCTCTTCCAATTTGACCATCTTCTCGGATATCTCCCAAAGCTGCCGCGCTCTGCCCATATCGCTGGCAGCCCTCGACAGCGTACTTTCCCTGCAATCTGAGAAGTACTTCCCACTGACCTTCTCCAATGACTCGTCCACCGCCAGCATCACACTCGTCTGACAACCTTCCTTAGGAGTTTTGAAGAAGCACTTATTTATTAGCGCCAAACCCCAACTTAAAGGAGCTGGTACCGACCTCCAAATACCTGTGTCTATCAAACCTGGATGCAAGCAGTTGGCTGTGACGCCAGTGCCTTCCAGTCTTCGAGCTAGTTCCTTCGTGAAGAGAATATTGGCTTCCTTAGAAGCATAGTATAAATATCCAGGCATGGTGTCGACAGGATTTGGGTTGTCCATGTTGAAAGACGCAAGGCGGTACAGAGAAGATGCGACAACGACTATTCTGGATGGAGCGCTTTTCTTAAGCAGGTCTATTAGGAGATGGGTCAGCAAAAAGGGGCCATAATGATTTGTTTCCATGGTCATTTCTAGGCTGTCAGTAGTGGTGTTCTTCTTGAAGGTTTCGGCGTAGCCAGCGTTGTGGATGAGGACGTCCAGCTTTTGCTCTGTCTTGTTGATGTCTTCGGCGAATTCTCGGATGGACGCGAACGAGCTGAGGTCCAGTTTCTTAACCAGGACCTTTGAGTTATGTGTGGCTTCGATGATTTGTTCTGGAAAATTAGGGTACGTTATGACCTAATAATAAATTCCAAAAATGGATGCCAATGTTTCGATTCTGTTTAAAAACTAAAGCAATATAGTCTCATATCTCTTTCTAACGAAGATCATAAGAAAAGGATGTAAGAAAACGTGAATTTAGTCGCGGATCTTTATTTGTCCCGTAAACGACAATGGCACTGGCAAAGACAGCTTTAAATATTGTCTATCCTTTTTCAATACTGTTTGTAAGAAAAGGATGTGACATGACATAATCAGAACCAAAAATCTTCCCTTTTAATCTCCAAATGGAATAGAAAAAGTCTTACCTTTAACTTTCTCAGCCTTCTCCAAATTCCTGCAAGCCATGATGACCCTGGCTCCTCTCTTGGCCAACTCTTCAGCTGTCTCCTTCCCAATCCCGCTGGTGCAACCAGTCACGATTACAGTCTTTCCATCCATCCTGGTGGGCTTCCTGAACCTCCCGCAGGTGTAGTTCAAGTAGATCCTGATGATGATGAGTAGACCGATCAGGCCGGCGATGGCAAGGATGCCGAGTATTATAAGTGCTGGGAACACCCAGTAGAGATAGTTGGCTTTCCACGCTTCGGCGACAATCATATCTGAGGACAGAGAATTTAGGAAATTACTTTCAGACTTTTAACAATTTGAGATGTTCTGAATTTATTGAAAACAAAGGGGAAATATAGAGTTGGATGGAACATGCCGGCAGTACCGGCGTTAGGGTAGGGCGCGGTAGGGCGATCGCCCAGGGCGCCAGATGTAAAGGGGCGCCAGGCCCACCTTTATTTCCGGTCGCTCATGAGCGAGTCCTGCTATCTCGAGTCTAAATAAATAAATAAATTCTCAAGTCTAAAGATAAAATGGCTATAATGGCTTAAAATCCCTTTTGTTGGCGGGAGAAGGGGGGGGGGGGGGTCATCACATCTCGCCCAGGGTGCTGGTAGAGCTAAAACCGGCACTGCATGCCGGCATCCACTGGAGTAAATTGACACATGGCAAAGAGAGTATGTACCATCAACAAAGTTGAAGCATGATCAGTTTTAAGACCTTTTCGCTTGTAGCCAGTAATCATGTCCATTGTTGACAATAAAACGGTCTCTTGTAAAATCTTTTGTCTAGACTATTTACCGACAATGACAATCTACTATTTTATGACAAGCGCGTTGTCTGGTTATATTGTGTGAGACACAGGTAGCGGCTGGTCACTGCACGCAAAATACACAAATACATTTAAGGTGATCATGCTTCAACTTTGTCGATAGTACCTACTATAAAGTGTCTGATTTTATAGAGGATAAGAACGCGTTTAAATGCAATTTTTTAAATTTATATTACCAAAAATAATAAATGATGACCTAAATTAGATACCCATTTTAGCCATTGAGGTATATTACTAACTCGATGATTTTAGCGTGAAATTTACAACTTGCGATCTTAAAGGGTTCCGTTGACACCCTTTGGGAATGAACCCCAAAATTACAAGATACTAAAAATTGTCTTTTGTTTTTTTAATTGATATTTTTATTTGTGATTTGTATCTGTGCGAGACTACCTAAAACGAATAAAGCCCAATTGCAGCAAACTCATAAAGCACTAACTCACGGGTTAAATATGGCTATGTGACAGATTTTGTGTAGACGACCTGTCAAATTTACATATTTATTCCGGGGGCTAGTGCTATACGACGGTGGTGCAATAGACTCTAAGCAACGCTAAACAATAGTTCTTTCCATATTCGACAACGATTTGTATATGACATTGATTGATGTTTATTTTACAACAATCACAGTAAGGTCAATAGGACAAGAATTCACAAAAAATACGACAATCAAATAATTAAGTGTAGAGGAATCAGTGTCGCATCATAGCGAGTGGTCGCGATTGGCTCGCGATGACGTAGACGATGGAGCTTGGGACGAATTATCAAGACGTATCCCGGCAAGGATGGCGTTTCCAGAGTCGCCGATATACGCACTGCGAATGGGGTTGTCAAACGGGCATTCTCTAAGATTTGTCCACTTCCCTTACACGAAGAATGATGACACAAGATTGTAGCTGCCGGGAGCCTACACTATCCCTTTACTGTTGGAACCTGCTGCTTCCAAGGCCGGGAGCATGTTGAGGAATCAGTGTCGCATCATAGCGAGTGGTCGCGATTGGCTCGCGATGACGTGATACTACGACGGCGGACCAATGAGGGATGAGGCGCCGGCGTGGGGCGGCTCGTCATCATTAACGAACAAAATTTTGTAACGTAACCGTATTCTATTCCCTTGTATGTACGGGCTGCATATACTCACATTGTTAAATCAAAAATTTAAAATTATTACATATTAATTATTCATGGAAAAGGCTGCATTTATTTAACTTCCTGGCTACTACCTCAAGACACAGAGAAATACGCAACATTAAGTATTTTAGAATGGACTACGAGGTCTCATTAGGCTAGAATAAATAAAGAATTAGTCTAGAATCCCACCTGCTTATTATAGTGTACCTACTTTTTATAGCCATTTCGGTAGGTAAGTAGTCCTTTTTATAGCCTTTTCGGTAGTTAAGTACTCCTTTTTATAGCCTTTTCGGTAGGTAAGTACTCCTTTTATAATAATGCTCACATTATGGTCCTTTCATGAATAATTCGATACAAATCAGTTGAATCACTTTACATCTTTAGGAAAGTATTATTTCGTTTAATTATATATACTTATATATAGCACTAGCTTCCGCCCCGCGGTTTCACCCGCGTTCCCGAGGTATCTTATATTTCCTGGGATAAAAACTAGCCTATAATGTTATTGCAGGGTATGATCAATTTATGTGCCATGTTTCATCCAAATCCGTTCAGTAGTTTTTACGTGAAAGAGTAACAAAACATTAATCCATACATCTATACTCACAAACTTTCGCTTTTATAATATTAGTAGGATAACATTAATAAATAAATATTCTAAACTCCTAAAAAATATCTTCTTGCGTAATACCACAGCGTAACTATACGTTTGTAACGACGCGGACGTATGTTTATATTACCGTGACGTAAGAGTCTTGAATAAAAAAAAAACTTGGTTAGCACCTCAATGCAAGTCACTGACCCTGACCGTTGGATCTAAAACGTGTTTGCCAATTGATCAAGACCTTTGACACGCATGTTCGGATAATGCATCGTTTCAAAACAATTGTTTGATTACGTTATGTGTTCACTTCGGGTAAGCCACGTACATTTGGGTCATCAGAATTAATTAAACGCGTACCAAAATAGTAATCACTAACATAGATTTTGATCTAAAGGACGTTTTTGAATTAAAAACTTCTAGCTAGAAGAGATTTTGAAGATTAACCTTACAAGACAATGCTAATATATCTATTCAAATAAAAATATTTTCCAAATCCGTCCAGGCGTCTTCAAGTAATCATAAAAAAAATCTGACGAATTGTAAACCTCCCCCTTTTTGAAGTCGGTTAAAAATTTAAACTACGGAACTACTGATTGTTCACCAAAGAAGCTACATTATCCCTAAGTGTTAGGTATATAACAGCTAGTAGGTACCTATTTAAAATGACCGAGCCATCTCAGCCATTGTCCATGCGCATTATTTCGACTTATAGGTATCACGTGTTTAAATTGTTTGGATAAAGTGGATAATTATATGATAATTGCAACATCCATTATCGTGAACCAAGCAGAGACCTTTATTGTTTTGGTTATTAATTATTCACACGGCTGCTGAATTTAAAAAAAATACAGGGAGGGAGTAAATTTGAATAAGGGACAACTTGTAGTGGTGAAAGGAGACATTATTATTCACTAATTTAAAAATCACAAAAAACATAATTTTGTTCAAAATAAACCATAACAAACAAAAAAATCCCACACCCACATCGGTCCAGTTTTTGCGACTAGCTTCCGCTTTGAAGTTCAATCTGCATTTTAGAGGGGACATAGAAAAAAATATGCTTATGGCATATTTTATCTGTGTGCAAGTTTCATATCAAATGAGGTAATTAAGTAAGTTTAATTAATTAATTAACCAACAAAATAACGTAGTTCACTTCATTTATAATTATTAGTAGGATCTCCTAGAATAAAGTTGAAATATTTCATTTTATTTTCCACTAATTTATTAAACATTAGTAAAATATTACTCACATAAAAACCTCTAACTGCACGGTTTGTCTATAATAACACGTGACCGAACTTTAAATTCCAAACGCGTCTTTATCCTGCGGAGGTCGAAGCCTTACTGATTGGAATGAATGATTAAATACAATAAGGAAAATGTGGGCTTAGTTAGTATACTACCTACCTACATCCGTTAAATCTGTTTCTTTATCTATTCTTCGTTTAAATTTTAAAGTTAATTAACATAGTGACCGAAATAGTTTCATAGGATATGTCCATCACTAGGGCTGAGATCTATAGAGCGTACTTAGACTTTGCTCAGACTTTACTTCGAGTTAAGACAATGTTTAATCCTTCTGAGTGTATTCTAAGCAAAGCCTAAGTGCACCAAATTGACGACTTACCAAAAACTTTGCTACAATGAATGGTCAAACAAAAATCTACTTTATTACAACTCGTAAATGAGCCAAGTTTAAGCAAAGTCCAAGCACTCTCTATAGATCTCAGCCTAGGAGTTACTTATTGGCTTTATCTACATTATATTAAGGGGCTAAAGGTACCTAGAAAGAGATAATGCAACAAGTTGAAACCTAAAACTTGTAATGAGATAATCCTACTATAGCGAAAGTTTGTGTGTATGGATGTATGTCAATGTGTGTATGTTACTCTTTCACGCAAAAACTACTGAACAGATTTGGATGAAATTTGGAACACAGATAGTTTATAGCCTAGATTAACACATAGGATACATTTTATCCCAGGAAAATATAAAATCCCTCGGGAACGCGGGTGAAACCGCAGGCCGGAAGCTAGTTTAGATCCATATAAAAATGCCCTTTCGAATTGCTAGTTGCAGTTTTTATTAGAAACGTACGACGTGGTCTACACCCCGCTAATTCGGACGATTTGCTTCTTCATTTATTACGAACAGCACTTCAAGTCATTGTTTTCTGATACCTATACCACAGATTATATTTTGTGCCTATACCATGGACACATTCAAGGCCAGAACGAAATAGTATTTACTGAGAAGTGTGGGTGGAACATGCTCGGCTTCGAACCCTTGGGAAGGTAAACACGCTATTTTATTTAAAGAAATAGTGCGTTCATGGCCTTCTCTGCAGTTCATCTCATCTGATCTGCATGTTTACGGCCATATTTAAACTCCAAGGCAATAGCCTACGAAACCAAAAGGCATCAAGTCTAAACCTAAAACTCGATGAGTCGTAGGTATATATAAACTACCTACATAAAGTTCTTTCCATATTGCCGTCATTAAATAAATAATTGCCAATTTAATTTAATTCATAACATAAAGAGAGTTAATGATCCGGATATTTCGAATGCATATGCAATTTCCAAAATTTAATTTTGATGTGAAAGCTTCTGTGCATGTCTCTGACCGGATTGTCATATCATATCATACTAGCCGTTTCCCGCGGTTTCACCCGCTTTTCTGGGATACAAAGTAGCAAGTAGTATAGTACTCGTGGATAATGTAGTAGTAATTAGTGTAGATCTTATATATATCAAAATCAAAAACTAATTTATTCAGTTTAGGCCCTAACAAGGCACTTATGAACGTCAACAGTTACAGTTTTACAATAGACTCTACTACCGGTTCGGAATACACTTGAACTGAGAAGACTCTGGCAAGAAACTCAGCAAGGCGTTTTTTTTTTATTTTCGGTGGATCTTTTTTTTTAATTTATGTAGGTAATTACAGCTTTTGTCTAAAATTTGGCTTTTATATAAAAATGGTACCCTATTTCCTAATCTGCCTATTTCCCTTGGCCACTTTCGCCCTTGGATCTTGGACTGGACCGATTTCGCTAATTGTTAGGAATAAAAAAAAAAAAAACCATGGACTATAGGTACAAAACAGTTTCCAACACTAATTCTTTCTTATTTTTAGGGCAGGACGACGTGTGCTGAGCCAGCTAGTTAGATTATAATTATACTAATTTTGGTAAATCATAAATTATGATTTCATAAAATATAATGAACGAATAATAAACTAATTGCATAAAATGTTGGACGTATTATAACAATTAAGTTTAATATATAATTAGATGAATTATAGATTATTTAAAACTATACGTAGGTACCTACATAATTATTTTATTATAATTGTCTCAGTATCACAATTGGAAAGTGTCATTGCCGGTCTGATGGTTTAAGATTTCTTACTTTCCCTTAACTGAAGGTAAGTAGGTACTACCGACTTTCTTAATAACGGTTAAGAGCATTTCACAAATACCAACGGGCACAATGGGCAAGCTGAGTTATTTATTTACAAGGTTGAAAAAGCCCCCTTTAAGGTGGACCGAGAAGCGTGTGGCACTTTCTAGCAGGGCCATCATCACGGATTTGAATTCAGTCTGTTGCTATTTTGTCCTCGAATATCAAATTTTGTTGCACGCTGGTTCAAAAGTTATACGGGTTTTTAGGTGGTTTTGTGGTGGCTTATAACATTTGAACCAGGGCGCGATAAAATCTGATATTCAAGGACGAATTAGGGACAAAATAGCGACAGACTTGGAATTCAAATCCGTGATGGTGGCCCTGCCAGGATGTGCCACACCCGACGATCTTGTAAATGCAAACTAGCTAGACAAATATTCAGTTCCCTAATTCCCTTACCTCCTTTCGCGCTGAAGTCAGATTCACGTATACTTGATAATGTTTAGTTTGTAGCTACCTATGACGTCATTGGACGAACGGTCAACTCGAAGTGAACGACTAGTTGGCACTAAAACCTATGGCAAATGCCCCTCCCCACGTCTCAAGTCAGATTCACGTACAATATGACACAACTTAGATGTAGCATCGGCAAATCGTATATCCACACGTCACTTTCGATTTACACATTTAATACAAATCATTCAATATAATCAGCGCCATTCAACAAGATCATTTTCGCCTGAAGTAGGTACTAATTAACATGGGTAATGTTGTAGGTGAATTCTTTTCGAGACTGATAGATTTTACATACTGTATGCATGATAATGACTAGTTGGAACTAAAACCTATGGCAAATGTACCCCCCCCCCTCACGTCTCAAGACAAAGTCAAGTCAAAGCCATTTATTCAATTTAGGCCCCAGGTGGGCACTCATGAAGGTCAAATTTACAGAATTTACCAGTCAGATTCACGTATGCATGATAATTTTTAGCTTATAGGTAGTTAGGTAATTTCGACGTATGTGTATTTTTTTGCCACGATCAGCCGCCCCTTATATTTGGCCACTTAAGGTTCTCACTGAATCGGATTAGCCATTTCTCAGTTTGGCCCGTGATCAAGAAAGCACTTGATTATGATAAATATATCTTCTTTCATCAGGTCAGCGGAAAGACGTCCACAGCTGGACAAAGGCCTCCCCCAAGGATCTCCACGATGACTGGTCTTGCGCTACCCGCATCCATATATAAATATATCTTCTTAACATAGTATAAAATGAAGTCGCTTCCGCTGTCTGTTCGCTTAGATCTATTAAACTACGCAACGGATTTTGATGCAGTTTTCAGCAATAGATAGAGTGATTCAAGAGGAAGGTTTATATGTATAATACATGCATATTGTAGTACAGAAAAACCGAGAAAAGCCGTGCGAAGTCAGGGCAGGTCGCTTGTAATTAATAATTTTATAACCACCAAAAATCTAGGTACCACGCACAATAGCTGAAACAATTACTGTAACTCACATGGCCCTACCTATACGTTACTTTAACAACAAGTTAACGTTAACACGTTACAATAGGGATGTTAACTGGGTAAAAAATTGTTAATCCTGTTTAGTCCGTCAGTTAGGTTATCAAAAATATTGGATACGTATTTTTTATTTTATCAAATCAATAAAAAATACAATGATAAGTCGCATCAAAGTTCAGGGGTGGGGGCTCGTGACGTCACTTTGTTATTTTTTGTTTTCGGAACTAAAGAAAAAGTATGTGTCCAATATTTATTGGTAATCTAACTGACGGATTAATTAGATCCCTATTTTAATACCTAGGTACTACATAATATATTTTTTACCAGGCTACTATAAAGCCGGTAGTAGCAAAAATTCAAAGAGAAAGTACCTACCTACCTACCTAAAATCCCTTTAAGTTTCTTTGAGATGTAAACCTACTCCAAATTAGAGAATGTAACCATAAGCAAAGAATCCATAAGTAAAATTCTTACCTGCAATATTTTTAACAAACTTTTCCCATAGATTTCTCACTGAGCACAATAACTTTTTTTTTCGGAAGATGCACGTAGTATGAGAGACAAAGCTACGCGTGTTCAGTTCCCTTGTCGAGGTGATACTGTCTCAGCTCTGAGCAAGCGGAGTTTCAACTTTGACAGCTTTCGTAATGTTGTATTGATGTTGTAGTCGCGGAGCTTGTATGCTTACGAATCACGAAATCATTTTTCTTTGTATGTAAGATATTTAATGTTTACTAAAAGAAAATTCTGCACTGCAAAATATGCAGCATAGGTATGATACGTATACTATTTACGTTGTAGACACCCTATATACATATTAATCTATGGTTGTAGCTTGGTGCGAGTGACAGTAGCCAGAAAGTTTTTCATCTGTTTAGTCTTTAATTCAGTATAATATGTATGTAGATTCAGATTAACCTAATTGCAATGTCATATGGTTCATTTCATGTCTCTCTGGCTACCGCACCAAACTACAACGTAAATTGTGTACCTAGTGCATGTTATGTTAGTTCGCAGATTTAATACATTTTGTAATAAATGTGGACACAAGCTCTGAGACTATAGATTTTGTACGGAAAAATGAGGTGCAAGCTTACCTTTTTACACCACTCCGGCACCGTACGATATGCAATAAGTAGAAAGTATTTTTAAAAAACTGCCCATTATTGTACGGTATTATTATTGCTTTTACTGTATATTTTATTTTATTTCCAATAACAAAATGTTGTCTTTCTGGTGTCCTATAAAAATTTAGTACCTACCTACCTATGTAAAATATGTTGTTACTTATAGCAAAGAATAAATAATATACTTACTTTACTACGTCTTATAGGCTCAGATTACTAAACAATAGGTTCTAAATCTGTGCTTATAGGTATGAATATTATTGGTTTCGAAAGGCTTGGTTGAGCGTTAGTAATTAAAATACTCTCTGAGCGTCAGGCTGTCATGCCAATTTAATAAATCTATATAGGAGGCCTATTTTATCAGTTTAGGCGAGATAAAAATATTTTTACCAACTGCAGGGCAGCAGCTACTTTCTGAACCTACTTTCCGATTCACCTGCCAGAAGGATGCAGGTATTTAAATCGGCATCCTGTATATCGGTTCCTGAATTTATAAGTTATGATGGAATGGAATAAAACATAAATTCTGAAAACATTACACTCCATTTTTTGGGTAGTATAAAAAGTTACATAATCACATCCAAAGTTTAAATCTTACATGGCTTCTCGGAAAAATACTATATTATTAACTTGTATTACTGAGAATGGTTACTATATACGGATAAGTATTTAAATAAATAAATACTTTTACTTTAGTAAAATTTTTGTACATTTTTGTTGCAAAATAGCGCCTATTACAACCGCATAAGGTGTCGCAGTGTGTAACTTGATCTGTGGCCGTGTGTACAAGTATTGTGTGTTCCTCATTTTATACAAATATTTGAGTAGGTACGTACAGCCGAGGTGAACATTGTAATTATGTACCTATTAAAAAATATATATATCAATAAATTTGTCAATATAAATCACACAATCTACAATATTTACAACAAATATACAAACAAATAATATATAATTATATATTTATGTATTAAAATTTATTGCGGTAGGTATGGTTTGAAAAGGTAATTCTTATAGATAAGGTGAAATATTATTATTGGTTATTGTTATAATAAAACCATAAAATTGATATTAGATCGTGCGTATTCTATACTCTCTGTCATTGTAAGAATTTATATTCAACTTTAATTTTTCCAATGATAAATATTGTTAATATCTTTTTAATATATCGCTTAAATTCATTTACAAGTTATTTATCTATCAATCTATACTAATAATAAAGCTGAAGAGTTTGTTTGAACGCGCTAATCTCCGGAGTTACTGGTCCGATTAGAAAAATTATTTCTCTAATAGGAAGCTACATTATCCCCGAAGGTTATAGGCTACTTTTTATCCCGGGAACGCGAGTGAAACCGAGGGGAACAGCTTAGTAATAATATAAAGCTGCTCTAAATCGCTGCCACCAGAACGCTGGCGGCATTGCCACGCTGTATGGCTGTTTATCCTTTGTCCAAGGTGCCAGCCCTCTGGCCACGTGATGCGTCGATCAGGCGCTTTGAAATTTCCCGAAAAATGATAAATTGGAATTTGCCATTAAAAAAAATAAAAAAAACGCCAAAAATCTAAATATATTTTAACATTAAGTATTCTTATATTACTAACTGTAAGTAAGTGAATTTTTTTTTTATATAATAATAAGGTTTTTAAAACAACAAACAAATTACAAACGCGACAGTAGGTACATAAAACGGAACCGCATCTCAGTGACAATACCGGCATACATAGGCGCACGCAGCGTAAGACCTATATGAAAATGTTAACGTTGCTTGGGTCAACGTAGAAAGTTACATTGAGGCGCGGAGCCGGCGCCGGCGCGCGTTGGATGCTTGTTTTGGGTGTCTGTCCATTAGATTATGATATTCATTCATAAATCACCGTTCACCAACATAAAAAGAAAGAAAGAAAAGAAAAATAAAAACATTCTGTATTTTTGTTTGTCCTAGGTACCTACTACTAGGATTGGGAAGGGACTGCAAAGCCGGTCGACAGGGATGAGCCGTTAGGTAAAGTGCGAGGGTGACACCGGCGCCGATCCAACGGAGGACCCGGTGTCTCCATGACATGCACAGCGGTAGGCCACCGGGTGGTTTTAGTGGGTAAAAATCCCACATAACCTGGTTACACCCCTCATTCCAGTCCACAAATAAAGAATATCTTATCTTATCATTGTAATCAGGTATCTTTTGAAGATTTCCACCTCGTCAATAAAAAAAAAAGGTACCTACTACTAGATATACGTGGACGAATGCTTCGGCGCCAGGTAGCGCCAGGTAGCGCCAGGTAGCGCCAGGTAGCGACAGGTAGGAACACTGTAGGGTTTTAGTCAGTAGTCGCACCCCCCGGGGCAGTATCCATGAGGATTTCCCCACATAAAAAAAATCGTACTAATTAGGTACTAAATACACCGTTAAGGTTACCGTAGCCTATATTTAACACTACTGCTTTTATGATACCCATGGGTAGTATACATTAGCGACCCTGCAAGAACCACTTCACACCCTTCTTGAAGAACCCCATGCTAACTAAGCAACGGCGGGGAGCTAATTCCAGAATTCTCATTTATACTTGCTTCCGCCCCGCGATTTTCCGCGTTCATGTTTTCACGGGATGAAAGTAGCCTATAAGTTATTCTAGGGTATGATCTATCTATGTGCCAAGTTTCATCCAAACCCGTTCAATAGTTTTTACGTGAAAGAGTAAAAACCATCCATACATACTCACGAACTTTCGGACTACGAAGAGAAAATATTTTTGTAGCTACATTGGAAATCAACTTCTTGTCGCAAAGTGAGACATGAAACGCTATTTTATTGTGCGATATATCTTTATCAAATTGCTCGATGGAAAGTGTGATTTCTATACAAAATTGTCAGACACTTACGACAAGTACCGTTGTGAAAAGCCATTATAATAAGATCTGTAGATTTATACAAGCTAAGCAGTTAGAAAGGCTCATTTTATAATGGTGATTGTTACCCCATACAGTAAAATACGGATTTGTGTGATAGTCAATAAGTAAGTGTCGCTTTCTCGGGAACTGTTGAGGTACAGTCACTAACAATAAATACTGCATTAATATTATTGTAGGTCGAAGTAAGTACCTACGTACAGTGAGATGCAGAGTAAAAGTTTTTGGCCATATAGTGAAACTTTTTACACTGGTTTTTGGTCGTCAAAATAAAAGTAACGATTCTTAATCGAAATAAAAAGGAAAGCGTGACTCACTGATCCTCCGCTAGGAGTAAAAGTGTTCCGCAAAGAGGAGACTAATACTACTGGTGTTCCGTAGACTGATCTATCAACGCACAGGTGAAACTGGACCTCGGGTTGAAATTTGGCATACATAGCTATTTTGACATAGGTAGTATATGTATAGGCATCCGCTAAAAACGGTTTAAAGAGGTAAAATAGGGGATCTCGAGGCGGAAAACTAGTCGCGAAAATAATTATCAATTGATGAAAACATGTAAATTTTATGCTGTTTGGTCCCATAGTTTAAAAAAATATCAATGCGTACTCCATCCTTCAATCTACCCCGGAAACTACTAGGCTGCACAACTTGTAAAACCTTTTTATTATTATTATATCTATCAAATAAATTTATACAAAAAAGTAAATAATAATTTTGACAAGACACAACAAACATGCGAAATTTATACTGTCAGAATAAAGTAACAAGTTATATGTAGTAAAAATAATATATTGTGTAAAAAAAATTAAGCAAAATGTCCATTATTGATTCGCCAATACCACTGTCGGAGATCGAGTCAGTTTTGGCATGGGTGGATACATTCAAGTTGTCAAGAGCTACGAAGAAGATTAGCAGGGATTTCAGTGACGCTGGTAAGGAAGTTCTTTTGTACCTGACAGCTTCTGGCCTAGGCCGATCTGACCAAAAAAATCTCAGATTTTTTTGGTCAGATCGGCTCCGCGGCTTTTTTGTCATACACTCTACACAAAGACTTATAGGTACAGTCGCCAACACATCAGATATATTTGTTGCAAAATAGCTCCTATTACAACCGCATAAGATGCCGCAGTGTTTACCTTGAATTGTCGTCGTCCGTACATGAAAAATTTGGTGACACCTACATGTTAATTGTACCGTTCATTTTGCCCAGTGTCTACTGCTCGGTTTATTCAAAAGTTAGCACGTAAGGTCCTTTACACTTTGATTAGTGATTAGGCGAGTTCATACATTTTCTGCGAGATTTCGAGGGGGCAGCTGCGCTCCCCTGGGTACGCCCAATATCTGCGTAGTACCTATGTTGCGTAGATACAAACGCGGGGGACCCAGCCTAAAGTTTCTGATTTGCCCCATCCTGGGTCAAAAGCTGGGTCGATCTGAACCCCTCAGAGATAAAGACGTCGGTCTAAAAAATACGACATTGTTCTTATTTTTTTATCCCTTACACCGGTATATTCAAAGGACGGACCCCCGACCCCGCGGTCCGGTTCCTATAAACCCATCCCTTATATACGCCCAAACCTATAAATAAAATAACCCTTATTTGTATGTTTCTTTAGTTTGGATTCTCAGTAGGTCATTATAATACGGGCGTGACTGTACACCAACAGCTAGTTATCAGTGCGTTTTTGTTTACATTAGGAATGGCCGCTCGTGAACTGTCGAGTGTAAGCACCTCAAGTACAAATGTCATTACATTAGCATATTCTGTTTTGTCGTATTGTCTATCTGTAGTACAAAAACAAGGTTGAGCAAATCGAGCTTCCTCCCCCCACAAAAGATTAAACTTGATAAGTATTATTACCCTTAGCCACAGATATTTCAATAATGCAATGCCCTTAGCGGGACAATTAAGTCCTGCCCAAACAAAATCCTGAATCCACCAGTTTCACCTAAATATTGTATCAGTTGTGTATTCACACCAGTTATGTTAGCGCAGAATGACAGACAAACAATTATAAAACCACTAGTGACCGGCTTTTCTTGGCTTTTCTATACTATAATATGCATGTATTCCTTCCTTTTGAATCATTTTATTTAATTGCTGAAAACTGCATTAAAATCCGTTGGGTAGTTTAAAAGATCTAAGCGAACAGACAGCGGAAGCGACTTCATTTTATACTATGTAAAGATACGTCAATAGCGTAGATACATGGGCACGTCAAATATTGCTCATCAGGCTGCTGCAGGCGCTATCATTTCTTATGGTGCTGTCACCTATAATAATAATTATGAAGTCTATTAGAAAGGGGTTTTTTAAACCATCATATCTCCTAAATAGATAACTTATATTCAATGAAAAAATATATGTATGACATTTTCATGACCTTTCTGCAGCTTTTGACAGGACTCAAAATATATTTGGATATATTTATAAAAATAACTTAGATAAAAAAAACTTAAAGCTCTCGCACACGAAGGGTTCTGTACCATCATTCATTATTTCGCAGTACTCCTAGCAGAGATCCTAAATGTCCACTACCCGAAACTGGTGGAAATGCACAACTACCCACCGAGGAACAGCCACTCCCTAAAGTTGAACAACTGGATGACGCTGAACAGGAAAGTGCTGAAGAAACTGAAGCTGAATCTGTGCTGCAACACCATGGAGCAGCTGGCGCATGCAGCCCCTGGTGTCATCGAACGGGTCCTCGTTATGGGTTATTCTTTATTTTCTTTATTCTGAAAGGTTACTGAAATACGAGCCGCCGGACACAAATGGCCTAAGCAAGACCGTTAGTTCAGCATTAGATTTCCTTAGGCTAGATATGATGATCTCCTTGTGAGGCCTTTGTCCTTGATGATGAACCTACGGGAAGGGGAAGACTAGAATGGAAGAAAGGTCCCTACATATTGCGCCGATTATTGATTGATTAATGATTGTGAACAGCAGTGCGATTGTGTAACTGTCTCGTAATCGGATTTCGATAACGATGGCTCTCGTAATCATCTTTTATTTAGGACATTTTCCTGCCTCCCAGTCTTTATTGCTGATGATATCATTTTATTTGTTTAGTAAGAGAGAAGATTCGCCGCGACGAAGACTTCAACAAAAGTATGAAGGATGTTGAACAGAACGTGTCCAGTGGTGGGAGCTACTATGAGGCTTGCGGTGATGAAGGTAAAGGATCTATACTACTTAGAATCATAAAGGGGCAATAGGTTACCAACCTAGGCCAAATTTAAGGATTTGAGTTAGCTTTGGAGGAACAAGGTGATGATGATACAATGAAAAGGGAAGATTTTCCGCCAGCCTGGGGACCGCAGTCCAGCTGTTAATGTTGGAATCAAGATTCGCGAACAAACTCCACTAGCGCGATGTAGGTTCTATGTAGATAGTGCTGTTATATTGCAGCGCCATCTATCCATCGGTATCTGAACTATGTAGCTGATAGGGGTCGCTACATAGTGATGGGGTGTTTTAGGGCCTATTGACAATTTGGAAAATCTTACGACCGTATAGGTCGTAAGATTTAAAGCAAACAAAGCCTTGAAGGAAACTAGCTCAAGGATTGCTGGAACGTCGGTGTTATGTGACAGATGTTTAATATGAGGGTGGTAGCCTGTCAGGCGAGTACTTCCAAGTACTACAAAGAAAAGAACCGTGACGTGTTATCGTTTTCTTTTTTCCTTCACCGATAGCTCAAGCTCATTGTATGATTTGAACCCACGACCTTTGTTACGCCATAGACCTACTGATAATTTCGATATAATAGCCAGACAACGACTCAACGCTTGTTTGATCACTTTGTTTAGTAGTTATCCGTTGTAGATATGGTGCGTGTACTTTCCTTTATACTATTAGCAGGCGCTTTGTCACGTTTTTCTGACTAGTATCTAATATCTCTCACTTTGTCCAACCATTTTATTTAACTTTATAAGTGTAGGAAAAAAGAGAAATCAAAAAGAGATTTGATGTCTGTTTTCCAGAACATGTACTGGTAGTGCCATTCAAGACCAGAGTCAACGGAGTGCTGGAGACGGTACAGCAAAAGGTGGTTAGCTACGAAACCTACGAAGTGTTGAAAGAGGAACTGAAGGATGCTAAGGATTCTATTGAAGTTCTTAAACAGAAGGCAAGTTAAAGGACATTTTTTATGTTAATTTATGAGTAGGTATTATTTTATGGGTAGAGATAAACTACGCTAACATGGCGCAATTGGGCCTTAGTGTCTAATGGTCAAATACTAAAACTGCACTTAAAATTTAGGATCATTTTTAATACTTGAGAAGCCGCCCTATCCCATAGAATTGAACTGTCAAATGACAACTTATGCCCAGCATGAACCTTATTTTGATAAGTTAACTATTAAATTCAATTGATAAAATTTAATTCCTCTGCCGTGCCGTCTGCCAATATGCGCCGGGCATTAAGCACAGCTTAGATGTCAGTATTTGAGTGGCATTTCAGTATTTGGCTATTTGTAATTTAAGGATGCTTAAAGCAGCATATTTTAAAAGCTTTAAATCTTTCAGGTGGACCATTTAGATAATCTAATAAAACTCAAAGATGAAAGGATAGAAGAATTACAGAAACAGCTAGAAAGGAAACAAACTAGACGTAAAGATGCGGAGACTTTTCAGAACAGTCTTGCCGTCCCTTTCGAGCCTTCATCGCCGACTCCTAACCAAGCTGTGATCCAAGATGTAGTCAACATTCCTATAATCACCACTGTTAAACCAAAAGAATATATAAGTAAAATACCCAAGTTAGAAGAATCAAAAATACCCAAGTTAGAAGAATCAAAAATACTCAAGTTAGAAGAATCAAAAATACCCGTGCCAAAAGTATCCACTGACGGATATTTAAAAACTACGTCAAAACCCAGCATTACTGAAGTGACTATAGCAGATATTAAAAGTAACGTAGAAGTAATAAAGTCAGATGTTTTCAAAGAAATAGACATAGCTGAAGACAAGTCTGATGTCTGTGATTCAGAAGAGTTTAAGGACAGCGTACAAGAAGCTGTTACGACCATAGCAGATACAATAAAGGAAGAGGTAAATAATTTGTTGATTCCTATAGGATTTCAAGACATGAGGATAATACCTAGAGATAATTAAAAATATTGATATGTGTAGACATTGATCAAGAAAAATACGTTATGATTATTGTAACATAAAAAAGTGACATAAAGACATTCATAACACGAATTAATGTCTTTATTAAATTGTATGTAATGTCTGTTATTTTGAATATTTTAAAATTTTCTAGTTTCAGTTTTAATAGGGCCTGGCGATATTGATGTGTTTTCAAAACCGGTATATTTTAAAAGGTTAAATATTGATTCCGCTAATAGGTACCGAAATCAATATAAAGAAACGAAAACAAATTATTTAATAAAATATAAATTTTCTGTCGAAATACCGGTTTTTCGGTATTACCGACAACGATGTCCAGGCCCTATTTCAACTTTAAATATAAAGAAGTCATCGTGTTATCAATGTTTTATTAGTTTGTTAGAAACTTACGATTTAGAAAATAAATGTATACAATTAAATTTGCGTTTATATTGACAGATCAAAGACTGGTATAGGTATTTCATGACAGCTACGGTGTGGCAACAAGTTTGGTAACAAGTTCTAGAGTTCATTTCAACATTGGGTGTTCGCTTGAAATATTTCCAGTAAGCTTGGATGCTGGTTGAGAATCGCCTTTATTTCACTGACCTCGGACCTTTTAAACTTGTGTTGTTTTGACCCTCTAAAAACAAGAAAATTAAACTAGATTACGACCAGCGGGGCTATCGCGTAAGAAAACGATAATCAAGTTCATTGAAATTAACTCCCGTCATGTAGAATTCTGTACTATGTCGAACCCATAAGAGTACGGAGTCAATAAAATTGATGGTCCGTATTTAGAATATTTAACGAATAATACGTATATTTTAATTTATTACGTCAATTTCAAGCGCCTATGAGAGATATTTTGTGAATAATTTGCAACTCAGGAATAGGGCTACTACAAGGTTGTAGTACACGTCACATATCAACTCGGAAAGGGATCGCCACCGTATCAACTCGAGCCGTTTAGTATTATTTGTATGAAACACCTTAGTGCCACGTATACTAATCCCCTCGCCTCAGAACAAGCTCACGAACGGCTTTGCCGAGCTTACGGCTAGGCGTCATCCAGCGTCGCCGTCATCACGTAGCTGATGCGCTTTTGTTACGTGCTTACGTTAGGTTGGCGCCTGGTTGACGGTGCGGCGAAAGGCGATACGGTGACGATCCCTTTCTTGATTCGATATATTAAAATAACTAACACATTGTCAGTGCTCTCTTGACCAATAACTTTGAATCTGTCAAACGCCACGTTGTGGGCGTAGAAGAATTCCTTGTTGATTTTGTTCATGATCTGCTTGACTGGTATCAGGTCAGCCACTGGAATTAAACAATAAACTATGTGTAGGTAAACTATAAATAAGTCCCTTGAGTCTAAAAAGGCTACTATTTTTTCGAAAATATTATTATTATATTATATATTTTAAACTAGTTGGCCCGCAGAAGTTGTCCTGCCCTAATAAAGAAACAAGGAACTACCTACCTAACTACACCTACATCAACCTACTGAAAAACCTTCTCCTGACAATAAAAAAACACAACAAAAAAGAATTAGTGAAATCGGTCCAGCCGTTCACGCGTGATCTCGTGACCAAGGGGCAAATAGGGATTCATGTTTATAATATACTCGATAGTTATTCACTTCCAAGTGACAGGTGCTATAGAAACGTACAGTTAAATATCCTCTGTTGGCTTTCATCATCGATTTCGTTTAAGTCGCAGGTGCAAGGTGGAAGCATCATTGCTATATCAGAGGTCTGTACTCCAACTCCATCAGCATCCGACCACTCCGCCAGTGGCGAGTCTTCGACAACGTCTTGCTCAGCACGCTCTTTCTTCTTTTTATCTTCTAAACGCTGCTTCAGGATTGCCAGTTGTTCTGTTGGATTTACAATATAGTTGTGGATGTTTTGATTCATCATGCTTTTGTTATGGAATTCAACATCTTTAGACCAAAAATTTTATGGTTAACTAGCTTCCGCCCCGCGGTTTCACCCGCGTTTCGAGACACCTTATGTTTTCCCACGGTAAAAAGTAACCTATATGTTATTTCAGGGTATGATCTATCTATGTGCCAAGTTTCATCTAAATCCGTTCAGTAGTTTTTACGCGAAAGAGTAACATACATTAATCCATACATCCATACTCACAAACTTTCGCATTTATAATATAAGTAGGATTTGTATGGAATGTACCATCAAATTTAGGACAGCAGAAATCATAAACAAGCACAATTTTAATTGCTATGAGCATTATCTTACTAATATAGTTGGCTTCTGCCTAATAACTGGTACACCACGTGGCATATCGGTCGCTCCGTCACTTAGGCCAGCGCCACATTACTCGCAAATTCCGTCGTGGATCTTCCGTCACGGAACGTATCAAATATAAATTACTAAGTGAGACGGAGCGACCGATCTTCCGCGTGGTGTGCTCGTTATATGCATTAAAATGTATTGGCGTTCCGTGACGGAAGATCCGCGACAGAATTTCCGCGCAATGTGGTGCTGGATTTAGTCATTTATGTACAATAAAATGTACAGGCATTCTGTGGCGGAAGATCCGCGACAGAATTTCCACGTAATGTGGCTTTGGCCATAGGTTTACTTTTTATCTCGGGAACTTGGGCGGTAATTAGTTACATAATTAAATTCAACACACCTGGGGAGCAAGCTTCATATTGCTCAAAAGTCTGTTCGAAATGTGTGAAAGGACTAGCCCTCATGTACCCGGGTAAGGACCCTAGAAATGACCTCATCTGCATCCGTTTACACTTGTCCATTGGACACACCTGCGCAAAAAGACCACCATCTTAAATATTATCAGTCTTTTGTGGTTGCTCTTTAAATAAGCCTTTCATTACTAATGCGATAGTAAGAGATTTCAGGCACACCCAAACATCCTAGCACAGGGATGGCGAACCTTTACATACCAACGTGCCATTTTTCTAAAGAAATGTTCAATGAGGTCACAGACGTGTCATCAAATAATTTTGACTTTGTGATTATAATAATAATAAATATTATCAACTCAAAACTCTTTATTTACTACAAAAAATATGAATATTTTGTAGTAAATAAAGAGGCGTAGGGATCATTCGCGTTCGCTCATCATAAATAATACCTACTTCATACTTTTTTCATTGCATAATGAATTTTGTGATCAGTGACGTGAACTGACGTGCCCAAAATATTATGTCGCGTGCCATTGGTTCGCCATTCCTGTCCTAGCATAATCTGGTACCTAATACATATTATTTTCTAGGTATAGTATATTATTTTCTCTGTGATAATACCTACATTTCCAATAAAAAAATTGAGACTCCTCTAAATCCTATAAAGCATTATAATTAAGCTTATCTCATGCATTAAAAGTTTAAAATATCTTGCTAAGAGCTGCAAAATTTGCAGAAAATTGAAGCCCATTTTAATGAAGTTCATCACCATTTTGTTACGCGGTAGCCTCCCGCTGATCGAAGCATCATCGACATAAATGTAGTGGTAAGATCATGGTCGTTCAAATAATTGTTACCTTTTCATAGTGTATCTTATGATCCTGATCTGGAACGTGGCTCTGGATCACTTCCAAGCTGTCGTTAAGGATACTGCTGTAAGATTAATCAGGTGTTGAAATCCGGGCATGCAGTGCCGGATAAAAATTAATAATAATTTAAAAATGTGAAAATAAGATTGTAACGAGAATACTTAAATTAAATAATAAAAATATCCTGGGACATTCGTCACACTAGGTAAGCTTAGTTTGGGACTAACCAACAGTCAGCGGATAGTCTGTCGCTAACTGTGCGCCTAATGAGGACGCGCCCTTATAATAGGGATGATGAAAAAAAAAATCTAATTAGTCCGTCAGTTAGATTAACAAAAAAATATTGGACACATAATATTTTTTCTTTAGTTCCGAAAACAAAAAAAATATCGCGTGAAGTCACGTCTTATTACACTTTTTCCAACGTGACGTCACAAGCCCCCGCTCTTGAACTTTGATGCCTAATCTTTATAATTTTTTATTGATTTGATAAAATAAAAAATACGTATCCAATATTTTTTGATAACCTAACTGACAGACTAAACAGAATTAATTATTTTTAATCCAGTCATCATCCCTATTCATGGTTGACATTTATTTTCCAACCAATGTTTCACCGTTTTATTTTCCATTCGGGAGTGTTTTATTATTTCATATTTAACTTACTAATAGTATAATTACGTTTTGCTTTCCAATTTTTTTTAAATTTTATTCGTAAGTTTGACTCATATTTACCCAAATTCATAATTAGATTCTTCAGGTTCCTCTTCACCATTCGTTTGGATTTTACTGTAAAAAATATTATTATGTTACGTTACTAGGTACGTAACGTTACTTATTTACGTACGTTATTTGAGTACAGAGGACTAGAGCGGTGGGAGTCGAAAATAACATGAGAACAACTGTCAATTCCGATTGAGCTTTCGGTGAAGGAAAACATCGTGAGGAAACCATATATTAGTATCCTAATACTTTGTAGTACCCACCTGGCTGACTACCATACCACCCTCAAGTTGAAAATCTGTCGCCAAGCACCGTCCGGTGTGTTCCGTAAAAAATAAGTTGAGAAGCCATCTTTATATTCATACTAGTTCCCCGTGGTTTCACTCGCGTTCCCGGGATAAAAAGTAGCCTTTAACCTTCGGAGATAATGCAGTTTCCTATTTGTGAAATATTTTTTCAAATCGGATCAGTAACTCAACAAAAAAACTCTTCAGCATTATTCTTAGTATAAGAATATATAGATTATATATATTGCTAGGTATAAATTATAAGACTGGGGAAAAAAAGACAAAATTAACGCAATAGCTATTGAAAATTAATGATTCAAAAAATTAATTATATAAAATAATTTTATTTTGGTACCTGTTTTGGGGTACATGATAATCATCGTCCTGTGAGAGATCATCATCATTATATTGTTCATAAATTGACGTCTGTAATCATTTACAAATAATTAATACAATATTAAATAGAATAAGAATTCAATAAAATATATACAGCCGAAAATTAACCTTTTTGCTCTCCAAACAAGGTTCATCAATCTTTAATACCTACTAACTACCTACGCCTACGCGGAAAAAATATCGGATATCCGATAATCGGAAGATATAATACGGAACATTACTGCCCATTTGTCACCTGTAAGCAGGAATCGACAAGTTACAAAATCCAACTTATTGAAGGATTATCTTCTACTCTACAATTTTTATTTTTTTATTTGCATCTCATTCGCATATACCACAGGGAAAAGAAAGACACAATTTGTGATATTTTTGTCCATATTCGATTTACGGCAATATAATTAAAAGATGGCGCTGAGATTAACTTGGATAAAAATAGGTAATTACCCTTCTTCCAGCAATATTGATTCTTACTTTGCTTTGGTTTTGGTCACTGTGTTTTGTTTTTTCACGCTGAAAAAAATATGAATCAATAATGTTGACCGACAAAAAAATATACTATTTATTGAAAAGTTCGCCAATCTAAGGGGTCTTTCATATTGTCCCACACAGTGGGCATCGTCGCATTCGTCGCCTCGTCTCGTGCGAATTATCTATCATAGTTTGTATGAAAATACTACTTTTATCATTTCTACGTACGTTTTGTAACGTTGTTGAAATCGGGACGGGAATTTCATGGGAAAACACATTCCTATGTATACACATGTGGCGTCAGGAAAATTGACCCACAAAATATTTAATTTAATATTATTTACAGTGTAATGCATGACTACTCTTTCCGGACGCAGTCGGTTAAGAGTAGCCATCTTGTCGTTTCCACACGAGTGCCCGCCGGTCGCACTACGGTGCGCTCCCGTGCACCGCCCCGCTGCCCGCTCACCTCGCCGCGAACCGGTCCAGCAAGCCGATCGAGACGAGCCTGCCTTCACGTCATCGCGCCAGGCCAGTCAGCCGTCCGTGTCCCTACTACGCGCACGACCGCCTTGCTTATTCGCGCTGTAGTTTGCGTAACTAGCTTCTATTATTCACCTTTCAATCTTCTTGCATTATATTCATCTTTCATTCTCCATTAGTCTCACTTTTCATAGTAAACGCCTATCAAACTGTTTCACTTCCTCTCTGACTATCCTTCTGTATTCTATCGCTTTGCACTCGCAAGAATAAACAGTTATAGTGAAATGCTGCAGTATTGTTTTTTTTATGCACTCGCTATAAAGTGGTGACCCCGACGTGATTCCCGGCAACGTTTCTACAACGATACACTGTGCGGCCCTCTCTGTGCGTCTTCTCCATCATCGCGAACGTTCTAGAAGGCTGACGTCATCTAGCCGGGCCGTTACAATTTGAAAAGGCTTTCAACGGTTCGACGTTTTCAAGATGTCAACTGAAGATGATTCGGAAAAGGGCAGCAAAGCGACCACGTCAGCAACGAGTTTAACGGAGGCGTTGATAGCAGCATTGGGGAGCAAGGAAATAAATAAGGTCAGCGTAAAAGTTCCTCAATTTCTGCCAAGAAATCCGTTGGTTTGGTTTGCTCAGGTAGAAGCACAGTTTAGCTTAGCCAATATAACTTCAGATTCAACAAAATATTTCACAATAGTCGGCAATCTAGATGCTACCGTTATTACTGAAATAGAAGATATTATTAGTGCGCCTCCCGCCAGTAACAAATATGAAAAGTTAAAGTCAGAGCTAATTAAGCGTTTATCAGCTTCTCAGGAAAAGAAAGTTCGCCAGCTTCTAGTTCATGAAGAGCTTGGTGACCGCAAGCCGTCAGCATTCCTACGGCACCTTCAGAGTCTGGCCGGTCCAGGTGTGCCAGACAACTTCCTGCGCACCATATGGACGAGCCGTTTGCCAACCAACTTGCAGACGATTGTGGCATCGCAAGCGGACACTCCTGTGGAGGCTGTTGCTGAGCTGGCTGATCGGGTAATGGAGATCGTCCCGGTGAACCCGGTAGCCCAGGTGGCGAGCACTTCATCATCCACGGGGAATATATTGGAGGTAATGCGTAGTGAGATAGCATCCCTTACCCGCAAATTAGACAACCTGACTACCAAGGTAGAACGTCAACCCCGTAGCTCAAATAGAAAATACCGTAATCGTTCCCATTCTCGAAGTCAGTCACGAAATCGACCTTTCAAGAAGGAAAACGACCGTCGGTATTGTTGGTATCATTATAGATTCCGTGATAATGCTCGTCATTGTATCCAACCGTGCAGTTATTCATCGGAAAACTCCGGGGCAAGTCGCTAACGACGGCGAGCGATTGCTGCAGTATTTCCAGTCGTCTATTTGTCACAGATTTTCACTCCAAGAAATCCTTCCTTGTTGACACAGGTTCTGATTTATGTGTTTACCCTCGTCAGTTTTTGAATGAGAAACGAGCACGTGTCAACTATGATCTGAGCGCAGCGAATAATACCGTTATATCCACGTACGGGTATATCCATTTGAAGCTGAACCTTGGGCTACGGAGAGATTTTAGCTGGAAGTTCATTGTCGCTGACGTCACAAGGCCAATAATTGGGTATGATTTTCTTTCATTTTACCATTTGTTAGTAGACTGCCGCAGGAATAAACTGATCGATGGAGTGACTAACCTCTCAATCAGTGCAGCAACTGTGAAGTCAGACATACCCAGCATCAAAGCCTTAGTAGGAACTTCAGAGTATCATGAGCTGATTAGAGAGTTTCCTAGTATTACTCGACCAGCAGGAGCACCAAAAGAGGTACGTCATAGCACGGTACATTTTATAAATACCACTCCAGGTCCTCCAGTGTTCTGCAGACCGCGCAGACTTGCGCCCGATCGCCTGAAGATTGCCAAGGCTGAGTTTGAGGCTATGCTCAAAGATGGAACTGCTCGATATTCTAGCGGTCCTTGGGCATCACCGCTACATCTTGTTCCAAAGCGTGATAACACCTGGAGGCCCTGTGGAGATTACCGAGCACTTAATGCAAGGACTATACCTGACAGATACCCGGTACGACACATAGAAGATTTTTCGCAGCAGTTAAGTGGTTGCACAATTTTCTCTGTTATCGATCTTGTGAAGGCTTACCAACAACTACCTGTAAATCCAGAAGACGTAGAGAAGACCGCCATATCAACTCCTTTCGGACTCTTTGAGTTTCCTTTTATGTCGTTTGGATTAAGGAACGCCGCCCAGACATTCCAGAGGTTTATTGATGGTCTGGTGCGTGGTTTAGACTTTTGTTTTCCCTTCATAGACGATATTCTGGTGGCTTCTAGAAACTGCACAGAACATAAAGAACATCTCAAGACTCTGTTCTCACGTCTGGAAGAGTACGGTGTAGTTATTAACGTGACAAAATGCAAGTTTGGTCAACCACAGGTAACTTTCCTTGGTTATTCAGTGTCAGCAGAAGGAGTACGCCCATTGGAGGAGAAAGTACAAGCTATCCAGAGTTTTCCACCTCCACCAACTGTTAAGGGTTTGAGAAGGTTTTTAGGCATGTTAAACTTTTACAGGCGTTTTGTGAAGAATGCCGCTGAGTTGCAAGCCCCACTCAATGATTTATTAGCTGGCCCTAATATGAAAGGTTCTATACCAGTACACTGGACTCCTCAACTACTTCAGATTTTTGAGAGTTGTAAAAAGAGTTTATCTGACGCGGTTTTGCTGGTCCACCCAGTTTCAAATGCAAAGCTGGCACTAGTTACCGATGCGTCTAACGTTTCCATAGGAGCAGTGTTACAGCAACTTGTTGATGGTGTCTGGCAACCTTTAGCATTTTATTCTAAGAAGATGAGCCCTACTCAACAAAATTACAGCGCCTATGATCGCGAACTCCTTGCGATTTATGAGTCCATTAAGCATTTTAGGCACATGTTAGAAGCTAGGCACTTTACCGTATATACCGATCATAAGCCACTGATATTTGCTTTCAAACAGAAAGACCAGAAAGGATCGCCAAGACAAATTAATCATTTGTACTTTATTTCTCAGTTTACTACGGACATTGAGCATATCTCAGGCCAAGACAACCAAGTAGCTGACACTTTGTCTCGAGTAGAGGCAGTGAGTTTGCCGGTAAACATCGAAGAACTCGCCGCTTCACAGAAAAATGATCTTGAGCTACTCAACCTACTGAAGAGTGACACTTCCCTACAACTGAAGAAAATACAAGTAACAGATTCTGATTTACCCATTTATTGTGACGTTTCTATGCCTAAAGTTCGACCATTTATAACAGCTCCCCACAGGCGCCGTGTATTTGAGGCACTCCATAGCCTAAGCCATCCAGGTGCTAAGGCGTCTATCAAATTGGTGAGTGAGCGTTTTGTTTGGCCGTCTCTCAAGAAAGACGTCCGCGCGTGGGCGAGAGAGTGTATCCCTTGCCAGAAGTCAAAGGTAACAAGGCACACAATTTCTCCCGTTGGCAATTTTGGTCTACCAGATGCACGTTTTGCTGAGGTACATATAGATTTAATTGGACCATTACCGATATCATCCGGCTATAAATACTGTTTGACAGCTGTAGATAGGTTTACCAGATGGCCAGAGGTAATACCACTTCCTGATATGACTGCAGAAACGATTACCAAAGCTTTTGTCTCAAACTGGATTTCCCGGTATGGTTGTCCCAAAAAGGTAGTTACCGACCAAGGCAGGCAATTTCAATCTTACCTGTTTCAGAACCTTGCGAAGATGTATGGCATTAAGCTGGCAAGAACTACCGCCTACCACCCAGCCTGCAACGGCATGATCGAGCGAGTACACCGGACACTCAAGGCTGCAATAATGACACACGGTGGTAAAGATTGGATCAATGCTCTCCCTGTTGTTCTCTTAGGGATGCGTGCTGCGTGGAAAGAAGACCTGCAATGTTCACCCGCAGAGCTGGTATTTGGTGAGCCATTACGCATACCAGGTGAATTTTTCAACGCTACTTCTATTAATACTGATTATCCTGATTTCGTCAGTCAGTTACGGCAGAAGATGTCAGAATTACGGCCTAGACCAGCATCTAATCACTCTCGTCAAAAAACATTCGTACACCAAGATTTAAATCAAGCCACTCACGTATTTTTACGTCAAGATCTACTTCGTGGATCACTGGAACCACCTTATTCTGGCCCATATAAAGTAATAGAAAGAAATTCTAAAACTTTTGATATTAATTTGAATAACAAAGTCGTCAAAGTTTCAATAGATAGGGTGAAGCCCGCATTTTTAGCAAATACAGAAAGCCCTGAGCCCAGTTCTAATTCTAATGTAAGCCAAGGAGTGCTACCACTACGTACCACTAGATCGGGACGCACTGTACGATTTCCTGATCGATACAAATCATGATACTTTTTCATTCGTGAGGGGGTCCTGTGGCGTCAGGAAAATTGACCCACAAAATATTTAATTTAATATTATTTACAGTGTAATGCATGACTACTCTTTCCGGACGCAGTCGGTTAAGAGTAGCCATCTTGTCGTTTCCACACGAGTGCCCGCCGGTCGCACTACGGTGCGCTCCCGTGCACCGCCCCGCTGCCCGCTCACCTCGCCGCGAACCGGTCCAGCAAGCCGATCGAGACGAGCCTGCCTTCACGTCATCGCGCCAGGCCAGTCAGCCGTCCGTGTCCCTACTACGCGCACGACCGCCTTGCTTATTCGCGCTGTAGTTTGCGTAACTAGCTTCTATTATTCACCTTTCAATCTTCTTGCATTATATTCATCTTTCATTCTCCATTAGTCTCACTTTTCATAGTAAACGCCTATCAAACTGTTTCACTTCCTCTCTGACTATCCTTCTGTATTCTATCGCTTTGCACTCGCAAGAATAAACAGTTATAGTGAAATGCTGCAGTATTGTTTTTTTTATGCACTCGCTATACACAGTACCTATTTTGTATGTATCAAACTTCATCCAAATCCATCCAGTAAGTAATTGAGAATATGTGGGTTCATCGTTGCGTATCTGGAGAGACGACCAGGAGTGGCTGATTAGCCAGGTAGTCGACATGGTGCCAGATTATGAAATCGCTGGCTAGTCATTTTGGTCAATTGAGGGACCAATAATTGCGGCATGGTCCACAAAATCAAACAAATTCGCGTTTTTTTTCGAACTGGTGGTATTTTTAGGAGTATTTTGCTTAAACCTTAGGGCCTAAACTGAATAAACGGCACCGATTTTGACTTTGATAATAATAAGTCATCATCGTCATGTCAGCCGAAAGACGTCTACTGCTGCACAAATGCCTACCCCAAGGCTCTCCACGATGGCCGGTCTTGCGCTACCCGCATCAATTAATAATAAGTGAATAAGGATAACTAACCAATTTTGTAGCAGAAACGATCTCTATAGAATCCCTTGCGCCGAGCAAAGTTGATTTAGTAACTTGGTTTTGAGCTCCCAAGCCCGCTAAGGTACTGTCAATGTTTAAAATAGATTATACTAAGGAGGGTGAAAATGAAAGACTAAATACGAAATTGTAACAAACATGTACTTACATAATTTTCAATAAAGATCCCATTTTCCCACGCAAATCCATACTCGTTGTCGTAGGTCTTCTGCTTCCTATCGACTGGAATATAATTAAATGTATCAGACAAATGTGATAACTGACTTTCACTATAACTCCAATGTGTTCGACTGTATTCCAGTAGCACCTAACTTAGCATCTGCCAGTCCTATTCCCAATATGTAACTGCTATTCTTCCATTCAGCCCTGCTATTACTTCTCTCAAGCGCTTTCAAACACTAAAATATTTAAAACCGGCTTATTAGTTCTCATATATGATACCCGGAAAGTTGGGCCTCCTTGAGAAAGCTGTCTGGAACACCAGTAGTATACCTAACTCGCACTTTGCCAATCTCACAAGACTTCTCTCATTTTTTAGAAAAATCCCACCACTCCTTACCACTTTTGATGGCTGATTATCGCAATCCGCCTGGCATTCCCACTTGCCGACAATTGGGAGTTTCTTGGTGTATTCATCTTTGATGGCGCTGGTGTTTGAGCACTCCGCATCAACGAACATGTTATTGAAAACTGCCAAGAATTGCGAAGGAGCATTTATATAGTGCGTAGCTTTTTTCGTGGCCAAGGTTTTATTTGAAAGGTACTGAGTCTGATGATCCATGAGTGATCCAAGTGTATTCCGAACCGGTAGTAGAGTCTATTATAAAACTGTAACTTTTGACATTCATAAGTGCCTTATTAGGGCCTAAACTGAATAAATGAGTTTTGATTTTGATTGAGATAAACGATCTATGTGTTGCGGCGATATGGTGTAGTAGTAGTGGAGCATCCAAAAATAGGAATTTATAATTACAGGGAATCAATAATATCAATATCAGAGGGATTCCTAATGTGTTGCCGACTTGTTTAAATCCCTAGAAGACCACGGCTCTTAAAGGTAACTGCCGGAACACACCAGTCAACTGAGCTTCAAAGAGGCTGGTAGCTAACCAGGAGAAAGTATCATACGATCGTGTTATGGTCTCGTCACGATGAGTTCCTTTACCGAAAGCTCAAGCTTTGTACGATTCAATGCCACCATTTTCGTCACGGCATTCGATGCTGCTGAGCTATGATAGCATCTATCTATTTCTTATTCCAGATAATGATTGCTTACCATACTGCTTCCACCTCTTCGGTGCAGTTTTAGCCGCTTTAATATGCTTGAGCACATCACGCCGCTGTGGGGGCATGAAGTCGGCCATGTCGCCGAACATGACGAACGGACGGCTATCATCGTCAAGTCTCTCCCACCATGTTTTATTCATATCCGCTATATTCGAGGAGAAAAGCAGTGGTGGTTAAATAATAATAACATTAGATATCCTGGGAGATTCTTCACACACGGTTATCTGATCCAAAACTAAGCAGATCTTGTAGGTATTATGGACCACCAGATAACTGATATACATAAACATATTTAACTTTCAGAACAAACAGACATGTTTGTACTGGATGGGAATCGAACCCACGACCTAGTATTATCACGTCTTAAAAAGGCAATAATTATTCTAATAAATAAATGTCCCTCATCTTCTTATCTATATACATTCGTGCTTGTGACATGCCCAAGTAAACTTAAGGATTTTTTCTTTTTACACCACGTCAATTACTTTCCACAACCTTTCCTTTTGCAAGAACTCAATTGGAGTTCCTTCAAAGGGATATTCTAAAGTTGAGCCATTCATTACTTGTTCCATCTTCCTCTTCATCCAACTCGTCTTCGTCGCAAGGATCTTCATCAGGGTTGTCAACGGTAGGCGTCTCTGTCCTCATCAGCGTTGGCAGATCGAAGAAGAATTGATTCGCTTCAGGAGTTCCACCGGCAAAGTTGGACACGAATACTTGAAACTAAAATGAAAATTATGAAAAACAGCTAGATAGTGGAGGAACAATGTGGATGATTCCTCTTCTTCCCGATCTCCCGCTATGTCAATGTGTGAATAAACTTCACAAGCGCGATGTAGGTTGTTTGTAGATTATTGTGGCGCCATCTATCCATCGGTGTGTGAACTATGTAGCTGACAGGGGTCGCTACATATTTTTGACCAACTGCTTTAACCTCAAGGGCTTGGGGTACCGCGAGTCGAGGACTAGTATATACTTATTATAAATGCAAATTTATTTGAAATGACGTCCATTACGTCACAAAATATCCCACGTGTAAACAGCTGAATGGATTTCGATGAAACATGGCACATAATTGTATAAATCTTACCCAGGATTAATAAATATGATTAATAGAGAAGATCCTGGGATAAAAATCATTACCTAGTCCCACGGGAACGCAGGCAAACATGAGGCGGAAACTACTTTTACTATTATTAAAAAATATTTATAGTATGAGCGAACCTCTGCCATGATGCTTTTCATTTTTCTCCGCCACTCGTGATCTACCCGCGCGGCAGTTTTATATCCTCTGGATAGATTTAAAATTAGACTCTGCCCCTCATTTAGAATATCTTGCAAGGCTTTTATGTAGCTTGAATACTCTGAGAAAAATAAAACTGTTTTCTTAATTGATAAGTGGAACGTGTAACTTATGTATAAGAAGGTAGGTATGTAACTAACTATAATCCCCGCAACTATTGCTAAGCACCTGGCTACCGTATTGGTGACGTAATCTCGTGACATTTAACATCCTAAGAACATACCTACTTAGAAAGAAACACAGGCAAGTGTATTTATGGATGACGCGCGGATGACGTCACGTAAAATAGCGTAAAATCAAGTGATTAAAGAAGACAATTCAATGGAATTTCATAGAAAATATAGAATAATATTATCGAATTACAACTGTGAGTGTGTTAAGTAAGTAACGTATATCGAGTTAAATTTCTTTTGACGGCTGTCAGTGAATAAGTTCCTTTATAATATTATGTTGCCAGCCTATTTTTTTATTCTTCTAACTATATATGACTTTAGATAGATATCTATTTATTTTAAAAAGGTCACCTTCTTTTAATCTCATTTTCTCTAATTTACTTTTTCTTCTTTCCGAGCACATTACGAACATTAATCCAGCCAAATTCTTGCATTCAAGTTGTGTTTGTAAAGCCTGTATTTTTTCTTTCCTTTCCCTATGAGCTTCACTTAGCATATACGAAGTACGAGTTTGTTCATTTCTGTAAAATAAAAATAACATATTTATAAAAATAACCGAGGATGAATAGCATTTCTTAGATTTTTTTATAAACTATCTTACTGTAATATATAATCAAATCGTTTTATCAAACATGCCACTTCTCGATCCATACGTTGTTGAAACTCTGCATTCAATGTTTCTTCTTTTGCTTTTAATAGTTTATCTATGTCTTCTTGATTAACTCTTTTAATTTCGGAGAAATTCCCTATTGTATATTCTATTTTTTTGTTAGGCGGAACAGGAACTTTTTTGGATGGTGCATTTTTACTCCTAGAAGGAGTTGGAGAGATATGCTTTTCTTTAATGATCCCTAAACCTTCTGCATTATCATTGTTGATCACCATAGTATTCAAGACTAAATTATCAGACATCTGAAAAATAAAAAGCACCACGACGATTGGTTACAGCTTATATTAACTTGAGCTTTTGGTAAATGAAAACATCATAAAGAAACGAGAGCCGGTTGCTGGTAAAGAAATTTACAGTAACCGCAGTGCTGTCTCTTTTCCATTTGAAGATTTCATGAGTTCCAGCTGGTGCATTTGAGAACAAGCCTTTCTTGTAGCCTTTGTGTCCTTATCAGATTATGGTCAAAGAGAAATAAACCAAAGGTTTCTTGACAACTTTTTACAGTTATTTACAACAAATTATATAAAACTAGCGGAGTGTCTTTAAACCATCCAGTATTATATACTGTTGGTGTGTCTAATAAAGAAAATAAAAATAAAATAAGTAACATACATAATGATATCCAAAATTTTATTTAGTAATTACTCCTTTAGTAACGAGTCAGTTGCTTATTACTTTTTAAATATCCAATTAAAGCCACGCAAAGAATTCCGTACTTTATGCAAACGTTAAATGACTTTTTATTGCGATATCGAACTCGATTTTACAACAGAAAATAGAATAGTGTGTAAATTCCGTTATGTCAATACTTGACAGCATCCATATTTTCTACGATGGCAACAAAAATTTTGCTGTCTTGAAGTGAAGTTCGTAACATGTGATGTTTCGTGAAAAGTGTTAATTTTTTTACGAAAAACGATTGTTAATCAATTGTGTTGTGATAAAAAATTACTAGTAAACACATTTGTGGTCGTGTAGTGCAGTGATTATTGTGTTAAAGTCGTGTAATTCACGCAATAAATTTTACATGGGTAAAGCCGTCACTTGATGACTTGAGGTTGTAAGGTTAGTGCTTTTTTCGTCTGTTGTTTGTCTTAAAATAGATTTCTGTGCGGGTCGCAATGATATTTCAGTTTAGTTTGTGTAACGCCTGCATGTGACTTCAGTTTTTTCATGGGACCTTGAACTAGAAAACTACCAACTTTTCGTTACCAAGGTTAGGTTTGCGCGGGCGGTTTGTCATATAAATGCTGTTTACTTGGTTATTATTCAACTAAATCTTGTTATAAAATGATTAAATTGTGTAATAATCATGATTTTCCAATAAAAATAACATTAGTACATAATAACGCGGCTAAAACGACGCATCGATGAACCTAACCTAAAAACGTGCACGTAGGTATTTGGTGCAATTTTTTTGCAAGTATCGGGATTGTGCAGAACCGTTATCTTAGTCGAGCGGTTGTAATTAAGTTTCTTGTACGTTTTAAAACACGCCGAGAGCATTTCGCGTATAGTTTTGGCGGAATCACGTGATCTATAACATTGTTTTTCACTATCACACATGGTTTGACAGTTGCTTGAGTATATTATACGTCCTGTTATCTGGTGTAGCGACAATATCGCGGTTTTCGCGCACCGGTCGTGTGATAAGCGATATATTCATTTACCTAGCCACTGGCTATTTTGTAAGGTATATTTTGGTGATAAATAATTGCAAAACAAAATTAATCTTGGAACAAAGTCACACTATCATAATTGTTGACCCTATCCTAACCAAATTAAACATAATCTAGCGCCTACCCTGTGGTTTCGTCCCATGTTACTAAGCAATGTAATTTCCCTTCAACATCACATATCAGCTTGTTTTCAAGAGATCTAGAGAAAGGTCTTTATTTCTTTGGTATAAAGTATAACTTTCACTATGGATTTGTACAGGATCCTCAAACAGCCTACTTTTATGTATAACGCATTGGTATTCTGCACTGTTTAGTAGTGTGGTAATGTGTCCCTACCACCTAGTTACCACGCTACCAGACAACCTGTCTTTGTTATGTGCAATCTTATTACACTATGACACAGTTACACTGCCAAACACCTTAATGTCTTTTGAGGAGGTATGTGTGTAAAGCCCAATTGCACCCCAAAACCCTAACCCATGGGTTAAATATGTAAATTTGACAGATTCTCTATACAAATTCTGTCAGATAGCCATATTTACAACTTGTGGGTTAGTGTTTTATGGCATTGGTGCATTGGGCCTTACACACATACCTCCTCTGTACCAACAGATATTGGGGCAATTGGGCCTTAGGGGGATTTAGGTACATGAAACATAAAAGGGTTTTATTTTTGTAAGCTGACATTTTTTTTTATTGAAAATGTTTTAAAGTTGATACTTTACATGTTGCGTGGTGATGTTGACTGAAATATTTATATTCAATAATTGAAAGATGCCATTTAGAAGTTGTCACATTGTTTTATATATGATTTTACATTCTTTGATGATAATTTAAATGTAACAAAACAGTATTTTATTAAAATAAATTAATGTTGTGTCATATCTCTGCTAATTTGATGATTTTTAACAAGATATTGATAAAATATTATGTTTTGTGCACCATTTTCAAAGGAAAAGAAGAATTTATTACAATTACTAAATATTATTTTGGGTATGTGTATCAATAACTTATTCTTGGAATGGTAATTTTTTTATTACCTTTTATATAATTACTTTTTTATAATTAGCTAAAATTGTTGAAGTAAAAACTTCAGTAAAAATGATTATTTTTTATATTTTTTTTCATTAGCTACCATTTTTCTATCTTTATTATAATTGAACTCTTGCAGATATTAGGTGATAATCTTTAGGGTTCTGATAGTAAAAAATAACCCTTATAGGACTTCTGTCTCTTAACTGTCCCATATGTTCTAGTTTATTTTTTTCATATACTACTTATTATTTTTTTTTTAAATATAAGTAACTTATTACTTAAATCTAAATCATCTGAACACTCAGATTTTTTTGTGGACAGAATACCTAGTATGGAACCCTTTTTAAGCGAATGCAGCTCGTACTTGAATCTGTTTTTATTAACAGATGTATAAAAATGGACTATCTATGACTCTTATCAATAATTTGATAAGGTCATGTTAAATAATATGGCTTGACAATTTAGATTGTACCTGACAAATTTTATAGCAAGGCAAATCTAGTGGTGATGGCAAATAATATGATGAAGGCTCTAGGTATGACTCCTATGATTAGCTTGAGGTTTTGAGATGGAAAACATCATTAGGTAATCATCAAATGCTGGTAAAGTATTTTGACAGCTGCACTTGAGTTTATGTATGCTTTTAATAATTAGCACTTACCACGGTCAGACTGTGACCGTGTGAAAAATTACATAAAATACTGGTAAAGAATTGGAAAGCTTTGAGGCTAAATAGAAGTTGGAGCTGAACTGGACTTTGACAGCTGCACTTGAGTTTATGTATGCTTTTAATAATCATCACTTACCACGGTCAGACTGTGACCGTGTGAAAAATTACATAAAATACTGGTAAAGAATTGGAAAGCTTTGAGGCTAAATAGAAGTTGGAGCTGAACTGGACTTACTACCAACTTAAAAAAAAACTTTCTTGTTGCCCCCACTCTTGGTCAAAAGCTGGGTTTGCCCTTGGCCACAAGTAAATCGTCCAATGCAAATAAAAGATACAGCCATCTACTTAAAATGCCAAGATTAAATTCATTGCAAATAGAAGAGGAAGGAAGTAAGAAAATATCTAACCTACATATTAAATAGTTTCCTAAATTAACTTCTTCCTATATTACCAATTACCATTTAAGTGTATGATAGTAACACATGTTATCACACCATTCCTGTTGTGGGCTGGACTGTTTGTTCACATGGGAACTTTGCTCTATCCCAGTGCCGTAAATAGCCTTTTCCGCTCCCTATGCAAGCTTCAATAAAAAGAAAAATCTATTTTTTTAAAGAACTAGAAATGTTTTGGGCAAACGTTTTTGAAAATACTGGCATGTTTATATGTATGTGTTGGATTCGAGCACTATGGACGCAGCGGGAACTTATCAGGAGCAAACCGAAAAAACAATAGTCCTGCCTGGTCTGGCCATTCTTGCGCCCCCTAGAGTCTACGCCCTGTGCTTGGGCACCGGTGGCACCGCCCTATTTACGGCACTGCTCTATCCTTGTGCCAAATTTCATCCAAATCTCATCAGATAATACAGTATGATTGCCTCACAAACATTAACTAACTTGCCCTATAGAATTTAGTTTTAATTTTACCTACCACTACAATTGCTTATTTCAACATGCATTTAATTAACTATCTTTATTAGTCACGACTATTTGCCCATAAATTGCGATGACATGGACTATATTGACAGCATTAAAAATGTTTCTTAAATCTTTTTTCAATAATGTTACACCAATGTTGTGTTTTGCGCATGACTAAGGGTGCCAGAGCTCATTGGGAGGGAGAGAAGGGTTGGTAACATGAGTCATGACATGACTCACTTAGAACAGTAGCTAATGACTTTGGTTATTGTTCTGAAATGCCTCGGGGAAAATAAGGGTACATTGGCAAAGTGCAAGTTATGATTCAAAGTCAAAAGTCATTTATTCAGTTTAGGCCTTAATAAGGCACTTATAACTGAGAAGACGCAAGAAACTCAGCAAAGCTTTTTTTTGAATTTATGTAATTGAGGGACAAAAACCTTATACATAGTTTTTTACTACATCTAGGCCTGTGTTTGACGCAATCTCAACGTCGTCAGTTGCCGATGGTGGTAAGCCTAGAAGGGAACTGGCTCTCAAGTTCAGCTGCTGGAACACCGAAAGATGCTAGGCGATAGATTTTCAACTTCATCCAGGCAGGTACTACAAAGTACCTTACCGCCATGCTATGGTTTCCTCATGATGCTTTCCTTCACCAAAACCTCAAGCTATTTGTAGGATTCGAACCCGCGACCTTCGTCTCGGCTTTGACGTCACTACGACTGAGCTATCAGCGCTTTAAATTATATTTGCATCTCTAACTGTTAAGTTTTGTATGTGGAAGATATTAGTTACCTGGTTTCCATAGTACTAGCTCTACTTAGTTTGAGATCAGGTAGCCGTGTGTGAATAACCCTCAATATTATTATTAAACTAGCGACCCGCCCCAGCTTCGCACGGGTGTACAAATCTTTTAATTTCTCGGCTTTTCTGTATTATACATATAAATCTTCCTCTTGAATCACTCTATCTATTAAAAAAACGCATCAATATCCGTTGCGTAGTTTTAAAGATCTAAGCATACATAGGGACAGACAGACGGGAAACGACTTTGTTTTATACTATGTTGTGATGATGAGAAGTAATTTATCAGCATAGATAATTGAAATAAAAGTTAATGTTACCATACATTCTATTGTAGAGATGCTATCCTTGCATTATTAAATTATCCATTTATTTATTTATCTTGGGGTTGGTTGCATAGCTTACCCTGTCTTTAGTAACCACCTGCCAATCACAATGGTAGTCTCTGCCCTCTATAGTATGCTGTTAATCATCAGGATATTAGGTTTTTTTTTTAAGTTTTTTTGGTTTTTAATTTTTTTTGTGTACTTGTTGCTGTAACTGTCAGTTTGGCATTTCAATCATCTGCCCATGACCTTTGACTTTTTATCGCCGGCCAGATTAGATTCACTTTGACAAGCTTTCTACAATGAGGTTGGTACTACTTAGTTTATTTTAATAATAGAAAAATATTATCAACAGTTTTGATGTTTTTTTATTTTCAAATAAGGTTTCTTATATGGCTAATTAATAATAAATAGTTTCGATGAATGAAACCATAGAACGGTGGTAGAGTATTTTCTAGTACCCACCTGTCTGGCTCAAGTTAAATCCTGTCGCCAAGCACATCTGGTGCGTTCTTACAACTGCGCTTGAGAAGTTGCAGAACACATCAGTAGGTGTCCCTACTATCCATTATGTGCATCACTGATGGTGAGATAGTTGTCAAACACAGTAAAAAAAAAATTAAATACATCAAAATAGGCAAACAAGCATACGCCCCCCTGATGGTAACCGGTTACCGTCGTTACTGTACCTTTAAACTCCTGGGGCACAGACGGCAGACAGACCTGCGCCCCGGCAATCACTTGCCGACTCTTAACCCCCCTCGATGACGTCTGGCGACCAACTCACGCGCAGAAACACATCATAAAGTTGTTTGGCTGCAGTATTTTACCGTATTATGTGAGGTAGGTAGGAGATTCCCCAGTCGAGCTGCTCTTCAAGCAAAAAACGCTATGCTCAGAATCTATATATATCTATACTCTATACTAATAATAAAGCTGAAGAGTTTGTTTGTTTGAACGCGATAATCTCCGGAGTTACTGGTCCGATTTGAAAAATTCTTTCACTAATAGGAAGCCACATTATCTCTGAAGGTTATAGGCTACTTTTAATCCCGAGAACGCGAGTGAAACCGCCGGGAACAGCTAGTGATTGAATATAGGTTAAACTTATGTTGGTTTTGATTTATACCTATATTATGTGACATTGTTCAAAAATACTAATTAATGCAATATTACGCTTAAACATTATGTAATTATTGTTTTCTTATTGGTTTAAGAATACAATGCATTGATAATGAGCGAGCTTTGAACAGGTGATCAAATAAAGATATTCAACATTCTTTATGGTAGCTTTTATGGAAAATGTTCCAAAGGAGGACTCTGCCATGATAATCTAAGATCACAGTCTAAGATTTATGCAAAGCACCACCATGATTATGATGGATAATCTTATAGCGTTTCGGTTTCGAGCGGTTTGCGGCGTTAACTCCTTGTTCTGAGCGATCTTTAAGGTGCTCACGGTGTATGGTTTTACAAGTCAATTTGAAGCCTATTGCTAATAACATGAACTTTCAAATAGCAGAACATGCATAATAAAGTAAAAAAAAAACGCCCACACTTTCAGTTTGGATGTTTACAATGTGTAAAAATGTCAAAATGGGCGTGAGTGCCCGTGATATTTCATGTCTCCTGTGAGAATCACAGATATAGAGAAGACTAGATACGGCAAGTTATTAGCTCAAGCGTGCCCTTTTTTTCACGCTTCTTTAGTACGTCACTTGAAATTAGTCGCGCCGTGGCAAGTTGTGTAGTTGAAAACTGTGTCATTAATTTTTATCAACGGAAGTGTAAAAACTTTTGAAGGGCGGTGAACAAGTAACATGTATAATAAATGCGAATGTAACTGTTTGTTACCTTTTCACGACTAAATCGATCACGATGAAATTTGGCACGCAGATATCCTATAAATAAAATATATATCCTGGGACATTCTTCACACACGGTTATCTGATCCCAAACTAAGCAGAGCTTGTACTATGGAAACCAGATAACTGATATACTGCATATACTACTTTATTTTGTAAATACATACTTATATAGATAATATGTTTATATGTTGTGTTATGGAGAAGGAACTAGTCTACTTTTTGTCCCAGGAACGCGGGTGAAACAGCGAGGAACAGCTAGTTGAGAAACTAAGTATATTTCTCCACAAGTCCTCGTTCATAGGTATTTAAACCAAGTTAATTTAATTCCAGTCATGGAGTCTCACATCCTGAACACTTACCATCAAGCCCGCTACCGCAACATCGGGCACAAGGTGATGCGTTCAAAGAGCGACTCCCTCTCGTCATCAGAAAGCAGCTACAACCAGAACAGCCCCGAGTATACGCAGCATGCACTCGTCCAGCAAGCTCCGTATGTTGAGAGCACTTTTGAGAAGGGAGACGTTGAAGACTGGTGTAAGGGGCAGGTGAAAAGTGTGGTTAGTATTTTTTTTTATGTCAGAAAATTGACAATCAGGCGGTCCATCTGATGGTAAGTGATTGCCATTGCCTATCGCCATTTGCAATACAGACAAATAATAAGATATCTTATGAAATCCTCATAAACCCATGCATTTGATTGCTAATAAAACGAAACAATTTCCTATTTCCAGATAAACACAACACAATCAAGTCATGATACAACCTCTGATGAAGAAAGTTCTCAAGAAGAAATGGAAGATGCAGAAGAAAATATAGTTATAAAAGAAGCAGAGGTAGAAGAGAATATCCAAGAGGACGACATCGATGTAGATGTTGATGACGATAGTATAGATGTAGATGATGAACATATAGAAGTTCATGAAGTTATGCCGACTAATACTCTTCCACATATAGAAGACACTCTAGTAGAAGGACACGATTATGACGTCATTACAGTTTACACTGTCAACCCGGACTTAGACCTTATTGAAGCTTCATCAGATGATGAACACGACCAACAAGACTTTGCCATAAACGACAAAGTAGACGACGAATTTAATTCCGAAGATAACTCCAACCATATAGAAGTAAACTACACTTCTAATGTATGTCATGATCTAGGCATTAACCTAGATACTCCAGTAGTTTCAAATGTCGATGAATATTTCATTAAAAATAATAATAAAGAACATAATATACTTGATTCTGATGAACCTGTGGTAAAAGATGTTGATGAATACTTCATTAAAGATAAAGGTAAAGATTCAAATAATGTGCCAAATGTTGATGATTTCTTTATCAAACATAAATTACCCGAAGAGGAAAGTACACAGTTTCATATGCCAACAACCCTTCCTAGTGTTGAAGAATTTCTGGTTTCGGAGTCTATTGTGAAGCTAGAACCGAAGGAAGTGGAACCACCGGCACCTATCGAGCAAGAGACTGCAGCTGATGTTTCAATAAACGAGTCAGATTTAGAAGTCCTTCCAAACATTGAAGAATTGAAAAGATTTCTGCTTGAAGATATGACTTATACCAAGTTTAAGAATATTCAAAGGTCATGCTCAGTTCCTCAGTCTCCAATGCAGAATATTTGCATGGACATTGATGATGCCAAGACTTGTTTGAGCTTTGAAGACTTAAATCTAGATTTGTCTGACTTAGCTTTTGATAACGACAAGGAGAAGTCTGATACTAGCGTCAATAAAAGTGACGACATACCTCGCACTTTGACGGATGAAGATGTCAATAGCTTCCTTATTACAAATCAAACTGAGAATAAAGAGAGAAACGCAAAAAAATATGATGATGATTTGAGTCATCAAGACATGGAAATCGAGCGTCCTATAGAAACGACAATAGAAACACCAATTAAAACAACTATTGACGTACCTATTAAAAGACGAACATCTACACCTATCCCAACCGCGCCTATTCGACCAAAACCTATCTCTTCTACAAAACTTCCTTATACGCCTATCCCTATTACGCCTATTCGATCTGCCCCTGTTCCAACCACGAAAATTCCCGCCACACCAATTCCAGCTAAACCTAAAGTTTTGGATTTCTGCATAGAAAAAACTGCAATAAAAAAAGAAGCTCATGTTGAAATCAAAACAGAAATAGACGATTTCGTTGATGTGGAATCCTGTAATGACACTGTCATACCAGTGCTAGAAGCCAACAATTTGAGCTCTCTTTTAGAACAGTTTGAAGCCACCGAAAAGCTGAACACGAAAACTAAAAGGCCAATGGTCAAGATAGAAGAACAAAAAGCAAAGAGTGTCAGTAAAAATACTTTGACGAACGGTATGAGACTGCAGGACGCCGGCGTTCAACTGAATAAAAATAAAATGCGGCAAATTTTGGTAAGTATTCACTTTAAAGTTCTCTTCCTCAGGTCTTGAAAGAACACATTCAACCTAAATACGTTATTGCAGATGCCGTCGACAGTAAACACTACGATCAGGAGATCGCCAAGTCCTGTTCATTCCGATCATGACTACTGCTCGTCGAAAAAGCGGCATAGTCTCCCTAACCTGAAAAGAGGCCAGAGCCTTCTCAAACCCGAAGTGTTATCGAGTAACAGTCGAATATTGAACTCTAGACATAGGTCGTGTAAAAACAAAAAGGTCGTCTATCACCTTAGCAGTGATGACGAAAGTGAAAAGTGCAACTCTAAAAACAAAAAAGCGAAAGATGATAGTGACATTAAAAAGAAACAAAGTGTAAAGCCAGGTGTGAAGCCTATAGCACAACCAAACTGTCGTAAAAAACTGTCGCCCACTCATAGTGAACCTAACGATATATTTAAAGATAAAAGTAACAGTTCTGTGATTGTTAAAAGTGCTTCTAAAGCAGGTGATACTTCTAGTAGTCAAAATTCAAACGGTAGCATTAAGTTAACTATTAAAAATAAATCTGAAGTTATTCTTAACTGTGATCATATAGACTCTCAGAAAGATAAACATATAGACAAGTGTAAATCTAGTAGTGTTATTGATAAGCCCTTGAACAATGTAAATATTAAAGTAGAGAAAAATATTGACAATTTAGATAGAAACAAAAATAAAAGTGCTGATAATGTAGCCAGCATCAGCGAAGTGAGTAGTACAGATGAAAATAATAAACATGATGTAAGTGTTAAGGAGGAACCCCGTCCAAAAGAACATTTTTATACTGCATTATTTAGTAACAAGCAAGATGTTCAATTACCCCAGACTCCAGCAGACGTTGTTAAAACTGAGAGTAGACCATTCGACGATGAAATGAATAAGTGTATGTATGCTGCTATCAAAAAGGAATCGGAACCGCTGAAGAAGAAAAAACTCAATCTTCAAGAATACAAGCTGAGAAGATGCGTTAATTCAAACAACAGTTCTGCGACAGTCAGTCCAGAAGCTATTTTCCCTGATATGCCGTGCCCCGCAGTACTTGAAAAGAATGGAAATTACGCTATCACTCCCATAATAACTAACGGTTTAATAAAATCAACAGATATACCAACAAATGAACCACCCAAGAAAATTTTCGATCCAATAAGAGAAGCTTCGAGAAAGATTCTCATGAACACAAAGAAGCAGAAAGCAGAAGCTACTCGTAAGAGAGATGAAGATATTGTGATGAGTAAGATACCAAAGGTGGAGAATTTGGAATTGCAACCGCTCATAAGCGACGCTGAAATGATGAAAATTGTTGGTATGGCAACCACTGAGGCTGTACTGGCGCCGATTGTCAATGAAAAACCACAACTACCCGCGGACTATGAAGAAATCATCCGAGTTAGTATCGGTACAAACACGGATGAAAGCATGTTCAAAGACATGGCAAAAGAATTTGAAAGAGCTAAGAGGAAATCTCAAACGCCTCCTATAGATTCAAAATCATTAATCAACTTCAAAATAAAGAAATCTGATCACGTACTTAAGCAAAACGTTTTCGATACAGTAAAAAGAGACAAACGAAGTCCTGTAGACGAAAAGAAACATGCCGAATCTAAAATAGACAAAGAAAGATACAAAGATATTACAGCTACGTTAAAAAGTGTGGGTAAGCAAGTAGATAAGAAAATAGTTAGCAATTCTCTATTCGCGAGTATACAAGATGTAGTAATGAAAAAAGCGCCCGATGAAGCTGTTGAAAAACCAGAAGAGAGTAGACATTCTAAGCCGAAATCGCCAGAAAAGAGAGATGCAATAAAATTCGCTAAAGCTACAATAGTCCGCCAATACGATACTAAAGCTGAACACGGAGAAGATAAAGTCATCTTGCACTTAGGTAAACATCGAAGCAAACCACAGTCAACAAGTATAGTGATACAAACAGATTCAATACCAGAGTTTGTCGATCTACCAATATTAACATCAAACAGGGCAGTATTAAAAGATAGCTCAGTGTCTAGGAGAAGAAACGATAGTGACATGTCAATGTCAAGTGGAGGCAGTCCAGTTCGCACGAAAGATTCAAAAGCCAAAAGCGATGAAAGAATTGCAAATAAGAAAATGGAAATGCGACCAGAGAAACGTTCTCAGTCTAAGGAGAAACGTTCGCGGTCGAAAGAGCGTTACGAGCCGAAGTACCGCCGTCGATCAAGGTCATTATCACGAAGTCGTAGAAGACGAAGATCTCATACACGCAGCAGATCCAGATCTAGAGGACGATTTAGGCGTTACAGGCGATCTGACTCTCCTTACAAGAGAAAACGTAGGTCACGATCGCCGTACCACAAACGACGGTCGCCGTCGGTCAGGAGAGAGCATAGATCGAATCGTTCTAGATCTCGATCGAGGCAGACAGAAGCTCGATCGAAAAGCCCGGTGGCTAAAAAGCTGAAGCTTAGTCCACATACAAATAGTGATAGGAAGCCGGCGAAGTCTATGACGCCTCCGTTGAGAAAGGCGACGGTATCGGAAAGCTCTGATTCATCATCTAGGTGAGAAATGTAGTCAATGGTGCCGATTCTTTTAGAGATAAACTACGATAACATGGCTCGCCCCTTCAAATTATTGTTTCAATGTGTGCAGTCACATCCTTACGAAAGATTTTGTATGTAGTTGTAAGTATTCGTCCAGTAGCAGGCCGCGTCTGCAGTATCTCACTTATTACCAGATTTTTGGTCAACTTTTAGTGTGTTTATTGCCGGTTCTTCTCAGCAAAAGCTACCTTCCGAACCGTGCATTAGAGTCTGACAATTCATAAGTGCCTGTGAAGGTCTATTTGAATAAATAATATTTCATTAAATTTCATAACTAATCATAGCCGACCGCGCAACATAACGGACGTGTCATTTTGAGCATGCGTTGTGAGCCTGTAAATACTTTCAAACCTTTTGAACTTAAGAGGGGCGCGCCACGTTATCGTAGTTAATCTCTACGTGACATCCCTTTCTTACAAACATTATTGAAAAAGGATAGAACATTTTTAAAGCTGTCACGTTAGTCTATGCCATCGTCAAAGGCAAACCACTTGGTAGTCGAGACCAAGTAAGCGTCTAAATTCACATTGAAACAAGCAATCTGACTATTTTGACAGGGCTAATTTTATCCCTTTCATTATGAATTCTGTTAGAAAAAGATAAATATAGTCAGTTTACTACTATTGTTTCACGTATATAACTATAACAACTGTTTCAGTTCATCGTCTTCGTCGTCGTCATCATCTTCCCACTCCTCGGAAGGGTCTATACACTCGCAGAGATCAGGTACTCCCTTCAAAAGGGACGAACCATACAGAAAACCTTACAATAGGAGTTTCAGCTCGGAAGATAGGTAAGTTTTTTTTTTAATAATGAATTCAGTGATTTTCCTTGGGATTTTTAGACCAGAAAGTTGAGTGTCAGTGCCCTATTTACCATGTAGCAATTAGCAGCAAATTAAAATCAGCCCAACATTTTTCTAATATTATTTCTATTTCAATTGTCTCTATTAATACATCTTACAATAAAATCATCTAAATAACGTTAATTCTTAAAATGTGTTGTATATGTGTGACAGAGAAAGCAACACGCCAGTGGAAGAGAGACGGATAGTGTTTGTGGGTAAGCTTGAGAAGGACATCACTAAGTCGACGCTGCGCGGCCAGTTCTCTAATTTCGGCACAGTCATGGAGGTCAAACTTCATAGCAAGGAGGATGGGTGAGCAGTTTTAACAGCTAGTTTAGTCGTTTGACTAAACCATTGTATACATGGCTAACAGTTCAAACTATAGTAAGGCAAAATAGCAAAAGCACGCTACACTATAGTAGGCTATACTTTTTAGTGGTGTAATTTTTACTTTTATTATTCCAAAACTAAGCCAGATAAAAAAAAATCTGGCTGAACCTAACAATCTTTGGCTGAAACCCATGTCTAGGCTTAAAAACTGTAAGAAATTATTTTGTTTTGATTGACCGCCTGCAAAAAATAAGTATCGATCAAAGTTCCTTGAAATTCTTCCTTTCCCGTAAATTTTGGCGCTTGCTAGAATCTGAATTTTGGTGCTTGCTAGAAACTGTTATGAATGAGAAGGCTAAAACTTCGGCCCAATTTTTCGAAGTCGAAGGTTTCGCCGAATGTGGCGGAAGCCGATGCTTCTGTCGTACAGAGCAATCGCTGCTTTAGCTCCAGCATACTCAAAGTATGATGTCTTTAGATCACGTTACGGTTTTGTAACGTACCAGCGCGCCCGCGACGCGTGGTCTGCGGTGGAGGCCGCCAGTACCTTCCCGCAGTACGACGTCGGCTTCGGAGGCCGGAGGGCATTCTGCAGGCAGACATATGCTGATCTTGGTGAGTTATTTACAATTACAGCCAATGTTATCGATGACCTGGGGCACTACCGACCATCTCAAAAAAATAAAGTAAAATCATCCAATGAGGGCTCATCTCGCCCATCGTAGCGCGTCATTGGATAAAATCATTAATGGTGCTCATTACGATTATCACCAAAAGATACGCGATAGTATTTGTCATTATTTTCTTCTCTTAAAAGTTACAAATGCAAAAAAATATACATTCGATGAGAATAAAGTGAATATGTTAAGATTAGCATAATCGCATGCTTAATAATTTTAACATCTGCTTACAATAAAAAAATAAAAAACCCGCCTAAAAGTGACAATATCCCTCCAACAGATGGTCTAGAAGCTAAATACACGGAGAGCGCGTTTCACGGCCAACAGGCCATCCCCGCGCGACGCACCGAGGATATGTCCTTCGAGCAAATGCTCTTGGAAATGAAGAAAAAACTCAACCAGCGCAAGAACGACAAAAAACGTACCGACGACCCTAAACCTTGACGATTACTGCAATTTAGTCGAATTAAATTAAATTTCGTGTGGGGTTGTGCATTGACAGCTGTCAAGGTGACAGTTGACGTTAGTTTGTGTCACTACGCGCCGCTAGAATGACGGCGGTGATGAACAAATTCAGAGTGATATATTTTGTCTATAAAATTAGTGTTCTTTCGGTGGATCTAACAGTGAGCTTTATGCGGATGCGTGCAATTGACTTTTTGAGCTGTCGACGTCAGCGTGCGGCGGTCGTGACAGCTGTCAGAGTGACATGTGTCAGTAGATGTTGACGTGGCAGTTTCTGTGTTGTGCAATTCTGGAGAGACAATTTTGTTTGTGAATAGTTTGCTCACAGTGTACCTATATTCTTTTAGTTACATACCTATTATAGTTTATTAAGTTTCGTTGACCTAACTTAGCGTAGATGGATTACCTCACAGTTGTAAATAGTTGTTTTTATTGTGTATATACATTTTGCTTTCGTTATTTTTATGTTTCTGTCGATGCTACCTCTTAATTCTGTCAGTGGTGACGTTTCGAAAATGTCATTCCTCCCAGTTTTTAGGTAAGTTAACTCCAACGAAGGAATTGTTTAAAAAATTGGTCCTAAAACACCTTAAATTGATATTCGTCGAAATTATTGTTCGACTATCATGTGTTTAACGAATATTCACTTGATCAAATAGTAATAAAGTAGTAGGCTAAATATAAGGTGATTCAAAATTTTACTACCCTTTTGGTATAAAAATAAAAAGAAGATTTAAAATTATTAAAAATCCAAAAAAATATACGTATTAGTAAGTAGTATTTTTACAAGAAAAACGAATTGTGCTTCATTACTATTTATACTAATCAGGCCACTTATAAATCCATTTTTTTTAGTGAGACAGTTTTAAGATGTTTTAGGACTTAAAAAAAGAGGCTTTATAAGATTAAAAATACTTATTTGGTCACCATATGCAACAGTACATATTATAAGACTTTTTCTATTGCCAAGTAGAATTCAACCTTACCACTACTATTTTAAGATTGTTAATTATTTCGTTTAAATTCATTGCAACAAGTTTAGTCAATTATTTTTGATGTATGTGTAAATATAATTTTTGACAGCTAAAAAATAGTTTAAGTGTAATAATAAAATGTTTTATTTACAGGGTGTAAATAAAACATTTGAACTTCCCATATTGTCATGTTACTTATTCCTTCAAACTAAATTTGCCGGGTTTGATCGTGGTTTGTTTTTCCTAACAAAAAACAATCATATTCGAAACAGTGAAATAAAAAGCGTTATTGTTATTTTTTTGGCGGCGAATGTCACCCACATTCGAATTAAATTTATAGTCTGTAGTTGCCGGTAGTTGGCAATTTTATTTACATCCTGTATACATCAACGGTTTTTATGTATCAAAACATTTTTTTTTCAAATTTTCGTGCTTATAACCAGCCAGTTAGTAAATAGATATTTTTTTTAACCTCATTGGTCCCTATTGAGCAGGGGGCTAAAGATTATGCTTTCGTTAAACACAACTGTCATATTTTAATTACCAATTTGTTATAAAAAAGTTACTGAGAGCAAAAACAAATTTTGTCTTCGGCTAAAAACTGGATGTATGCGACGTTGTCTTACCGAAAACGAATACTTAATTACTAATGTTATAAACATGAAAGTGTTTGTTGGTTTGTCTCTCTTTGATGCAGGAATAATGCAACGGATCGATGTGATTTTTGGCAGAGGTAGGTTATGGAAAAGAGAGGAATATATGCTACTTTTTATACCGGAAACGGGTGGATGGAACTCTAGTATATAATATTAGTCAATCATGTAAAGCCGTGCAAAATTCTAACGTTCAGAATCTTCGAATCCATGGTAACTGTTTACGTTATAATGTCACTTACACCCAGTTGAAAAATTACTATCAACAAAAATATTATAATTATTTATAGGTTATTTTCATTGTGTTGAATGCTATTATAAACTCAAAACTCATTTGTTCAATTCAGGCCCTGATTAGGCATTGAACTAAAGGTTATAATAGACTAGCAATTATTCGGAATAAACTGAGAAGACTCCAGGCAAGAATTCTTTCTTTTGTGGTTCTTTCTCTTGATTTTATTACATCCTAGGTTTCCTCCCCGCAGTTTCACCCGCGATTTTACATTCTTAGGGGTTGAATTTTCGAAAATCCTTTCTTAGAGGATGCCTACGTCATAATATATAGTTGTCAAATTTCAAAATTTGTCGGATGTCGAAATGTTCGCCATTTTGTATTAGTTATATAAAAGTTTTCAGTTCATAAAAGTTTCCAATGAGATTGTAAGTGCCAAAATCACTGTTCCTATAAAACGTTTTAGTTCTAACGATATTATAGTTGTCATGGTAAAATTATCACTATTACACAACATTTTTAGTATTCTATTCGTCTGGCATATTCTAATTGTGTGTACAGACTGGAACGATGCTGAGAAATAAGTGTAAGAGTCATCATAGATGGAAATACACGAATGCTTTAGCAATTACAGTTTTATAGCATTATATCAAGGTTTATTTCGCAATAAGTTTCAAACTCAACTGCTATCGCTCCAGTGTGTAAGCACCATAATCGACCAACCTAATTATATTGTTATAAACATTTAGTTTAATTACATTATATTCACTTTATATAAAAATAATGATATAGTGTTGTAAGGATCTAGACATGAACAAACAGACTGAGTGAATATAGCTTTTAATATTGGTGCGCTGCTAGAACGAAAATTTTATTAATGAAAATTAGGCCTAAGAGATATTGTAAATGAGAATTAAAATTAAAACCCTACATGAGTTGATAACGTAACCCTATCATGAATTTATAACGTAACCCTACCATGAGTGTATAACGTAACGTAATCGATCGATGCTTGTTAGCATATACTGATTACTACGAAACACTGATTACGCTAGAGGCGCTACTCGATTTTTTATGCAAAATAGTCACCGTAACCTATCGCTTGAATTACCAGAGTCGAAACTTGGTATCAATACTCATGATTTAAAACGCAGAGGCGTAAATGGCGCGACTACAAAAAAAAAATTGAAGATTTCAAACTCGTTATTTCTGAAATACAAAGCGGTGGTGTAAACTTATGGTTGTATTAGTTACTCCAAGTGCTGGTGGCGTCTCTATAAGACTTCCTCCTAGAAACTATTTGCTAAAATCTCATGAAAATCGTTTTCAAAGATTCCACTGGCGTGTCCAATAATAATCCTGAATGTATTTGGAATTGTTTGTTTTAGGGATTCCAACGTATGTCTTCTATTATTTGAGATATCTTTAAATTATGGAGTGGTTGAATCCAAGAAGATGGTTGGATCTCCAGTTAACTGTGTATGCAAACCTTTAAAGATTAGTCCTGAGGCATTATGGTAATAGAGTAGGTAACATCTGAATAGTGTATAATCGATTATTGTAATCGATTAGATGGATAGAGCAACGACCGTGTCTAGATCCAAGATTGAATGCCTAGTCAATATTACTTCATGATATTTTATGTTTATATCTTTGTGATGATAATTTATTTTATATAAAAGGTAGTAAGATGTATTTTCGTTTGTAAGGAGGTATATTTAAATATATAAGTAAACAATTTCTTTCGAAATAATGTCGCCAGACGGTGTGAACCAACCTGAGCGATATAGTTTTCAAATTTGGAAAACGCCTGACAGTTATTTTGGCGGCTATGATGCGTTCCGTCCTACGCTTCAAATAAGCGTATAACGAAACGTAGAAATAATATGCAAATAAAACATTACGTTTATGATATTAAAAAATAACTGAGAATCGTGAAATGTTCGTAATTATTGTATGTTTCTAATTAATAATGTTCACATAATACGAACACTACGAATACTCGATAGTAATGAAAAAAAAAAATGGCGCCGTAGCATTTAGTTTCATAGTGTCAAATTGATATAGATTATGTTATTAGTTGTGAAAATGTGGATTTATGGACATTTTGTAATAGACCAAAAGTGTACTACTCCCAAATTATTTTTTCCTTTTTTTTTAACTTCATCAGTAGGCATTCATTCTAGTTTATAAGACATAAACTGTATCCGAATTTTATAAGTCCCAAAATATCGCTATAAAGTTGAAAAAAAAAAAAAAAACGAATTTACTAGTGAACTGTCATTACAGCTTTGCTTCAATTAAATTGAACCCTACGTGCTTATAACTTAGGATCAAAATCAGGTGGGACCTTGTAAGTACGAAGGGGCTGCCACACGGTACATACTCAAGTCCAATGTTTTTAGTGTTTATAGCGTCTTAGTACATAGTGAGAATGTTTTATACATAAAGCTGTTGAGAATAAAGTATTTTGAACATAATATTTTGTTTTAATTCGATATCTTTAGGTTAAAACTACCTAAGTTACAATTTGGAAAACTAGAGTTTACGAAGGCAGTTTCGATAAAAAATTGCTCATTTAAAAATATTGCGAGGAACGCCATCTATCCAATGCTATTTACTACATCGAAGGCCAGAACTAGTGACAGTTTGCTCACAGAGATGTCGCTACATGTGACTACGCTCATAGCTTGCATTTAAATAAATAGGTAGGTAAATAAATAAATGTCTTGCTTATACATAAATAACTATTTGTCCCAATAATAAATCATTATGTATATTTGTATACAGAACACTGGTAACTAATGCAAAAAGGCGACTTTGGTTCATCAAACAAGACTGACAACTTTTGTTATTGTATGACTTTTTCTATTTTTTTTCATACAAAAAAGCAAATTTTTAGTTCTCTCTTTATAACTAAACTCTCTCTAGTAGTATGTAGTCACAGATAGTACCTACCTAAGCCATATTACCTACGCACGCGGCACGAGACAATCACAGATTAAAACAGAGTACCTACGATTTGTAGAACGATTGATAGAAATCCCGACATTTTTTTTAGGGATGTTACGTTTTTGTAAAAGTCATAGAACAAAAGCTGTCTTATTCTTGATGTAGATACCTAAGTCAAAGAGGAGCGTTAGTTACCAGTAGCCCTGTAGGGGTATTGTCCTAAAATAGTCCACGAAATGGCGTAGAGACATAAAATATAGAAAATCTAGGTCCGATTTATCTATACTAATATTGTTTGTTTGTTTGCATTGAATAGGCTCCGAAACTACTGAAACGATTTGAAAAATTATTTCACTAATTCTAAGCTACATTATCCCCGAAGGTTAGGCTACTTTTTATCCCGGGAACGCGAGTGAAACCGCACGGAACAGCTAGTTTATAATAAACAATTATAGTCCATTTTCAAAGTCGAAAACATTAATATCTTTAATCAACCATCCAATCGAATAGCAACAAATCCAAACACAAACCGAACTCTTAAACCCCTACCTACTTAACCGTACCCTTCCAACCCTAAGGGCTACATCAGACTACCCGCTAAATTAGTGTGGTAGCCGCGGGCGCTTCCGCGCGGTGTGACGGCGCCCTAATGACTAATTTACCCCTATAATTGCCCTTGTAGGACAGCTTTTAGGGGTCGGTAGGCAAGGAAAGTAGCGTCAGCTAAAACTGAGTTGACTTCAATATTTGTTTTAGGGAATTCATTGTTTTGTTAATTGTTGGATTGTTTGTTTCAAATCTTTAGTAAGTATGTTGCAATCGCGCGCTAGGTGTTCTAATCTATACTACTAATAATAAAACGATAAAACTGAAGAGTTTGTTTGTTTGAACGCGCTAATCTCCGGAGTCTGGTCCGATTTGAAAAATTCTTTCACTAATAAGAAGCTACATTATCCCCGAAGGTTATTGGTTAATTTTTATCCCGGGAATGCGAGTGAAACCGCGGGGGAGTATATGAAAATGTTGTATTCACAACTCGTGCTGACTTTGAAACAGTATTTTTGTTTGGAGTATAAACTAATATTATAAAGTACCTAATGTTTGTATGTTCGGATGTACATAACAGGTAATCTCCCGAGTTACTGATCCGATAAAAAAATCATTGATATAGTAAGCTACGTCATCCCCGAGTGCTATAGGCTACTTTTTATCCCGGGAACGCGGGTGAAACCGCGGGAAACAGCTAGTTATTAATAAACTCAAATACTATATGGTATGTATGGTGCCGATTCTCATCAGTAGGACTACGGAGATATGCTATATTATCACTGAGTAACATAGGCTATATTTTTATTCTAAAAATATTAGGGATCCCTACGAAATATCCAATTATGTAAGCCAAGGTGTAGAAATTACCAATTCCATACATCACGAGAAAAAAAAACAAAACTGCAAATCGGATTGCTACCTAAATTACAAAAGTCAGATTAGATTTTTACAAAACTATTTTATAATTTTTGGAGCTCATTTATTTTTTTTGTTAAAAATGAATCCCTCCTGATAACATTATTAATACGAAAGTGTGTCTCTCTTTTAACCGAGCAACGTGATTTTTGCATAAAGATTTGATTTGCATAGAGGTTGTAGGCCGGAAGTAACTTATACCACAGAATAAATAATATACTACATACAACTTATAGCTACTTACTACTTTTTATCACGGGAAACGCGGGAGGAATTTAATTGAAATTGTCTATGAACTAGCTAAATAGGCTATCTGTCAGTTAGCTATATGTAAAGATATACAGTAATAGGCCTAACTAAATAAGGGCCACAAAAAAAAAATACTACGTTTATTAGGCCTTAGGCAAAGGTCTCACTCGGTAAAATTATTCACTAACTCGCGTAGGTATAATGTAGTAACGGCAAATTTTATTAAACACTAGCAATCGACCCCTGCTTCGCACGGTGCGGTGTGGTATGAAGCGGTCATACGTGCAGCATATTCTTTTCCTACATCTTCAACAATTTATCGACATATTTCAACCTATTTACACAAAACCTTAATAAATTATACACCTAAACCTTCCTCGTGAATCACTCCGTCTATTGGTGAATACCGCATGAAAATCCGTTCAGTGTTTTTGAGTTTATCGCGAACACAGACTGTCGTGGCGGGGGATTTCGTTTTATAAGAGAAATAGGATTGATAATACCATTATATATTTTTTTTTTTTCAATAGTTTATTAGTACTGTTTAGACCTTATTTTAAAGTTATGAAATTATTTTTTATCGAAACATTAAGTTTAAATTAACTTTCATAAGAAGGCGTGAATAAAAAATAAAATTGTCTGAGATTCATTATCAAAATCAGAAAAACAAAAAATCAACATTCTCAAACGAACAACCGACGAGCCATCATAATCAACGAACTAACACGAAATTTAACATGAAATCAGCACCGAAGTAGTTCCAACGATTTAAAAGCTAAGCACCCACCCTTAATTGCGTTAGACTTTAGGCTTGCGGACTCACTTTTACGATCGATTATTTACCCTTAATAGACTCGCACATTTTTCTTTTAACAACCACTTTAATATCATACACTTAAAAGCCATTTTCCCCTGAATGAAGTAAGGGGAATATCGTGGTATTTTTGTACGAAAAGGATAGGGAGACAGGGTAAACGGTTGGCTGGTACCGTAAGGGGTGTTACTCTACAAGAGTGACGCCCCAAAATCTAAGGGTAGTTGTCAGTTACCGAAGTAAAGTTGCCGCGGCAATACGCGGGGGAACGCGCGCGTTTACGTTTACAATCTACGTGATATTACGTTCCATTCTTAAAATTTAAAAGTTTTTTATTTTAAAGTTGCCAGTTTTATTAGGATAAAATTATTGAAAATGGACAGTGTTTACAGATCGAATAAAGATTTTAGTGAAGTGTTTTAAAAAAATGTTTGGAGAAGCTATGGTGCCCTGATTTTGAGGAAAGGAATATTTTGTTGATAAAGGTAAGTTATTTAAATGGAGTCTCTATATACCTAAGTCATATAAATATATATCTATATATTATCTTATTTTTCAATAGCTTGACGATTATGTCGATATATAGGTGTAACTTGTGCAGGCTGTGTTAAGCCTTAAGAAATAATGCTGGTTCGTTATCGCGTTTTTTGATCTCGCCAGACTCTTGCAAAGTTATTTGGACGGTTTTTTTTTATTTAATTTTCTTTAACTCTTTTGAGGTTTTACTCTTTTATTAAAAGTTGATTATTATTATTTTTTTACATGTTTAGGGTTTCATACCTCAACAAAAACGGAAAAACGAGACGGAGTAAAAACGGAACCGTTATAGGATCACTTTGTTGTCCGTCTGTCTGTCTATCCGTCTGTCAAGACCCATTTTTCAGGAACGTGAGAGAATTAGAGATAATTCCGAATTATTTTTACGTTACTCTCGGTGCGCGAGACAGACTCGCACTTGTCCGGTTTTTTAAACTATCATAGTCTTTTCAGTTTAATAGTAGATATTCTGAACCTACGACTATTAGAAAATACGACTATTTCATGAAAACGTGATTCTAACCAATTTACTACCATTCCTGTCGCGAGTGACATGTTGACAGACATACGACCTATTATTACCTCCTGAGCTGCAATTAGCATATTCAACTTTAAAGAAAGAGTAAAATCTCCTTCAAAGACAATAAAATATGGAACCACCTTGGAGCTAAACCCAACGCAAAAAGAACACAACGAAATTGAGAACCTCCTCCTTTTTTTGAAGGAGGTTAAAAAAGCGTAATAAAATTTGAATTTCGCGGACTACCTTTCGAGGATATCCCGTAATGATTTTTAATTACCAGTTCACACTTCAATATCCTGTGAAATAATGACGTAAAAAATATAAACAAAACTCAATATCAGATTGACATTTCATAAATAGTAGTTGATTTGATATGTCAGTTATATACCCTATTTTACCACCGGGCGGTGGCGGCGGCGTGACCGGCCGGCGCCGCGCTGGTTCGAATATTACCAAGTAGGTAAATAGAATTAAACGTATTTAATGACCAGCTAAAACAGACACTATACAAATTATTCATCAGAGCCTAAAAACATGACACACACACGAGTGTAATTTTTTATTATTTTGCGTTGTTATTAGTTAATTAATACATGGCAACACTTACGTTAATTAGTTAAGTAGGGAGTCGAGTGGGGACGTATTACAAATGTTTTATATCCAGTGATTTTGATTAATCGTTGTTTAAATAAATAACAGTTTTAATAACGTTAAGATGTTTAATTATTTTTCTGTGGGTATTAATGCGGTTACGTACAATACGTTATATTAATAGCATATTAAGCTATTTTATTGTTGCTATATTATAATTATTGCTATATTTAGATGGTATGGTGATGTGACGTTCTAACGTGACATATTAAGTCTCAAAATGTGTCGCTGACCGAGGATATTAAGCATATTCATTGACAAGTTTTCGACAATCTATCCATACTAATATTATAAATGTGAAAGTAAGCATGTGTGTCTGTGTATCTGTGTGTCTGTTTGTCCTTCTTTCACGGCAAAACGGAGCGACGAAATGACGTGATTTTTTAAGTAGAGATAGTTGAAGGGATAGGGAGAGACATAGGCTACTTATTGTCTCTTTCTAACCCCCAAACTTCCCTAAAATGGGGGGTGAAAGTTTGTATGGAGCATTCCGCAGTTTTCAAGGTAGAAAGCTAAGAATCGGTATGCGGACTATTTGGAACTAATAAAAAAAATCGTGCATCATTTTATTTTTGGAAATCAGCCTCCAACCCCGTAAAAGAGGGGGTGAAATTTTATATGGGACTTTTCGAAGTTTTCAGGGTAGGAAGCTAAAAATCGGTACACAGACTCTTTGTTACCAAAGAAAAATACATGCCTTATTTTTTTTTGGAAATCATCCCCCAGCCCCTAATAGGGGATGGAAATTTGTGTGAGAATCTCCGCAAAATTAGTACAGAAAAAAAAAGTTGCGTGGAAATTTAGGTAAATATGTTGTTGTAGGTAGGTAGGGGTAAGTTGGGGTATGTAGGGTAGATAGGGGTAGGTAGGTATAGGTAGTTAGGTCCCAGTTTTTATTTGTTCTCAGGGCGGGACCACGTCTACCGGGTCAGCTAGTACTAGTAATGAAGCTGAAGAATTTGTTTTAACGCGCTAATATCCTGAGTTACTGGTCCCATTTAAAAAATCTTACACTAATAGCAGGTTACATTATCCCGGAAGGTTATAGGCTACTTTATATCCCGGGATCGCGAGTGAAACCGCGAGGAACTGTTAGTATAAAATAAAATGGTTCAATCGCGATATCCATGCTCATTTCCGTTGAGGTAATCCCTCGCGTGCCTTCGTAGTACCAACCAGCACATCCTTGAACATAGTTAGGTACCATAGGGTATGTTATAAACCTAACAATACTTTCACCACTCTACATTTCCTATTTGATCTAGTGTATCTTCAAGGTCCAATAGGTACCTATCAAAGCAAAAAAAAAAATCAAAATCGGTCCACAATTGACGGAGAAATCGGTGAACATACTATAAATAAACAGTCGAACATATTTAACCTCCTCCTTTCTTGAAATCGGTTAGAAACGAATAGTCAAATTTTTTACTCAGAATTAGACTAAGGTTGCATTGGATGCTGCTGCATTGGGTACTAGCCACGAAAGTTCACATAAACGTTTTTTGCTATACACTGCGGGAATAAAATACCACCCACCAATATCTGAATAGACCTTTACGTTATTATCTTTTTGAAAAAATAATCATACGTGAGCTATTTTTGTTTTAAGGTGGAGGCGTCGGTTGGAGCGCGAAATTCAAATATTATCACGTTTTTTGCAAATTGCAGCTCAGTTATGGGTCGTAAGTTATCAACATCTTATTTGCGACAATAATGGTAGTATATTTACTGATTAATAACAAAAGAATTCATCAACATATTCCTCCAAGGTATATTAGTAACATTTTCATGAAATAGTCGTATATGTCAGTAATAAAAAGTAATTGTCATAACAAAAAGTAAACAAAAAATGATAAAATTGTCGATTGCTTTGAGGGAGTGATCGCTTCCACAGATAAGCCCTGAGGCTTCCGTGGTAGCTATATAAACATAAAATGTATCTGATTTTTAAGTCTTAAATAAATAAATAAAAAATAAAATACTTTTGCCTCATCTCTATTACCTTTAGAACACACTAAATAATTTAAGGGTCGGTTACATAAAACGCGGTCATAGTAAGGTTATAGTTAGGTTACGGTTATACCTAACTTTAACCGCCGAAAGAAATCAAACTGGCTCGTGTTACTTTAACTAAAATTTTAACCGTAACCATAACCGACCGAGGGAGATCGGTCATCGTCAGAGTTAACCCTACGCTCAATGCATGGTAATGTTTAAAGTTAACGCTAAAAGTACGAGCAACCGATCCTAAGTAATAATATTCTTTGCAGCTATATGCGTAATAAATTAAATTGCTCAGTCGACTGTTAATTAGTTTCCGTTTCCATTTCTAAATTAACTCTTAACCCATACTTTTTAACAGTGGATCGCTAGTCATAAAATGATATTACAAAGTCAAATTTTTAATAACCCTTTAACTAAGATGCGATTTGACACATGGCTGTATGTTACACTGTAATGTAGGTAACGTTATAAATAAGCATGTTGCGTTACTTTACCCAAGTAACAATTAACTACACAAAAATATCGTGAGAGATATTCATATTCTGTTTTCGTAATTAATAAAAGTAATATTATTTAAATTTTATAGATGTAAGCTTTTACAATATTTTTATAGACTCATTTTCATTTTAATGTCATTGCTCTATGCTATTTATAATGTACAGGTTCTCATTTCACTTACAAAACGCAAATAGCTACATTTTATAAATATTAATAACCCATAATTTACAAACAAAATAAATTAAACATTCTTAATCAATATTCTTAACGAACTAACTTAAAATGTCATAACATTACATTTATTATGTTCGTTACATTGAAACATGCGGCCAAATTAAACAGACTCGATTAGCATGCAAAGGGTTAGCATTTCACTGTAATACCTATCGTAAAGTTTACGGCGGCGCGCCGGCATTAGATGTTATCTGAAAGTGAACATCTGCCGCGGAGAAATCTTGTTACATTACGGTGTAAATTAAACCTAATTATTTTATTGCTTTTGAATTTGGAACACATTTTTTTAAAGACTTATTTCGAATGTAGGCTGTGGCCGCTCTCCTATAAGTTCTCAAAAGTTTAAAGATATTTCAGCTATGTAATTTTCCTTCAAGTCAATATTGTCAAAGATCTGATGCAGTGGAGGCTTGAAACTCTTCGTTCTATCCGAGCAGTGATATTTAAAGTCCTTACAATGATAGATTTAGAAGTACATCAAACTGACTTTGTGTGACTTTCTGTCATGATTTTGAGTAATATTACAATTGAAAATGACTACATCGGAATAATAAATTTTTCATACTACCAAGCGGATAATTATCACGGGTGGTTTACCTGTGACATTGTCCGCTTGGTTTTTTGGCTTTAGGCTTATAAGTAAACTAGCTTCCGGCCCGCGGTTTCACTTGCGTTTCATCCATACCAAATTACATCAGAATTGGTCCCGCCGTTTCAGCGTGAAGTAACAAACAAACTCACAAATTTTCGCAGGTTTATTATTAGTAAGATTAATTGAATTTTTAATATCTATCTAGGTATATTATATCATTTATACCACGTTATTTTTATAATCAATATTTTGACAATAACCTAAAAATTATTCATTTGTTAGGTACCGCACGGGTGTGACCACAAAAAGTTAATCGATATAAAGTATCGATTACAAATGATTACGCATCATTGATTCTCAAACACCCGGCATAGTATTTGATTTTATCTGTGGTTGGTATTTAGTTACAAATAAATTAAATATTGATGTTTAATTTAAAATCCGCATGTTTTTATTAAATGCAACAAATACCTACCTTCAAAATAATTATTAGGCAGGTAGCCCGCTTTTTAGCAGTCGAAGTAAAAAAAGCCTTGAAAAAATAAAATTGCCACAAGGTAATATAGACAAAACGGTAGGAGGTGATAATAAAAACCTAATAAATTAAACAGACACGCAAAAATAAGGCCGTTTGGTCGTCAACCTTTGCCTGTTGTCCCAGGGGTGAATTTAAAAAAGTAAAATTTGACCACAGTTAATAATAAAAGTTAAAATTATCACCTATTAAGCTAATAGGTACGGCCTAGACATGTATCATACTGATTCACAATAGCATGTCGTGGATAATTGTACAAAATATAACATTTTATTGGGGTCATAGGTACCCATTTTAATGTTTATCTGCTAATTTGTCAAAAGGTCAATGTCATAGATACAAATTGATCGACTTCTATCAATTATATCATCGACTCATTCTAAAAATATTTTCGGACACTTGTTTTCGATTTTAGATTTCAGCTACTTTTTTAATAAACGTCAAAACGATAGTATATGTGGAATTTTGTATGAAATACGACACTATGACGTCATAGTTTCACAGCATCAAATGATCTACTCTTAGTGGTTCTACCACAGATTAATGAATATAGGAGGTACTATATAATACAGATAGGTATCGAAGGAACAAATCCAAGGAACGCTTATACGCTTGACACACGTCAAATTACTTATTTTTGTCATAACAATTAAAACTCTTTATCATTAAAATAGAGACTATAATACTTTAATCACTTGAGATATAGTAGCGTTCCACCGACTTGTATGGCCAATATCATAGCGTGTTAGTGAGTGAGTCGAAACTTTTCATAATGCAATACACTTTTTAAAATCTATATTATATATAGACAAACCGTGTGTATAACCTAGTCTTATATAAAAAGTAACAATCAAGGACAACAGCCGGGTGGTAAAAATAATAGAGCCACGTACCTAACCAGTCCCAACGCAATAACGTGTAACATAGTAGTTAATTTTAACCATTTCGTAGTTAACTCGCAACTGCGGTCGCGCCTGTGGGTTATAAAAAACTATTACTTTTATATTTTAACCGTTTAAGGTTATGGTTTGCGCATATTTAGGCGAACATTGCTCTTAAATTATTTCGTAAGGACGGGTCTTAGGCTGAGATCTATAGAGCGTGCTTAGACATTGCTCAGATCTACTTTAGGATATCATCATCATCATCAGCCTATATTAGTCCACTGCTGGACATAGGCCTCTCCAATTGCACGCCACTGAGCACGATCCTCGGCTACTCTCGTCCAGCTCTTTCCAGCCGCCCTGCGAAGATCATCGCTCCATAGTCTGAGGGCGCCCTACACTACGTTTGCCGATTCGCGGTCTCCACTCAAGAACTCGTTTACCCCAACGGTTGTCGGTTCTTCGGCTGATATGGCCGGCCCACTGCCACTTCAGTTTGCTAATCCGCTGAGCTATGTCGATGACTTTGGTCCTCTATCGGATCACCTCATTTCTGATTCGATCCTTCAAAGAGACTCCGAGCATAGCCCTTTCCATAGCTCGCTGAGCGACTTTAAATCTGTGGACCAGCCCAACCGTGAGTGTCCACGTTTCAGCACCGTATGTCATGACGGGTAGGACGCACTGGTTGAAGACTTTCGTCTTCAGACTTAGGATTTAAAGAAGATTAGATTAGATTAAGAAAGATTTTTTTTTAGGACTTTAGGATATAAACCTACGTAATGTAGTAAATATGTGTGTGTTTTAATTTGTAGCCAAGTTTTTGGTAAGTCGTCGATTAGGTGCACAGACTTTGCTTAGCACACACTCGGATAGATTCGAAGATTGCATTTTAAATACCGACTTTGTACGGTAAAGCCTGAGCAAAGTCTATGTACGCTCTATAGATCTTAGCCTTAGTTTAGGCATTTTGTTAACTAATTTATCTCACAAAAAAAGAAGCCTTGCTGAATTTCTTGCCGGAGTTTTCTCAGTTTAAGGTGGAGGCTTCGGTTGGGGCGTTAAATTCAAATTTTATCACGTTTTTTGCTAATTGCAGCTCAGTTATAGGTCGTAAGTTATCAACATGTTATTTGCGACAAGAATGGTAGTATATTTACTTATTAATAACAAAATTCATCATCAACATATTCCTCCAAGGTATATTACTGACATATACGACAATTTCATGAAAACGTGATAAAATTTGAATTTAACGCTCCAACCGAAGGTTTACCCTTAAGTGTATGTGGAACCGGTGGTAGAGTCTATTGTAATAATTGTAACTATCGACGTTCTTAAATGCTATATCAAGGCCTAAACTGAATAAATAAGTTTTGAGTTTGAGTTTGATTCACTTATGAACCTCACAGTACTTACAATTGCCTTTACCACAGAAAATAAACGCAGCAAGGGTTATAATTACAACAATCTGTACTAATAATAAAGCTAAAGAGTTTGTTTGTTTTAAACGTGGTATTCTTTGGAACTAAGCGCTAAGTAGGTACTAAAGTTTAGTCGATTTCGAGAAACAAACTACAATATAGGTTACATTTACTTATTCCGACAATGTCATTATGCCAGGGGATGCAAGTGCAGAGAGAATCTAACTTTAAACTTGGCGATGAAAGCTCTGTGGTAGTGACGTCCTATAAGCTTGAGCTTTCGGTAAAGAAAGGCGATGATAGCTCTGTGATAGTGACGTCGAATGCCGAGACGAAGGTCGCGGGTCCAAATCCAACAATAAGTTTGAGCTTTCGGTGAAGGAAAACATCGTGAGGAAACCATAGCACGGTGGTAGAGTACTATATATTAACCGCATGTTTGGGTACCCTCAAGTTGAAAATCGGTCGCAAAGCACTTACCGGTGTGTTCCGACTGCAATTGAGAGCCAGTTCCCTTCTAAGCTTGTGTGCTTACCTCCATCCGCCACATCTTCACTGACCACGTTGAGACTGTGGTTAAACACAGGCATATACATAGTAAAAATCTTGTCAGCGCCAATTGTCTCTCTGATTTGCAAAAAAAAAGTTACACATTTAAAAACGTTCACAAAAGTTGAAAGGTAAATGACGTATTCATTACTCGATGACGTCACTCTACACCGTCCATTTACAATGCATCAATTTATGATAAACGCACGGCAATGAAATGCGCAATTCCCGCTGAAAGGCGTGTTTCACTCGTTGGTAATATCGGCTATATCGGCACTTGGCGTTTTGTGCCGTTTGCCGGCGGCATGCCGTAAACACGGGCTCCATGACACTGTTTAAACATTTAAAAAGTTATATCAGTTTGACAGGCTAGCGTAGAAATTTTACAACGTCGAAAATGTTTTCATGAGCTCTGTTTGTATATGGAATTATCATATATTATCAGAAAAGCAGTTTCAATTAAAAAGTTATTGCAACAAAGGTCGTGGATTCGATTTCCATTCATAAAATTGTATGCATGAACAAATCTGTTTGTCATCATTACACTACGATTTGGGTATAGAAGGCCCAAAAAGGCATTGAAGTATAGAACTCTGAAGCATTGTAGTAACATCGTATTAAGACTGCTCCTGTTTTTTTTGTAGGATTATTGGTAACTACTTAGCTGTTCCGTGCGGTTCCACTCGCGTTCCCGGGATAAAAAGTAGCCTATAACCTTCGGGGATAATGTAGCTTCATATTAGTGAAATAATTTTTGAAATCGGTTCAGTAGTTTCGGAGCCTATTCAATGCAAACAAACAATCAAATATTTTAGTATAGATGATGTCTTATTTTTTGTTTTGTTTTATTTTGCGGTGTAAACAATAAAGTGTGTTCTATTCTATTCTATGTATACCCATTATCCATAATATCCACCCATAATCACTCAGTGTATATATATATATATTTACTATATATAGGCCTGTGTTTGACCACAATCTCACCGTGGTCAGTGATGATGTGGCCGAAGATGGTAAGCACACAAAGCGTAGAAGGGAACTGGCTTTCAAGTGTAGCTGTCGGACACACCGGAAGGTGCTTGGCGTTAGATTTTCAAATTGAGGGTGGTAGCCAGGCAGGCGGGTACTACAAAGTACGCTACCATCGGGCTATGGTTTCCTCATGATGTTTTCCTTCACCGAAGGCTCAAGCTATCTGGTTTCCATAGTACAATACTTTGCATAGTCTTTTTCTTCACAAACGCGAACTAAACCGCAAGGCGACATAAGTAAATCTTTAAAATAGCAAAAACCTAGCTACTTAATATAGGTATATACTATAACTTAAACGAACTTCATTCCCAAGACAGTGAGGGTCTCTAAGATATCTCCATTATTTATAATTCACAACATTTAAGTGCGTTATTGTTCTTAGCCTTATTTAGGGATGTCCCACAGGTATTAGTCTAATATTACGAGGGTACCATCCCCACCCTAATGTCTAAGCCGTGAATAAGTAATACGGTAGACATTTTAGGTTATCTTTATGGGTTTTAATCTTGTTTTCGTTTTAAAAGCAGTTTTAATGACTAGCTATTTTCCGCGGTTTTACCTGCGTCTCTTGGATAAAAAATAGCCTATAGCACGAATAATGTAGGTTTCTATGAGGGAAAACAAATAGACGGACCAGTAACTCCGGAGATTTTGGTAGTGACGTCGAATGCCAAGACGAAGGTCGCGGGTTCGAATTCTACAATGAGCTTGAGCCTTCCATGAAGGAAACTATAGCCTGGTGGTAGGTTACCTACTTTGTAGTAGGCTTGGCTGGCTACCACCGTTAAGTTGAAAATCTGTCGCCAAGCACTTTCCGATGTGTTCCGACATGTATATTTGAGAGCCAGTTCCCTTAAAGGTTTTGTGTGCTTACCACCATCGACCACATCGTCACTGACCACGGTGAGATTGAGGTTAAACACACTCCTATACATAGCAAAAAGGAAACATACATAGGACAGGTTATTTATTCTTAAAATGTATGTACATATAGATCTAATCTAAGGATCTAATGATAAATAAGCTAATTTTCTTTCCAGATCACAATAAAATGAAGTGCTGAATCAAAATGGATTCACCAGCGTCTTCACAGGACGATCGCGACATCGAAGTTAACGTTGTCTCCGGTGCGAGCAGTCCAGACATCACTCTGTCTCCCTCTAGAAAAGAACAGAAGAGCCCTTTCTATGAGTTAAAGAAGGACAAAGAAGAGAAGGCGACAGGCAGTGCGCCTTACACGAGTTTTTCTATTAGTTCAATATTGAACCGTACGGAGCCCAGGAGAGAGTCGAATGTGCTGGAAGCCGCTTTAGCTGCTAATCATTTTGGAAATGCCAATGATGCTATGCTTTCTAGGTAAGTGGGGAAACCTGTTTAGTTACAATTTGTTTCTTTCTACTTGGATGAAGTTATTACGAATGTCATAGAAGCATCTGCTTAAAAAATACATTCGTTTTTTATAGTTATTATGGTCAACGAGAAAGCATAAACGAGATAGACATTATATCTTTGGTTTTAGAGCTTTCTATCTCATTAGTAGGTGATGGCTCCTTCATTTAAAAGGGAAGATTTCCGACTGTAGATGTTGGTATCTTGTATATACGAGTGTCAATGCGCGAATAAACTTCACAAGCGCGATGTAGGTTGTATGTGGCTTATTGTGGCGCCATCTATCCATTGGTGTGTGAACTATATTTTTTTACTGTGTATAGGCCTGTGTTTTACCACAATCTCACCTTGGTCAGTGATTATGTGGCCGAAGATGGTGAGCACACAAAGCCTAGAACGGAACTGGCTCTCAAGTGCAGCTATCGGAACACACCGAAAGTTGGACAGATTTACACACTGAGCATACATCATTGCCTTGAAAGAAAGTTACATATATTTTCAACAAAACGTAATTAAATTTATTAGTTCCTGGGGCTATTTTGAAACGAAGATAACTAAGTACATAAACTTAGTCAAAAGATATTTCAAAACCAAACTTAAAGTAACTTAACCATAGTTAACAACGGATCCCTTAGAGCGCCATTTAGTTATTCAACGGCTAACTGGCCACTTGTGAACCGGTAGGATAATGCTCGGGATCGATCAGCTAGCCGACCGCTGCGGTCATTACGAGAACTTAATCTAGGAGATCGTTTGTGCCCCATTCCGATCGGACAGTAGCTTGACTTGGTTGACTGCTTGCTGTTTATACTTGTCACTAAATTGCCAAGTGAATAGATGATGACTAAATAAATCTAATTAGTCCGTCAGTTAGATTGCCAAAAAATATTGGTTATTTTTTATTTAGTTCCGTAAAAAATAAATAACGAAGATACAGTGCGTAAATTTCGCGTGACGTCACAAGCCCCTGAATTTTAATGCGACTTATCATTGTTATTAATAATTTGATAAAATAAAAAAATAAGTATCCAATATTTTGATAACCTAACTGACGGACTAAACAGAATAAATTTCTTTTTTACCCAGTCATAATCTCTATTATATAATTATTTTTTGGACAATAAAAGATAAGATTTTATTAGTTTATGTTTAGAATAATAACATATCAACTACTGAATAGCAAAAATATCTTACAATGGCTTTATTAAATACGGTAGATATATTTTCCACTTCTTGTTTTTATTCAGATTGAGATTTATTGTAACAGCTCGTTTTTATTAAAATTATATATTTTTTTATATTTGTTTGAATTAATGTACGAGTATACAAGTTTTCGCTTGTACAGATTATAAATTTTAAATCAGTCAAATTAAACGTAAAGATCGATAGATAAAAAAAACGATTCAACTGTGTAAAGTAAGAATTGAATACAATTTATAAATGGTTAAGCAAATTATTTTTAATGTAAAAGCGGTAGTTTAATACTTGCACTTGTAACGGATGAGTAGTTTTGTTGAAGGTTTAGTCAAGTGGAAGTGAGTGTAAACGAAGCATAACCAAAGTAAAATCACTTTAAAGCTATTCTGAGCTAACCTAAGTGCACAAAACGGGTTTACACTACCAAAACTTTTAGTGAAGTACTTACCGCTTCGATATTTAAAATTAGATTTGAGCTTTGAGCTTTCGGTGTAGGAAATTATCGTAAAGTACCACGGTGATAGGGTCAAATCAGCATCTTTTTACTAATTGGTGAAATAATATAGTAATAATGGAGTTTCGTATGAAATAATGCATGCATCATCATCAGTCAGCCGAAAGAAGTCCACTTTTTTTTTATACTACCTACGAAAGTAGCAAGCAAGCATACGGTAAGTGGTTACCGTCGCCTATCGCCATTTGCAATACCAGAGATATTGCCAATGTGTTGCTGACCTGTTACAATACCATTTCAACTGGAGGGTGGTAGCCAGCCAGGCGGGTACTACAAAGTACTCTACCACCGTGCTATGGTTTCCTCACGATGTTTTCCTTCACCGAAAGCTCAAGCTCATTGTAGGATTCGAACCCACCGCTGGACAAAAGCCTCCCCCAAGGATCTCCACGATGGCCGGTCTTGCGCTACCCGCATCCAGCGGTTTCTCGCGACCCTCACAAGATCATCACGTCAATTAATACTGCATTGTGACGTCATAACTTAACAACATCAAATTATAAAAATAAAAATAAATTATTTACGATATACAGTGCGACAAGGATGTTTTGGCACGTGGCCAAAATCAGAACTAGCCGCTATCTTGTGAGGAGTCACTTTTTGAGAGTTCGATCCGTCCGTTTATCATTGTTGTATGTTGTGTTGTTTTTGCTTGTTATGTAACACTATCTCTTTGACCACACTTCTTATTACTTTCGGCATATTATTAGATTAAATGTCAAAGAGCGACTGCCGATGTCATTCAAGGGCCAAAACATACTTGTCGCACTGTATTTGATGTTTCCTTGTTATTTTTGTAAATCCTAGTTTTCACTCTCAAATAGACCAAAGCCTATTTCAGTCTTAAAGCTCGTACAGTGACTATCATTTCAGTATTAATTTTAAAACAATATTTTATAATAACATTGGGTGACCCTGTATTATAGATTTTTCTTATCAAACCTAGACAGAAACTTCCGAAACTAAACGAGCATTCATCATCATTTAGTAAAACCCCGTCGTAAAAATCCGGGCATAAAGCCAGTGTTGTCCATTTACGACAGACGTAGCATCATTACCGGCCATCTAATCAACCGGGTTACAAGTAGTTATCCTTACGACGACCCTTTTATCTCCCTACAAGGGGTATAAACCCCAAGAATGGGGTAAACTGCTAACAAATTACGGAGTCGGCTGCTGTCGTGTATACATGACAGCGTCTTTGTTCCAAAATTTCTTCTGTTTATTAACGTTTTGAATAATTATTTAATTTATTAAGGGATGATTTCTTAGGGACGGTTGCTCGTACATTTTAGTTAAAGTTAACTATATTTAAACGCTGAAAGAAAGCAAACTGGGATGCTCGTGACACACGTGTCAAAGCATGGTAATAGTTAAGTTAACTTTGACTATAACTTTTACTAAAATTTACGAGCAACCGACCCTCAATGACCAGATAAGCGCTAGGTGTCTTATTTGAAATTAAATTAAATGTGAAATTAGAACAGTTTTTGTATAAAGTTATCTGAGGAATAAATTATTCAAGGTTTCGGTATATAGCGATTGGAAAAATGTTCTTTGTTTTAATAAGTCTGTCTTTGAGAGTAGGTACGTACTTGCTAAGTATACCTAGGTTGTTATAAACTTGGAATGACAACCTATTTTATTATTCTGAGTTTGTAAATCTAAGCAAACCTATCAGAAGTTTTCTTCTAAAACGTTATTTTGGTAATCTGTAGCAAAGCTTGCAAGGCTAAAAAATCCATTTTTTTTGTTCTTTGCTGTCATTTTTTGCGGATGTATAGCAATTAAAGCTTTGTCTACTCTCTAAAAGGTCAATTTATAGTGAACCCAAAAGACTCGAGCCTTCGCATTTAAAAATTTAAGAAAACAATTACGTCCCATTCCAAAATAAAATTCAAAATAAATAATTAAAAGGCAATGTAACATAATATTCACAAAAAACTTTTTTTTCAGCTGTAGGGCATCTGTTTACGTCGCAATAATCCCACTTTTTCCTTTATCCCTCGTCTTAATTACGCTTGCAGTGTCGCCGAGACATTTTGTTTGCCTGTAAACGATCTGTCATTGTTGCCGCCAAATCTTGACGTTTTAACTTTCCTTTTTTTCACTCTCTGTTTTTATTGCCGCCGGCCAGTGTTTCTTTAAGTCGTTTAATTAAGTCTTGTAAAAAATAAATAAATGAAGGTTTAATTTGAAATTAAAGAAATTTAATTTTGTGAAAAGAGTATTTTTTATAAATGTTTATCCTTTTGTTGAATAATTAAATTATTGAAATAACCATTAATTGGTGTTATTTATAAATTAAAAAAAAATAGCTTTAAATAATTTATATAATCTGTATAATGAACAAAATCTAGAGTAAAACCTAGTATTTTTCATAACAAAATATTATCCTACTAATATCATAAATGCGAAAGTTTGTGTGTATGGATGTATGGTTGAATGTTTGTTACTCTTTCACGTAAAAACTAATGAACAGATTTGGATGAAACTTGGCACATAGATAGATTATACCCTGGAATAACTTAAGGCTACTTTTTATCCCGGGAAAACAAAAATTTCCATAATATTCTGCCAATTCCACCTTCGGTCATTCATCAAGCCACTGAGACCGTGGTTAGATCAAACCAATAAAACACTATTACTAATAAAAAGATTTATTTATCCCATTTACTACAGCATAGCAAAAATCCGTATGTCAGTGGGAATCTTGAAAACTGTGCGTTCCCCCAAGTTGATCTCGTGTTATGTGTCGTTTACGATTTATTTACGATGTGCCGCTGATCCTGGGGGGCGGGTAGACTTAAACCTACTTTCCTACCTACATAACACGGTGTAGTATAGAACGATACCATCTTTTTTTATATATTTCAAATACAGTTGTGCAGAATACTCTACAGTCTATAGACTGACTAGAATTCCTGTGGCCTAAACTGACATTAGTTTAGTTACAAATAAATACCCTGGGACATTCTTCACACACTGTTATCTGATCCCAAACTAAGCAGAGCTTGTACTATGGAAACCAGATAACTGATATACTACATTTTTTTTGTAAATACATACTTGTATAGATAATTACATACTTGGTAATATGTAAGATCCACCAAAAAAAAAACGCCTTGCTGAGTTTCTTGCCGGAGTCTTCTCAGTTCAAGTGTATTCCGAACCGGTAGTAGAGTCTATTCTAAAACTGTAACTGTTGACGTTCATAAGTGCCTTATTAGGGCCTAAACTGAATAAATGAGTTTTTGATTTGATTTTGATTTTGTAGGAACACTGGCAAGTTTGTGAGTATGGATGTATGGATGAATGTTTGTTACTCTTTCACGTAAAAACTTCTGAACGGATTTGGATGAAACATGGCACATTGATAGATCATACCCTAGAATAAAATATAACCTACTTTTTATCCCAGGAAAACGTAAGATACCTCGGTAACGCGGGTGAAACTGCGGGGCGGAAGCTAGTATTTCTATATAAATACTAGCCAGCCCTGCAGTTTCATTCATGTCCCCAGGATAAAATTATCCTATATATTATTTCATCATCTATCTATTTGCCAAGTTTTATAAAAATCCGTTCGGTAGTTTTTGCGTGAAAGGGTTACACATCTTCATATACAAAAAAGAAATCTCATGATAAGATTGTATGATGTCGAAAAGGAATCCGTTTCGATAGATAAATTATTTTGTTTCGATCAAAAATAAATTTCACATACAACCCCCCAAATACCGCAAAATATCCCGAATGTAATACTCCGATAGATATTTAGGAAATGTATGGATTTCCTAGGAAATGTATACAATGACGGATTAGATACTTTTCCGTTAACATATATATTAATAAATGAGTTCATACGGTAACCGGGTGTAAAGAGCGTTATACACTACCCCTTGCAAATAGTGAACAAACTAATAAACAACAGTCGGTCCCGCCCCGAATCTTAGCGTTGACTCGACTGGGGTGCTACAATCTGGCTACTTCACCCCACCGGTAAATATAAATAATTTAACGCTGTGGTCTATGGCCCGAGACATAGGCGACAGCGGTAAGAAAAAAAAAATAGTTTAAAATGTAACTTAAGGTTCCTCCAAGGTATATTACTGACATATACGATTTCATGAAAATTTTACTAATATACCTTGGAGGAATATGTTGATAAAATTTGAATTTCGCGCTCCAACCGAAGGTTTACCCTTAAAGTTAAATTGTAAAAAGGCCTAGTACCTACCTACTTTTTCAAGTATAACATTGAATACAAAATGAGTATAGTGAAAGGCTTTCTCCAAGATATGTGCATTCCTGTCATCTGTGTATGTAAATTATAATTTAGTTGAAATAGTTTATTTACAAAATGTGTTGTATGTATACTGTTGGTTTGTCTATCAAAATAAAATAAATATTGACATTAGTACCTATCATATATTTTATATAGATAAAATTGTTTGCACAGTCTACGTAGGTTTTAAAAAATTGTACTATACAGATCTGTAAAACTTATAAAAGAATTCAAAAAAATTAACCAGTATAATATTATATTATCACTGACTTAGGCTATATTTTATTTAAAAAAATACGGATTCCTACGAAAACTCAAATAATGTAACTAAAAAAAACTATAAAATCCCTGCGGATCGCGGGTAAAATTGCAAAGAGGAAAGCTAATACCTATCTATATATATAAAAGAAAGTCGTGTTAGTTACTCCACTTATAACTCAAGAACGGCTGAACCGATTTAGCTGAAAATTGGCAGGGAGGTAGTTTAGAGCCAGGAGAAGGACATAGGATAAGTAGGTAGGGGCAGGTAGGGTAGGTAAGGTAGGTAGGGGTAGGTAGGGTAGGTAGGGTAGGTAGGGGTAGGTAGAGGTAGGTAGGTAAGGTAGGTAGGGGTAGGTAGTTAGGTTAGGTTAGTTTGCTGAGTTTATTGCCGGCTCTTCTCAGCAAAAGCTACCTTCCGAACCGTGCATTAGAGTCTGACTATTCATAAGTGCCTGTGAAGGTCTATTTGAATAAATAATATTTCATTTCATTTCATTTCATTAGGGGTAGGTAGTTAGGTAGGGGTAGGTAGATAGGTAGGGGTAGGTAGATAGGTAGGGGTAGGTAGGGTAGGTAGGGGTAGGTAGGGTAGGTAGGTAAGGTAGGTAGGGGTAGGTAGTTAGGTTAGGGGTAGGTAGTTAGGTAGAGGTAGGTAGGTAGATCCCAGTTTTATTTTTGTTCTCAGGGCAGTACAACGCCTGCCGGGTCAGCTAGTTCAATATAAAAATAATCTTGTAATGAGTTCATTTAAATTCTACCATCATGAGACTATTGGCTTTTTCCTACCATATCTCATTTCGAACGGGTGGTACAATCACTTCTACTTATTAACGTATCTTAAAATACCCAATTATATAAGTTAGAGATATCGTCTTTCACCACAAATAAAGTTCCAAATTGTCGCTCGCTTTCTCCTATCAACTTGTACCACAAACCTCTTCAAATTTCTCATCTATGTACCCAAAGACTTCAAGTAAGGGGAGAGTACTTACCTACTTATCTCTTTAGACGATTTGATATAAGGGTCTTTGGCTTTTTACTCTGGAATTTTCCTTGCGCTTTGATAGCTTCCTACTTTGATTTAGGGTGTCATGAGTATAGGGATGTATTTGATTTTTGAAAGGTTATTTGTTTTTTTTCTACACGATTTATGAGAACTTGAAACTTGAATGAACCTTTGCAGAGTTCATATGGTATCTGAAAAGCTTTTATGGCCTCTGCAAAGCTCTTATGGTATTTATAGATTTCTTATGACCTTTGCAAAACTCTAATGATCTCTAGAAAGTTCTTATGACCATTTTAAAGCTTTTATGGTCTCTGCAAAGCTCTTATGGTCACTGCAACTATCCAGAGATATTATTTAAACTAAATAGTTGATTACTTCACTATTTCTGTAATATAACTATGACATAAAAACTGACATATCCTCCCAGACATAGTATTTGACCTCCATACCTACCATTTGCGGTCTAACTAAAATGTTCACTTAAACAATGCCACATCAACGTGAAAGTGGCCGGTTAATGTGTGACCATTTAAACAATATTTATGTTCAAAAGTACTTAGGAGTTAGGATGTTTATTAGAATACCTAACTTATTACCTTCAAAGATGATTTAAATTGGAATAGAGCAACAAAACATTGTAACAGACACCTACAACAATACGCCTCTATTCCATCTTAAGCATAAAAGCCATCTTACAGCTTTTAAACGTAACAGACTATCTGTAGTTAACAAAAGACACCCGCTTGCACGTCCAATGGATTCAAGTAAACACTTTAAACCATAAAAGGAAGCACAAAAGCCATTATTAACTGCAAGTGAAAAGTGTCGACCGACGCGCCGTGGCAAAAAGAGAATGCGAGTCGCGAGCATCGATTTTTATACCCCCCAAGGGAGGCGGGGTTAGCGAGCCAGCCAATCAGCGGGCGGTGAGCCGACCAATCACACGGCGGCATTTTGCCAAGCCGGGGCTTTATCGTGTAATGGAATTTACTCCAAGTTCGTCGGGATTACGCTCCAGACCCGATGCAAATTGGTAAATGGTTCTTTTTATAAAAAAGAAAACTTTTCTTATTGATTACGTTATATGAAACCGTTTGGGTAATTATGGCACTTTTGTTATAATGTTACAGGGGTGTATTTAAATATGGAATAAAGTATTTTTTATTTGGGAACGTTCTCAGTTTGAAATTAGTTTTGACTGACGTTTGATTTATTTTCAATTTCGAACGTCATAGAAAGATATCCACAATTTCTTTATTAGTTTCAAGGGAGTTAGTGGTTTCAGTGCGCTATCGGAAAAAATAAAACATAGCCGATAAAAGCTGGCAATCGTTATTGTTATTTGGAATATCGATAAAAAATAAAACTCAATGTGAAATGAGAATAGATGGCCATGCTAGTGTCGACAAATTGTCGATGAACATTATTTTCAAACTTTTTTCTTTTAGGCACTTCCAAATTATTTTGATAATTTGTTATTATAAATATGAAAAACAATACAATTTTTAAAATACGGAACATAAATATTCATACAAGAACGAATATGAACGCATCTACGAATGCTCTACGATATTTGCTACGAACCACAGCATCCTCGTAGCGCGCTACGATCTCTGTAGAAGCGCGTAGCTCCGTAGCATACCGCAGCAATGACGAATAATTTTAGCATAATTCTAGGTACGGTACTACAAAGTCAGTTCTGTTCTAAGTTTTGTTTTATATGTTCATCACATTTTTACTTTCCGTTAGAAAGTGGTATTAGTTGCTAATTATATAATGGTGCCGATTCTGTTGTTTACGAACTAAATAAATTTAATCTCACTATATCTCTTTCTAATAGTAAATATAAGAAAGGGATGCAAGATATTTTAGTCCTGTCAGTTTAATCCGATCACATATTTGGACGTGAATTTAAGCGCGATCTTAATGGTCACGACTATTTAAGTTGAACGGTATATTTTACATGGGTAGAAGAATAGAAAGAAAAAACTTTTTGTATGTATGCCATCAATAAATAAAAAACCGAGTGAGCCTTATAGTAGGTACCATCTTCCGTCCGTCGTAATGTACGGGTGTACATTAAGACGGCATGGATTAAACTGACAGCATTAAAAATGTGAAAGAGAGGTGACTTGTCTAATATTAGTTAAGTTCGTAAACAACAGAATCGGCACCAATGCCTTGTTATTGAATCAATTTGCATAGAATTACGTATTCGTATAGTAACCATTTTTTAGTTTTTTGAAATGTGTTTGAACAATTAGTATGAAATAAACTGTTAACTGTGATTTGATTTGATTTGATTGGTCTTTCTCCAAAGACCTAGTTTCCAGCAACGAGACGCCTGCGTTAAGTGGTCCGGAGACCGTAGACTATAAACTTATTATTATGTAAAATGATATGTGCGTAGCGATAGATTTGCATCTTCAAAAATCCATAGAATCTCTTTTTAATCATTAAAAATCCATAGAAAAATAACCATAAAATTAAATTTATCGATAAACTGTTACCCCATCACTAGTAACAACCGTAGCTCCCAAGAGCGTAGTGCTGCAATCCTCTTTGTTCACAACAATCGATATTTATACGTCGATAGCTCGCCACCGATCGGGGCGTAAGTGAGAAAGCTTGTTTTGTCCCACAATAGACGCTTTTCTACAAAACTACCTACATTTTAGCTGTGCTCTCTCACAAAGTGATTTATCACCGAGTATTTCTTTAGTTGTCGATTGTTTAGGGACGTGGGAAAACATTTAGATATAATGTCGTTGAAAAGGTTTTATTACGTCTTAAATACGAGAGGATAGATGTTAGGCCACCTTATACGTCACGACTAACTAATAAAAAACATCATAGAAGGAAAGAGAGGAAGAGGAGGACCTAGATTGAACTATATAGACCAAGTGAAGGCTAAATTGGACGTAGTGTCGTATAAGAAGCAGCAAACAACACAGGAATTTAAGAAATCAACCGACAAGAGCCAATATTTCTGTTGATGTTTTTTTTAAGTGAAATGACGCTATTGGAAAAAAATATGGCTGATATCATCTATGTTGATTTGTTAATTTTATTAGTAGTCATATTCCATTCTCTGGAACAAGTTAATAGATACAATCCTTAATTTTCTTCGTCCCAGAGGTGCACGGCACCGTGAGAAGGCACGGCACGGCGCCGCACCATTTCACGATGACGGTCGCGCCGCTGTTATCGCGGATATATGACATAAGACTTGACCAATAGGCAATAACTTGTGGACGAAAGATTTTACTCGCTTTGTCCCTTCTATCATTACCTACACTACTTTAAATGTCTTTGTTGCAGATTGGGTCTTATATCACAATGGAGTGCGCTGGCGGGACGGTACGGCGGTCTGGTGCCGGCGCCATGGTACTGGCAGAGGCCTCATGAAAGAGCAACACCACCTAGAGGTAAGCATATCACATAACTATAATAAAAAATTTCAAGCAATCCCCGATACTTACTAAAAAATTGGTCATAAATTGCAAACGGCTGAGCGGATTTACTTGAAACATAGCTAATATAACTCTAGATTCTGACACCTTTCAAACAAAAACAACTAAATTAAAATCGGGAGCTATGAGACCACAGACAGACACATAGGTACACAGATATACACTACAAATTTATAACACCCCTCGTCGGGGGTTAAAAAGAAACTAGGTGATTTGTTCGCTATATAGGTACTAATTGCTAGTAATTGGCTAGGGTCAGTGTCAAAAATAAATAATCACACACTAACCAATGTATAAATCATAGAAAAACACATGGAAACATCAAATATGTTGTACATTTAATGCTTTTTATGATTTTTAATTACTAATAGAACCACTAAGAGTAAATCATTTGATCCTGTGAAATTATGACGTCATATTATCGTTTTGAAATTTAGTTAAAAAGTTGCTGATTTGATACTACCCTATTATGGCTGTTTTAACAGGTTGTCTCTCTGTGCGTTTCTCATTCTGTAAGTCTAAAAAGACTGGTAGAACAATATAGCTAGGTGCAATTTATTTATCGAATTTACAGCAGATCCTATATAGAGAATCAAAATCAAAATCAAATCAAAATCAAAAACTCATTTATTCAGTTTAGGCCCTAATAAGGCACTTATGAACGTCAACAGTTACAGTTTTACAATAGACTCTACTACCGAGAATATTTTTTATATATTTTACTCAAAGATATTGTTTGAAACAAGGCTGTAGTTACAAATAAGAGCATTTGCTTTCATCTACATAACTTCCAATAAAAAAAATATTTAATATAACTCCATGGCTCACAGACACATAACTGTTTAGAATAGGCCTAAAACTCATGAAAAATATAAAGTAACTTAATCCGGTGTAGGTGGTGTTAGCAACACAATCGAGACGACAAAATCACGCGTGTAACACGACACGGCATCGATTAGGTGCGACGAAACGCGGGTGTGGCGTGACCGTGACGCGCTACCGTGTAGAACTACGAACAAATAGAAGTGTAATAAAGAAATAAATATTTTTTTATTACCAAAAATAAAAGTTTTACGATTTACAGAAAATCTATACTAATATTATAAAGAGGAAAGATTTGATTGTTTGTTTGTTTGTTTGCATTGATTAGGCTCCGAAACTACTGAACCGATTCGAACAATTCTTTCACTAATAGGACGCTACATTATTTCCGAAGGTTATAGACTACTTTTTATCCCGGGAACGCGAGTGAAACCGCGCGGAACAGCTAGTGTATGATAAAACTGTGAAGAGCAATTTAACACAAGTTACTGGCAAGGCCCCAACTAATTGGACACAGAGTGCGATATTTAAAACTATGAGTTTGCTAACATCTTTTATAAAATCTTACTATACTGTATTTTAGTTAAGGCGATAATATTCCAGTGATAGTTACGTCTACGTATTTTTAACCGACTTCAAAAAAGGAGGAGTTTCTCAATTCGGTTGTATGTTTTTTTATGTTTGTTGACTCGTAACTTTTTTGCTTATGCGGAAGGTTTTATCCTTTTTTTAAAGTTAATTATTTTCACCTACCTTGCTGACTACCACCCGTCCAGCACCTACCGGTATATTCCGACAACTGTACTTGAGATCCAGTTCTTATCTAAGCTTTGTGTAACTACCATCTTCGGCCATATCATCACTGACCACTGTGCAATAATGGTCATTCAAAACGAAATCTAATAACATATAAAATAGCCTAACATTGGGTCCATATATCACCTTATACTAAAGGTGCTTTGTTCGCTTGCTGAGAGGGTTGCCAGGATGTAAATGCCACTTCTATACTACACTTAGGTATGTATACAGGACGCGGAGGCCTCACTAGTGCGCGTAATCCCTTTGTTACGGTGACATCATTCACACTGTGCGGTTATGTGCTATTTTATAATAAGTATATTATGCAATATTAATAAAATGTAACGTAATATCTAGAAAATTAGATATACAATTGATTATTAATGGAACTGTAATAGTAGTTTAAAACGTGTTTAAGACCGAAAGGTTTAATTTTAATTCCTCTCCATCCAAAGGTTGCCGGTAGAGATCACTTTTAGTGATAAGGCCGCAGATTGTAACACTTTAATTAAAATTTTATTTCTCTATATTGCAGTACAAATCTTAATGTGGTGTGCCAATAAAGCATTATCTATCTTTCTAAGTGCAGCTACCATACTGAATCAATATAAGAAATCATAAAAAAACAACAGTTACTACACTTATTAATTTACATATTAGTATATAACGAGCAAAATTACGGCTAATTCTTTTTTGAGCTGTCAACTCTGATTTCAATCTCTTTGATCACCAATCAGATTTTATCCAGCCAAACGTACAAAGCTTAATCTTACCAATCTACTGTCATCTGCTTCCACAAAATTACTCTATCCACAGTTAACTATGCAAAAGCGAGGACAAACAAACATAAATGTACGCCAAACAAGCAATCGTCATCACGTGTCTCTCAACCCCACTCATCTAGCTTTAATTTCCCAAAACCCATCTCAGCGGGGAAACAAAAGCAACGCCATTTCACGCGGCCCAAACCGACCGAACAATGGTTTTCTACCATCCTACCTATAGCTTCTACGTATAGCAACACTGGCGCGAAATATCAAACTTGTACCTGTCTCGTTTACTCTCGCGTGTTTTTCTATACACGCCTGTTCGCGCCAAAAGCGGTGTTGTGACGATGCGTTTGGAAACATGTCGCGTGGTTGTTTTAATTTTCGAATGCGGTTTATTCGGATGCCGGTTTTGTGCGATTGCATTTTTTTTCTGTTTATTGACAAGAGTCGAGGTAGATAAAACCTATAATATATCATTTCAGGCCTTGATATTTTTTTAATGCACTATTCTGTTACACTATTGACAGGCCAGTAGGCGCAGTTGGTTGGTTATGGTTAGACACCTATCTCGCCGCATGTCGTAGGTTCGATTCCCATTCAGTACAAACATTTGTGTGCATGAACATGTCTGTTGTAATTATGAGTCTGGGTGTAATTATCTATATTATATAGGTATAAGTATGTATTTACAAAAAAGTAGTATTATGTAGTATATCAGTTAACTGGTTTCCATAGTGCTCTACTTAGCTTGGAATCAGATAACCGTGTGTGAAAAAAATTGCCCAGGATTTATTTATTTATTACTTAATTGTTAAATTAATTGACATTATATCTTTCTTTATCTATCTATCTTTATTATGTTTGATATGACACATTTTTTAGTAGGTAAAAAGTGCATTTACATGATACTACATAAGTATCATACCTACTTAAAAAGAAGCCTAATTCCTTTCCTATTAAAAAAGGTATTACAAACACATTATGCTTTGGCATAATTTCTAAACGCACGTTCACGCAAAGTTGTAAACTGCTTAACTAGTAAGCGTCTGTGTAAACAGCAAACCAACGGTAACAAAGGATTACTTACCACGGCTTCTAAAATCAATTCCAATCACAGACAGCGACCACCCCACAAGAACACTTCAACCAGTTACTATTCACATACATTGAGAGGTCAAGCTTTACTAGTCAAGTATCTATGCTTAAACTTAAAAATAATATCAGTGCAATCAATGTTGGACTTTGTAATTACAGGACTATGATAGAGATTTGTTTGTTGCAAAACTTTGTTGTTTCATGTTTGATTTGTAGTGATTCACGCAATAGTGTTGATGACATTCAGTTTTGCGCTGTTCGAGTTTCGATATTCAAATACACTCAATTCGTTGAATATTATATTCTGTGAGTGTTTAATTTGAGTTTAGTGAGTATTTGATTTCTTTCAACTGGCAACCTTTTTTAAATGTTATGTTTTCATTTAGTACTTATCGTACCTCTATATCGACGATGAAGTGACAAGAACTCCTATGTGCAAAAACAGAATTTTACAGGAAACTAAAAAAACTTTACATTGCTATTAGTTTATTAGGAGCTATTGCCAGAAAATTTTATGTACAGTTGCTTAATAGTTATTGGCGGTAATCAATAACTCGTTAAATAAATAGAAAATAAATTTAGCTGTGTTTGCCAGCTCACGAAAACGATTTTTTAAAGTCTATCTACGTAAAATCTCGAAATCGCCAAAATGTCAGTTAGGAGTTCTTGTCACTTCATCGTCGATATGTATTATTCATCATGTCAGCCGAAAGACGTCCACTGCTGGACAAAGTCCAAGGATCTCCACGATGGCCGGTCTTGCGCTACCCGCATCAAGCGGTTTCTCGCGACCTTCACAAGATCGTCGGTCCACCTTGTATACCTGGATTATTGATGAATTTGTTAGCCTACATAAAAATAGTCTCTTCAGCTAAATTTAGCGCTGCGTTTTAGATGTTATATCAAATTATACAACGGTTTGTAATAATATTATCATGTGACCGTCATACATTTTAAAACATGTATTATAGGATAATTTTGTTTTCCGTCTGTCAAATACTAAGGTCTTTAAGTGTCTCTCTGGAGATGTATAAAATATAGTATTATTTTACTAAATAAATTGATACAAACTCATTCATGAAAACTCATGAAAATTGGAAAAAATGCGATCACAAACTTACATATTCAGTTGGTGCATTATGTTTGTATCCTGAGATTAAAATAACTGCTGTATCAGAAATTTGATTAACACCATTTATTAAAAACAAAAAACCATGTAAAGTCAATAGAGCAAATAAAATAAATCACAAGAGATTATTAAAGTAAGGCTTCGTCGGAAACTAAATCGACACTCTGTCGACATAAATAACTGAATATCCAATTACAAACGCTACTCCACTGCTTTTTTAATCCCTAGTAATTCCAATTGAAGGGTACAACGCCTTCGATTGGGCAATTTGACGGATTCCATTATTAAAAAGAGCGGTACATTTTAGCTAATTCCTTGAAGCATTTTAGGTACAATTTAAGAAAATCATTCAATTAGCTAGTGTTTTTTTAACTGCGTTATACAGCTAGTGCTTTTTATTTTCTTGGTGTGTTCTTTTTACTTCTTAATATGGATAAATAATAATAATTTTTCATTATTTATTATTATATATTTACAATTATTTACACGAAAACATTAAATTAAACTAAAATATTAACTAAAAACTAAAGAAGTATCATATATATACAAAATCAAAATATCCTATTCCGTTTTATATTTATGAACTCAATATTACAAATTATTAATTTTAATTTTTCTACTAATATTATAAATCTTAAAGTTTGTATATTTGCGACACAGTCACGCGTGACAACGGATTTCGATGAAACTTAGCACATAGATAGATCATATCGTAGAATGACATATAGGATCATTTTTATCCCAGAAGTATATGAAATCCATGTGCGTGCGGGTGAAACAGAAGACTAGTACATATTTTGAAAAGATTTTTACTCTACAAATAATATCAGAAAATCTCGTAGTAGGTACATTACTCGTAGCAAAGATAATTCTAAGATAAATTATCTTATTTGAACATATTAATTATCTTTAGAATACAATAGGTATTAATTACACCTAAAAAGGGAATACTAAAAGTACATTTTATCACAAAAGATGTTTTCATATCAATAACATTAGCCTAATTTGAAATCCTTTGTTAAAATAAGTTCAAAAATTCTTTACATACTTATTGTTCAAACCGAGCTAATATGAGGAATATTGTTACAGAGGATTCAACGACGAACGAGGAGGGATCTGCAGGCGGGTCCCCGCGGACGCGGAGCCCCCCCCGCGCCCCCACGCCGCCCTCCCCACCCTCTCCGCGCTCCCCGCGCCTCCACCCCGCCCTCTACCCACAGCCGCAAGACCCGCAAGACTCCGACCCGGACGTCGACGAAAGCGACGACTTCGACAAAGACGAAAAACGTGACCCCAACGCTAACCTAGGGAAGCGAAAGAAGAAAACTCGGACCGTGTTCTCGCGCTCTCAAGTTTTCCAACTCGAATCTACGTTCGATATGAAGAGGTACTTGAGCAGCTCCGAGCGCGCCGGCTTGGCTGCGAGTCTGCATCTTACAGAGACGCAGGTCAAAATCTGGTTTCAGAATAGACGTAACAAGTGGAAAAGGCAGCTGGCGGCCGAGTTGGAGGCGGCGAATATGGCGCACGCGGCGCAGCGCTTAGTGCGCGTGCCTATTCTGTACCACGAGTCGCGACCTACGTCCATGCCGCACACTCCGATGCCGATGCACCCGCAGTTCTCTAACGAGCCCGGTGTGTATTTTCAACCTCAAGCGCCGCAGCAGCTGCAGCCGCTGCCCTCGTCCCCCGTCACGTCTAGAGCGCCGCTCTCCAGTCTAGTGTAGTGTCCGCTTGAAGCCGCTCGCAGGACAGACGCCGCGGCGAACGGACAATTTTGAAAAACGAAACGAGTTTTTTTTTTAAATTTTTTGAATGGAAGGACTAGTCATATCATGAGTGTTAAAATGCCAAATCGTTCAAAAGTGTATAGGTATCAAATTAAGTGTTAGTGATAAAAATTCTTATATTTTATTTACTCAGCTCAGTTACAGTACCTAGGTAGTAACGACAAGTTTCGAGTAAATGTAACGTACAAAAATCACTGTCATTCCATGTTGTATATTATTGTAAATAAGAATGTTTTAATGGAATTCTCTTGTACTTTCTATAATAAGCTATGCCAAGTTTTAGTTTAATGTTTGTAAATAATAGCGATTTTTAAGATATGAGTATGCTTTTTATATTATCGTCTTATAGAATATTGCATTTTGTGAACCTTAAAAAATGGGTAATATATTCCACTTGAAGCTTATTCTATAAGCTGGCAACATTTTCAAACACGTCCACCTTTGTATTGATAAAAAAAGTGACAGTTATCATTTTGACATTGATACCTTCCCTTGCACCCCAGCTCGCCTTTGTTTAACCCATAAATGAAGTAACTGTCGTTATACCAAAGATATGCGAAGATACAAAGTCCATTCACTGACCGATTTTTACTTACTATTAGCTCGACAAAAATATACTTTTTTGTACAGTTTTCCGGATTTCGAAATCAGAATTGAATAATAAATTATTTATTTGTAACAAATACTTTTAAAATAGGTGAGAAGTATAGTGATAGACAAGACAAAGCGAGTGAATTGTTCTCCACATGATTTGTTACCTATGTTGAAAGAAAATCATATTTGAAACTGTTTATATGATAATGTCTCCATTGCCCATTTTATTAATAGTAAAATAAAGGCTGGTTTGGCGGGGGCACGACCGTGCCCCCAGATCAATATAATGTAAATATTTAATTCTGATTTATTACATTCGGAAACAAATCCAATAATTTGCAATACGTTATAACAAAAAGTGTTAATTTATTAAATATGTTGCCATGTTGCTTCAGTGTAATTCTGTAATAATGCTAGCCTATAAATAAATAAAAATGAAATGCTTAATTCTAAAATATTAATGTTATTTATTGATAGTAGTTGAATGAACTTCGTCATTGCATTGTAATAAATAAAATAATAATTATTATAAAGCCGAAGTAAAGCGAGGAATAAAACAAATATGCAATAGTTATTGTATTTTTATTAATCCTTGAAGTTCTTTGAAAAAAATATGTATGGAACAGACAAATCACACAGGTTCTACAAACACTTAATCTAAGAAGAGAAGACTCAACAAGGTTTTTTTTATCGATCTTTCTTTTGAAATGTATCTAGGGGCGACATAATCGCAATAGCGACAAAGCCCATTAAAATTGAATAAAAAAAAAAATATATCTAACTAAAGTTCATGTTTGAATATACATAAACTTCATACAATTGTCACTTGGTCAGCCTTCCTGTCACGTTAATTGCCATTCGAAAACATATTTGAAACTTTTCATACTAAATATCAATATTGCTCAATGAAATTGGAAAAGTCTGACGGAAAAAGCCTAACATAATCATGTCTTCTTACAGACACAGATAATCATTCCTTTACTAAGTATTACAGGGTAATTAAACAATTGTTAAAGACTTGCGTGCCAAATATCAACATCATTCGATGGTTATCATAAATACCCTGAAAGTAGGGTAGGTGGACAAAATGTAGGCACGCGCGAGGGCGTTCGCGCTAACTGGCCACATCCTGTTCCGGTTGGCTACCCACGTATTTCCTCACCGGATGTAGAGGGTAACTTACATGGGTTAATTTTTAACCCTTAATTATAGATTACTTGGTAAGTTTTGTTTTATTTTAAGTGGTGATTATTTTATTTAATATTTTACAGTTTAAACCTTGGATGAAGTATTACCTTACTTTAGTTTATCTTTAACTTTAAAAATGATCTGCACAATCTGATATAGTCTGAAAGTTTAAGAAATAAACGCCCGCACTTTTGTAGTTTTAAAACTAATAGGTATTTGGTCTACTTGTAAGATAGGATCATCAGGCAGGCGCTTGGTTTTAAATTTAAAATACGAGCCATTGTTCCATCAATCTGAATTGAGACGACAACCGAGCTCTGAATACGTCAATTTTCTGTAAAAATACTGAAAATCCTATAGAAATTACTGGCAACATAAAAAAAGCGTATTTATAATACCACTGTTTGGAAATGCACTCAAAACCCTATAAAGCAAGAGGAACTAATCCTATTTCCTCATGCTGCCCAGTCCCAGTTGCCAGATTTAGAAGGAGTTATGGACCACATTTCTGTTGCAAGCTCGCAACTGTAATAACAGGACTATCGGAGCTCAATTTGTTACAATGAAAACATTATGGTTATAAACTGACTGGCAATGGCAGTTTTCGGACCCTTTCAAAGTTAATCTATCACCGAAATTGCCATGCTAGTCGTTTTTGTCCTCTATTATTTAATTTAGCACTCTACTTGTCATCGTATGGAAAAAAAGTCAAATTCAAATAATTTTAAGGTTAAGACCTTAAAATTATTATTATACATACGGCCTGACTTGTGGTAAGCGGTTACCGTAGCTTGCAGAATGTTATTTGGCTGCAGCATTATAGTAAGTGCCAGTTCTACATCATACGTATACCTAGGTGTCGGAGTTTCAGATTTCCACCCTTATTATTCTCTAATAGACATCTTAGTAGTAATTTGCAATTTATTTTCACGACGATAAGAAATCAGGCTTTTGGTGACTATTAAAAATTCCTGAAATTCCGTTTTTCTCCATGCCATAAGCTGCCGTGATGAAATTTGGTACACAAATCCAAATTTCATCACGATTGGTTGTGTCGTTGAGCCGTTAAGAGGTAGCAAACAGACAGATAGACAGAGTTACAATTCGTATTGATAATATTTGTGTGATTTATTGTTCTGATCTGAGGTATCTCAGGTGTTGCTAGCATCTATAGGTTACGATAACCGCTTACCACCATTTGGGCTGTATGCTTGAAAGCGTTCACGTGAATAAGTAAATTTAAATGACATCTATTTAATGTCCAATATCAATATGATTAACTTTATTAATTCAATACATTTCAATAATCGCCATTAAAATTGACCATTCTCAAAAAGATATCAATTTAATTAAGCGATTCGCGATATTAATTCGATTATTACTCGTCGTAAAAAAGTTACAAAACAGACATTTTATCGCGCAAACGACGTAACATCACGAAACCGACGCCATTACCATAAAGCAATTTGGATTTTATCGGCAAGTAATAGAGATTACATTGGTTTATCACAACAATCCTATAATTACTGTCATGCATTCTCCGAATCGCACGCTATATGAGCATATCGTATTAAAATGACCCTTAAAACTACCGCAATATGACACACTTTAAAAAAAACCATTAGTAACGTTAATTATGTCATACCAAATGTTATTGTTACAAAGTAAACTGACCTTTCAGGAAATAGAGCTAAGGTTGTTGTTAATTGGGAAGTATTGGTAAAAGCGACATCTATCGCCTTATTAGATCAAGTTAGTGCGTTCCGGAATCTCAATTTAATTAAAATTGTGTTTTTATCATGCGATCGCGCGTGCCTCCAAGTGTTGCCACGCTCCGATTGCCCGCGTTGCGCTCGGCACTCTTCGGGGATTCTCGTCGTTTTGTCGTTATCTACTGTCACTTAATTATCGAAATTGAATTTGGAACGCGTGCCGGTCGACATGTTTTGTCGTTTACGTTTTTTATCGAATGCAGCTGTTTCTTTGATTGATTTTAATTTGCAAATGAAAATAATTTATGGTTGCGTTGCATTTTACAGGACTATACCCAAAGGGGTTTTACCTACCTTGAAAATTATACTATAACTAGCTTTCGCCCAGCGGTTTCACCCGCATTAGAGTTCATGAACACCCCGTACTCAATTTAACCAACCAAATAATATGTAGGTCAATTTGTCCGTTAGTATTTTCATACCTTGAAAACCACAGAACAGATTATGAAGCGCTTTTCAAAGATAGGTATCCTCTTAGGTTCAAGTTCCTAGATGAAGGTTTTAGGCTATTTAATATCCAGGGACAGGTATAGTTCTGTGACGATTGAATGCTACATAAATATATAATGCATGTGGAGTTCAGTTTTCACGTCTAAATACTTGTCAAAAATTACAATCCATTATTAGTCATACATAAGTTTTTGTTACGTTAAAAAAAAACAGTCAAAGGTTCAGAGCCATACAGCCTTCTTATTATTATTTTTTTTTTGTAGGTATATTGAATTTTTATGTTTGATATTCTTTTTTATAAGTTTCGAATGGCATGCAATGCAGGAGATAAAAGTTTTTCTTTCTTCTTTCTTTCTAAACGTTCAAACAGTGTGTAATGAAAATTGGCAGAGAGGTAGACCCGTGAGATAAGAAGGTAGGTATTTTTATCCCAGAACTTGTGAGAAACTAAGGACAGCTTCTTAAATGATTGTCTCAATGATACAATACAGATTGATGCAAAATATACTAATAATTTAAATAAATAAATTTATATATACTAATAATAATCTATATATCTATCTATCTAAACTATAATAAAAACTGAAGAGTTTTTGTTTGTTTGTATGAACGCGCTAATCTCTGGATCTACCAGTCGGATTTGGAAAAATCTTTTTGCAATTGAAAACCTGAAAAAAAATATGTGAAGAATGTCCCAGGATATTTATTTATTTTTGTATAGCACGGGCGATGCGACGCGGCGCCCGATGTAACCCGAGCAATACCGAAAAGAACCGAACTATGCACGACTTCACCGACATGAAGTCCTATACGTAATTTGTTTGATGATAATTGCTTTAACGTTGAATATTTTTAAGTTGAATTGTTGTAGATATTATATACGGATTTCATAGAAACAAATACTACTTAAGAAGGTCTTAATTATTTCAAAATTGGTTTTGAGTTTATTTTCACTAAATTTGTTTTTTTTTATTTCTTGGGTGAAAACTTAATCTATCTATAGGTAGTAATAATAAAGCTGAAGAGTTTGTTTGAACGCGCTAATCTCCGGAGTTATTGGTCCGATTCGAAAAATTGTTTCACTAATGGGAAGCTACATTATCCCCGAAGGTTATAAGCTACTTATAAACCCGCGAACGAAACCGCGGGGAACAGCTAGTTATTTTATATAAACTAAATGCTAAGTATTATAATTTTAGATCACTTGTTTGAGATATTGAAGAAAATTTAAAGCTTTGTTACTTTATTTTGGCATGAAAGTTGAACAATACTGTGAGTGGAAGGGTTCTTAGTGTGCTATAAACAATGCATGCTATATGATAGCTTAAATTCATAAAATATGGTACTTATATGAATAGAGTAGCTTTATACAGTCTGATAAACTTTTAAAAAAAATCATATAAATATCTATGACTAAAATTTAGAATAATTTTGATTTCTATGTTGTTACATTTGTGTTAATTAGTCTATATTCAAAATTTTGGATCTTTTGCTCAAGTAATTGCAAAAATATTAAAGGGCAAAAATGAAATATTTCACCCTCTATAACATTTTATTGCTAAATAGTATTACAAAATGCTTTAGGATTCTTATAGTGCTTGCTATGGGTAGCTTATAACCAGAAATTCGTGGTTGTTAAATGAATAGGAAAAGCGTTATACAGGTTGATGAAAAAAAATTAAAAATGTCATAAAATTGTCTATGATTAAAAAGTTTGAAATTATTGATGTGCATGTTGTTACAATTATGTTACATGGTCTACAACCAAAATTTTAGATCCCTAGCTACAGTAATTGCAAATATATTAAGGGGCCAAAATACAATTTTCCGCCCTCTATAACATTTCATTGCTAAATAGTATTGCAAAATGATTTAGGATTCTTATAGTGCTTGCTATAGGTAGCTTATTTCCAAAAAATCATGCTTCTTAGTTAAATAGTTCTTGCGTTATACAGGTTGATAAAAAAAAATTAAAAAGGTCATAAAATTGTCTACGATCATTTTTTTTTAAATTATTGATTTGCATGTTGTTACATTTATGTTACATGGTCTACATTTAAAATTTTGGAACCCTAGCTTAAGTAATTGCAAAAATACTAAAAGTCAAAAATAAAATTTTCCACCCTCTATAACATTTTATTGCTAAATAGTATTGCAAAATGCTTTAGGATTCTTATAGTGCTTGCTAAGAGTAGCTTATTTCCAAAAAATCATGCTTTTCAGTTGTATAGTACTTCCGTTATACAGGTTGATAGAAAATAATTTAAGGTGTCATAAAATTGACATCTATGAAAAATTTGAGAAACACTGGTTTGAATATTGTTTCAATTGTATTGAATAGTTTATATTCCAAATTTAAGGTCCCTAGCTTGAGCCATTACAAAAATATTAAAGTGCAAAAATTGGATATTTCACCCTTTATAACTTTATGCCGCATGAAAAGTTTGAGAAACTTAACAGTACATTTAAAAAAAAATACTGTAAAAAGCTTATATTCCAAAAATCAAGCTTCTGCTATGAATATTAACTGAGAAAAATAGGATGTTAAAAGTAAATTTTCAACATTTTTACTTTGTCTATGGGCAAAACTTTGACAAACATCAAATTGAAATTTGTATAGCATAACGCGTATACGAAATTTCATTTACCTATCTTCAGCCGTTGCAGAGATATAAGAGTTTGAAAAATGCATAATTTCCATCGGTAATATCTTCCTCGAAGAAAAAAAGTTTGAGAAACGCCGAAAATATATTTTAGCAGTATTATTAAACTACCTACAATATAAATTTTGAGTTTGTAACATTCAAACTCACAAAGTTATCAAGGTTTAACGGAAACAAAGCAAATCCCTTATTTTTTTAAATTTTCCTCCCATAGACAAAAGTTTGAGAAACGCTCGCACCCATATCTAATATTTTTTACTGAAAAAGCTACATTAAAAATTTCAGACTCCTAGACCTTATGGTTCCAGAGATATTAAGATTCTTAAAATCGCACAAAGGGCCCGTTTCCACCACTGCGGAAAGGAATTTCGAAAAATCGCTTCTTAAATGGGGTCTACGTGACAAAATCTATGCACATGCCAAATTTCACATTAATCGGTTCAGCGGTGTGGGCAGGGGGATGTTTACCCAAAAAACCGCTACTCTTTTATATAATAGATTATAATTTCATGCACACTTCAGCTACAGTATGATACAACTTAGATGTAGCATCGGCAAATCGTAGGTATATCTGCACTTGACATCCGATTTACACAACTAATAAAAATCATTCATTATCGAGCCATTCAACGTTCAACAAAATCATTTTCGCCTAATGTACTAATAAACATGGGTAATGTTGTAGACGCACTCTTTTTGAGAATGATCGATTTCACGAATTTTGCCGATGCTTCATTTAAGTTGTGTCATACTTTACCTAATTTTGGGTCCCATTCCGAAGCGATTTCAGAGTTGCTACCTACCTACTATAAGAAAAATAATGCACGAAAACCTTAATTTGTTATCAATAGAGTGGGAAACATTTTCACAAAGGAGCTTTTCTATCTCGTGCTTATAACCGTTTAAAGTAAATGAACTCACTTGCGGGCATATGACATTAGACTTTTTACCAATAAGCAATAGGTACGATTTCACTCATTTTATTCTGTCTACGTCACTATATCTACTTACTACTGAATAACCCCTTACATTAGAGCGTTGATATATACTGGTCAAATATTCTGAATCGTGCTTGACAATGAATTTAAATAAAGTTCCATTTTGAAACAGAAACCTGAAATTAAATATGTAGGAACGAACTAATAACCGGTTGCTCGTACATTTTAGTTAAATTTATAGTCTAAGTTAACTTAACTATTACCACGCTTTGACCGTAGAGTCACTTTGACGATGACCGACCGAAATTTTAGTTAAAGTGACACGAGCAATCCAGTTTGCTTTCTTTTGGAGGTTAAAGTTGACTATAACCTAACCTAACTATAAACATTCTATGACCGCGCTTACGAGCAACCGACCCTAAGGCTTCCAATTTTGCTTGTTTGTATATCAATGGAGCTAAATAACTTTACTATTTAATTAATGAAATACGTCCAGCACTATATCGCAACAATTAATAATATGTTAAGAGGATAATTTACGTCAAATGTCAGTTTTTGTAACAGATAACAGAGCGCGTCCGTAATGGCGGGTTCCATGTCACATACATGTTTGTTTTAAAAAAAAACATGTAATTATTCAAATTTCGAACGGCAGATGCGTTCGAGAACGATAATCGATTTTGTTAAACGAAACATTTTGCCACTCTTCCAACACAAATTGAACTTTATCTCCGAACATTAACGGCTATTGTAATATGGATCAAGTGTTTTCGTAAATTTGTTAGAATTTTAGAAATACAAACTTTTATTTGCGGATGGATAAATAGTTTTTCCTGAAAATGCGACTTTATAAACTATCTATTAAGGAACATAGTGTTTAACTTTGATGGAAAATTTCAGTGGGAACATTAGTTAAATAATTTTTGGGCAGCGTTAGCGTAAGCTTAGTTTTTGAACCGCAACAAAGCAGTTAATGATGTGTTTAATTATTAAACGGCTATTATAACAATTATTTGAGTTAATGACTCGTGAAGCAGTGATACTTTTAAACAATGTGAATTACTGATAGATATAGACATTTGTGTTATAGTTTTTTTTTATTTTATTAATGGAACAATATGGTATTTGTCGGACATATCCCGTCGATTCTTTAAATATTTCAACTGTCTACCTATTACGGTTCATGAGATAAAGCCCGCTGATAGACGGACGGACAACGGAGGCTTTGTAATTTGCAATAAAAACGAATGCCGTTTAAATGAATAACTAAATTCCACAGAAATTACAGGGCGTATTCTCAATTTGAACTAAAATAGTGATGTTATGCTACTATAAATGTATTATAGTAGGTATATAGTCGAGTAGATATTAGTGAGGTATTAACGAGCGAATGTCGTGATCGCTATGTGTTTACAATCACTCGTTTACTTGTTAAGGGGATGTTTTACACTAGAATCTATGACAATAAAATTAATAAATGTATAAATAAAAAACAATCGTCGATTCCGACTCGATCCGTCGTACTGCACGGACGTACCCTTGCGCTCCGTGCGCTACCCGTATCGTTTCCGCGAATTTATCGCTCGATTTGTTACCTGGCTTTGGCTCGGTCCCTTATCAGGCATTTTTTCGTCGAAAGACACCTGCGTTACTGTTTTCGTGGTAATTTACCTGGGTATTTACCACGATAACAATTCCATTGTTTCTGACACCGTCATCAAACTTGTGAAATCCACGCTTTTAGTGGTGAACTAACGGATACCTAACGGTGCCAACGAAGTTAGTTCGAGCGTGCCCCGGGCGCTCACGGTTTCCCTTCTGGAAAACGTACACCCGGACGGGACTGGATCAGTCGGCCTTGGGGGCTTCCCTAGTCGACCCCAGTTAGCGCTAGGCAGGGACGTAGGAACTCACTGCACAATAAGACTGGCAGTGGGAGCACAAGCTTAGGGCACACCCTAGGGCCTACACACCTCCCAACCTATACCCGGTTGGGAGAGATACTACACACCCCCGGGCCTACCCACCCGGGGCGAATAGATAGGTCTTAGCTAGGGCGATTGCCTGAAGTTTCTTGTGACTTCTTCTCTCAGGAACGCCACGCGAACGAAGTCACAATAGTGTCGTCTTAGATTAGCTCCCCGGCCGCAAGGCCCGGCTGGCCACCATGGCCAGCCAACCTCCAACTCTGTCCCTCGAGGACATCCTCTTAGACGAGGAGGTACTTCGGTACCTCCAAGCAAAATTCCCGGGACACCAGATCCCCACCCCGTCCCAAAGCCGTCCCTCCTCCCGCGCTGATTCGGAGATGTCGACCCAGTCCATCTCCGAGTCAGTCGCTGAACCCATCCCAACCAACCCCCCTACCCAATCGTCAGAAGAGGACGATAGCTACCAGCTCGTCCCTGGCGGCCGGAAGCGAGGTCGCAAGGCCCGCATGGCGGCCGCCAAGGCGGCTAAGGTTACTTCTCCCCCGGAGGATTACTCTGTGACCCCTCCCTCCCCCGACTGCTTTCCAAACACTGATCCTGCCCCCACCCCCATCTCCACCCAGCGCGTTGCCGCCTGGGAAGGCACCTCCTCCCCTCCCCCGCTCATGGATACCCCAGTATCTGCTCCTCTCATGGAAGTAGCACCCACCCCTTCTGCTGCTCAGCTTCCAAAGAAGAAGGACGTACCCCCGCCCCTTTTCATCGAAGATAAGGGCAAATGGCCCGATGTGTCATCCTGGTGTAATGCACCGGGAGCACACATCAACTTCACCAATGCTCACCCCACTGAGCACGGAATCCGTGTCACAGTGTCTACCTCCCAGGACCACAGAGCCCTAACTAAGCTGCTCAAGGAGAGGAAAGTAGCCTTTCACACGTACTGCCTCCCCGAGGAGCGTGCCCTCCGTGTGGTAATTAAGGGGATTCCCCACGAAATAACCACCGAGGACATTGAGAGGTCCCTCAAGGACCAATCTATCCCCGTACATTCCGTACATCGAATGTACAAAGGGCGTGGCCATACCCCGTATAATATGGTTCTCGCCCAGTTAGATCAATGCGACGAGGCTAAGAAGATCTTTAAGATCAGCCACGTCTGTCATCTGTCCGGTATCTCTTTTGAGAAACCTCACAAGGGAGTGTACCCCTCCCAATGTCACAATTGCCAATTGTACGGCCACACCGCCCGCAATTGTCATGCCCCCCCCAGATGCGTCAAGTGTCTTAAGCCCCATTCCACCGCTGAGTGCGATAGGCCGAAAGACAAGGCCCTGTGTACTGAGGAGCCAGGTTGCGTTCTCTGTAACCAACTCGGCCATCCCGCTAATTACCGCGGGTGCCCGAAAGCCCCTCGCCCCGCCCGCAAATCACGTAACTCGGGCCCCCCGCGCAACTCGCGCACATCGCGCAACTCAACGCGCACTGCCTCCCTCACTGACCCCTCCCAGACTGTCCTAGCCCCACAAAGATCCTCGCCCTGGAATCTTGTCAACTACGACAAGGACTTTCCAGCATTACCTAGTGCACCTTCAGTGCCTCAAACCCCAGCAGTCAATCCCCCAACTGCCCCACCCCCTAAACCCGTCTCCGCACCCACGCAACCTCTCCTTCCCCCTCCCCCACCCAAACGTCCCCCCCCGGCGACCTCCCAAAACCGCCGCGCAAACGCACCTAAACTACCACTGATCGAAGACCCGGACTTCGCTTTAGTGGAGCGCTTCGCTGAGGCAATAGATCTCAACGAAATTAGGGACCTCGCGACCCAGATCAGAGCGAACGAGGGCAACGGTCGTGCCCTCGCTTCCATCGCGATGCGTTTCCAAAGCATCGTGACAGTCCTTTCCAACTTCCGCGTAAAACCATAATGGATAATACAACCGTGACGTGTAGAATTAAACCCCGATCCCTCAAAGTAGGATTCTATAATGCAAATGGCATTAAAGGTCAACGCGATGATATCGCAGAGTTCCTGCGAAACCATCAACTTGACGTCCTCCTGATACAAGAGACCTTCCTCAAACCCTCCCTTAGGGACCCTAAAATTGCAAACTACCAAGTAGTCCGCAATGACAGGACTGACTCTGCCCTAGGAGGCACACTTATCTATTACAAAAGGTCCTTGTACTGCTCCCCCATGGATCCGCCTCCCTCCCTCCAGTGCATTGAAGCATCGGTTTGTAGGCTTGGCATGACAGGACACCAACCTATAATTATAGTATCAGCATATATATCTCCCTCCCGCAATGATTCACCACTCAAAAGCGATCTAGAGTCTATTTTCGCGCTAGGTAACTCTGTCATTCTGGCAGGTGACCTGAACGCGAAAAATATACTCTGGAACTGTCACTCAACTTCCCCCAGAGGTAGACTATTAGAATCCCTCCTTGATCCTCTAGACATAGACATTATCTCACCCCTGGACCCGACGCACTATCCCCACCAACTGACACACAGACCTGATATTCTCGATGTGGCATTGTTACGGAATGTAAACCTACGTGTGCATGACGTAACAGTGCTACACGAGCTTACATCCGACCACCGACCTGTTATCATAGAATTAGCAGGGCGCATAGGTTCCCCTGATGCAGGTCAAGCCCCCCCCACAAAGGTCGTGACGAATTGGAATAGACTGAGTGAAAGCCTCAAGTCAACCACTTCCGTCCACCTTGATCAGATCCCAGATAGCCTCAACACCGCTGATGAGGCTGTCGGCGCAATCGACTCACTCACTAGCCACGTGCAATCGCTAATTAGCGATTGCTCACGGACAGTGCCAGCAGAGAGTGATCAACGTTGGCGCTTGCCCGATGACGTACGTGACTTGTTGAGAGAGAAAAATGCCGCCACTCGCGCCTATGATAGTTTCCCCTCAGAGGACAACCGCATCCGTATGCGTGCTCTCCAGCGTGACGTTAAGTCACGCATCGATGAGGTACGACAGGCCCGCTGGGACCAGACCCTTACAGACATTAGACCCTCTCATCAAGCCTTTTGGCAGCTTTCTCGTGCCCTTACCAAGGACACGGTAGCACCCATGCCCCCATTAAATAGGCCCAATCTCCCTCCCGCTTTTGATGACGATGATAAGACAGAATGCCTCGCTGAAAGCTTAGAGTTTCAGTGCACGCCCAGTACCCTCCCGATAGACCCGAGTCATCTGGAGGAAGTTAACTCTGAAGTTGAACGGAGAGCCGCCCTCCCGTTACCACCCCCCCCTCTCAGCGAAGAGGATGACCCCCTCCCTCCGGCGACCCCTGACGAGGTCAAATCGATCATCAGGGATTTACACCCACGGAAGGCCCCGGGCTCGGACAAAATCACTAACAAAGTGATAAAACTCTTCCCCGCCCACCTCATAATACTGCTAACTTCCATATTTAACGCTGCCCTCTCTTGTAATATTTTTCCACATCAGTGGAAAGAGGCCCATGTCATTGGAATCCATAAATCCGGCAAACCCAGGTCCGAGCCCTCCAGTTACCGCCCTATAAGTCTATTAAATGTCCTGGGCAAGATGTATGAGAGACTGATCTATATCCGCCTCAAAACATATGCCGACGCCAATAATCTCATCCCTGATGAACAATTTGGCTTTCGAGCCAAACATTCTTGTGTTCAACAAGTCCATCGTATTGTTGAACACATCTCCTCTCAGTACCAAGAGCGCAACATGACAGGTGTCTTATTCTTCGATGTCGCGAAGGCATTTGACAAAGTGTGGCACAATGGCTTAATTTTTAAGCTATTTACCTTAGGTGTCCCACATAGACTCGTGCTCATCTTACGAGATTATTTGTCAAATCGCCACTTTCGATATCGCATTCCTGGTGCACTCTCCTCGCCTCACCCTATCGGTGCCGGTGTCCCACAGGGCTCGGTACTGTCCCCCTTGCTATTTTCGCTCTACACGAGTGATATGCCAAAGACCGACAAGGTGCAGTTAGCACTTTTTGCGGACGACACCGCGGTCTACTGCTCTAGTAAGTCCCCCTCAGTCATTGTTAAGAACCTCCAAACCGCGGCTAACGCCCTAGGCGCCTGGTTTCGGAAATGGAGGATCGAGATCAACCCTGTCAAAAGCCAGGCGGTCCTATTCTACAGACCCTACCATCGAGGTACCCCCTCCCCTCCAAAGGCAGTTACTCTATTCGGTGAACCAATCCCCTGGGAAAGGCAAGCCAAATATCTCGGAGTAACTCTCGATGATCGTTTGACCTTTGATGCCCACATTAAAGCGGTCCGCGCGCGCGCCGCCTTTGTTTTAGGGCGCCTCCACTTTTTATTAAATCGTAAATCTAAACTTGCACTTAAAAGCAAGGTTAGACTTTATACCACGTGTATCCGCCCCATCATGACCTATGCTAGTACTGTGTTCGCACATGCAGCTCCATCACGGATCCATAGCCTTCAGGTGATTCAAAATCGCTTCATGCGCAAGGCCACGGGCGCCCCGTGGTACATGCGTAATGAAAATCTCCACATTGACTTAGGTCTCCCCACGATAAAACAATTTATAAAACGCACCTCACGCAGATTTTTCAATACCGCCGTTAATCACCGCAACCCTCTTATAGTGAAAGCCGCAACGTACACGCCCTCCCGTATACTACGTATCCATAGACCAAGGCAAGCCCTCAGCGAGCCGGATGACCCTATTACATTAGCTCAGATCGAAGCTGACGAAGCTCGTAAAAGTACACAACAAACTACACACAACCGATCACGCTACCGTCCTCGACGGCGAGGACCGCCGCGACGTCCCACTCAGTCTCGTCCCGTTCAAGCGGCCCGAGCTGCCTACAGTAATCCGACCGCCCCCAATTAGTCGTAACTCGTACAAAGTCCTCCCCCTCCCCCGGTAACGCCCTGAGCCGAGGTTCGTACCCCATTCGGGGGTGCCCTCAGGCGTTGTTACCTAAATATTACCCGGCTGAGAGCCCTCTGCGCTCGCCGATTTGTCCGGTAAGGTTGTTGCAGCCATCTGAGGCTACCAACTTAGTCCTTTCAAAAAAAAAAAAAAAAAAAAAAAAAAAAAAAAAACAATCGTCGAATCCAACTCGGCTGGGCAGCGTTCGGGAAGCTACGTAATATCTTCTCGTCTCAAATACCGCAGTGTCTCAAGTCGAAAGTCTTCGACCAGTGTGTGTTGCCAGTGATGACTTACGGAGCAGAGACGTGGTCGCTTACGATGGGCCTTATAAGAAGGCTCAAGGTCACCCAAAGAGCAATGGAGAGGGCTATGCTCGGAGTTTCCCTGCGAGATCGGATCAGATGATGAGATCCGCAGGCGAACCAAAGTTACCGACATAGCCAGAAGAATTGCCAAACTTAAGTGGCAGTGGGCGGGGCACATCGCTCGTAGAACCGACGGCCGCTGGGGCAGAAAGGTTCTCGAGTGGCGACCACGAACCGGAAGACGCAGCGTGGGCAGGCAGGCCTCCCACAAGGTGGACCGACGATCTTGTTAGGCTAGCGCAAGACCGGCCATCGTGGAGATCCTTGGGGGAGGCCTTTGTCCAGCAGTGGACGTCTTTCGGCTGATATGATGATAAAAAAAAACTAAAAGGTATTTAGGTTATTAGCATATTTTATGAACTTACTAGATTTCCACATCACAGGTTCACCCGCGATCAAGGTAAGGTATTTTTTAGGTACCTACTAAGGTTTTTTTTTCATTTTTATTATTGTTTCAGAAATGTTGTCTTGTTATTTAGTATGATTGCTCGTTTCAAAGTGAATTTAGGTGCCATCTTATTTGGTCTCGACCTTGTCTCCACTAGGTGACAAACACTGTGTCACGAGTTATATATATTAAATGATGTCACAGTCCATGTCGGATCTTTCTGCCTAGTCACTGTCTAATTAGTAAAATGCTTATATCTTCCGTATTTCTTGGCCGATTTTAATTTTAATTTCACTTTTGTCAAATTTTTACGGTATTACATATTTTGTTATGAAACGCGTATCATGCATATTGCAATGCATATTTCCAGACAAATTTGACAGTTTTAAATATCCTTTTTCAATAATGTTTGCAAGAAAATAAAGTGATGTGACATCATTAAAGTTAGTTAACTAGAAATAATAAATAGAAAAATAACAAGTAGGTAAGTTTTCCCCTTAAGTATCAACTTGTAATTTTCACCCACTTTGTAATAACCGTGAGTGGTGGCGTCTCACGCACACATCGTCGCTGTAATGTCTATTGGTTATGCTCAGTAGCTTTTTTAATTCCCGTTTTACGTCTGTGCTTTTATTTGACGTTTAATAGTTGTAGATTAGTCGAAGACTAAAGAAAGTGTAGGTTATTTTGTTGTAGTTTATATAATTAGATAAGTATAATTTTAGTATAGTTTTTTTTGGGTTCAGTTTTAGTTTGCTATTTTTATTCGCCATAATTTAAGTATTAATTAACAATATTTAATCAATCAATAGCCAATTAGTGTTTATAAGATTTATAAATACCTAGTATAATTTTCAACATGCGATTTTTGTATAATCTAGTATCATAGACTAATATAATAAAGAGTTTGTTGGTTTGAACGCGCTAATTTTATGTAATACCAATTGGATTAGAAAAAAAAAATAACTAGGTATATGTATAAAAAAACACATTTTATTCCAATTTCAAAATGGCATCTTTGGTAATGGAGTAGGTACGGCAGCAAGTAAATTAGAACCGACTATCGCAATAAGATTTTCTTTGTGAGTTAAAAAAATTAAATTAATGTTTTTACTTATAAGTTAATCATCACAGTTTAACGATGACCAACCTAACCGTCGTCAATACAAACATACAAGGCCCAAAAAGCCGTTATTACCAAGTTATCTCGCGGTTAGATCGCTAATTCAGCGATGAACCGATAATGAACATTTTCGGGGGCGAACCGGACTGATGTCGCTTTTTTACAAGCCTTTTCTGGACTAACTTTAATTAATGCTACAGATAAAAATACACAGAGTTGAATTAAAAACATTATAGAAAGTTGTTTATGGTGCGTCATCATGACATGGTCTTTACGTGTGGCCAGTCAACGTAAAATTATGGGACTACTACCATCCACTTATGATAAAAAAAATATATAAAAACAAGGTTAATGTTTGAGATCGTATGTATGTCTGAATTTATGGCCATTTCGAAGGTTGCATAAAATTAGATATGTTTCAAATTTGAAAATAGAACTAGAAGGTCTACTCAAAGACAAGCCAGTTGGCGCAGTTGGTTAAGACTCCATCTGTAGCGCTGCTGGTCGTGGGTTCGATTCCCATCCAGGACAAACATTTGTGTGCATGAACATGTCTGTTTGTCCTGTGTCTAGGTGTAATTATCTATATAAGTATGTACTTATTTACAAAAAAAAAAGTAGTATATCAGTTAACTGGTTTCCATAGTACAAGCTCTGCTTAGTTTGGGATCAGATAACCGTGTGTGAAGAATGTCCCAGGATATTTATTATTTATTTATTATTTACTCCAAAAAACGATACACGATATTTCGATCATAGCCTCGTTTCCAAATTTCATCAAAATTGGTCCATCCAGCCAGTGAAGAAGAAACAAACATATACACTGACAAACTTTCGCATTTTTAATATTAGTAAGATAATTTATTGGAATCGATATATAATAATAAATACTCACTACAATACTGAAAAAGTAGTTTTGCTTTTTTTTGCATTTTTTTCCTGCGAGAATGTCCTAAATAACTTGACTTACAACATACCGTTATAAAATTACTCAAGTATGCTGTCACTTAAGTAGGTCGCAAAATACAACGTAAATACATTCTTTCTATATTATAATTATTTAATTACTTCAAACTAAGAAGGGTACAATGAATGAAAATATCATGTAATTATGTAAATGTTACATGTGTTTTTTGTTTGTTTTCATGTTTTGCATTTGACATATCCACAAAGTTTAACATTTAGTGGCCTAATTAGTGAAATTAAACATTGCTAATCAAAAAAATGCTTTATTACGAGTATATACATAAGAAGTCAAATTTTAAAGTAGATTTTTGCGTAGAACAATTACTTTATAATAGGTATATGACATTATTTTTTGCCCTATTAATAAAGTGAAGTATTTTCTCAAAAATCATCATCATCATATCAGCCGAAAGACGTCCACTGCTGAACAAAGGCCTCCCCCAAGGATCTCCAGGATGGCCGGTCTTGCGCTACCCGCATCCAGCGGTTTTCGGCGACCCTCACACGATCATCGGTCCTTGAGAAGATATTGGAAGACGCAGCGTGGGCAGGCACCCCGATTCCTGGTCGCCACTGGAGAACCTTTCTGCCCCAGCGGCCGTCGGTTCTGTGAGCGATGTGCCCCGCTCCTTGCCACTTTGTGAATAATAACAAAAATATTCAAGAGAAGTAAATAATTTCCAGAAATACTGATTCAAAACTCAAAATTCTTTCACTAATAGCTACATTATTCCAGAGTGTTATGCGCTACTTTCATCGCAAGTGAAACCGCGGTGAATAGCTAGTTTTAAATAAAACAATTAATATTCGTTAAACAATTTAATTTGTGTTTTTATACCGCTGCTACGGTGTCCGATACATCTGCATGACATTACCGGACGGACGGACAACCGGACGGGGCGGACGGAGCGGACAGATATTCGTGTAATTAGTGCATAAATTAATTCAATTTATAAGCGATGCTCGCGTCTGATAATGTTTTGGGCAGAAGCACCCAAATATGACTTCAATTAAGATATTTTTGAAGTTCAATTAATTACTTGTCTTGGTCCCTTGTCGATTAGGTATTTATTGTTAATTTTTCGAATTAGCTTAGACTCATTTAATATATTTTATAGATTTTGTAGATAGGTTTAGCTCTCATTTAAGCATGTTGTGTTCACTTCGAGAAGGCCGTACACAAGAATTATCTTTAGGCATTTCTTTTTTTTTACTGTATAGTTGTGTATCGTCCAGTTTTGTGAATGTAAAAAAAAAAATACTTAGTAACCAGTTTTTACGATGAAGGAGGTGGTTTTGCGCAGTCAGGGAGTAATAAATACAATAGGGTAGTTTCCTGGCATATCAAATCAGCAACTTTTTAATAAATGTCAAAACGATCGGTTACATGGAATATTGTATGAAATACTAAGCTATGACGTCATAGTTTCACAGCATCAAATGATCTACTCTTAGTGGTTCTACTGGTAATTAAAAATCATAGAAAGCATTAAATGTACAACATATTTGATGTTTCCGCGTGTTTTCAGATGTTTTATGCATTGGTTAGTGTTTGGTCATTTCTTTTTGACACTGTCATCTAGCCTATTATAAGTCTCAGTTAATTGTATGTTGAACCGGTGGTAGAGTCAATAGTAATTTCGACGTTCATAAGTCACAGTCTCCGATAAAATACGAATTTATGGCGATGATAGCTCAGTAGTAGTGACGTCGTAACCGAGATGACACGGGTTCGAATCCTACATATAGCTTGAGCTTTCGGTGAAGGAAAACATCGTGAGGATATCATAGCTAGGTGGCTACCACCAAGTTGAAAATCTGTCGCCAAACACCTACCGGTGTATTCTGACAGCTGCACTTGAGAGCCAGTTCTATAGGCTTTGTGTGCGTACCACCATCAGTCACATGATCACCGACCACGCTGAGATTATAGTCAAACACAGGCCTATACATAATAATAAAAAAAAACATAGGTACTTCTCGTGACTAAACTTTACCTGTACCATGTGTCTACTGTCAAAATATTTATTACACTGTGGAACAGCACTAATGTAAATATTATGCAAAAGCGCGGTCGACTCGACTCAACTCGACACACGCCGAATTAGTCAAATCCAATTAAATTTAGATAACGCGTTGCTTAGACAGATAACAATATGTTGGCACTTCACTATTTTTCACTTTCGAAAAGAGGGTCGGTCGTTGTAATGACCTAAAAGTAGAGAATATTTATTTTTTGAATAATTAGATAGAATATACACGAGCATTCATTTCGCCATGAACACTATCTCATCTCGCTACTCTCTAATGTTATAAAAGTGAAATGTTGTAATCGACTCAGCGATAATATTAAGCGTATCAGCGATTATTATTATTTTTAAATTTATTATAGGATATTTGTTTTTATTTCGGGAAAACATATGAGCTGGGACCGCGAGTGAAACGGCGGAGTGTATATCTATACTTCTATACTAATATTATAAAGAGGAAAGATTTGATTGTTTGTTTGTTTGTTTGCATTGAATAGGCTCCGAAACTACTGAACCGATTTGAAAAATTATTTCACTAATAGGAAGCTACATTATTCCCGAAGGTTATAGGCTACTTTTTATCCCGGGAACGCGAGTGAAACCGCGCGGAACAGCTAGTTAGTTCATAAAAAGGTTCATTGGATAGTATACCTACGTAAGAGATAGCGGTTATTAGGTATCAAAAGGGTAATCTATTGTTTCTATGATTAGGAAAACATTTATAGTACTGCTTCACAAGTCGCATCCAACCCAAGTGCTATAAACTAAAATCGATTTAACATTTTTAGACGATTTATTATAGATCCTTACGAATAGAGATAAAATACCACAATATTAATACATTTCACTCAACAATTTTAACTCCTAAAATTGAGCAATAGAACTCAATAAGCTTGCAAGTTGATTTCGGTAAAAAAAAGTTATTCGAGGTGCTAAGCTGGCGACAATTCGAACGCCATTTACGCGTTGATTTCAAAAAAACATTTGATTCCAATTTCAAAATGTTCTAAGCGATGTACGGTAGCAAGTAAATTAGAACTAAAAAAAAACTATTTTTTATATTGAAATAAAATAATAATTTTCAATCAGACAATAATTTTTGCATAATAAATATATTTATGTTATAACTAAAAATGTACAAAAACTGTTTGTAATCTAAAATAAATAATTAACATTTAAACTAGGTAGGTATATTAAAATAATGTAGACTGAGTCATGTTAAAGTTCTGTAATACGTCGAACTGATAAATAATTTTATATCATTAATATTTTAAACAATGGCTTTGTAATCGAAGTAAGCTTTAATATAATAATCGTTAATTGGCAGTTCGCAACATAATTTGATCATTTTCATTTAATTATTTGTGTGATAGACAGTTAGGTACGTAACTGATTGTGTTTAATGAATAATGTATGTTTCACAATATTATTTTAAATATACTCTGACCATAGAAAATAAATAAATCTATAAATAAATCATTTATTTTAATAAACTTAATTGTGTACTCGTACTTATGTGATATTTTGTAATGTTACAGTTTTCTTATGGAGTAGGTACTTTCTATGCCCCGTACTTAAGAGGGAGTGTCCAATGACACCTCACTGATGTTTTGAAATAAGAACGCCGCATTCGCAATTTGAAACTACGAATTACATTTTAAAAAATAGGGAGTATTTTTTTCTTTTTCGCTTCTATTACGAACCATGTTACAATTATGCCAAGGACCAAACTGTTCATGTATTAATGTGATCCTTATTAATATGTGTTAGGTGTGATTTTTGAAAATGAATAAAAATCCGAGGTGACTTAGATATATTTGTCGAATTACACAAAGCCGTTTATTTTTCTTTTATACAGTATTAATGCGTCGATTTGGGCGTTAAGTTCCTTTTTACAAAAATGAATAGGTAAATAGTATCGGGTCATGTTACAAAGCTTTGAAATGATAGATATTTTAAACGAATAACAATTACATTCTTGTGAACTTTGAATTTCTAAAAATAAGGTTCAATTTGATACTTTAGAAAATAAATAAATAACTGCTTAAAAATAAATCGTCACTGAAAAGATCTTTTATAAAGTCTGTAATCTAAATTAAATTAGAAGTATTATGTAATAATAATTAATTAGTTATAATATTAATACTTATTTCAAGAAAAAATTCAATAATATTTTGTTTAGAATAAATTTAGCGTTAGGAAGAATTTAAGTTATAGCCACTTTTTAGTATAAAATAAACTATGAAATTCAGAGACAAAATGATAGTAATAAAATGCTTTTGTTAGTTTCTAATAACATAATTTAAAACAACAATAGAGCGTATTTCCGTTACGAAATTGTAATCGACTAAAATAGACATTTAATTTGTTGCATTAGTCGAATGGGCAATTAGACACTAGAGTAAAAATTGGGGCGATAATGTCACCTTTAATTTTTATAGTGTCATCGGCAGAACATCTGCCGTTTTTAAAATTAGAATGTCATTTGAACTTTTAATTCGGTTTTATTTCATTTCTAGCACCGCAAAATGGGACTGTTCCAAATTCAAAATAGGTAATTTTATTTATCCTGTATCTTTTCACCAAGTTTTTCACAGTATTTTTTTATAGCCTTTAGATAGCTTGTAAGGCCCTAGCCTTTGATTGGCCTTCTATTGATTTGTTATTAGTTACATCAGTTAGTTTCGTAACATGAAGTGATGAGCAATAGTTCAAAAGGTTTCATAGAAGTAAGTACATCATAGGAAAGTTTATGATTGCTTTTTTTTAGAACCCAGAAAATATTCCTCCAGTTTTTTTTCTGTATTGTTACCAATTACAATAAAAAAATATATCAAGTTGTGACTTACAATTAATTAGTTATACGAATAACATCGGATATAAATTTTAGTTACCTTTTCTACATTCATTATACAAGTTAGGGTAACCACCAAAACTGTGAACTTAAGTAAAATAGTTCAATTAATAAAAAAATATACATTTTATATAGAATTTGTCGTAGAGCAACACATGGATAGGTTTATATCTTCGCTGGAAAATATTGCCTACCAAAACTGATTCAGCTACCTTACAAGTCAGTCGGACAGCAACTGTCTTGCACTAACTAACGAGTCGAGAACACAAGGCTCACTTTTTCTCGGGAAAATCGTATATTTTTAGTTTTAGTGAATATTATCGGTGGTATATTGTCCAAAAAAAAAATAATACAAGTGCACCAATGAAGTGAAATTAAATGATTACGTGTAGGTATAGTGACTTTTGAAGTTGTCTTAAAAAGTCTGTGAAAAGTTTTTGTAGAACGGCCAATTATACTACGCCTATGTTGTTGTCACTATATATATTTTGTTTGTCTTTTTTTTGTCCTATATTTGTGGTGTAAACAATAAAGTGTATTCTATTCTATTCTATTCTATTCTATTCTATACTAAAACCTGACATAAACGGATGCCTTTGCCTGACTATAACATAAAAGTGATTTAATAACGGGCTTGAACTTTACTAAAACTTGAAATATTACTTGACACTGGCAAAAACGAAATCCTATCTAAGGAATCGGTTTATTTTCTGAGTCAAAAATAATGCTGGTAAAATAGCTTCGTCCAACCCGTGATTTTTTTGGAGGAAAACGGAAAAGCTCCAAAGAAATCCCGGAAACATGAAAACTTATTTTTTAAGGTTAAGCTCACCTTTGTACAAATGTTTGCATAGTGTATTGTATTTCAATGTCAAACATAGTGTTTATGAATAAAGAAAAACCATCACTAAAAATTTGTTAAGTTCAAACTTTACCCGGTGTAACTATCAGCTAATACCAAATTAATGTAACGCAGTTGAAAGTGGTCAAAACATGCGCAGGAGTGTTTAATTGTATTTTTATTTAAATAACCTGGATGACTGGATGCACCCGGGCCATTTAGAGGGTTCTCTTTGAATACATTAGCTTTTTAAACTTCCTATACTTAATAGTGTGGCTTCATTCTATTTTTGAGGATTTTTATATTTTAACTAGCTGTTCCCCGCGGTTCCACTCGCGTTCCCGGGATAAAAAGTAGCCTATAACCTTCAAGTATAATGTAGCTTCCTATTAGTGAAAGAATTTATCGAATCGGACCAGTAATTCCGGAGATTAGCGCGTTGAAACAAACAAACTCTTCAGCTTTATTATTAGTATAAGTATAGAATATAGAATGAGCGCCGTGGTTTTTCAAGTAGGTTATGAAGAGATTCTTGCAGGGTCGGCAACGCGCGAGTGATACCCAAGGTGATGCAAGCGTCTATAGGTTACGATGACCGCTTACCATCAGGTGTTCTACTAAGCAGTATAAAATAGGATATTCTGCAAAAGCCTCATTTAACCTTGTTAGCGTGGTTGTGGGTTTGATTCCCAATCAGAACAATTTTTTTGAGCTTGAACATGTTTTTTTGCTGGTGATTGTTCTATTATTTCTTTTTTCTTTCTTCCAGTCATCACAGGAAATCCAAATAACCCTACCCCATTATTGAAAACATATCCTTGTCTAGATCTGTGCCAACTTTTTGGATTTCTGAATATTTCATCATAGCTATGTACGCGAAACACAAAAGCCGTCTAAATCCGTCCATTCTTTATTTTTCCACCACTATGGAACATCAATTTTCAACGTCGAGCTAAAAATGCTTCAAAAATGATAAAAGGTCGGTGCATACGTCACGAGTCCGCGACGACGTGTGGCGTCATCACCATGTGTTCGAAGTGCGGCCATTAATAAAATAAAGCCTCGCGCACACCGTCCGACTAATGACTGCATAACTGATATTTACGCGCTTTGCGTTGCGACGGGTTGAAGTCGCGTTGCTGTTGGTGCATTCAATGCTGCGAACAATCAGGGATAATGTAAGTTCCTATTAGTGAAATTTTTTTCGAATCCGACTGGTATTTCCAGAGATTAGCGCTTTGGAACAAACAAGCAAACAGACTCTTCAGCTTTATTATTAGTATAGATAGATTCATCTGCCGATACACACATAAGTTAGGCAATAAATTTAGGATGGTAGCCAGCCAGGCAGATACTACCAAGTAGATTTACTACCGAGCTGTTGTCCTCATGATGTTTTCCTTTACCTAAATCCCATTGCGGAATTCAAAAATACACCTTTGACTACAACAAATATGATCATCTGCCCTTCTTGGTCTATCTGGACTCCTGGACATGTATTTATGAAAAATATACATATATAAGACATAGATAAGTCTCTCCCAGAGTGCGCCACTTTTTCCAGATCCTTATGCCAACTGCTAGCAGTACAGACCCGTCCACTACCTTTATTATATCCATAACCATCCAGTCAATCTCATAATTGAAGCATCTAATTAAATCACTATCGAATACGTTACCATAACCGCGACTACCCATTACACCGAAGCCATAGAGTTACTCCAAAAGTAATATTCGTGGAATAAATAAAAAAAAGGTTCTTTTTCAGTCTGTAGTTATCATTGTAAAACGAATTAAAAAGAGCTGGGGGCCTTCTAAAAGTACGTACGGTTTCGGCAAAGGATTGGATAAAATGATAAAAATGAAATATGATGGCTCGGGTTTGATGCGAGAACGCGAACGTGGCTTATAGGGACGTGACTTTATCGGTTTTTGAAACGATGTTTTGAATATCGATAGCCAACTTTTAAATAATATAAAATGATAGCGTGTCTGACTGATTAATTCATCAACGCACATTTCATACTACTGGATGGTTCGGGATATTTTTTTTCGAATCCTACAGCTTCCTAACTTGAATAATAGGGGAAATGCGGGGCGGAAAACTAGTTTTAAATAAAGTATTTTTTTGAGTTTACACTTAGAAGTAATTTAAAATACCTTAATATTCAATTAAAACATTGTGCAGCTTTTTATATTGGCGTCCATTTACCAAATATAATAAGAAAGTACTCTGATAAATGAGAATTACAATTTATGTAACTACAAATTAATAACTCATAGGTAATCAAGTAGCCCTGATTCCTTGCGATATTATACTTACTTTTTCAAGAAAGTAATTTAAACATTATCGATGTAAAATTAAAATATATCGATACCTTTATGCCCACCTCTATTTAAACAGCTAGCAACACACTATACCTACCGATTTACTTGGAGAACCATGTGAAATGTTTAAAATATGTTGTTCTGAAAACCTTTTAAAGAGAACAGTTATTTTTTATTTTCATACGAGACTATTTTTTTTGTTTGTAGATATTTGTTACTCAATTACGCCAATAATACTCACATAGTAACTATTACATAATCTGTGACAATACTGTTTTAAGGTTCGTAAGAAATATTTATCAAAAAGTTGTTGCTGAAAATTTCCTGCATATTATTATATCACACCAGTTCCATAGATCTTTCTATCTAGCTGCTAACATATAAATACATATAAGTAAACATGTGATAATTAATTGCGTTTATTCAAAATTCTATCCGAATATTCTTAAAAACCGCTGTAATGTGCTGAAACCTCAACAACACACGCGAAACAGCCAGCGTCAAAAGAATTAAAAAGTACCACAACTCCAAATGGGTTGCAAAAAATCGACATCGATGCGCGAAAAAACGTCAAAGTAACGTTATTAACTTTCAGCTTTGAGCCGGGATTATTTCCCCGTTCTCGAATAGGGAACTGCAGGGATGTCGCATCACTAAATGAATATTTAATAATGGCATATCCATACATGACGAATGACGACGAAATTGCTTTATTTTTACTTACACTGCTGCATTTTATTCGAATTAAATAATTTATCAAATATGCTGACGTATTTGTTCAAATGTATTCTTTTATACATTGTTTTACGCCATGTTTATTTACATCAATAGATTTAAGTAAACTCACATTCATCTAATATGATGGACTGAAATATGTATCTGATTTCGTATGATTTTTAAACTAGTTTTACAATTAATCTGAAATATATTTTTGCTTGTAAATGAATCTATGAACCCGGTTACTAGTATTAAATAAAAAAAATTGCTCAATAATCAACTGAAGGTTAAGGTGGAGGCGTCGGTTGGAGCGCGAAATTCAAATTTTATCACGTTGTATGCAAATTGCAGCTCAGTTATAGGTCGTAAGTTATCAACATGTTATTTGCGAGAATAATGGTAGTATATTTACTGATTAATAACAAAAGAAATCATCAACATATTCCTCCAAGGTATATTAGTAACATTTTCATGAAATAGTCGTATAAGTATGTCAGTCAGCAGAAAACGTGATAACATTTGAATTTTGCGCTCCAACCGAAGGTATACCCTTAAAAAAAGTAAAAACGCTTGGCTGTATTCAAAATTTTGATATTATATTGTGTATGGACAGGACAACCTGAGCATAGAACAAAGGTTATCTATGACACTAAAATAGTCATGAGCTAGAGAATAACTTGGTACTTTTTGGGGGGAACTTACAAATATATAGGTATTTGAGTTTTACCGAATACTAAGTTACTTTAAGCGGTTTTACCCGCGTTCCCAGGACAAAAAGATAATCACATCGATCCGTAATAATATACTGCGATAAAGGACAAACTAACAAACACCTTTAAATACTAGGATAGGATTTTCGGTGTTTTATCCAGTATAAAAATCAATCCAAGCGCACCAATGAATTGAAATGAATGCATGATTTCAACTTCTTTTTAAAATGTCCGCGAAAACTTTAAGCGAACTAAATAAACAACAATAAGTATAAAAACATATCTATATTATTAACCATAAATAATAACATTATCATTTTTTTTAAATAGATAATAGTTGATTCCAACCAAAGGGCGGCATTGATCTAAACAAAAATAGTTTAAAAAAAAAATGGCAGACGCCTCGAAAAAGATCGTCTACACTAAACAATGGACCGCTACTGCCTTTACCCCCGACAAAGGAATTACCGATTGTACCATAGATAGATAACATCATATTTTTCATACCGACCACTTTACGAATGGCACAAGTTGTAAGGAGTGGCGATTTATTTATTTTTATAGATAATGGTGCCGATTCTGTTGTTTACGAACTAAATAAATTTAATCTCACTATATCTCTTTCTAATAGTAAATATAAGAAAGGGATGCAAGATATTTTAGTCTTGTCAATTTAATCCGATCACATATTTCTACGTGAATTTAAGCGCGATCTTGGTCACGACTATTTAACCGTACCTACATTACGACGACATGGATTAAACTGACAGCATTAAAAATGTTCTGTCTTTTTTCAATAAGGTTAACTTGAAAGAGAGGTAACTTGTCTAATATTAGTTAAGTTCGTAAACAACAGAATCGACACCATTGTCTAATTAATTGTGTCGTTGTGAATGTACCTATGCTTCGAGTAAGTAGGTAGGTCAAATCAATACGTAATGAATGTATGACTCAATTTTACACGGTTTAATATTTTTTCTACAATGTCTTCGGAATTATTTTTATGTATATTTAAGTCCACCTCCTCCCCCGGTAACGCCCTGAGCCGAGGTTCGTACCCCACTCGGGGTTGCCCTCAGGCGTGGTTACCTAAATGTTACTCGGCTGAGAGCCCTCTGCGCTCGCCGATTGTCCGGTAAGGTTGGTGCAGCCATCAGAGGCTACCAACTTTAGTCAATTAAAAAAAAAATAATTATATGTATCAATCAGATACCTACGCATCTAGATATTTACCTAATTGAATATTTATGCTTAGGTAGGTACTTTATTGTTCTTATTTTTTTTTATATCCTCAGTTCCATTGGAATTTAAGTACCGATATTAAATTAATCTTGATACTGATACCATCTGTAATGTTGGTTGTTTAAGAAGTTAGTTAAAAAGGGTATTTTTTTTAGAAAAGAATAAGTACCGTGTAGTCTTCTCACCTATCGCTCGCCGCTGTCGCTTATGAATTACAACCAAATTCGAGGGCGAGTTAAGGGTGCTTCACACGAGTTATTAGCTCTTTTGTGGCGTACTTTTATACGTCATGCATCGATGCGCGCTCGTGTGCCTACGCTCTGTTGGTGTTGCTATACCTATAAATGGTCAACGATATTGATTATAATTGCTTATTTTGGTTTTGGGTTAGGTAGATAGGTACTATCAAAATATAATAGTAGGTATTTTTAAGGACATTTAAAAATAAAAATGTTAGTTTAGAAATCAATTGTTTTGTTTATTATTGAATGGAGCGTAATTTTAACAGGATTATTTAATCGAGGTGTAGCTTAAAACAACTCAGGCAAAAAAGAAAAAACAGTTCCAACAATACGAAAGTAAACTAAACGGATTATTCGACTAATTTAACATAACTGTAATCAATGGCGCGTAAAATTACAAATTGTTGTCTATGCCAGCGCAAGATGGCCGCCTGACAGTTGCAAAAACCGCGCCAAAACCCTTTGGGATTCGTTTAATTGCAGCAGATGGCGGTAATTTGCAATTTGGACGATTTGTTGACAATTTCATTGTAATTTATTGTAGTGTAATAATTGTTTGGACAGATGAACGGTTTTCGAATTCCTATAACACGAATTATGTATCTGTATTTCTTTTATAATACACACATTTTGTTCAGTTACAAAACTTAAACTTTACTTTACCTATGATATTGCACTTTTGTTTGTAAAAATATATTTTTTAAATAATTTATCTAAAAATTTTAAATTTTCGTATTTTACATGTGTTGTGTTGTTTTCTACTTTTCATGAATATAAGTCAACAGGAATAAAGATTTCATATTAATTTAAGTTTAATACATCCACACGTCCCTGTGAAAAAGTGCCTTGATAGACAGACGGACAACAAGTTATCCTATAACCTTTCCTTTTTAGGAAAGAAAGACGGAGTGCCGATTAATAAACAAGAAAACGGTCCAATAAATTATACCTAATCAGGGGTCTACGATGACTTTTTCCTCCGAAAATTAATGGTAAACGCCCGATTATAATGTGTCGGACAGTTTTCTAGTCGGTGAACATATACTTTAGTGTGCTATCAACTTTAACCACATCTCATTATCTTCATAAATCCAGTAAACATAATAAAACATTTTCATAATTATATTGTTACTTAATCGCGCTACATTGAATATGCTGACAGTGCAGCGCCATGGCATTACCTAATTTTTAACCCCCGAAAGTTAAAGAGGGGCGTTATAAGTTTGTAGTATGTATCTGTGTGTCTGACATCATAGCTACTGAACGGAGGAACCGATTTTAGTTACTTTAACCGGTTTTTTTCGTTTGAAAGGTTTCGATTAAGACCTTGTCGAACCTTCTCGAAGAGAAGAGTGTTGTAGCTTCTTATAAAATTCGCATTCCGGCATTCCGTTTGATGATCATCACCACTTTTCTACTGTCGGGGTTTACCTACTTATTTTTTTTAATTTTGGTTATTATTGCAAACGGAGTAATTCAATCGACGACACAAGGCGCTGCATCAGTGAAACGTGTCACTGGCGTCGACGACGATAATTGTAATTTTCTTTCTATTCTTATTAAATAAAAAATAAAATAAAAATATGTTTAAAATAACATATTTATTATTTTATTTTCGTCGCCGAACGTAATTATAACCATATAATATGTAAGTACACATTCTAAACTCACAGTTAAATCCGGAGGGTAGAAACATAACCCGCTCGGAGGCAACATAATTAACGATCACTTCAAAGCTCGATAGCCGACTCGTTACCTCACATCGTTAAATTTAACTACACCTACGTTGTTATGGTTTTTATAATTTTTAGGTATAATAACCGGTTTATAATTACCGGTCATAGTAAATAACCGGTATATAATTACCGGTTATTGTGAATAACCGGTTCCGTAATTATTTTGTTCGGAGTGAAAACACTAAAAAGAGTCAATTAAGCGGGTTAATACACGAGAAACGACACAATTAATGAAAGAAAGAAAGATTCATGTAAACTTAAACATACATCCTTAAATACTTCATACATACTTAAATAGATAAATACACCCAGACTCAGGACAAACAGACATGTTCATGCGCACAAATGTTTGTCCTGGATGGGAATCGAACCCTTGACCAAAGGCGTGATAGGTGGTGTGTTAACCAACTGCGCCAACTGGCTTGTCTCTTCATTGCACTATCCCCGAGTGCTATATAGGCTACTTTTCATCACAACAACGCGGAAGAAACTGTGGAAAACATTTAGTTTTAAATATATACCACAGATAATGTAAATGAGCTCACCATAGAGACAATCGCCACTAATTCCCATTAACAATGGACCTGAAGTCGTTGCCCAGAGGGTGCGTAATTGCTAAATGATGTAACCGTACCCCACGACCCAGGGGTACTTAGCACTTAATATGTGTATATTATTGTGAGAGGGTTTGTCAATTTGTTTGTTGTGTTTATTAGCGCATAGCTTTATTATCATAACTTTTGGTATTACAGTAATTCTGAATTTTTTTTGCTAATGTACTCCGTTTTAACTTAGCTAAGGTGATAAACTGCACATAGCTTAACTTTTTTTTTGCTATGTATAGGCATGTTGTAATTTCTAATTTTTAAGCCTGTGCCGCGGTTGACTGTGGCTTCACTTTCGGTCCCGTTTGAAAATCAGCACTGCAGCATGTGCTGAGATGGGTGCCTTTTTTGGCCTCACAGTCTTAGGGTTGTGTTCACGCTATGGTATCGGACATACAAGTCGGTGGAACGCTACAATATCTCAAGTGATTATAGTATTATAGTCTCTATTTCAATCATAAAGAGTTTTAATTGTCATGCCAAAAATAAGTAATTTGACGTTTGTCAAGCGTATAAGCTTTCCTTGGATTTGTTCCTTCGATACCTATCTGTACTTTAGAGTAATATATTAATTAATCTGTGTGGTGGTGTTTTTTATTGTTTTTGTTTTTCTGTGAGTTCAAAATAAATGTCTTTCTTTCTTTATCTGTGTTTGACCACAATCGCGCCACAATCTCGCCATGATCAGTGGGGCAATCATGTAACTTTTTTGCAATCAGTTTCAATCAATTTCAATATTTAAATCATTACAACATTTTCAACATTGTTTACAATGTAAACAATCTCAAAAATGTTTCCATGAACAATGAAGCACAATTTGAATATGGAGATACCAAATCGTAAAAAAATAGTATATATTTAACCAGTTTCAAACAAAAATTGATCGAGGCTTCATAATTACTTACTTAAGGTGAATCGGCCGTGAAGCCCGCGAATTTTTTTTTTAGGTTTTTTTCAAATTACAGCTAGTAATAGGTTGTATATTTGTAAAAATGTGATTTGCGCCTCATTAATATGCCAATTGATTACTGTATGTATACATTATGCTTTTTAAACTATTCAAATCCATACATTGGTTCCTTTTCGATAAATAACGCGCAGGAACCAATGTACAGTTCTATAATATTTTGAATGCAAAATGAATACATAGATAGATTTATAGCCATATCTCAGTGTCGCGAATCATATTTTGACAAATAAATGAACTATAACTGAGCTGCAATTTGAAAAAAAATCTAAAGAAAATTGAATTTCGCGGTCTTTTTGGCACATCCCCCTTAAACGGTTACTGTCCATCCCATTGCAATTTTAAGAGGAGATTATAACATCCTTTATTTTAATACATCACTGTCCTATAAATATACAACCACTAGACAACTATCAAAGTACAGTCGCCCCCAAAAAGCGCGCACTCAATCATTTAACTAGTGTTTATAATCATTAAGCGCCCCATCGCGTTGGGACCTCGATCCCCGAACTGATCCCCTGTGGGCCCATCTGAATCCCCTCAGCGCACTACATATGACGTGCCCATAAAATTTCCGAGTGTTTTGCCAGTTGTTTGGGCAATCTTTTTATGTGGATGATGTTACTTTGAGGTTTTTTATTACACTGTATTTGTGGTTTGATTTTATGATTTATTTATTTTGATAATAATGTTCTATAAGTTGTTATTTACTAGAAATTTTACAATATTTACAACAAATATACAAACTACATAATAAAAAAACCTCGAGGCGTGTGCTGGCTGCCGATTAACAGCACAGATTAAATAGTACTAAAGTACAGATAGGAATCGAAGGAACAAATCCAAGGAACGCTTAAGTCAAATTACTTATGTTTGTCAATACAATTAAAACTCTAAAACATTGAAATTGAAACTAAAATCACTTGAGATATTGTAGCGTTCCAACGACTTTTAGGGCCATAGGAATACGTGACTCAATGATCTATCAACACATAGCTCATCACTGGACTAAGAAATTATTTTTTCAAAATTCAACCCTACGGTAAAAAAAAATAGGGAATCGCAGATGAAACAGTTTTATTTCTATGAACCAAGAAACAGTAGTACAACTGTAAAATAATATGAAGCTTGAACATAAAACTTGGACCACAAATTATTGTAAATATTAGACAAGTTACTTTAAAATAGTTACAGTAAAACTTAAAATACCTCCCACAATCGTGTCAAAAGAAATCGCTAGCACTTTCTACGTTCGCATTTATTCTGGTCCTGTTTAACCTAAAAGTCCTCGGGGCTCATTGGTCCAATTACGGTCCCCCCTTATTGTTCCCAAACAAAAACCGTCTTACGGTGTCTATTGGCCGCTGATGGGGTAATTACAGTCCCCGGGACCCTTGGGGCACTTCAGCTCTACATATCATGTGTGGTGATGCCTTTTGATGATTTTTTGATGTAGAGCATTGCGTTTAAGGTGAATGGTGCGCAGTTTGGATTTTTAACGTATATTTCGTGCGTTTTAATGTATTATGTCAATTTCAAGCGCTTAAGAGTCGTTTGTGATTAGCGATTATAGATTTATCTATGTACCTATTTAAAATATTATAGAACTGTACATTGGTTCCTTTCTGACAAATGTTACCAAACTAATTGAACCAATGAACCAGTGAACCAATGTAAGGATTAAAAAATCAATTGACATACGTCTGCAGCGCGAATCACAAAATTCGTTTCAGTAGGTAGTAGGTACCTCCTTAAAATTTATGAAATAAATTAAAACGGAATAAATATCTGTTAAAATTCAAAATACGGCCCATGTAGGTGTCGCTAGCGTCCATAGGCTACGGTAACCGCTTACCATCAGGCGGGCCGTGTGCTTGTTTGCTGACTTCATACTAGAATGAAAAATAACCTATAATAGGTATATTGTTCTAAGGCGTTTTTCAAATAGAAAAGAGTATTTTTTTTAAAATAGAATCGTAATGTCACCCCAATCTGTAAGCACGCGAACCTCCTTGATTTGCTAACAGCTTTAACAAATCAAATTGAACCGTTGAATCATAAACAAATATCTCAATTCGAACGAACAGGCTTATTTCAAATTCAAATAGACAATACTGGCTGAAGAGGAACATTACAGATGTATGGGGGCAACGTACACTGGTATTGTTAATTATAATTTGATTTTTTTTAGATTTTAGGACTTCGTTTGAAATGTAGAATAATTAGCTATAGACATTTTGAAAATCTGTAATCGCGATATTTATTTTCTTAACTATCTATCGCCGCGGTTTCACCCGCGTACTCGGGACAAAAAGTAGCATATATTTATTTCAGGGTATAACCTGTAGTTGTTTAAGTCCATACAAAAATCTCTGTTCAGATTTAATATTAAATATAGTCTTATAAAATAAATAAAAGACTGAAGAAGATAGCACTTAGCGCCAATGTGCGTGTTGCCTATCAGAGCTATTACACGACCGGTTGGCCAAATGGCGCGAAATCCGACCCTCCCGCCGAACCGAAAATACTGGGGCGGTCGCTACCATAGACTAAACAAATAACACTCACATAATAAAAAAAACACGTATTATATTAATCAGTCTTCGTAAAAAGAATGAGAGCTTTTGACTTTTTTTTAAACACTCTTAATCCCAAGAGGCCTAGAGATTTAACGCATTGTATTTGTAATTTTTACTGTAAAATAAGATTGACCATAATCTTACGTGGCGACACGACAGGTGGTAAGCACACAAAGCATAGACGAGAACTAGCTATCAAGTGCAGCTGCTGGAAGGTTCGAATCCTACAATGAGCTTAAGCTTTTGGTGAAGGAAAACATAGGTAGTTTTAAGAAGTACTTGCCTGGCTGACTACCACCCTTAAGTTAAAAATCGGTGTGTTCCGGCAATTACACTTGAGAGCCAGTTGCCTTCTAAGCATTGTAAAAGGTCGGAAACATATAGTCAATCAACCTGGTATAGCTAATGTATTGAGACAACGGTAAACACTTACCATCAGGTGGATCGTTTGCCTGTTTGTCAGCCTTTTGGGATAAGGAAAAAAATGGAGTCTTCTGTCGAATAATTTAAAACCAAAAAGGACAAATGACTGTCTCAATGACGTCACAAAACGCCTCTAAAATTAAAAGCGTCGCCGACGACTTTTCCATGATGCTCTATAGTCTATGCGTAGGTAGGTACATTAGGCGCGCTGGTGCTCGCGGGACTCGTAATGGCCGCCCGCGGTAATGGCGCGACACATATTTTCAATTTCTCTCATTTAGCCAGCGGTTTATGATTGGAGATCAATTTTTTTATGATCTATCTACTGTTCTTTTTTTAAAAGGTGTGAGTGCTGGTTGGTTATATTTTATTTAAAATTTAAAAATAGTAGAATGAGTTGCTTGCTATGTTTAACCGCCCCGCGGTTTCACCCGCGTTTCCGAGGGTATAAAGTAGTTAATTAGTAGTTAATCCAGGGTGTCAGCTATCTCCATACTAAAATTGGTCTAGCCGTTTGAACGTGAAGAAGTAACAAACATACAACATACTCACTCGCAAAAACTTTCGCATATAGAATATTAGCAGGATTTTGCTTGGAGATTTTATTAGTTAGATATTAAGTGCGATCTATGCATACCTAAAATTATTTATTACGATCTTAAACGTCAAAATGGTTCGTGCTCAGAGCACAGGTGCCCAAGCAACCAGTCTAGGTAGCTTAGCCAGTTCCCTTCTAGGCTTTGAGTGCTTGCTAACTTAGGTCATAGTAAAAAAAAAGTTTAGTCTGCAAACAACAGATACATAGAACATATTCTTTTATTTTTTATTGATATCATAAACAACACAGTTGCTCAATTAAAAAAAAAATTAAAGTACACTCCATAAACAACGTGTGTCAAGAGCTAATAACAAAAATAGTAATAAACTATTTTTTCAACACAAGTCACGCCCCTTGTAAATTCGTGATAACATTGAATAAAGCAGACAGTCACGGAAGCTAACACTAGTTAATCACCGCGGCTCCCCTCGCTTTAACAGCTTACTTAATAGACGTTACTGCTTCTAACAAGCGTGAATCGGGGTGGGATTTATTTGAGGTTCTGTATAATAAGTATTTGGTTCGCCAAATATAGCTCGCAAAATTGTCTGCATTGAAGTGGCAGTGAGAACGTAGAACCGACGGCCGCTTGGGCAAAAAGGCTCTCGAGTGGTGACTACGAACCTGAAGACGCTGCGTATCGGTCTACCTTGTGGAGTGCCCCCACAAGGGGGACTGACACGCATTCCACATTTTTAGGATTCCATATCTAAAAAGCAAAACCCTTGTAGGATCACTCGTGTGTCTGTCTCTGTCCGTCTGTCTGTCACAGCCAATTTGCTCCGAAACTACTACCGTTTGAGTTGGGTACCTACACAATAAATGTAAGTCGTTGACCCAAACACGGACGTATAACGAAAATAAATGAATTTTAAACATAAAACACTTTTGGGGGATAAATTTGAAAATTATAAAAAATATATTTGCAAAATATGTCATGTAATACTATAAATAAAAGGGCTCACTGTCAGTAGCGTGTTATTTATGAAAATAGCTGAAAATTGAATTTAAACATAGGAAATTATCTTTACGGAACCCTCGGTGCACTCAAACTCGCACTTGTCCGGTTTTGTTTTTATATTTTTAAACTTTTTATAATACCTAAGGTTCTTAATCTTTAGACATCAGAGTCTCAGACAGAAAATCAACCTGCACCAAAATATAGGTATAAAAAATAGCTCACAGATAACCTACAAATATGATCCTCCTATGTTTCTACACTCCAAATTCCATTTTACCACAGTCGGGTAAACAAAAGCATTAAAATAAATGAAACCAAACGCTTACGCATTTGATCCCGATACTGCCATCTGTCGCCACAATAGGCACTTAGATGCATGTGCATTTCGAATTATTAAAACTATTATTATACGATTATAAACTATATGTTCTGAGTCATAGTGTTCAATTTAAATTATGGCATTAACAAAAAAATAATTTGAAAAGCGAACTCTCCTTTTAAACCTTTGAAAATAGAGTTCAATATGTTTGCTTCTGTGAGTATTCTTTAAAAAATGGAACACACGTTCTTTCCAGAAAAAACGACTCTAACACAGAATACATTAGAATGATTTTTGTATAGCAATAATAGAAATCGTTTCCCCCATCTTTGTACGGATTAAGTATAATGAATCGTAAATTCGATCTTTGACACCTTTTTCATTTGGACTCGAGTGATTTTTACGAATGTAGCAATTGTATCATAGTAAAACATAACATATGAGATTGCGATAAAGTTGAATTTCGATTGCAGTATGTATAATATGGGTAAATTAAAATGTGTCTATTTGATACCAATTTGGAGGGTGAATAGAATGATTTTTAGCTTAGCGTCATTATATTTGTCGTGATGTAATTGCTTTGATTTATTGTAACAGAACTCATTTGTTAACAGAGGGTACGTGTTTTGAGTAATAGTTATTATTGTAATTAGAATATTACTCATCAATTTGGAGGTCACAAAATTAATAAAAAGTTTAAAGTGTAAATTTCCTCTATGTACCTATAGATCTAGTGATACTTTTCGATGTAATATTTTTAAAACTTTTATCTTCAAAATATTTAATTAGTATGTATGTATAGAGTATTTTAGGATGAGGCCAGGATTGGAGGCGAAACCGTGAGAAGAAAGCTAGTATTAAAAAAAAACATATATCAAAAACCTTAATATTTTATCTCTATGTTGAAGAACTATAAAATAAAAGTCACCAGTCAATTCCACTAAGACACACAAACGAATTAAAACTTTCCATTACAATATATACAGCTCAAATTCAATAAAACGTCAATAATATGTAGTGGAGGCGTTCGGTAACGCACAGAAGGTGTTACAAACGAATTCAGCGCGAAATGGAACGTTGTCGAGCCGCGGTGGACTTGCCTCAGGCGTGGTTACAGAGTAACTAACAGATAGAGAAACCTTTTAATTATTATTAGTACCTACGCTCTACACTACAATAAATCACAAATACTTTTTTTTTCAAATATCACATATTGAAATATTGGCGATGATGGTAAGATTTATGTAGGAAATTCTGAAGTTAAGTACGCGTGTGACGTCATGTCGATATTTCAAAAGACAAGCATTTTATGTCATGTGCTACGATTTAGCTACGCGCTACGACACCGCTACGAGACACGTAACCATGCTACGTGCTACGTTACGGCTACTGGAGATACCTTTTCGTTGGTGTGTCCTTCTTTTCAACGAATTGTGATTGATTTTTGGCACAGAGATAGTTTGGAGAGTAAATTAGGATACTTTTTTCATCACGGGAAGGCGGGTTCAACAGCGCGCGTTATAAAAATTAACTTATGAGAAAATTAGTGTATCAATTGAAATTCGAATTGGTTTAAAAGCTTTCTAGTAACTTAATTTATAGAAAGAATATAGATATTTATATTTCATCTCTCACTTGTTTTGTGTTTAAAGATAGGTAGGTAAACCTCTAAACAAAACAATCTGTTTCGCACATTACTCTGTACCGTATTTGACAAGGCTAGGAATAAATACGCGCGACGACGCGCGACCGAAGCTGATTTCCCAGCGGCACGTGACGCTCACGCGGCGTCCAATCACAGCGCTCCATCCCGATCTGCCTACCTACACCCGCACCGCGCGCCTATAGGGCTGTCCATGTATTTTCATGAGAGTATTTACTAATCATAATCTAAATTGATGAAACTTGCTTTCCATCCCGCGATCTAAATTTTTCCCTTTGAATTATTAAAAGTCCTTTTTTAGCGGATGCCTACGTGATAACAGCTATATGTATGCTAACTTTCAGTCCGATCCGTCCAGTGGTTTGAGCTGTGCGTTGATTGATCAGTCAGTCAGTCACGCTTTCCTATGTAAGTGCAGCTCGACTGGGGAAGGACCTCCACCTTACAGAATACCGCAGACAAATAACTTTATATTGTGTTCCTGCGCGTGAGTAATATCGCCAGAGCTCAACGGAGAGGAGAGAAAAGGGAGAGGGAAAGTTAGTAAATGGTATATGGGTGTCGCTAGCGTCCATAGGCTACGGTAACCGCTTACCATCAGGTGGGTCGTATGCTTATTTGGTACTGACTTCGTAGTACTAACTTCGAAGATACGAGTGACAACCCTAGCCCTACAAAATACCTCACCTGTTCTCCCTAATCAACACCCACCTCCAGCGCACTTCAAACAGAGCTTTTGCGCTCCTTGTTCTAAATCCAAAATTTTTAGTTCTACATTCAAAAAAATGTTTATGCTCTTTCTTTAAACTTCTATCGTGTCTATAGGTACTATTGACTTCTTCTAAATCCAAATCTATACTATCTATATCTATCTATATATACTAATCTATATATAATTTAATACCTTTAAACGAGCAATTCTCTGGATCTCGGAAACGGCTCCAACGATTTTCATTAAATTTAGTTTGCAGAGTGTTTCAGGGGAGATAAATCGATCTAGCTAGGTTTAGTTTTTAGAAAACGGCGTTTTAAAAAAAAAGCTCATCAAGCAAAGCTCGGTCATCCAGGTACCTACTAAATTATTATCATTAACTTAACATTCATCAAAATTGGTTCACCCATTTAGTAGTTACGAGTGATATAAAGACATACAAACATACAAATCAAACACATAACCCCCATTTTTAGCTTCGTCACAGTCGGGTAAGATCAAACCTACTAGATGAAATCTTTGACATGATTGTCAAAGCAAGACCCAAAACCAATATAGTGAGTAGAAAGCTTCAACAAACAAATCCAACATACAAACAGCCTAGGTAAAGGTAAGCACGGCACATAGATTCACTCCTCGCTATGACATGTATCCAAATATTGGAGTTTGTGTATAAAGGATGAAACACACAGTCTATCTGTACGGTATCCTGTGATTTTCTTGGTAAATTGTATTCATGTGGATTCTTGCTATAGACAAAAGACTTAAGGTCCGCTGTTTAAATTAATAACGGATATTTTTTGCGTTTTAATTTATGTATGTTTTAATTTATGTGTGTGTAGCACCTGAGACATGTCTGACTGAGATTATTTTATGCTTTTGAAACGATGTAAATCCTTTACATTTGTTCCTTATCATAATAACGAACATTTATCAGAATATTGTGAATACAAAATCAATATAAAGATAAAATCGCTAATCACAAAATTACGACTCGTAAGTTCTTGAAATTGGCGTAATAAATTCAAAGTGAACCTTAATGCGATTGGTAGTGAGTTTAATATCGCGGTGAAGATCGTAGATTCTTGTGCTTACCACCTTCGGTCACATCACTGACAAGCACTGCCTATAACCGCAATAAAAAAAAAATGAAAACGCAGATAATTAATGGTATACCTACTTTAGGGCCGGTTGCTCTTACTTTTTAGTTAAAGTTATAGTCAAAGTTAACTGAACTATTACCGTGCTTTGACCGTAGAGTCACTTTGACGATGACCGACCTCCATCGGTCGGTTATGGTTACGGTTAAAATTTAGTTAAAGTGACACGAGCAACCCAGTTTGCTTTCTTTCGGCGGTTAAAGTTCACTATAACCTTACTATGACCGCGCTTTATGCAACCGACCCTTACTAGTAAATAAACAGTCATTTACGTACATAAGCGTCCTCTTTTATCCAATACTCCGTCGCAACGTTTTCATGCTCCATTTGATGGGTCCTTGGAAATGGAACTCAACGCCCGCCGGTCGACGCTGAAGTAAAGTCTTTGAGCCGTTTGAAAATCGAACCCGGGCGCGTCAATCAGCCAAATTGGGGGTCTGTGCAAAGAACGGAACGCAGTCTATTTGCTGACTTTGCTGTGTCGATGGTCTCAATTCAAAATTCGAATTCGCCGTACGTTACAGTAATGAATGGGTGAATGGGAATTTTGCACCTTGTTTTAAAGTTTATACTGCAGAGTTTTTTATGGATTCTGCCGTGTTATCATAAAATGATTTTAAAATTTTTGAATAGTCCCTAATTTATTTTTAATTTTCTATACTTCCCATCCAAGTAGCTTCTGTTTACAAATTTATTAGACACTTGTGGTTAAATATTCTTTCTAGGCTTTGTGTGCTTACCATCATCGGCCACATCATCACTGACCACAGTGAGATTGTGGTCAAACACAGGCCTATACATAGTAAAAAAAATATATGTAAATTAAACTGAATGTTAATTTTTGAACTAACAAAAACCAGAACACCAACTAGAGAAAAGTCACCAAACGGCAGCGAAAAGCAATCAATCAAGTCACATATGCGCATTACTTAAAACCATTGCAATCACAACCCCATTTATTGTGAGCGGGCAACACTAAATTACCGAATAACATCTACTTGGTACGACAAAATGCTTTTCAATCCTCACTAACAATATTCCCCCAAAAAGATCCCCCGTTCTGTTGTGCTGGCCCCCAAATGCCAATCCGGGAAGATTGCTTTTTTTCTTTTGTCAGTTTTGAATACGTGTATGTTGGTACTCATCCTTTGTAGATGATTAAATACCCAACACGTGATCACATACGGCTATACAAATTAATGCTCGTCTCTATTACGTTAGAATAGAGCCTAAAATACATTTTGATGAGCGCAAAGTAAACGTGGTACGATGAGTGAAATAGGAATTGGTTATTTAATGGTTTCTTGATTCTACGATTTGTCTGGTGATTAATTTTGTCGTGTGTAGCTTTGTCAATGGACCCGGATTCCTGGTTGATTATTGTCGATATAAAGTGCTTATATTAAGTATAATCCAAAAACGAAACGGGCCAAAGGGCTTATTTTCGTGAAAAGACTACTGAAAAAAAACCTAAGTTGATAAAACTACTTTTCTTTTGACCGATGGCTGATAAACGTTCGAGCTGAGATAAATAGCAACCGTCGGACAATGTTTTACCCACTTTTATAAGTCTAGAAGGTAACTAGCTCTAAATTGCAGCTGTCAGAATATACCGTACTACTGGTAATGCTTGGCGACAGATTTTCAACTTAAGGGCGACAGTCAAGCCAGGAAGGTAACTACAAAGTACATTAACATCGTGCTAAATATATAGACATGTACTTAGTTATTCGTTATTTAAAATGTTTTATTTTTCACTTTTTTCCAACTCCAAACTGTATTACTTAACCTCAACACAACCGAACTGCGATCGTTATAAAACATTCTACGAGTATATTCAAAAGCTGGAGATTGAATAATATTCGATTCATATCACAAGGGAATGTATTGGAAAAGAGCAAACAACTTTTAATATGAAAAATGCCATTATCATAAAAAACCAAACGTTCCTACATTGAATATTTCATTTCGTTTCAAACTCGCTCTTGTAGTGTTCAAAATAAAAACGAATATCGAACTTGAATAAGATTTGTAACTGCAAAAGTAACTTTGTAATAAAATATATTACCGCGATATTTTTTCGCTTGGACGAATAACAATTTGTGCTAAATGTGATCTTATACTTGAAGAAATAAAGGTTACAGTTATAGTAACGGAGTGTAGATGTAAAGTTGTATGGTATCGTATTTTTCTAAGTTGTCACCTTGTAACAGAAAATTGTTTAGTATTCAGTGATACAGATGGTTTTTTCAATAAATATTAATGAGCGCGAATGTTATTGGATTATTCCCTTTTTGTTGTTATTTAGTTTGATTAAGAAAGTTTTTGTTTACACATTCACTTCTTTTATTATTTACTTATATTTTTGTAATAAAGATGCTTTTTTGAAAAAAAAATTAAAAGCATTTAAAAATGCGAATTATTCAGCATGAAAAACTTGATTTGATTTTTAAAATTTACCTTGTAACTAACTGCAAAAATAAACCTACCTAATCTATACCTACCGGTGGGTTCTGCCAGTTTTTCTTCAGAGGTAGATTATTTCTAGACTTGGTTTCTCATTGTCAGCATTAATTGCATTGCAAAAACATCATGGAATAAAAAATATGTGAATAAAATGCAAACAATTTTCATAAATCGAAAAAGAAAAACCAACCAGTGCGCACTAACTTCAATCAAAAATGGAACGGCATCTATATTTTTTTACGCTCCATCCTGACAAAGGAACAGCCGTCAAATGCCATTGCTTAAATGAGAACGCAGTCATTCGCGAGTGTGGTGAAACGGAAAAATCATCGGCGAGAATGTCATCCATCGGGCACGTCGGGCACCCGGTGAAATACAATTCATTTGTCGCTGAAAACTTGGTAATGGGTTTTTCTAGTACATTATTTTAAGATAAGTATTTCATAGAATAAATAAATTGATAGATACATCGTCAATCTCCTTTTTCACTGAAAATATCGTAGGTATATGTAGTTGGCATTACAAGTTTTGATACTTGAAATTTATTGATATTTTTTGAATATTGATTACTTACCCATGTTAGGGTCGATTACTTTTACTTTTAGTTAAAGTTATAATAGTCAAGGTTAACTTTAACCTTACTATAACCTGTACTATAACCATTACCATGCTTTGACCGTAGGATTAACTTTGACAATGACCGATCTTCCTCGGTCGGTTATGGTTATGGTTAAAATTTTAGTTTAAATGACACGAGCAACCCAGTTTTCTTTCTTTTGGCGGTTAAAGTTAACTATAACCTTACTATCACCGCGCTTTATGCAACTCTTAGTGCTACTGCTACTAATATGTGATTTCTTATTAACTTTATTACATGTAGCAACCAAACTCTAGAATAGTTGACTTGTTATGCAAAAATATAGAATTATAAACTTACCGAACAGTGAAATTCTTTTATAAAACTTAAAAATATAGGTACTTATAGCCATTCATATAGATATAATGTCAGTAATGAAAAGATTTATCTCACTCGATGGTCCCTTTCATCGCAAACAAGCGAACACCAATCCAATTTCTTAATTCAAATTTACAAATGATTCCATCGGGAGACGAAATTTAAACTTTGAACGAACTAACCCAAATTATCTTTCAGTGACAAGTTAGATGTAGACGGGGCTTCATTCAATTTATATTCTACCTAAATATATTATAATGAAAATATATTTTAGGCGTGATTGATTGTAATGTCAATAGTGACAAAAACAGACAAAATACATTGAAAATCGCCAAGCACTTGTATATGTTTGTTCCAGCAATTGCACTTGAGAGTAAATTTTGTTCTTGGCTTTGTGTGTTTACCATCTTCATCGACACACAGCATCAGTTACAATGGTGGGATTGTCAAATACCTACCTTTTCACAGTACCTATAAAAATATTATTTCATAGTCGTATTATCATAGTAAATCTAGGAAGGAATAGGTACAACTTCTTCTCATCTGCCTACCGTGATGATATTATATAAACTAAATAGCCTCTGTGAAGCAAATTGAGTGTTAGTGTAGGCAGATATAAAATATTTCCAATCTACTCAAATATTCAAGTACCTAATTCAAATTCGAATTTAGAACACGAATGGAACACGAACGATATCAATCTCGTGGGGGCTACTCGGAGCTACTCGGTGGCACTCGGCGACACTCGGACAGCGAGAGCGGGAATATTAATCGTAATTAGCAAACTCTCGCGTGATTAGGGACTCCTTATTACTTAAAATTTACTTGTGTATTACTTTCTTGCGACGCTTTTAGGTTGAGACGAAGAAAACGTTGGATTTGTGTGGATTTTGGAGTTTAATATTGATAAAGCTATGGAAATCTATGAAACCAAATAGTTTTTAAAACCTTACAACATACGCCAGCAAGAGGAACCGAGTTTTTTGTATTCAAAAGAATGGTTTTTTATCGCATGACGTAAGTAATGAATGATTTCACTTACGCTTTGAAATATCACTCAAAAATGCGTGATTAAATTATAATTGTGAATTGTGTTCACGTTATTTATGTTTCGAAGGTAGTTTTAGTCATCATTATCATCATATCAGCTAAAAGAAGTCCACTGCTGAGTTTTCGTAGTCTTTAATGATTACATGATGCAAAAATATAAAGTCAAATCAATGCTAGTAGAAAAGATTTCACAAATTTTAAATTTTTAGGCTTACGTACCCAAAGGGTGCCAAAGTTACCCTATTAGTAAGCCTCCGCTGACCCTTCGTTCGTCCGTCAGTGGGCTATATCTAAAGGACTGTAATAGGTAACAGTTGAATTTTTTACAGAATTTATTTATTAATGTTGGCACTATAACAACAAATAATGAAAATAATGCATGATGGTACGTAACCCTTCCTATGCGAGTCCGACTCGCACTTACAGCTTGAGCTTTCAGTGAAGGAAAACATCGTGAAGAAACCATAGCAAGGTGGTAGAGTAATTTGTAGTACCCTCCTGGCTGACTACCGCCCTCAAGTTGAAAATCTGTCAACAAGCACCTACCGGTTCTTTATACGTATACACCTAGTAATACCTCTGGTATTCCAAATCGCGATAGGCGATGGTAACCACTTACCATCAGCAGACTTGTCGACTTTCTGACATAAAAAAAATGAGACTGGTGATTGACGACTCTGAGTGCGGCCGTTAGCATATTTTTATTTAACTTTTATTATCTTACAATCCATCCGTTTCTGTTTCAAATCGTCTTATAATAATAAAATAAGATAGTAAACCTGGTATTATCCACGCTAATCCCCGCCCTAGGGGGGGGGGAGAGAGTAGGGTGGGGGTGATACCGAGTATGATTCAACATTTAAATGTTAAGCAACGCCCGCCCGAAATTTGCGGGAGACAACATCTTAGCGAGTGTACTTGGGGTACACTTGGCGAGATAAGTGTTAGCTTTTAATTATTTTTTTAATTGTATATTCTACTTTTAACAATAACAACGTCTCGGGAATTGCATTCTCTTCTATAATAAAATCCCATATGAAGTAACTAAGATGTCTTATAATAAATTCAAAGAGTATGTTAAACATAAGTTGATCGACAAGGCCTATTATAAGGTGGCTCATTACATAGAAGACAAGAATACATGGTTGTAGTAGCTTCTCTCTGCACTTGCAGCCCTGGCCAAGTGATAATTGTATGAAGTTTATGTATATTTAAAACTGTAATTACATAAATTAAAAAAAAAAGATCCACCAAAAAAAGAAGCCTGAAGCTGAGTTTCTTGCCGGAGTCGTCTATTGTAAAACTGTAACTTTTGACATTCATAAGTGCCTTATTAGGGCCTAAACTGAATAAATGATTTTTGATTTGATTTGATTTGATTGAACACCAACTGCTAGTTTAGTAATATTATTTACGTGTAAAAAAAGTTGATGCAAGAATATAGATTAAAAATAAATGAGTAAGATTAGATCACGTGAGTTACTTCTAAAGATAAATATCCTGGGACATTCTTCACACACGGTTATCTGATCCCAAACTAAGCAGAGCTTGTACTATGGAAACCAGATAACTGATATACTACATATAATACTTTTTTTTTGTAAAAATATATACTTATGTAGATAATTACCTACACCCAGACTCAGGACAAACAGACATGTTCATGCACAAATGTTTATTCTGGATGGGAATCGAACCCACGACGGCGCGATATGTGGCGTCTTAACCAACTGGCCTGTCATAGCTATGATGATTACGAACTTAATTATTTTAATCAGCAACATATTACTAGTTAGAAAGATAATTTTAAGTCAAGGTTGATGTACAAACGTGAAAATTTTATATTAGCCCTTACTATGATACTATACATAAAGTGTTGAGTGCACGACTGTACTGCATATTGTAACTTGGCTACACCTTCGAGATATTTCTTCTAAAGAGCACGAATAAACTCTTATATACCAACCAAAATGACTTGATACTTGAATTATTACCACCTTTTTACTTTTATGTAATTCTTACTAATATTATTTAATGTGAAGTATGTTTGTTTGTCAATGGACAAGCTGAAACAGAACAACCGATAGGGTAGTTGACACTGTCAAAAATAAATGACCAAACACTAACCAATGCATAAAACATCTAAAAACACGTGGAATAATCAAATATGTTGTACATTTAATACTTTTTATGATTTTTAATTACCAGTGGAACCACTAAGAGTAGATGATTTGATGCTGTGAAACTATGACGTCATAATGTAATATTTCATACAAAATTCCTTTTAAACTATCGTTTTGACATTTATTAAAAAGTAGCTGATTTGATGTTCAGTCAACTACCCTATTGTTGATGTATAATATTATTATTGTTTAATATTTAAGATTTTTATAGTTGAGTTACTATTTCATATTTAAGATTTTTTCAGCAATAAAGGCTTATTTTATTTTTTTATTTTTATTATGTTTGATTGTAGGTCCTTTACGAATCAACAAAGACTACGGGAAATGTATATACTTAGTGTAAATTTATAGGACGATAATAAAATACATAGTTATCACCTAAGAAATCACTATCAGGCTGTTGTAATCTGTGGTTACTGCTGCAATTTAGCAAATGCTAGTTCAAATATACTCAGGTTACTCTGTCTGATAGTTAATATGACATTAACACTAATTCAATCCAAATTTACTGTAATTGACAATTATAATATATGTAATAGGATGTAATGTACAGCGGTATGTTAATTATAATTTATAGGGCTAGCGTTAGATTTATATATAGGTAATTAATAACATTGACGTTATTAATTACTAGCTGTTCCTCGCGGCTTCACTCGCGTTCCCGGGATAAAAAGTAGCATATAACTTTCGAGGATAATGTAGTTTCCTATTAGTGAAAGAATTTTTCAAATCGGTTCAGTAGTTTTGGAGCCTATTCAATGCAAACAAACAAACAATCAAATCTTTCCTCTTTATAATATTAAGTATAGATTATGATTTCTAATTAGGTGGATTTTGTTAGTGTTGTCATCTGTCAGTGACCAATAGAGGATAGTATTCCTGTAATTATCACGAAATATCTTAATAAAATAAGTAGTTTAATAATATAATTTAGAATTTTTATTTAAAATAAATTGTGGAAAACAATAGAGGGTAAAAAATATACACATGACATTTAATAAAATTTAAAAGTATAAAGCCTTTGGACCGGGATGGTAGGTTGGCTTTTTACCTGATTTCAGTGTTAAATGATAGAGGATCTTGGAGCATATATATATATTTGAACGTACAGTTTAAGTACAATCACTATATCATAAGAGAAGCTATAATAAATTCAAAACTGAGACCCATGTCTTGGAAAAATCAATCTCTTTCTGACTGACAAGCTACATTTGAAATACCTTTAAATAACAGCATAAAATCTTTCTTTATGTATGGCTATATACAAGTTACAAACTATAAAAGAGGTTGGTAGCATTAAGCCACAATTAACAAGTATCAAAATCATTACTTCGCTGTAAACTCCGAGATCTCTTAAATGAAGGCGACTCCCCGAAATAAATAAAGTTGTTAGGAGAGAGAGACTTGCTAATTACTTACAACTTATACACTTGTCTGTATATAAGTACACTTACACATGCATAAACCTCAAACATAGATAATGCTAAGTACCTATATAGCAACAATTCATATTTATATTAAATTTCGTCTATCAAAAGAATATGGCGAATTATTTTGGAATTATATATTTTGATGAAAGTAATCCTTTATTATTTTCTCAATCGCTTCTCGATTTCGTAGCTTTATTTTTTTATTATGAAAACCAATACTTTTAGAATATTATAGAAGTAATATTTTAAATGGCTTTGATAAAGAAAGCCAATCGTATCATTATAGTAAGTACTGGCCGCCATGCCTCAAACAATATCTTGCTTTTTGTAGAAAAAAAAGAAATTCAGATCACACAACACAAACTACTCTCAAGTTTATTCCTTAGCACATCGATGTCTGTAGCATAAATAATTTGGAGGCGTTAATCAGTCGACTAGTGCCTCAGGCAGGAGTTTCGATTGTCCCCGATGAGACAAGTTTCAAAATTATTTCTCGTTTCATGCTTTCTGCTGAAAGGAAACTTTTGTAACCATAAATAAGTAGAATCTAATTGGTATGAAAAAAAAAATCTAGCCTGATGAAAATACGTGGTAAAACTACATTTACGTTTTAAAAATGTACCTAATAAAAACCCCACGCCAGCGTCGCATTTAAAAAAGTTTCACGTTCCTTATTCAAAATATTCCGAGAGGCGTCTCTTCAAATTCGTATTTCGTATTCACGTCCCATTCGGAACCGCCGTTGATCGGGCGCGCTCGGAAACGGAAAGGGCGGGAAATAATTAGCTGACGCGTCCCGCCCCGCTTTTTTCGCCCGCCGGCTAAGGAAATTCAACATACAGCCACACTGTAAAACTCAGAAAAATTATTTCAGAACGGGTTGTGGAGTTTAGATTTGTAATTTTTCCTTATCTTTTTAAGTTTTTAACGAGATGTAGTTCGCGAAGTTGGTTATCGGTTACAATAAAAATATTTGCGACTATACTTAATGAGGGTTTCCAAAATTTTTCTTGATAGGTACCTGATGTCGTTATGTAGGGGTGGGGTCCAAACAACTTTCAAAATGTACTGAAAATTTTAAAAATAATTATTCAGTTTAGGCTCTGATAAGGCATTTTTGTGCGACGGATGTTATTGACTCTACCACTGATTCGGAAATACACATTCAAACTGTTAGTCTGTTCGTGGTTAGTTTGGGTTACCTCGATCTGAAGGCTTCAATCTCATGCTAGTACCTACGTTATTCGCCGCGAAGTCTAACATCATTACCAACCTGCCAATCAAAAACCTTCTCAACGATTTCAAATAAATATTCTAAAATCCAATAACATCTTTTTCACTTGACATACCAATCTCCTCCCTATAATTACCAATACAAATGGTAATAAGGGGAAAAAAGGAGATAAAACATGAAAATCCGTATCTATTTACGTCACTTTACATCTAGTGAGTGGTAACACCGCGCGATGATGTGAAAATAACATCGCAGGGTTGTCACTGTAGAACTTTTATTGGTTCCGTAGGGAAAAATGAAAGATTTTCCAGTTCATTTTATGTTAGGGTGTCTAAACCGGCCATACGCGTCAACGATATCTTGTAGAAAAAACAGTTCTTTTAGTCCTATTTCGATTAGATACGAAAATATATACTTCTATTTTATCCAACAAATTCGGTATTGGTAATTCTTTGACGGAAAAAAATGTTGATGCCTTTTAATTAATACTACTACTATCATTAACCTAATTGTAATTTTGCAGTTAGGTAGGTAATTTGTTTTTCATGTATCACATTATAATAAGTACCTAACCTACCTATCCATGAGTTTATGCAATACATGACTACCTGTTTCAATCTACAAATTCAGTACACGGAACCCTAAAACCGAAAAAGACCTGTCACAAAATGGCGCGTTATTATCCCGACTAATAAAAATTCAGCGCGCGAAAATCCCCGCGCCGCGATTGGCCGGCAGTCCCCGTGGCACCACCGCCATTGGCTGGCTCCTGCTTATTCCATTTTCAAATTAACTTTCACTGTCTCCGCGTTTTCCAGTTTGCTGTGAATTTATTTATTTCATTTCCCCGCTTTATTACGTGATAGGTTAGTATAGATACAAAGGAATATGTTTGTTTTTGAATGTTGGTACCTACATAATATGTAGATGCTGTTTTTCAAAATTCTTGGTTAGGTACTCGTCGTAAAGAATAAATTTGTTTGAAAACAAATAACTATTAGGATATAGACTTTTTGGCGGGAACTAAGTACTGAAGTACCATTGCATTTTCGTTGTATTTTCATAAACCATGTAAGTAGGTTTATTGAATATTAAGTGTATAGTGGCTTTTCAAGTTTTCTCAAAAAGTCCGTGAAATAAAAATATAAAAAACCTACAAAAAAATAAACCAAAATCCAGTCTCCACATTAAATAGCCGTGGGTTGCAAATCCGTGTACAGTCAGCAAAATATATCGTTATAATAAAACTATTTTACTGTCCCCACACCCCTTCCCATCTAGCGGTTAACAAATCTCCGTTCAGACATGAGCAAGTTGACTGAAATATTTTACGATCTTTCATAAAGAGAATTGCTCTTTTGGTTAATAGAAAAGTTTATAATATTGTCTACGGGCAAGTGCTTTTGAGGTTTTATGTCTCAGCATAAAACATACAACAGCTGCCACAGTGGCATTATTTTTGGTTCTCAGGGGATGCACTGGCAATATCAAGGGAATAATTGTTATTGTGTATGACTTTTACTAAACCTAGAAGGCTCTTAGGAACCTTGAAGGAACGGCTCTCAAATATACCTTGCTACAGCTTTTTGCTACTAATTTACTGTTTTTTGCTACAAATTTTCAGAATCGGCCCATTAACACCGAAGATTACTTTACCTCTATAAAATATTAGTGTAGATTTATAAGAACTATACCAACAAAACAAAAAATAAAATAAAAACAATCAAATACTTTAATTAAGGTGCCAAATCCACCAAATCCGTACGCGCACCTCCCTACAAAATAACAACTCTGATTTACCTTAAATCCCATCACATTACCAGGACTAAATTGGAACCGGGGCTCGGTAATCCGGCCCTGTAACGGGGTATAACGGTGAAATTGCCCCGGTAATGGTAATTTGCCCCGGAATCGAGGTAATTTTATACGTGTGCGAAGATTTTTTGCGAGCCGCTTTGCAAAGTTTATATTTGGCATTTTGGCAGCGATTTGGGGAAAAATATCAGTAACTTTTGGCCCCTAACAGTTTAATATGGTAGATTTATGTTAGTTCATATATAACGAGAAGTTATATTAAATCGCAAGCTGTCCCCCACGGTTATTATATGTAGCATATTATTATATATTGTCCAAGGTATGATTTATCTATGTGCCAATTTTGATTATAATCCGTTCAGTCGACACGCTCACATCCTAACTTTCACATAATATAAAATCTTCGATAATATTAACTGTTCCCAGAGGTTTCACTCGCGTTCCCGGGATAAAATGTAGCCTAAAACCTTCGGAGATAATGTAGCTTTCTACCTATTAGTTAAATATTTTTTCAAATAGAACTCCGGAGATTAGCGCGTTCAAACAAACAAACTCATCAGCTTTATTATTAGCATATAGATTTGGTATCTAGATATATACCATCTACTCCTCATCTCTGATCCTGAAGCTGAAACTCTAAAAACAGTAAAGAGCAATTCTAGAAAAAATATACCTTCAGGAAGGGCATAGCATTTGATGTTAAAAAAAATTGGATAGAATTACGAGCAACTATAATAGCATAGAACAGAAATTATTTATGAAACCAGTGGCAGGTAGATTTCGATACAGACTAGTAATAATACCGTATAAAAATAAAAACAGTAAATTTAAAAAAACATACTTCTTTTTTCAAACCATTTTAATTCACATACGTATTACCAACCTCAAAATAATTACATGAGAAATGAGTCCCGATACCGGATAGTTATGATTATGAACACAAACCTTTTTGGAGAGTACACTCATGATCAAAAGTGAAGAGGTGCGTTCAACAATGGCCGCGTGGAGTGGTGTATCGATGCGGCACGCGGCCACTACCGTTTATACGCCCGCCGAGAGTTGGCGGGAATTAAGGATGCATAGACTAGACATGAATTATTTTATTTAAAAAATAAGAACTGTCATATTGTTTAATAGGTATGTCTTCCAATGTTGAAATTACATTACCAATTACCGTAGCTTTTTCATAAACTTTGGGTAAACAAACTTTACACATATTATAACAGCTTTTATTCTCTTTTTGACAAGAAAGGTTTTCTTAACGTAGCAGCTTTCCGTGCGTTTTTTAATTGTCGCATATAATAAACTATTCTTGAATATTAAGAAGTTACTTAGTTTCTTAAAAGTTGATCCCTTTTTTTCTATAAAAAAAAAATGTTCAATATTAGAATCAAGAAAGATACAATTTTACACTTTGTAGGGATTATATAAAAGATAAAACTCTACCACCTCTAGTATTCATTTAATCTATGGCCTCCATTAAGGTCGTTTCACACGGGCGGCATATTCGTGCGTTTTATTTAATTAAATCGGTAATGGGGGGCGCGTGTCCCCACTCACACCCCCACTCGTTTGTTCATGGTTAAATTGTACAAAAGTGGCGAGAGGGTGAACAATAAAGCTTTTACTTGTTATTTTTTAATAGACTAGCTTTTTCTGGAGTTTAATATTATTACTTAGGTTACTTATAGGTAATAATTTATTTATTCCGATTTTTTATAATTATTCATAAGTAATTATCACTATTCCTAATAGTCGCGTTAACAATAGTATTTTGTGGCAGTCAAGTAATTATAAATAATTATTTAATTTTAAAGTTGGTTATGTAAGATTGAGAATTTTATCATTTCATTTTAAGGCTCTACAATTATTTGTACCTTAACTTCAAACGTTTCATACAAAACATGTAGGTATTTTGATCGATCAAAATGTATGAAAAGTTAGAAATTTTCGTGATTTCAGGGTTGGTCCCATAATACAAGATTTTATAATGATGATCCCAAAAATATTCGAGATGGCAAAAAAATCATTTAGTATGCCTATTATGTACTCGATTTTTTAAATTGCATTACAGTTTTTATGTTATGAATCGTGACATTGACATAGTGATTCTAAAAAACAAAATATGTACCTAATAAAAAAAACAAAGACACGAAAATTTTATTGATTTTATTAAAAATAACACTACATCAAGCAAAAAAATCGTAACATTGTTTCGTTCCTGGCAACATTGGATATCTAAATATTCTCGATTGAAAAACGCAACCTTAATTAATATTAAAAAATGCGCCACAGAACAATTACTGTTTTATACGCGTGGCATTCATTAATTGATATCTACCTAAACCTGATGGTCACATTAAAAATGGGTTAGGGGAAGGATGTTGTAAATAATTACTGTTACTTTGTGGGGGGGAGCATTATCTACCACTATACATGACATAGTGTTGATATAATCTACATGTTTTAGTTCAATGTTGATCTTTAAAAAAATGCACGTAGGTACATAGTTAAAGTACAATTATTCCATTGTAGAATAATATATTTTAGTATACCTACATATGATTTGAACTAGAAATTATTATGTATGTTAAATTGGCTGTATATACAATGAGCCTTGGTCTATTATACCTAAATAAAAACATAATAGCCATTAGGTTTTTCGTGGAATCTTCAGTGTATTTTAACCGTTTGTTGTCATAACAGGGCCCGTACTGAATATATGAGTTTTGAGTTCTGTTATTTTGGAACAATAAAAAAGTGTGCCAAAAATACAAATCCGACTTTTTATTTTAGAATAAAAACAGTACCTAATTAAGCTATATAAATCTTTATCCGATAAAATAGGTTTATTATCATTGAGAACAGTATCATGAATAAGAAATGGATCCTTACATACTAGCAATAATTTTATAAGGTTCAATTTAGAATGAACTGCAGAATCTAAAGCAGGGCATAGATTATAAGCATTCTTCACTTAAACCTTAAAATCCATCACTCTTACTTTCAAAACACTCTAATCCCACAAAAAAATATTAAGCGGCTCTAAGTACCTATCTCTCGATTGTCCCGCCATCGACAACGACTTAATGCCAACAAAAACATCCAATTTTCATCCCACAAACATAGTTCTAAGGTTACAAAAATAATGGCACCAAAAGTGTTTCAAGTAACACCGATGAGATCCGATAAGTTACGTAAGCCTCGTTTTGAGAATTAAAAAAAAAGTATTGTCGTTGAAATTGCGACATTCGAAATTTGTTTTGTGCCAGTGCGTTAGAGCGTTTGGAATGTTACGAAAACATTATTTAAGTTTTGGCGCGAACTTCTCGCATCGAGGAACATGTACACAATAAAAAAAATCTCTAAAATTACCTATACATTTCATTTTACTCTTAGTTTAAGAGGAGATCCAACTTATTATTTCTGATTAGAATAGAAAAACTTTATTATGCTCAAAACAAATTACTAAGGTAGACACAAAAAAAGTTAACTTAACCCTTAGGTTATATTATTCAGCATATAAATAATGTCGCAGGACTACGGAAGGCATTGCTACGCTTATTAATTTCATGTTGCTACGACACTGGTTTTCGATTACATAATATAATTAAAAAAAAAATTACCTACAGACACAAATTAAATAAAAGTTTTGTAATTTATGCTAGAAATAGAACTAATAAACCACCATAGTAGGTTACCTTATAAGTTATAAGGTATCTTATAATATAAAAAAAACACTGACCTACATCGTAAAGATTAAAAATACTCACACATGCATACAATCTCTTAAAATATCGAATAATAGTTATTTAAGTAGCTTTATCGCATTAAAATCACACTCGAATAGTTTTTAACATACAAATAGAGTAACAAAAGGTATAGTCACACAAAAGGATTTCGAGTTGCGTAATTCAAAGAACTGCATTAAGTAAGAGTGTTTCATACCGACATGGTGGTGTCGTCGCACCATAAGACCTAATTCTAAATAAGTTTATTTTATTTTTTGATTACTATTTATTTCCAAGTAGCTGTTCCCCGCGGTTTCACTCGTTCCCGGGATAAAAAGTAGCCTATAACCTTCAGGGATAATGTAGTTTCCTATTAGTGAAAGAATTTTTCAAATCGGTTCAATAGTTTCAGAGCCTATTCAATGCAAACAAACAAACAATATTATTATTAGTATAGAAGTATAGAACACATATTTTTCAATCTGAATACACGGTGAGAAGGGAAATTATACTTATCTATACCTAATGAAAAACAATCAAAACACTGTCAGAAAACTCGATTTTCTCACAGTGTTTTTATGGAATGTATGATCATCCTACGTATATTATTGACATATATTATTTTAGAACATAAAACTACATAATTCTATTCTAACGTTTAGCTCAAGAAATCGTACTAACCAACATCGTTCGTATGGAAAGACCTTAACGCATTAAATGTAAAAAAACGACATCAATAAGATTATCTCCAGTAGCCGAGGATTAGACGGACAGACGGACAGATTCAAGTAACACTTATGTCCATTGTACATTCTATAGTCCTCAATAATGGCGGTCAGGGCAAAGGTTTTAAAGAACTTTTATTGTAGGGTACTTGTGGATTTCATTGAGACACCAATAATGCTTTATGGATACCGCAAACGTGTCTCTATTATAAAATAAATGTGTTTAGTATAAAATGCAACGCTCGCCTTAAATTTTGCCGCGCTTTAGCCTGAGTATTCACCAGAAATTAGTTAAGAGAGAAATATGTTTTTATGCACCGACAGAAAATTATCAAAGAAAAACAAATGAATACCTAATTTTATTGGTAGCTCATATCTGGTGGATGCTTAGCCTTAGAGGAAAATTCCCATTATAATAATATTTGAACTAGGTACTACTATAGAATCAAAAATTGCGTTAGTTTTTGTTGTGAAATAAATTTAGAAAAAGTCTGCATAAAGTTAGATCGTAGGTACGTTGGAAGTTTTCATCCCGGGACAACATTTTATTGAAGAGTATCATATATGGGGTATAAAACAGATATTCTATCATAGGTTTAAGTGGGGCCGTGGGGGTCGGATGCTCATCATTTGTTTAAAGAGGTCTCACATCGTCTTATTGAGGCCTTCACGTGACAAAAGGGCTGGCGTCTATTTCGGACAACGAATTAGCATTGCCATTCAACGTGGCAATGCCGCCAGCCTTCTTCTTCACTATCTGGGACAACTTTTCTATTTGTAATTTATTTTTATTATTATTTTATGATTCATTTTATTTTTAAATAGTAAGTAGGTAGTTAGATTTAAGTTTAGTTTTAATTCATTTATTTAAAACTTATAAATATTATTTCGTGTTAATATTTTAGTTGTTAGTTTGATGAAATAAAAAGGTCCTTTCCAATTCTTCTGGTTTTCAGTATAATCAGACTAATAAAAAGATTAAGTAATCAAAATAATATACATTCTGGTTTATTATCTGTTAATACCTAGGTAAAATACACCTACATCTTCTGTAGGAGGCAAGTAGATATATAGGTATAGGTAATATACACAGTGTCGTATAAATGTATAAATATGATATGATACCGAAGTACCGGGGTTACTCTGAGGCTTTTATTCACCTTTTATTATATTTGTCGGTTTGTGTGAAAAATGTATGAGATGATATGACGGCCGACGTATTCTGCTCCTTATTTATGTTGCCGTTAGGTTAGTGTGGAAAAGGTTTTTTTATTCAACGGGTAACTAAATGGTGCAAGTTTTCAAAACAGTACCTTTAAGATAGATTTTTTTGGTTTACACTTTTACGGCCAAGAAATAAAAAATCGACACAAAATTTTTCATTTCAACGTATCATCCTATCCTCCTTCCTATTGATATTAAAAATAAATGTAGGTATATATTATTATTATAATTAACACAAGTTTACAAACTTTTTTTGTTCCCAGAGTGAGAAATGTCTCTTGTAGATTTTTTGACGCTGGAATCTAAATCTGCCCACAGAATTATCCTATATAGGAGCTCAGGATTTTGAGATAAAACTATCTCAAAGAGATATAAAAATACGATATTTGGTGATATTTGAAGAATTTTTTTGAGGACAGGATTTTTTTACGGTCATTTCCCACTGAAGCATCCTCAGCAAGTCAGAATCAGGCTACACGTTTTTGTTGCAAAATAGTCTATTACAACCGCATAAGGTGCCGCAGTGTTAACCTTGAATTGTCGTCGTACGTACTACTCTTTCCCTTACAATACCATTTTCGTTTGTTTCGCTACGAGTTTTTTTTTTCAAGGTATATCAATTTATTTTCATAATGTAGTTCGCTAGTATTAAAATGCAAAATTCATAATAGCGAAAAATTTATATCGAAAATACCGATTGTATTGCGAAATTCAGAAGTTCGAAATCGACAATAAACAATATAAAATAAAATCTATAAAGCCATCTCCACATTATTAGTAGCACATCTCCGTCTAGTATGATACAATGATATATACCCGGTTATGCCTACATCTCACCCTCTGACGATCCCTCAAAACTTCAACCCCTAAGAAATCCGCTGAGTAGCGCGCGTTTACATATAAACACAACACGTTAGTCTGTTTGTTTATAAAAAAATAATTTCTTCTATATTTAAAAGCTTGGCTCTTGTCGGTGTAGCTTCTTCCATTCCTCCCTGTTGTTTGCTGCTTCCTGCACCTCCTTATACGACTCGACGTCCAATTTTGCCTTCACTTGGTCTATATAGTTCAATCTAGGTTTTCCTCTTCCTCTCTTTCCTTCTATGATGTTTTTTGTTAGTTCGTCGTGACGTATAAGGTGGCCTAACATCTTTCCTATCCTATTTTCTATCGTCTCTAATAAGTTTCTTTTCTCTTTGACTCGTCTTAACAACTTTTTTATGACAAGTCTTATTTTTAAAAGCGTTTATTGACCATGGTTAGTGAGTGATGATATGGCCGAAGATGAAGCACACAAAGCCTAGAAAGCAACTGGCTCTCAAATTGCAACTTTCGGAACACACCGACAGGTGCTTGGTGATATTCGGGGAAGACAACAGCACAATGTGGCCAGTGCTGTTGGTAAGCTGGATTGGGAAGGGACTGCAAAGCCGGTCGACAGGGATGAGCCGTTAGGCAAAGTGCGAGGGTGACACCGGCGCCGATCCAACGGAGGACCCGGTGTCTCCATGACATGCACAGCGGTAGGCCACCGGGGTGGTTTTAGTGGGTAAAAATCCCACATAACCTGGTTACACCCCTCTTTGTAATCAGGTATCTTTTGAAGATTTCCACCTCGTCAATAAAAAAAAAAAAAAAAAGGTGCTTGGTGATAAATTTCATCTCAAGGGTGGTAACCACCTAGGCGGGTAGTACAAAGTACCTACCTACTTTACGACTTAGTAATTTAATTGAATAATAATCACCAAACACCGCCTAAACAAAATAAAAAAAAATACTTAAAAAGAAAAATACCACAAGCAGAACCAGGGTAAATTCGAAGCGAATCATAACAGGCAAATCCAATTTTGTAATAGCCGTATTATTACCTGAATATCGAATCAAAATGGCTTCCTTTGATCATATTCAGGTTTTTGTTTGACTCTCCTCATTTTGAGTGGCCTTTTCCAACAGGGTGGGTAATTGATCGGTGCTTTTAACGCCTTTGGTTTGCTATGAAAGCTTTTAGCCGACTTCCGAGATAAAGGGAGTTATGTGTTTTAGCTGTGTTTTTATGATTTGACAAGCCAGTTGGTGCAGTTGGTTAAAAAACCACCTATCACGCCACTGGTCATGGGTTCGATTCCTATCCAGAACAAACACTTTTGTGTGCATGAACATGTCTGTTTGTCCTGTGTCTGGGTGTAATTATCTATATAAGTATATATTTACAAAAAAGAAGTAGTATATCAGTTACCTGTGTGTATAACATCAAATTACACATGAAACATGCTTAATTGTTGATAAAAAAATGGCAAAAAACGAATCATACTTTCACATTTATAGAAAACGTGACATATAGATAGTTAACGTAGGTACATACTAGTTAAAATCATGATACACAGACCATACCAAATTGGTCCTCAAACACACCGAATCGAATCAAGATTATCCGATTTTGTACTTTATTCTACTAATAGCACTTATCACAACAGTGCAGTAGGTAGCCTCCACGACTCAATGCCCCACTAAATCTATTGTCAATAAAACTACCATTATTTTCATCCTTACACGTTCATGATAGAGTTCATTTTGTGTTACAAAAATGAATCAATGTTTATAATTATTTTGTTTATTGTATTTGGCCACCCGCGGCGTTTGTTTGAAGATCCCGCCATTTTTTGTCCATCAAGCGCTTTGTTGCGATTTTTTTTCACGATTATTATTTACGGACTAAATACCGATAATAATGAGCGTAAAAATTGGATAAAGCTTTGTAGGGCACGTCATGATTGTTTAACTTGTTTTGTTGCGTATAAAAGAATGTTTTGGGCGTTTCTGATATTTTGTTACCTAAGTGTAGACTATGGTAGGTAGGTAATAGCTCGTAAGAGTAAAAGTATTCTATGGGTAATAGCCCCGCGATATGTGTTGCATTGTCTGTGTCTGGATCAAAGTATATTATATTGTATTGTGCAATTTCAAGTAATACGTCTGTCTAGCCCAACGTATGACCTATATTATATGAATAGCTTTCCACGGGTTGAATTTAAAAACAAAACTTTCTTAGTGGACGTCTACGTCATAGGTGAATGCTTCGGGTTATGATTTATTTTGTTATCAACGTTATCAATCAGTAAATATACTACCATCCTTGTCGCGAATCATAATGTTGACAAACTTACTACCTTTAACCACAGATTATTCTGTACTTTGTGCTTTGAGCTGCTAACTAGCAAAAAACATAATAAAATGTGAATTTCGCGGGCTATCTTGGAGCATCAAATGAATAACCACAAACCTCTACTGCCATCTTCTGTGATATGTTGAACACTGTTACAGCGCCATCTATGAACATCACATATAACTAATATAGATAGAAGGTGATTAAAATGTGTACCTTAGTGTCATTGCTATAGTAGTTGACAAAATTAATACTAGATGGCGCTTTATCAATATTATTTCAGAAACCGTATCGTACATGATATTTTTTAATCGATGCCTAAAAAATTATAAAGGTTAATAATAAAAACAAATCACAAGTCAACGGTAATAAAATATATTTCTTTATAAACATAAAACCCGTGTTAATTCAATAAACTTCAGCAGCGCACAACACAAGAACACAACCTTGTTTATTCATGGTAAAATAAAAAAACACAGCCAACTATTTGATTTCTAAGAAATACAATTAACTACTTAGTGGTATATAATACCTAGTTCTAAGGGTCTATACAATCTACCCTAAATAGGGACTTCTCTAGAGAAGTTTATGGGATCGATTAGGTGCAAAAGTGCCATTTCTGATCAAAATAGGGTAGTTGACACTGTCAAAAATAAATGACCAAACACTAACCAATGCATAAAACATCTAAAAACACATGGAAATATCAAATATGTTGTACATTTAATGCTTTTTATGATTTTATCTACTCTCATATCGTAATGTTCTTATTATTAAATCAAAATCAGTACTTTAATGAGCCACTTTAGGCACACCCGTGTATAATGATTCATTATAGTACAGTTGTTGTTCCCAAGATGTTATAAAATAACTTTTTTTCTATTAAAGTACACTTTGGACCTATCAATAGTATAATCAATCAGTATCAAATCAATTTGACGATGACAATGTCACAAATTTTGTAACTTGAACTTTAGAGGTAAGAATTTTTGGGAGTTGGCAACACTGATTTGATTAAGTATATGATTATTGTGTCTGTATATTTTATTGTTTTTGCCTACACATTTCATTTTGACCAAAAATGTCACAAAAATAGCATTTTTTTTTTTTTTGCAAAGTTGGTAGAAATTCATTTTTTTTATGGTAAGGTTTCTATGGTAAAAGTAAAAGGGTATTATGGGTCACTTTTGTGATATACCCACTGTAAATCTAAGTACTAGGTACATTTTTATTTTAGTGACTTCAGTAATTAAAAATTAAACTATACTATAGACACATTTGTAGAAAATAGAAATGAAATCAACAATGTTGTAAGAACGGATGTAGGAGGTAATCACAGGAACGCGGGCGAAACTGCGGGAAACATCTAATATTTTATAATAAGAGGGCTATAGTTCACTTTTAACATTTTTAACGTTTCTCATTCGTCGATCAGATATAGCAATTTTAAGCCCTGTAGGTTTCCACCCATCTTCAACGACCCGAGATTCGATAATGTGCTTGTAAAGGAGCGCGGAAGATCGTGCTTTCCTTGTCTTGTTCTCCGACTCAAAGTCCACTTCATAGAGGCCGAAGCGTTCACTGAAATATAAAACTGTTTGTAAGTTCGTATATAGGAGGTAATCTACGGAGTTACTGGTCCTATTCTAAAAATTCTTTCACTAATAGGAAGCTATATTATCCGCGAGGGCTATAGGCTACTTTTTATCCCGGAAACGCGAATGAAACACCTTGTTTTCAAGAAATACTAAATATATTTTAAGATTGATGATAGCTCAGTGGTAGTGACGTCGAATGCCGAGACGAAACTGGGTTCGAATCCTACAATGAGCTTGAGCTTGAAGGGAAACATCGTTAGGAAACCATAGAACGGTGGTAGGGTACTTTGCAGTACCCATATGGCCTACCCTCAAATTAAAAACCTGTCGTCAAGCACCTTCCAGTGTGTTCCAACAGCTGCACTTGAGAGCCAGTTCCCTTCTAGGCTTTGTGTGCTTAACACCATCGGCCACATCATCACCGACCGACGCTGAGATTATGGTCAAACACAGGCCTATACATTTTTTTTTAAAACATATTTCTCGTGATTCTACTTTACCTCTACCACGTGTGTCTACTGTCACAATATTTATTCAAAGTCAAAATCAAAGCCATTTATTCAATTTAGGCCCCAGGTGGGCTTATGAAGGTCAAATTTACAGAATTTACCACCGGTTCGGAACACGGCCTTTAACTGAGAAGAGCCGGCAAAATGAATAAGTATATTATATTTTTTTTTTATTATAACAAAAATAAATAAAAACATGTAGGTACCTGAGCATAAATACAGCTGATAGAAAATGAAAAAAAAGAAGTAGAATTTTACTGTGGAACAATAATATTACAGTACTGACCTGGTACCAGAAGTCCACTCCACATTATCCATCAGACTCCAGGCTGCGTATCCTCTAACATCAGTTCCATCCTCCATAGCTAGTAGCAAGGCCCCTAGATACGCCGCCATATTTTCCCCCCGACTCCGGTCTTTTAGACCCGGGCCTGTTGACCAACCGTGCTCGGTGATGATTATCTTAGGGTACTTGTATTTCTGATTCAAGTATATACAAGCTTTGTATATGCCGTAGGGAGCGCTCTGAAATAATAAGGTTGTTACGGTTAGATTACTTTCTGTAGTTCGACGTTAAGGAATGACAAAGGAAAATTAACCATATTGCGTCGTAATAAGATTGTTAAATCTATTGTATTTTTATTGATATTTATATTTCTTTCTTCTTTCTATTGAGATTTTCAATCAAAAATGCCATCCGAATACTCGACTTTGTCGGTAGATTTAAAAAAAAAAACATACAAACCTTGTCCTGACAATTACAAAAACTAAACTAATTTATTTTCACTAAAGGCCGAAGGTGGCAAGCACACAAAGCCTAGAAGAGACCTGGCTCTCAATTCCAGCTGTCTGAACACACCGGTAGGTGCTTGGCGACAGATTTTCAACTTGAGGGTGGTAGCCAGCCAGACGGGTTCTACAAAGAATCGGAAAGTCGTACCTACCTTCAACCATTTGGAAATAGCAGGTTTCCACAGCTCCCCCTGGGAGAGATCTACATTCATATCATCCTCGAACGATGGCCTTGGATGCTCCACTTCAGATCTGGATACCAGGAAAGTGGTGTAGTGATTCATGCCTAGGAAATCTGCTGAGCCTATAATTTTAAAATTTATTATGTTTTTACTTAATCTAAATCTAAACTAATAATAAAACTGAAGAGTTTGTTTGTTTAAACGCGCTAATCTCTGGAATTACTGGTCCGATTCGAAAAATTCTTTCACTAATAGGAAGCTACATTATCCCCAAAGGTTATAGGCTACTTTTTAGCCTGGGAACGCGAGTGAAACCGCAGGGAACAGCTAATAGAAAATATAGGCTAACCTCTCAACATTTTGATATCTTCAGGAGTGAGTGTAGGTAATCTAGAAGTTGAGAATCCTTGCTGCTTGCTATTCCTAGCCACTATATCTTTGACTATACGAGGGAAGTCGCCCTCTTTCGACCATATTGGATTCATGAACATGCCAATCTGAAAATAAAAGCTAGATAATTTAGCAACTAATACTTTGCAAGACTATAATGATTATCCATAATCTTTTTCTATCTTTCTACCAAATCCTTTATAGTACTTAAGATATTTCTGCCAGTGTCAAGTCACATTGTTTTATTTTTTAGAAAAGTAAGCATTTAATTTATTACTTTTATTTTCTTAAACTTTTGAAATATTGTAATTTTGTTTTTGCTTTTTGTGTCGGATGGCGAACAAAAATAAAATATTTTTCATTAGGACGTTGAATTCTACAATGAGCTTGAGCTTTCGGTGAAGGAAACCATAGAACGGAGGAAGGGTACTTTGTAGTACCCGCTTGATTTGCTACCAGTCTCAAGATCAGTCGCCAAGCACCTACCGGTCTGTTCCGACAGGTGCACTTGAGAGCCAGTTCCCTTCTAAGCTTACCACTTTTGGCCACATCATCACTGACCACGGTGAGATTGTAGTCAACAGGTCAGTTGGCGCAGTAGGTTAAGACACCACCTATCGCACCGCCAGTCGTGGGTTCGATTCCCATCCAGGACAAACATTTGTGTGCATGAACATGTCTGTTTGTCCCACGATTTGTCCTGAGTCTGGGTGTGATTATTTTTATCCATTATTATTCATTAAGTATGTATTTACAAAATAAAAGTAGTATATCAGTTATCTGGTTTCCATAGTACAAGCTCTGCTTAGTTTGGGATCAGATAACCGTGTGTGAAGAATGTCCCAGAATATTTAATCGGTTTAATAGGTACACACGGCGACAGATCAAGCTACTCACTGCGGCACCTTATGAGGTTGTAATAGGCGCTATTTTGCAACAAAAATGTGTAGGTTGATCTGTGGCCGTGTGTACATATTAAAAAAAAAAGGTTTCGAAACTCACCATAAATTCCCTAGCTTCATCGGTAGCCTGAACATTCTCAGTTTGGTTATTTATGGGATCTAACCAATTAACTGCTAATGATATACCTACCGAACCTAAAAATATTACAAGACATCTTAATGAGGGTAAACAATCGTTACCATGACCAATACTTAGATGGGTGACCATTTGTAATGATTGTGAGAAAATACGGTAGGCTCTTATTAACTCCTGACGAAAAAGAGGGATGTTATAAATTCGTAGCGTATCTGCTGTGGCATAAGGATAAACCGATTTTGATACTGATTTTTTCGTTTGAAAGGTGTCTCAATCCAGTGTTCTGAGCTGTTTCAAGAAAATCCGCTCAGACATTTGAAGATCATCAACTCTTTACTAGTATGTCAGGGGTTTTTTTTCAGTACCTGCTGAACTGGTTACCACCCTCAAGTTCAAAGTCTGTCGCCAAGCATCTACCAGTGTTAACAGCTGCACTTGGTAACCAGATCTCTTCTAGGATGTCTGTGTTTTTTTTTGCAACATCACATAGCGTGATAGATTTCATACATACCTTGATATTTCATCTTATATTCATCCTGGTACATCCTATACACCTTTGCGTGTGCCAACATGACATTTTTAACGCAAATATAATCCGCTATCCCTTTCCAACCAATGCCGGGAGCCATAACACTATCTCCATATCCATCCAAGCAAATCGTATTAGGTTGGTTCAATGTAATCCAATATTTGACTCTATTGGCGTATTTGTCAAACATTACCCTTGCGTAATCCACGAACCATTCGACCGATAAAGGGTTGGCCCAACCTCCCAAATCTTGGAGTTGTTGAGGCAAGTCAAAGTGGTATAATGTAACCATAGGTTCTATGTTATATTTTAATAATTCGTTAATCAAGTTATCGTAGTATTGGACGCCAAGTTCATTTAGTGTGTTTGGTTTGCCTGAAATTTTAGTTTGAATTTAGCTTTGTTCGGGGTACCACAGGGGTCTCACTTTTGGCCATTGTTATTTACCTTGTGCATCAAGGATATAGTAATGACATCCTCATTGTTTTCTGGGATAAAGATACAGATTCTTATGTCAATACAGAGTATCTATGTACGAGCCAAGATTTTCATAGAAATCTATTTAAGCATTTACAAAGTCAAAATCTAACTTATACTGATATGTCAAAGTTACTGAAACAGCCATAGTTATGTATGTCTGTCTCTTAGCTGAAACATTCTTGATGTATTGGGCAAAATCAATTGTTTTTTTTTCTACGACTAGGAACATAATCTTTGCGGCTAATACTATTTTTCTCATCAAAAACTGCCTCATTTAAATTCTGGCGCAGGTACCTAAAGGTAAACTAACTGACCTGTAGGCATGACCCTGGGCCAAGAAATGGAGAATCTATAGAAGTCGACCCCTAGCTCCCTCAGCATTTCCACGTCTCGACGGTACTGGTGATACGAGTCGCTTGCCACATCTCCGTTTCTACCGTCCACTACTATTGACGGATTCTCATGGAGATATCTGTCCCAAATACTTTCACCTTTACCTGTGGAATATCTTTATTATACCCAAAGATTTAGAGGTCATGTGACCTCTATTCCAGGATTAAGTTATTGTGGAACAAGGTGGATGATTCTTCCATTGAAAAGTGAGGATCTTCCACTAGTAGATATTGGAATCTTATACATACTGAGTAAACTTCGTTATCACCCTCTCATGATTATATTTAATTGATGTTTTATTAATTTTATAAAATGTATCTTCAATTATCTTGTATTTCCTCTAAATGGCGTTCCCTTACCAGAAACTCCATACAGAAATGTTAGAACCTCAGTGCATTAACAAAAATAATTATTCAAAGTTTATTAAAAAAAAATATTCAAAAGTCATTCCGAGGGATGTTATGTTTTCCCGAGATAAAAAGTAGCCTATATGATATTCCAGAATATTATTTATCTATGTGCCAAGTTTCATCTAAATCCGTTCAGTAGTTTTTCCATGAAAGAGTAACAAACATCCATACATGCATAATACATATTACATACATACTCACAAACTCCCAATTTATTATTAGGTAGTAGGATATTACCATCTACGTCCCATGCTCCTTCTACTTGATATGCTGCTGAAGCCGTTCCAAATATGAAGCTCTCTGGGAATTTTCGTACTGTCCTGTCTGTATAACCATTTGATTGAGCTAATGTACTGCAATCAATTAAAAAAATTTTTTAAAAGTTTCTATAGGGTAAAGAAAGTTGCTGCGTTTCTAGGTGGAAAATTTTTCAGAGATAGTGGTGGCATTTCAAGTGCATTCAGGGCATTTTGTGTTTGACACATGACCACAAGTGGCTGCTGTGGCCGGAAGCGGTAAGCACAAAATGGCTAGTGGTAACTTGGTGATAGCTATCAGAATACTAGAGTAGGTGCTAGAAAGATTTTCAATTTGATGGTAGCTAATCAGGTGGGTACTATAAAGCACCCCATGATATTATGTTTTCTTCACTTTCTTTGGAAGCATTCTCAGCTTGTTACGCCACATAGTACAGAAGTAGTTTTAGACAGTTGTATGGTAATTTGTAGTACATTTCTAAGAAAAGCCACATATTATGTACTACAAATTAATAATCCGTCTCCAAATACCTACCTCTGTAGTGACAATTGCACATAGTCATTGTTAGGTATACCTCATTATATTTATTTTGTGTTAGTTTGTATATTATGTTTTTTCAGGTGCAACTTTTTTCACCTTGTTCTGAAATTGTGCATTGATGAAGCAAAATAAAGAATAGGATGGCTTTATTTCTAAGATTAATAATGGCTACAGTATTTATGTTTTAGCTTAGTGTAGTTTAAGTAGATTCAGATGAACCTTATTGCAGTGTCATATGGTTCATATCTCTCTGGCTACTGTCATCCGCACCAAGCTACAATGTAAATTGTGTAATGCTTATGTAAAAAAAACTGCTACTCATTTGATTGATATTTTTATTTGTGTGTAACTTGGATTTATAATAATAAATTATAATACTATACCTATTGCTTCAATATTATACTGTCACAAACATGTGCTATTTGACAAATCAAATGTATGTTATCTGTCAGTATTATCATGTTATCTTGACCTGACTGCCCCTAGCTATTTCAATCATGTTTCAATAGCCATGAATGCTACTTTTGCGAGGACAATATTTACAACTCCATTCTGTTGCTGTGGTGGTCAGATATTTAAAATATATAATTATATGTCAAATAACATCCAAATACAGACAGTAATTCCAGCTAAAAAGAGGACCTAACAAAACAACACACAAACTTTCGCATTTATATAGAACATCAATATACGACAAATAAAAACCATTACTAAAATTAATAATATGTATAGAACAGTATTTTACTTACCATAATACACAAAACAACATAAAAAAATTCATGATCGCATAAACAGTTCACACGCCACTTGTAAATTTATATTGTGAAACATTACCCGTAGTATCATTATCTACTAATTAGGTAACGTAATTATCTTGTTATCTAATTGATTAAATAAATAGTTTTCGCATCTCTGACTGCAACTGATAAATTATTAAGTTTCCCGCCGAAGTTTAAGTACTTGATTGATTGATTGCATTGCAGGAAGAGTACTGAAAATGAAACTTCATTATGGTTGCATTCCGAAACATGCTAAAATCGCTCACAGCGCTCTCATCAATTAGTGTTCCGATACGGATAACACATCTATGAGAGCCGAGAACTGTCAATGATTCGGTACGCTTATGAACTCACTAACAGTATTTAGAACAAAAACATTCGAGAAAGAGATAAAAAAATTAATGAACAGGCTTTGAGACTATCTAACTTGAATAATTTGTATTTTTATTTTTTAGTATCTCATAAAAACTTAATAATACCCTTGTCTTAATAACAGTGCCCTGAGCACGAATCACTTGCGTAAACCTTACGTATCGTCATCGTAGCATCTGCGTGTAATTTTTGACAGAAGTTCTATCGTCTACTCGATACCCAGCTAGCGAGCTACGTTAAATTCGTCTAGAAATTATTATCATAATTTTTTTAATTGTATTGTTAAACAATATATACATATTTATTTACAAATAACAAATAAATAAATTAAATAACCTACATAATCTCACATTCTTGGCAAAAAATAAAAGGTATAGGTAGATAATTCTCATATTTTAATGTTTTTTTTTTCTACAATTTAAGATAATAATATTTCTTTATTTACGAATGAAAAAATGGTGAACGTAATTCATGTAATCAAATAATATTAAAAGTAAAAAGCGCGCGTAGTAACTTTTTTTTATTTCAGCAAGGAGATCTAAGTTTGAATTTAGAACAAATCGTAAATAGTTGAGTCTCGTGATTTCTATACAAATGAATTCGATGCATTTCAATTATTGATTTGTTTTTTAGCACATTTTATGAAATTCGTATTTATTTTTATTATAATTAAAGGATGTCCCTAAATTAACGATCAATCGAAATAATTATTTTTATAAGTATTAATTTTACTATCAAAATTTCGAGGTAGGTATACAAGATGGTCCATCTTTAGCCGCCCAAACAAAATGAAACACATCTCATAGGGGTTTACCTTTTGATTTTTTTGGTTTCTATATACCTACTTAGAATGGTTGGAATCAAACGGAATTTCTCTAACAAATAAAATAAAGTATTCTACTAGTGTAAGAATTTAAAATACCTAGTAGTTTTTGAGTATATTCATTACAAACAAAAATACAAATATTTTCCCTTTAAGCATTTGTTGTTGTATGTTCCTAGATATTTTTTAGCATCTCTAAGGCTAATAATAAAATCAAGGAAAATCTCAATCTTAAATTATTGTAGTACAAAAAAAATCAAAACTATGAAAAATTATTAAAATCTAACTAAAGGGATTTTTAAACTTTTTTAATAAAATCACAATATACGAAAAAATCAATAATCTGCGATACATGTTTAAAAAATGCTGTAAAAAAACGACCTTCTCACTGCAAAATATTCGGTGAGAAGGTCGACGATAGCTGGCTAGCGAGTAACTGTACCATTATATCAAATTTAATATAAAACTGCGTATACGTACGTTTACGCACGTGACGTTAGGAAAACGTAGAAACTGTCAAATGTGTTCGTGCTGCCGATTTGCAGATCCTGTAACGTTTAGCACTGTTCGAGATTCAAATCTCCATACAATCTTGTTTTGACGCACTCGATACGATGACGCTACACTTACGGCAGAGGTTCGTGCTTAGCTCATGGTTTTCGTAATCGCAATATGGCGCATGTGATAATGTCACCGATGTCGATTTACAAAGCTACGTTATCGTGATTCGGAATGTTGCCTATGTTGAAAGGTCAAGTCGGTGTTACCGTTTTCAAATTCCCTTCTTCTTTTTTTATTTTATTTTTGGCATCACACTTACTTACTTGCCAGTGTCAAGTTGAGCAATGTAGGTATTTTTATCTTCTTCATGTATCGTCAATCGTTAGTATAATAGTTTTAGTAAAGTTCAAGGCTTGTTAAATCATCTTCAAGTCATATAGTCAGTCAGTTTTAGTTAGGTTTTAGTACCTACAATGCTGAATGCAATAGTAGCCGTTCTACTAAAACTTTTCACGGACTTCTTGAGACGACTTGAAAAGCAACTATTATACACTTAAGTATACATTTCTTTTCACTTCACTGATGCACTTGTATCGATCTATAATGGACAAAATAATGGATAATATTCAATAAAACGGACACGTCATAGGTTTTTTTTTAAATTTAAGTTGGAGAAACAAGCAGATGAGATAGACACGAGTTGTTCCGCATTCGTTCGATCGACGGTCAGCAGTAGGTGTAGGTATTGCATTAGCTGATCATAATCATAGCCTCAAAATTCAATGGAAACCGCAAAGGTAGCTGGCCTTGTGGAGGAGGGCATGCACAATGCGCTAATACCTACAAAGTAAAAAAAATATGTAGGTAAGTATATTAGTAAATGCCAGAAAATATTTTTAGTACCTACAATATTATTGATAATATCAAAATTACAAAATAAACATTTCGTTAAAGTGAGTAGGTACCTACATTATCTAACCTACCTACTGAATTGCATGGAGATATTTTTTATCTCGATTTTATTGAAGGAAAGTAACACCTTCACCCTACCTGTGGGTGACATGTAGTTATGCATAGGTGTAGATTAGATTATGTTATTACATGCAACGCAAACAAGGTTTAGTCTATACTTATAAGAAATCGCTGTAGCGATAAGGCCGCCTAAATTGTTTATACTTTCTTTTTTTTGTTTTCTTTTTCTTTGTTTTTATGTATTTTTGTGTAAACAATAAAGAATTTTTGTATTGTATTGTATTGTATAAGTTTTAATCTATACTGTTTGTTTGCATTGAATAGGCTCCGAAACTACTGAACCGATTTGAAAATTTCTTTCACTAAAAGGACATTAATAGAGCTACATTATTCCCGAAGGGTTATAGGCTACTTTTTATCCCGGGAACGTGAGAAAAACCGCGCGCAACAGCTAGTATTTAAAAACTAGATTTTATAGTTTATTGGGAATCTAGAACGGCCACTATTTATTATTATACAATATTTACAACAAATATACAAACTACATATAAAAATCTCGAGGTGGCCGTAGCTGCCGATCAACGGCAAGGTTCCTCTTTGGATGGCCAAACTAACGCTTAGGCGGAAAAAGCTCCCCGCCCGCCGGTCCCCTGTGACCTCAATTAGTTTTGAAGTTAATGTATTGTAGGTATTACTTTATTTTCTCGCAATCGTATTAAATAGTAGGGTGTGACACACGACTCTAAAACCCATTTAAGTCGGTTTCTATTTCGCGCTAAAACTCGGGAGTAAAACTGCCTCATAAAGGTACCTATAGTAATTCATTCCAATCTACTGTTTAGTTTCCAAGTAAATTCATTATTTATTTCATGGCTGCTTTATAAACCCAGATTGTTGATTTTCTCAAATTATTTATCCATCGAGATGTTTTTTGTAACAAAACATATGTAAATTATTTTGGAAATAAAATATTCATGATATTTTAGCGCAGAATGAAACCGATCTGTTAAGATCATGTCTGGATTATCTTCAAGTGTTTTCGAACCATCGAAATAGATAATGTACAAACAAACAAGATACATCGATTACCCATGCCCATATAAATAAAAGAATTTTACATAAGATTTTAAACAACATGAAGGTACTCGTGGCGTTAAGGTACGTAGGCTTACTTCATCCTTCTTATTCACGCCTCTTTTGTAGGTATAGATGGATAAAAAAAAATGAAATGAGAATTCATTTGGATTCAGACTCTGTCTGAAAGGAGTAAAATCTATAGTGATTATTCACTCCAGCTTACAGTGTCCAAATTAAATGTGTTTGAAAACGCATACGCCAATTTCCAACTTTATCTAAAAAGATTTTATTGAAAAGCCGCTCTTTCTGTTTCTAGTCTTTTGGCGTTCAGCTGTAATGCTCAATCAGTAAGAGAACAGAGGAAGTTCCCTGATGACTTCCTCTTTGGTACAGCCACAGCCGCCTACCAAATCGAGGGGGCATGGAATGAAGATGGTAAGAAAAATACCAGTCAGTTACTAACAACCTTCTATGTATATGGATCTAGCATTCCACCCTACGGTTTTAAAAAAAATCACGTTCTAATTAGATGCCTAAGCTTCACAACGAATACACCTACCAAATGTTATGTCTCTAGGACTAGCGGTTTAGGCTTTGGCCTTTGGGTTGATACTTCATTCAGGAAATTTGAATTTGATATGTACATATTGTACAGCTTATTTTGTTTCTTCACAGGAAAGGGCGAGAATATTTGGGACTATATGGTCCATAACAAACCCCACGTAATAAGAGATCGGAGCAATGGTGATATAGCTGCTGACTCCTACCATAATTACAAACGTGATGTGGAGATGATGAGAGAATTGGGCCTTGATGCCTATCGATTCTCGCTGTCTTGGTCTAGGATCATGCCCACAGGTTTGCCGAATGAAATTAACCAAGCTGGAATAGATTTTTACAACAACTACATCAATGAAATGCTAAAATACAACATAGAACCCATGATCACACTGTACCACTGGGATTTACCTCAAAAACTGCAAGAATTGGGTGGTTTCATTAATCCAATGATTACTGATTGGTTTGAAGACTACGCTCGAGTTGCATTTGAACATTTTGGTGATAGGGTTAAATATTGGATTACCTTTAACGAACCCCGTGAGGTTTGTTACTTAGGTTACGGCTCCGATGAAATGGCTCCAATCTTGAACTCAACTGCTATTGCCACTTACATTTGTGCCAAACACCTTGTGTTATGCCACGCTAAAGCTTACAAAGCTTATGCTAACGACTTCAAACCAACTCAGGATGGTACTTTGGGAATAACGATCAGTGTCAACTGGTTCGGACCACTAACTGATTCAGAGGAAGATTATGCTGCCGCTGAACTTAGGCGACAGGTTGAAGTAAGTTACTGAATAGAATCTTAGTAAATTTTAGATTATTTCCAGTCAAATCTGTAACTATTATGTTTTATCTTCCAGTGGGGAGTATACGCTGAACCTATTTTCTCAGCTGAAGGTGGATTCCCTAAAGAACTAGTAGACGTTGTTGCCGCGAAGAGCAAACAACAGGGCTTCCCCTATTCTCGCTTGCCACAGCTCTCCGAAGAAGAGAAGGCCTTTGTCAGAGGCAGCGCTGACTTCTTTGGCATCAATCATTACACAGCTAATCTTGTCTCTGCAAATGAATATAAATCTGAACACCCTGTGCCCTCGATGTTTGATGACGTTGACGTTGGAACTTATATACCAAGTGAATGGACTCAGGCTGCCTCATCCTGGTTGTATGTAAGTACCTGATATAAAACATAATATACTTTCTATGGAATATTTTGCTCATGTATATCTATATCTATCTATACTAATAATAAAGCTGAAAAGTTTGTTTGAACGCGCTAATCTCCGGAGTTACTGGTCCGATTCGAAAAATTATTTAACTAATAGGAAGCTACTTTATCCCCGAAGGTTAGTTTTTATCCTGGGAATGCGAGTGAAGCCGTGGGGAACAACTAGGTAGTAGTTAATATAATTACCTATTTACAGTTTGCTCCAAACAGCATCTACAACACGCTTACCCATCTCAGTTCTAAATACAACAATCCTGTTTTCTACATCACTGAGAATGGTTGGTCTCACGAACCTGACAGAGACCTCATCGATGATGACAGAATCACCTACTACAGAGCATCTCTTGAGAGCGTATTGGATACTTTAGATGCTGGAGTTAATCTGAGAGGTTACATAGCATGGAGTATAATGGACAATTTCGAATGGCTGCAGGGATACGAGTGAGTTCTAGTCGTATTATTAGTAGCTTCTCTCTGCATTTGCATCGCCTGGCCTAATGACAATCGTATGAAGTATATGTAATTATATTTATAACAAAAACTGAAAAAGATCCACAAAAGATCGAAGTTTTGCTGAGTCATTGTCGGTGTCTTCCCAGTTTAAGTGTATTCCAAACCTAACCAGCCTAAACTGAATAAATGAGTTTTGAGATCGCTGTTTGAAAAAGCGTTTGGAAAAAAAAATTGAGATCAGCAACGTACCATAAAAACTTATTTTGTTTTACAGAGAGCGTTTTGGACTATACCACGTTGACTTCGAAGACCCAGCTCGCACGCGTACTCCCCGAAAGTCCGCCTTTTTTTATAAAGAGATCTTGAAAACACGAGTCATTGACTACAGCTATGAACCAGATTCAATGATCATGACAATTGACGAAGGTCATTAAATGTATGACTAAGCTTAAATATGACCATGTAAATATTAAAAATCTAGTTTATTATTTATTATTAGATACAGCTTAGGTACCATTTTCTATAATAAATATAAGTATTCTTGATTATTTCGTTGTTTTTTGTTATGTATTCCCATGGGTAAAAGTTAACATACTGTATGCCAAATAAAGGAAATTATTACACGAATAAAATGAATATACCTATCACTTAAGTATCAGACTCAAAATGACGAGTCCCAGTGCTCCGCAAACACGGTTAGAAAATTTTGGTAGTGACACGGAGTAATCAAATCAAATCAAAAATCATTTATTCAGTTTAGGCCCTAATAAGGCACTTATGAATGTCAAAAGTTACAGTTTTACAATAGACTCTACTACCGGTTCGGAATACACTTCATGTATCTTGTAGGTCATGAAGTTGTCTACCGTTGTCTTGGCAAGCATTCCAGATATTGTGTGCTGGCTGGCAGCAGAGTGCTCAGCGAACTATGGAAAGAACTATGCTCGGGGTTTCTTTGAAATGAGATAATCCGACAAAGAACCAAAGTAACCGACATAGCTCACCGAATTAGCTGAAGTGGCAATGGGCCGGTCACGTCTGCCGAAGAACGGACGGTCGATGGATCAGACGAGTGTTATAGTGGAGACCGCGTCTTGGCAAGCTTAATGTAAGACGCCCTCCAGCACGATGGACTGACGACCTAAAAAAGGTAGCTGGACTGGGCTGGATGCGGGTTGAAAATCGAAAGGACAGGCGTGCTCTGGGAGAGGCCTATGCCAGCAGTGGACTCAAAATAGCTGATGATGATGATGAATGTAGCAGCAACCTATCGCAGACTCCGTCTATGTATCATGCCCATACAGGCTTCATAGCTATATTTTCTTTCACGAAAAAGCCAGCGCTGAATCCGTATAGGTATTCAGATGAACTTAATGAATCTTAAATATAATCGAACGTCGAAGATGCGTTTAACACTCAGCTGTAGTGACTTTAGGTTCTTTGTAACACTGTATGAACAGCAACGAACCCAACCCAAGTCATACGTTTTTTTATATTACTGGGATGAAGGCTAGATATTTTAGTTCACGCAAGCGAAGCCGCAAGCAAAAAGCTAGTTAGTTATACAAAAGTTAAAGAAAGAGTTGTTTATATATTGGTAATTAATGTAACTCAACTTTTTTGATACATAATATATTCAATTCGGATCTATAGGATTATGCAACAAGGGGATAAAGTAGTGTCTTATGTCACGCGCGGCATATTGGATCCTGAATCCAACGACGGACCTTAGAGTTAACTCCCGAGCAAAGCGAGAGAACTAACGTAGCCCTGAGTGAAGCGAGGGGTTCAAGCCGCCCAAGACGAATACTTTATTAACTTTTATCTCTTTATTTATTATCTCCCTCGCTTCGCGCGGGAGTTATCTCTAGAGTCCCTCGTTGCATTCAAGATCCAATAGGGCGCGCGTGACATAAAACACTGCTTTATCCCCGTGCTGCATAATCTACTATTATGTAAATAGGTAATTACGTAAGTAGGTATATTATGTTTACAGTGGCAGAACAGCTACCTATAATATAACTGATCCACGCAGATCACGTCAAGATAAACTTGAAGTCTTCTTGTAGTGATCATAGCTCACGTTGTTGATATGAGTACTGATAAATCACCCGAAGTGTATATATATTTTTTCATTTCAATTAACTGTGTAGATCAATCATGAAGTTGGTCGTAGCGTTATGGTATGTATTCACTTTTCTAATTTATATTTAGACCTCTATATTTATTTTTGAAATAGGATATTTTTGAAAATGGTGGATAGTTAGGCAAATTTTAATTGATACACATTTTAAAATCTTTACTTTCCAGCATTCCAGTCATTTGGCATGTAATGCAATTTTTTAAATAACTCGCTATATTTTTTCAGTTTCTTGGTATTGAGCTGTAATGCTCTATCAGTAAGAGAACAGAGGAAGTTCCCTGATGACTTCCTCTTTGGTACAGCCACAGCCGCCTACCAAATCGAGGGGGCATGGGATGAAGATGGTATGTTTTTCGTATTTTTTTTTTTAAATAAAGTTATATATTTTCTACAGTATTGGGGACAAAATTATTCAAACATTTTTAATATTTTTTTTAATCCAACACCGTTTGTATTTCAACAGGCAAAGGTGAAAACATATGGGACTATATGACCCATAACACACCCTATGTGATCAGAGATCAGAGCAATGGCGACATTGCAGCGGACTCCTACCACAATTACAAACGTGACGTTGAAATGATGAGAGAACTCGGCATTGATGCCTATCGATTCTCCCTTTCTTGGGCCAGAATCTTACCTACCGGTTTGCCAAACGAAATTAACCAAGCTGGCATCGATTTTTACAACAACTACATCAATGAAATGTTAAAATATAACATCATACCGATGATCACTCTCTACCACTGGGATTTACCTCAAAAACTTCAGGAGTTGGGAGGTTTCACCAACCCTTTGATCTCGGACTGGTTCGAAGACTACGCTCGAGTTGCATATGAACATTTTGGAGACAGAGTGAAGCACTGGATCACATTTAATGAACCTCGCGAAATTTGCTACCAAGGTTATGGTTCAACTGACAAAGCTCCCATCTTGAACTCAACTGCTGTTGGTACATACCTTTGTGCTAAAAACCTTGTGATTTCACACGCCAAAGCATATAGAGCATATGTGAATGACTTCAAGCCAACCCAGGGTGGTACTTGTGGTATCACTATTAATGTTGTCTGGTTTGAACCTCTCACTGATTCCGCCGAAGACGAAGTAGCTGCTGAACTAAAGCGACAAGCTGAGGTAATGTACTGTAATTTGGTGTTGCGAAGTCTATTACGCTGAATTATCTGACATTTGAATCAATATAATTTTCTTTTCCTTGCAGTGGGGCTTATATGCTGAGCCCATATTCTCTTCAGAGGGTGGGTTCCCCAAGGAACTAGCGGAAGCTGTAGCTGCAAAGAGTGCTCAGCAAGGCTACCCCTACTCTCGCCTGCCAGAGTTCTCTGAAGAAGAGAAAGCTTTTGTAAGAGGAGCAGCAGACTTCTTCGGTGTGAATCATTACACTGCTAAATTCGTTTCCGCAACTGAACACAAAACTCAGGAAATTGTTCCTTCCATGTTGGATGATATAGATGTTGGTATTTACGTGCCAAGTGAATGGGCTACATCAGCCTCCGCATGGTTGTATGTGAGTATTAAAACAAAAACATATATTATTACTGATTCATATAACTAGATTAACCACTTTTCCATTTTGACAGCTTGCACCAAACAGTATCTACAATGCACTTTCCCATCTGAATGCGAAATACAACAGCCCTGTCTTCTATATCACTGAGAATGGTTGGTCTATCCCCCCGGAAAGGGACCTAATTGATGATGACAGAATCACCTACTACAGAGCAGCTCTGGAGAGTGTATTGGATACTTTAGATGCTGGAATTGATCTGAGAGGCTACATGGCATGGAGTTTAATGGATAATTTCGAATGGATGCAGGGATACCAGTGAGTTTATATTTGAAATAGTACCTACCTACCCACAATAAGATACAAGTAGGTATGCTATTTTGGACATATAACGAGGGAGACGAATGTGTATTGATCAATGCACACGCATTTTCTATGAGCGTCGTTTTTCAACACCCTTCCGCGGAAAAAAACTACTCTATGGAAAATGGCGCTATTGTTTTTTTCCTACCTACCTACACCTTTATAAATATGCAAGGTTGGTCGAAGATGCAAATACTTTAATTTGAATCAGAGACCGACCAATCAGGGACGGTTCACAATTTTATTAGTCATAAAATCGGAACCCTGTCGGTAAGTGCAGGTCCGTTCAAAATTTAATGGTTTGATATGGATATATTACGAACTATCGAAGTGTATACGTTGTATTGTGAGTAGTATGGTACAGTTCACAATTACCTATCGACGGTTTACAATCTCGCGAGATGTTTCCTAAACTAGCGGTATTCGCAATCATACGGTGACATATTATTTAGATTAAGTATAACAAACACAAAAACCACTCGAGCGGCGACGCCAAATAACAGTGTGTGTACGTTTTATTTCTAAATAAAAATAAATAGATGAAAATCGCGGAAATTCGTTAAAAGTAACTCTCTTTTTCGCAACTAACTTGCCTTATTGACTATGATACCGTGATATTACCTTAACTTTTACCTATCTAATGTTGATAAAAGTTTTTTTACAAGCAAGTGTGTATTGAAAATAATATTTATAATACAACGCGTGGTTGGAATAATTACAACATATAATTATTTTTTCACAGAGAGCGTTTCGGTCTCTACAACGTTGACTTTGAAGACCCAGCCCGTACAAGAACACCAAGAAAATCCGCGTTTGTCTACAAGCAAATTGTTAAGACAAGAGTGATCGACCACAGTTACGAGCCAGAGTCTATGACCATGACAATCGACGAAGGACATTAAATTATGATACACAATTCTCTAGTATTCAGTAATTTAATATATTATAGTTATGTAGTTATTTATTATAATTATATCACATAAATAGCAATTTTACTTTTATTTTTATTTCTCTAAAAATCCTCTAGTAAATAAAATAGCAGTTCAATCAAGCCTATTTTAGGTAAGCTTTTATTACTAGTAAATTTGTGGGCAGTGTCAGTTGTTCTATGTCCTTTTTATACCTACCTTAATCTTGATGGTATATGTAACTTTACTTCCGATTCAATGTTTGTCATTAGAAATTATTACCAGTATTATATTACTTCTTACATTCTATGTCTGATGAAATGACAAAAATAACAAACCAGTAGATGACCTGCGAGATCGGATCAGAAATGATGAGATCCGCAGGCGAACCAAAGTTTACATAGCCCGAAGAATTGCCAAACTTAAGTGGCAGTGGGCGGGGCACATCGCTCGTAGAACCGACGGCCGCTTGGGCAGAAAGGTTCTCGAGTGGCGACCACGAACCGGAAGACGCAGCGTGGGCAGGCCCCCCACAAGGTGGACCGACGATCTTGTTAGGGTCGCGGGAAACCGCTGGATGCGGGTAGCGCAAGACCGGCCATCGTGGAGATCCTTGGGGGAGGCCTTTGTCCAGCAGTGGACGTCTTCCGGCTGATATGATGATGATGAGATGATCAATCAATGAATCTTAAATATAATCAAACTTCGAAGGCACTCTGCTGCGTGACTTTACGTTCTTGCTAGCACTATATCCTGTTGGGCGTCGCCACCATTTAATACAGCTTTAATAGATTTCCCTTTATAGTGGACAACCGTGTGACGGCATTTAAACGCTTTTGTTTCTGGGAACTTATTTTGAAAATTTCATGTGGAAAAACAAAGTTAACTAGCTAGCTATCAGTGACCTCCGCTGTCAGATGGCCGACGCCCAATAGGGTATGTACCTACCTACAGCAACTAACCCAGAACAAGTCACTTTGACTTAGCTATATTTTTTTTTTATCTTACTGATATGAAAGCTATAGATATTTTAGTCCACGCAAGCGAAGACGCAGGTAAAAAGCTAGTTAGTTCTTCATAAAGTGTTTTACTTTACAAATCTAAAAAAACTTAACTGCGTATGTAGGGAAGGGTTTCTCAAGCGAGCTTTCTTCCTAATAAAACTCTCTTTTTCTTGTCTGTATTTCTTGATTTTCACAAATAAGCATCTACTGGGTTTACAATAAAATATGATCGGTATCTCACTTAGGTGAGGTGACATGTACCCCTAACTATAAAATCTATAATTAAAATTTAATGTCTATATCTGGTAATTTAAGCAACTCAACTTTTTTGATACATTATATTGAATTCGGATCTTTAGTAGATTATGCATCAAGGGATAAAGCAGTGTCTTATGTCACGGTCGGCATATTGGATCCTGAATGCAACGAGGGATCCTAGAGTTAACTCCCGAGCAAAGCGAGGGATATAACCTAGAGTCCTGAGTGAAGCGAGGGGTTCGAGCCGACCAAGACGAATACAAGCTTTATCCTCGAGGTTAATACTCTACTTTTCATACCTACTAGGAAGCAATAAAAACCTCCGGATTCCAATCACAACTCCGTTTTTTGTTTCACATTTCTTTACAATCTCGCCTTTTTATCCGATTGTCAAGGAAGGGTAATGTTTTTCGCGCGGATCTTGCATATACATAAGTAGGTATATCATATTTGTTTGTTTTATTTATTAACTTTTATCTATTTCTTTACTAGCTGACCCGGTAGACGTTGTTCTGCCCTGAGAACAAAAATAAAACTGGGACCTACCTATCTCTACCTGCTCCTACCTATCCCTACCTATCCTATGTCCTTCTCCTGGTTCTAGGCTACCTCCCCACCAATTTTCAGCCAAATCAGTTCAGCCGTTCTTGAGTTATAAATAGTGTAACTAACACGACTTTCTTTTATATATATAGATTATCTCTCGAGTCCCTCGTACGCTCGGGAACTAATATGCCGCCCGTGACATAAGACACTGCTTTATCCCCTTGGTGCATAATGTACTATTATGTAAGTAGGTAATAACATGAGTATATTCTGTTTACAGTTGCAGCACAGGTACCTATAATATAACTGATCCTCATGCATACCTATAATATAGCAGATCACGACAAGATAAACTTGAAGTCTTCTTGTAGTGGTCATAGCTCACGTTGTTGATATGAGAACTGATAAATCACCCGAAGTGTATATATATTTTTTCATTTCAATTAACTGTGTTCAATCATGAAGTTGGTCGCAGCGTTATGGTATGTATTCACTTTTTTAATTTATATTTAGACCTCTACATTTATTTTTGAAATAGTTGGATAGTTAGGTAAATTTTAATTAATACATTTTTCAAAATCTTTACTTTCCAGCATTCCAGTCATTTGGCATGTAATGCAATTTTTTAAATTACTCGCTATATTTTTTCAGTTTCTTGGTATTGAGCTGTAATGCTCTATCAGTAAGAGAACAGAGGAAGTTCCCTGATGACTTCCTCTTTGGTACAGCCACAGCCGCCTACCAAATCGAGGGGGCGTGGAATGAAGACGGTATGTTTTTCATAACCATTTTTTTTAATAAATCTTTTCACTCAAGTTATATATTTTTTACAGTTTTGTTTTGTGGACTACAACTATTCAAACATTTTTATATTTTTTTATATCCGAAACCGTTTGTATTTCAACAGGCAAAGGTGAAAACATATGGGACTATATGACCCATAACACACCCTATGTGATCAGAGATCAGAGCAATGGCGACATTGCAGCGGACTCCTACCACAATTACAAACGTGACGTTGAAATGATGAGAGAACTCGGCATTGATGCCTATCGATTCTCCCTTTCTTGGGCCAGAATCTTACCTACCGGTTTGCCAAACGAAATTAACCAAGCCGGCATCGATTTCTACAACAACTACATCAATGAAATGTTAAAATATAACATCAAACCGATGATCACTCTCTACCACTGGGATTTACCTCAAAAACTTCAGGAGTTGGGAGGTTTCATCAACCCTTTGATCACGGACTGGTTCGAAGACTACGCTCGAGTTGCATATGAACATTTTGGAGACAGAGTGAAGCACTGGATCACATTTAATGAACCTCGCGAGATTTGCTACCAAGGTTATGGTTCAAATACCAAAGCACCCATCTTGAACTCAACTGCTGTCGGTACATACCTTTGTGCTAAAAACCTTGTGATTTCACACGCCAAAGCATATAGAGCATATGTGAATGACTTCAAGTCAACCCAGGGTGGCACTTGTGGTATCACTATTAGTGTTAACTGGATTGGACCTCTCACTGATTCCGCCGAAGATGAAGTGGCTGCTGAACTAAGACGACAAGCTGAGGTAATGTACTGTAATTTGGTGTTGCAAGGTCTATTACGCTGAATTATCTGACATTTGAATCAATATAATTTTCTTTTCCTTGCAGTGGGGCTTATATGCTGAGCCCATATTCTCTTCAGAGGGTGGATTCCCCAAGGAACTAGCGGAAGCTGTAGCTGCAAAGAGTGCTCAGCAGGGCTATCCCTACTCTCGACTGCCAGAGTTCTCTGAAGAAGAGAAAGCTTTTGTTAGGGGAGCAGCAGACTTCTTCGGTGTGAATCATTACACTGCTTTCCTCATTTCCGCAACTGAACACAAAACTCAGCAAATTGTTCCATCCATGTTGGATGATGTAGATGTTGGTATTTATGTGCCAAGTGAATGGGCTACATCAGCCTCCACTTGGTTGACTGTGAGTATTAAAACAAGAACATATATTATTACTGATTCATATATTTCTATAACTAGATTAACCACTTTGCCATTTTGACAGCTTGCACCAAACAGTATCTACAATGCACTTTCCCATCTGAATGCGAAATACAACAGCCCTGTCTTCTATATCACTGAGAATGGTTGGTCTATCACCCCGGAAAGGGACCTAATTGATGATGACAGAATCACCTACTACAGAGCAGCTCTTGAGAGTGTATTGGATACTTTAGATGCTGGAATTGATCTGAGAGGCTACATGGCATGGAGTTTAATGGATAATTTCGAATGGATGGAGGGATACGAGTGAGTTTATACCTACATTGAAAATAATATTTATTATATAACGGGTATTTAATTATAATAGTTTCCTATAGGTTTTTATTTATTTTGTCACAGAGAGCGTTTCGGCCTCTACAACGTTGACTTTGAAGACCCAGCCCGTACAAGAACACCAAGAAAATCCGCGTTTGTCTACAAGCAAATTGTTAAGACAAGAGTGATCGACCACAGTTACGAGCCAGAGTCTATGACCATGACAATCGACGAAGGACATTAAAATAAATTATGAAACATAATTCTCTCGTATTCAGTCATTTTATTAAATATTATATATAAGTAGGTATTTATTGATTTATTATTATATCACATAAATAGCAAATTTGCTTTTATTTTTATTTTCCTCTTAATTAACCCAGTTATATATTTTTTTAATAAATTTAAAAATCCCCTAGAAAATAAAATAGAAATTCAATCAAGCCTATTTTAGGGAGCAATTCATGTATATATAATCTGAATCTCGGAAACGGCTCCAATGATTTTCATGAAATTTAGTATAAATATCCTGGGACATTCTTCAAACACGGTTATCTCTCAGTCATTGTTAAGAACCTCCAAACCGCGGCTAACGCCCTAGGCGCCTGGTTTCGGAAATGGAGGATCGAAATCAACCCCGTCAAAAGCCAGGCGGTCCTATTCTACAGACCCTACCATCGAGGTACCCCCACCCCTCCAAAGGCAGTTACTCTATTCGGTGAACCAATCCCCTGGGAAAGGCAAGCCAAATATCTCGGAGTAATTCTCGATGATCGTTTGACCTTTGATGCCCACATTAAAGCGGTACGCGCGCGCGCCGCCTTTGTGTTAGGGCGCCTCCACTTTTTATTGAATCATAAGTCTAAACTTGCCCTCAAAAGCAAGGTTAGACTATATACCACGTGTATCCGCCCCATTATGACCTATGCTAGTACTGTGTTCGCACATGCAGCTCCTGCACGGATCCATAGCCTTCAGGTGATTCAAAACCGTTTCATGCGCAAAGCCACGGGCGCCCCGTGGTACATGCGTAATGAAAATCTCCACATTGATTTAGGTCTCCCCACGTTAAAACAATTTATAAAACGCGCCTCACGCAGATTTTTCAATACCGCCGTTAATCACCGCAACCCTCTTATAGTGAAAGCCGCAACGTACACGCCCTCCCGTATACTCCGTATCCTTAGACCAAGGCAAGCCCTCAGCGAGCCGGATGACCCCATAACATTAGCTCAGATCGAAGCTGACGAAGCCCGTAAAAGTAAACAACACACTACACAAAACCGATTACGCTACCGTCCTCGACGGCGAGGACCGCCGCGACGTCCCACTCAGTCTCGTCCCGTTCAAGCGGCCCTGCCATTAGTAATCCGACCGCCCCCAATTAGTCGTAACTCGTACAAAGTCCTCCCCTTCCCCCGGTAACGCCCTGAGCCGAGGTTCGTACCCCACTCGGGAGTGCCCTCAGGCGTGGTTACCTAAATGTTACCCGGCTGAGAGCTCTCTGCGCTCGCCGATTGTCCGGTAAGGTTGGAGCAGCCATCAGAGGCTACCAACTATAGTCCTTTCAAAAAAAAAAAAAAACGGTTATCTGATCCCAAACTAAGCAGAGCTTGTACTATGGAAACCAGATAACTGATATACTACGTATACAACTTTTTTTGTAAATACATACTTATATAGACAGACACCCAGACACAGGACAAACAGACATGTTCATGCACACAAAATGTTTGTCCTGGATGGGAATCGAACCCATGACCAGCGGCCACCCATAACCGGGGGTTAGGGGGTTTCGGGGGCGGTACCTATAGAAGTAAGATGTTTGTGAAAATCTACTAGAAAAATAAATGTTATAAACATACTATGATGATTTTATAAAATAAAACAGTATAATATTTCATTTTATTACAATTGATAATACTTATTTAGTAGTTTTTCGGACTTCATTGTATCTAAGCGTCAAGCTTCATAGTTCTAGCATAGAATAAATGTTCTAGTAAAGTTCAAGACATGTTAAATCATCTTCAAGTCATTGTCAGTGAGTTTAAGTTAGGTTTTAATAGAACGGCTAAAACAGCCGTTCTGTAACTTTTCACGGACTTCTTGATGTAACTTGAACTTGAAAAGCCACTATACCTACACGTAGATAATCATTTCATTTCACTTCACTGGTGCACTTGTATTGATCTTTATTGGACAAAATACCACCGATAAATTTTATGAAAATGCAACATCACTTCGCAAGTTCCCGCCAAAAAGTCCTCGTGTCACCGGCCTGCCTGTGCCTACGGCCTAGCTTTTAAAATCACAGATAACTATTAATTATTTGGAGAATTATAAGACAGATTATAATCTGTTGACATTCGAGGAATCGTTCGGAAATTGTCGGAATCGTTACAACAACCATAGAATGTAACTTTCTCATAAATAAAGTACCAAAATATTTAGAATACGTCAATTTACTCTAATAACTAAAACTACAGAATTTTCCCGTGAAAGTCTCACTGGAATGTGTTCAGCTGGTTTCATGATTAGCTCATTATTTACAGCCAATTATGGTATCGGAAAAGTAGTCTTTCTTAAATTATATATTTTTTTACTCATGGAATCAATAATTATAATGGTAGTTATTGTATATTTATATATATGAATATTCTTACAATCATTTACAACAAATATACAAAATATAATCTACATCTACCTATATACTAATATTATAAAGAGGAAAGATTTGATTGTTTGTTTGTTTGTTTGCATTGAATAGGCTCCGAAACTACTGAACCGATTTGAAAAATTCTTTCACTAATAGGAAGCTACATTATTCCCGAAGGTTATAAGCTTTTTATCCCGGGAACGCGAGAGAAACCGCGCGGAACAGCTAGCAATAAATAATTATTATTTATAATTTTATAATAACCTAATAGAAAGTTGTATACCTAAATATTTTAATTCACTAGTTTTACAGGTGCTTCTCTTCTCTATCTTTGATAACCTTCTAATAAAACTAATAGGTTACCTTCTACTGTTACTAAAACCGAAATTATATTACCAGCGGTGCTACCGTGTAAGAAAATGGTGTTTAACTTAATTTTCTACGCATTTCTACGCCCTATGGCCGAAAAGTACCACTTTCAACCCGCATCTTACATATGAAATGATCTACTTTTCGTAAAATAATTTTTTTTTGCCGGTTTATTTTTTATCAATGTCATTGTTTTCAGTTCACTCGACAACAATAAAGGTGATATTGAATGTCAACGATGTCAATACTCATGATAAACTCCATCTTGATAAAGTACCTTGACATCTTCAAGTGTCTACTGAAGATGGGATCAAAGTAATCTATTACCACACCATTAGATATTTGGTCTCCCGTGAAGGGAAATCATTTTAGACAGCATAGGGGGATATATGATAGTATGTAGTAGAAATAGATGATAGATTTTGAGATAAAATAAAACAGGGTCACGCATTCGTTCGTTCGATACCATAACAATAAGATTATATGAATCTGGGGCCTTACTGAAACTGGGTAGCTTAGTATTATACAGTGTGAGTCTTTATAATGTGCACATATCAAAATGAGGGAATCTATACTTAATTTTATCGACGGAAAAAATATTAAAAAAAATCTAAATATTTTTTTTATTTTTTTATGGAATTTTTAAAAAAATTGTTCGCTACTTTGACCCCAGTGTAAACAAAACTCTGTAACTTTTAAACTAACTAATCTATCGCGATGAAACAAACTCCATAATGATTGGAAGTAATAAGGCGTCCTCATAAAATGAAAATTGTGGAAAAAAACGATCCTCAATTGAAAATAAACATGTTTTTTTTAGCATAAATCAGTTTTTTTTCATCAATTTTTACAATTATCGTAAAATTTCTCTTTAATACTCCCCCATTACCTACCTTTTTTTTTACTTTAAGTTATTTTTGATCGTATTAGCCATCTAATGGTAAAAATTCCATGTTTGTAACTCAATCCCAACATTTCTTATCTACTGTCAAAGAAAGGCTTAGCGCACGGGTACGCACTATTGTTTAGCAGGTAGATAGTCTTTTGTTTGCTATTTTTGTGTGTGTTTGTCGGGTGATGCATTAAATTTTGTGTTAAATAATAAACGGTTTTAATTTAACGCATTGTATTAATTATCATCCCAAATAAACCATCCTTAAAAGAACAATAAATGGAGCGTTCGGAGTGCCATCTTTTAACACTTGATAGAAAATGTTATGTTTGAGTTATAAACATGCAATTTTTACTATTCGGTAGCTAATACGATGAAGAATAACTTAAAGTAAAAAAAAGGTAGGTAATGGGGGAGTCTTTTTGAGAAATTTTACGAGAATTGTAAAAATTGATGAAAAAAGACTGATTTTTGCTAAAAAAAACGTGTTTATTTTCAATTGAGGATCGTTTTTAATTTTCATTTTATGAGGACGCCTTATTACTTCCAATCATTATGGAGTTTGTTTCATCGCGATAGATTAGTTAGTTTAAAAGTTACAGAGTTTTGTTTACACTGGGGTCAAAGTAGCGAACAATTTTTTGACAGTAGATAAGAAATGTTGGGATTGAGTTACAAACATGGAATTTTTACCATTAGATGGCTAATACGGTCAAAAATAACTTAAAGTAAAAAAAAGGTAGGTAATGGGGGAGTCTTTTTGAGAAATCTTACGAGGATTGTAAAAATTGATGAAAAAAGACTGATTTTTGCTAAAAAAAACATGTTTATTTTCAATTGAGGATCGTTTTTTTCCACAATTTTCATTTTATGAGGACGCCTTATTACTTCCAATCATTATGGAGTTTGTTTCATCGCGACAGATTAGTTAGTTTAAAAGTTACAGAGTTTTGTTTACACTGGGGTCAAAGTAGCGAACAATTTTTTTAAAAATTCCATAAAAAAATAAAAAAAATATTTAGATTTTTTTAAATATTTTTTCCGTCGATAAAATTAAGTATAGATTCCCTCATTTTGATATGTGCACATTATAAAGACTCACACTGTATAATATTATATTTTATTCTCCTATACTCTTGTTGATATCCTGATTTTGCATCATAGTAGCTGTCTAACATGGCGTTATCTGAAGAATATAATTCTATAATGATCTCGATTAAACTTAATAACAAATCTTTTTTGCTAATGCAAAATCAATCACCTACTTGCTGAGTTTATGTAAAACATTTGTGGTTTTCAAGTAAATTCATAATTTATTTCAAGATGTTCTAAAGTAAAAAGAAATACCAACAAATGTAATTTATTTTTTGAAAAAATAAATTCTTTATAATTTTTTATCGCTGATCGAAAAGATCATCTGTTAAGATCATGTCTGGATAATCTTAAAGAATTTTCTAATCATCAATAGATAGGTCCAAACAAACAAGATAAATCGATCACCCATGGTGAGCATATAAATAAGTGATAATTTTACTTAAACTTTTAAACAATATGAAGTCACTTGTGGCGTTAAGGTATGTACGCTTACTTTATTGTTCCTATTTATGTCTCTATTACTTCTAGTTGAATTGAAAAAAATATGAAATAATATGTCCAAATTGGATGTATTAGAAAAAGCATACGCCGATTTCCCACTTTATCTGATGCAGTTAAAAATACTTTATTGAAAAGCCGTTCTTTCTGTTACTAGTCTTTTGGCGTTGAGCTGTAATGCTCTAACAGTAAGAGAACAGAGGAAGTTCCCTGATGACTTTCTCTTTGGTACAGCTACAGCCTCCTACCAAATCGAGGGGGCATGGGATGAAGATGGTAAGAATAATACCAGTCAGTTACTAACAACCTTCTATATAGAACTAGCTTTCCACCCTACGGTTTCGCCCACTTTACCACCTTAGAAGTCGATTTTCAAAAAAACACTTTCTTATTAGATAACTAAGCTTCACAAGGAATACACCTTCCAAATATTAAGTCACCAAGACCAGTGGCTTATACTTTGAGAAATTTCATATGTACATATTGTACAGCTTATTTTGTTTCTTTACAGGAAAGGGCGAGAACATTTGGGACTATATGACCCATAACAAACCCCACGTGATAAGAGATCGAAGTAATGGTGATATAGCTGCTGACTCCTACCATAATTACAAACGTGATGTGGAGATGATGAGAGAATTGGGTCTTGATGCCTACAGATTCTCGCTGTCTTGGGCTAGGATCATGCCCACAGGTTTGCCGAATGAAATTAACCAAGCTGGAATTGATTTTTATAACAACTACATCAATGAAATGCTAAAATACAACATAGAACCTATGATCACACTGTACCACTGGGATTTACCTCAAAAACTGCAAGAATTGGGTGGTTTCGTTAATCCAATGATTACTGATTGGTTCGAAGACTACGCTCGAGTTGCATTTGAAAATTTTGGTGATAGGGTTAAATATTGGATTACCTTTAACGAACCCCGTGAGGTTTGTTACTTGGGTTACGGCTCCGATGCTATGGCTCCAATCTTGAACTCAACTGCTGTTGGTACATACATTTGTGCCAAAAACCTTGTGTTATGCCACGCTAAAGCTTACAAAGCTTATGTTAACGACTTTAAGACAACTCAGGGTGGTACTTTGGGAATAACGATCAGTGTCAACTGGTTTGGACCACTCACTGATTCCGAGGAAGATAAAGCTGCTGCTGAACTTAGGCGACAGGCTGAAGTAAGATACTAAATAAAATCTTACTAAATTTTAGATTCTTTCCATTGAAATCTGTAACTGTTATGTTTTTTCTTCCAGTGGGGATTATACGCTGAACCTATTTTCTCAGCCGAAGGTGGATTCCCGAAAGAACTAGTAGATGTTGTTGCCGCGAAGAGCAAACAACAGGGCTACCCCTATTCTCGCTTGCCACAGCTCTCCGAAGAAGAGAAGGCGTTTGTCAGAGGAAGTGCTGACTTCTTTGGCATCAATCATTACACATCTAAACTTGTCTCTGCAAATGAATTTAAATCTCAATACCCTGTGCCTTCAATGTTTGACGACATTGATGTTGGAACTTATATACCAAGTGAATGGCCTCAGGCTGCCTCATCCTGGTTGTATGTAAGTATCTAGTATAAACCATAATTTTTTGCCTATTTGAATAAACGATAATATAATTATCTATTGACAGCTTGCTCCAAACAGCATCTACAACATGCTCACCCATCTCAATTCTAAATACAACAATGCTATTTTCTACATCACTGAGAATGGTTGGTCTGTCGATCCTGATAGAGACCTCATCGATGATGATAGAATCGCCTACTACAGAGCATCTCTTGAGAGCGTATTGGACAGTTTGGATGCTGGAGTTGATCTCAGAGGCTACATGGCTTGGAGTATAATGGACAATTTCGAATGGCTGCAGGGATACCAGTGAGTTCTAGATATAATTATTGGTAGCTTCTCTCTGCACTTGCAACCACCCCCTTCTGATGGACAATTGAATTACAATTGTATGATGAAATTTTTTAACAAAAAATAATTACCTAAATTCAAAAGAATGATCCACAAAAGATCGAGCCTTTGCTAAGTTTCTTGCCGGAGTTTAAGTGTATTCCAAACCGGTGGTAGAGTCAACTGCATATGTCAATATTCATAAGAACCTAACATTTTGAGTATAAGAATTGGAGATTGCTGTTTGAATCAATATCATTGCAATTCAATAGCAAATTTTAATGTTAGTTGCATTTAATTAAGCCTCTAGGTACCTTATAAAACTTATTTTGTTTTACAGAGAACGTTTTGGACTATACCACGTTGACTTCGAAGACCCAGCTCGTACACGTACTCCGCGAAAGTCCGCTTTTGTTTATAAAGAGATTTTGAAAACACGAGTCATTGACTACAGCTATGAACCAGATTCATTGACCATGACAATTGACGAAGGTCATTAAATGTATGACTTGGAAAGCTTAAATATCTAGTTTATTATTTATTATTACAGCTTATTATTCCACTCACCATTTTCTATGATAAATATAAGTATATTATTCTTGATTATTCCGTTGTTTATTTTTGTTATGCATTCCCATGGGTAAAAGTTTACTATTTATTTAAAACCTACACAAAATTAATAAATTATATTAAGATTATTTATGATCTACCTTGTCATTAAGTTGTATATACTGTGTATCAATAAAGCAAATTATTAAACGAATAAAACTAACTTTTAACAGAAAATATGTCATAAAATATATAGGGCATATTATGTTTGTTATATAAATCGATCTTGTTTTAATGTTAAAAAGTACAAAGACTATTTATTTTTCCTATTATCCACTAGATACAAATTGGCGTCTTTTTTTATCTTACTGGAGTAAAAGGGCCTACTTGCTCCACGCAAGTCAGTTATTGATAAAGTGTTACAAATCTAAAAATACTTAACTGCGTATTAATAACAAACGTTGTTAAAAATAACATAACGTAATTAATAATAATATAGTGATGATCTTTGACATTTGATTAGACGAAAACATAAAAATATATTTACAACCTACGCCCTGCGGTTTTACACGCAATACTGATATTTTCCCGTAGGTATTTATACATTTTAGTTTAGAATATAGAAGGGTATTTATCAATCAAACCTTCTACTCCACCACCACAATCTCCAAAAACAAAATATTTGAAATAACTAAATTAAAATGAAACTACAATATTTATATATACAGAGGAATATTATATAAAATAATACAGATGAATGTTGGAGGTGAGAGGGTGCAAGGGTATCAGCACATGACAAATGATGAAGTGGCCGAAGGTGGTAAAGTTTAGAAAGAAACTAGTTCCAAGTGTCGTCGAATAAATATGTACATACAAATTCGATAAATATAAAAGTACAATTAAAAGTTTTTTGAGTATATATTTTTCTATCACCTACCTAATAAATATTTCAAATACTAAAGGTATATTTGGAAAAATTTGATATTTTTTATTCTTGACAGCAAATTTTTTTTGATGCATTATATTGTATTATTTGGATCTAGATATTTTATCTAAGTACTTACGTAAGTATATTCTGTTTACAGTTGCTGATCTACGCAGATCACGTCAAGATAATCTTGAAGTGGTCAATCGTGCTTACGTTATTGTTATGAGTACTGATAAATCACTTAAAGTAAGGGTATATATAATGTTTTCATTACAAATAACTCTATAGTTCAATCATGAAGTTGGTCGTAGCGTTATGGTATGTATTAACATTTCGAAATTTATATTTAGACCTCTTTATTTATTTTTGGCTTCATAATTAAGGATATTATTGCATTTATTTCCTTACTTACGTAATAGTAATAGTAGTTTATGATACTGTTGCATAATAGGGGTTATTAAATACGAGTGTGAGTTTAAGTAGTCATACAGTACTTTATCTAAACTCATCAAATAATGTAATTAAAAAAAATAGAAAAATCGATAGTATTTTTCTACCAACTTTAAAAAAAAAAAATTGCTGTTTTTGTGACATTTTTGGTCAAAATGATATATGTAGGCAAAAACAATAAAATAAACAGACACAATAATCATATCCGTGTTGCCAACTCCCAAAAATTCTTACCTCTAAAGTTCAAGTCAAAAATTTGTCATCGTCAAATTGAATTGATACTGATTGATTATACTATTGATAGGTCCGAAGTGTACTTTAATAGAAAAAAAGTATTTTATTTCAAAACATTTTGTTAGTAATTCTAATAATTTATATTCTACAGTATTCTATAAATATACAATATTTACAATTATTTACAACAAATATTTAAACTATATATAAAAAAGTTATTTTATAGCATTATCTTGGGAACACAACTGTACTATAATGAATCATTATACACGGGTGTGCCTAAAGTGGGTCATTAAAGTACTGATTTTGATTTCATAATAAGAACATTACGATATGAGAGTAGATAAATGTTTTTTTTTATATTTGATATTTACAATTATTTATAAAAAACAAAACAAAATCTACCTATGAAAAAAATTATGACTTTGATGCAGCCACTGCTTCCGATCGACGACAAGGCAATGTTATGCTTACGTAACTTTTTATACATAAATCAATCCATCTGCATGCTTCAATTAAATAATTTTAGACGTATATTGCAAATAATTCTCAAAAAATATACACCTACACCTAGCAGTGTTTTTATTATCAAATTAGGTAGATAAGTAGATTTTAAATAATACTTTTTTCAAGATCTTTAGTTATTTTTTTAACAACTCACTATAAAAAATATTTTATTTTCAGTTTTTTGGCGTTGAGCTGTAATGCTCTATCACTAAGAGAACAGAGGAAGTTCCCTGATGACTTCCTCTTTGGTACAGCCACAGCCGCCTACCAAATCGAGGGGGCTTGGAATGAAGATGGTATGTTTTTCATAACCATTTTTTTTTAAACCATTTAACTCAAGTTATATATTTTCTACAGTATTGTGGACTACAATTATTCAAACGTTTTTATATTTTTTTAAATTCCAAAACCGTTTGCATTTCAACAGGCAAAGGTGAAAACATTTGGGATTATATGACCCATAACACACCTTATGTGATCAGAGATCAGAGCAATGGCGACATTGCAGCGGACTCCTACCACAATTACAAACGTGATGTTGAAATGATGAGAGAACTCGGCATTGATGCCTATCGATTCTCCCTTTCTTGGGCCAGAATCTTACCTACTGGTTTGCCATACGAAATTAACCAAGCCGGGATCGATTTCTACAACAATTACATCAATGAAATGTTAAAATATAACATCAAACCGATGATCACTCTCTACCACTGGGATTTACCTCAAAAACTTCAGGAGTTGGGAGGTTTCACCAACCCTTTGATCACGGACTGGTTCGAAGACTACGCTCGAGTTGCATATGAACATTTTGGAGATAGAGTGAAGCACTGGATCACATTTAACGAACCACGCGAAATTTGCTACGAAGGTTATGGTTCAAATACCAAAGCACCAATCTTGAACTCAACTGCTGTTGGTACATACCTTTGTGCTAAAAACCTTGTGATTTCACACGCCAAAGCATATAGAGCATATGTGAATGACTTCAAGTCAACCCAGGGTGGCACTTGTGGTATCACTATTAGTGTTAACTGGTTTGGACCTCTCACTGATTCCGCCGAAGACGAAGTAGCTGCTGAACTAAAACGACAAGCTGAGGTAATGTACTGTATTTTGGTGTTGCGAAGTCTATTACGCTGAATTATCTGACATTTGAATTAATATAATTTTCTTTTCCTTGCAGTGGGGCTTATATGCTGAGCCCATATTCTCTTCAGAGGGTGGGTTCCCCAAGGAACTAGCGGAAGCTGTAGCTGCAAAGAGTGCTCAGCAGGGCTACCCCTACTCTCGCCTGCCAGAGTTCTCTGAAGAAGAGAAAGCTTTTGTTAGAGGAGCAGCAGACTTCTTCGGTGTGAATCATTACACTGCTAAACTCGTTTCCGCAACTGAACACAAATCTCAGGAAATTGTTCCTTCCATGTTGGATGATATAGATGTTGGTATTTATGTGCCAAGTGAATGGCCTGCATCAGCCTCCACTTGGTTGTATGTGAGTATTAAAATAAAATCATTTTTACTAATCTATACCTGTGGTTCATAATATACAACCTTCTATACTACTAATAATAAAGCTAAAAAGTTTGTTTGTTTGAACGCGCTAATCTTTAGGTCCATCGGTCGGATTCGATCTTTCGAAAATTCTTTCACTGATAGGAAGCTACATTATCCCCAACGGTTATAGGCTACTTAATATCTCGGTAATGCGAGTGAAACTGCGGGGGATAGCTACCATATTATAATAATACTCACAATAGCAAGATTAACCCTTTTCCGTTTTGACAGCTTGCACCAAACAGTATCTACAATGCACTTTCCCATCTGAATGCGAAATACAACAGCCCTGTCTTCTATATCACTGAGAATGGTTGGTCTATACCCCCGGAAAGGGACCTAATTGATGATGACAGAATCACCTACTACAGAGCAGCTCTTGAAAGTGTATTGGATACTTTAGATGCTGGAATTGATCTGAGAGGCTACATGGCATGGAGTTTAATGGATAACTACGAATGGATGGAGGGATACGAGTGAGTTTATACATTGAAAATAATATTGACTGTACAACGCGAGATTATAATAGTTTATTTATATTTATTACTTTTTTCACAGAGAACGTTTCGGCCTCTACAATGTTGATTTTGAAGACCCAGCCCGTACAAGAACACCAAGAAAATCCGCGTTTGTCTACAAGCAAATTGTTAAGACAAGAGTGATCGACCACAGTTACGAGCCAGAGTCTATGACCATGACAATCGACGAAGGACATTGAATTAAGATACATAAATATTTATTTAGTATTCATTAATTGTAAATAATTTTGTTTAAGTACCTATTTATTATAATTATATCATGAAAATAGCAAAATTCACTTTTATTCACCTAGTAGTATTTACATAATTTGCCTAGTTACTGTATATTTAAAAAAACATTCTGGATATATAACATAAATGTCCATAGACATATAAAAACATTTATACATTAAAATAACAGTTCAATCAAGTTTATATTAGGTAAGCTTTTAATTTGTGGGCAGTTATTCTATGTCCTTTTTATATTCTCCATGGAAATTTGAAATACAATTAATATATTCCATGTTCAAGTTCAATGTTTGTCATTGGAATTTATTTGTTTTTTAAAAGCTTTTATTTTACTTTTCTAATTGAATCATATTCTATTTACATTCTACGTCTGAATAACCACAGAACTCAAAAGTTTTATGTAATGACAAAGATGTCAAACCAGTAGAAACAAACATTTTTAATCTGTATTCAGAACTGACTGCAGACGAATCGGAGGTAGACGCAGATTACTCACCTCGAAATAATGTATTGCATTTATACATAAAAAAAGTAATAAAATATTAGTAAACAGTGAATTGTGTTCAATATAAAATAATACATAGTTGATGGCATAATATTACGAAAATGCATCGGCGAAGGGGACCAAATTTTACGTACGTTAGTGGCTGTGTAAAATATATGATTTTTGTTCTTAATTTTATATTTTGGGTAAGTATTATGTATTTAATACAATTTAAAGTTAAATTATGTGTTTAAGAAGTTTTTTAATTGATATTGTGGAGGTAAATAGTGATTTTAAAGGTTTTTAGAGTGAATATTAATTGAAGTGTTGGGTCATTGTTCATGATAAAATCGTGTGATTCACTATTCTCCCATCATTATTATGAATGGGAATTTGTATATACAAAACGACAATTTCACAGCTCTCTAGTGACATCCGTTTGCGATAACATTTCGCAAATCACAATATTTATCCATTGTTCAGTGTATATAGGTGTAAATTGTACTTTTCATAATATAGGTATTTTTTTGTACATACATATGATACGAACCTATATTTATATCCCAGGAAGTATGCGATAAGGTGATGACCCGTCTCTTAACCTCATGATAAAATTAAATGATATTAAAACTATCTGCAACAATTTAAAAATATATTGTCACTATGTTTTCAAACAAAATTCATAATATTTACATACTTAGAAGATTATTTTTCACGAAAATATACTAAGCATTACTAATATTGCTATGTGCAGGCTAGTTTGTAGTACAAAATAGGATCTTCTGTTTTATGAAACTGGTGAAATTTGATATTTTAAAAATGTTGGCAAAATGTCTGAGGAATGAATGAAATGAAGGAAGAAAATGAGGAAAGGATGTCTGTTTAATTTATGTATTTTCTAGTATCTTTTATCTCTTTTTTGTAGTGCTGCTGCCATTAGATAGATATACTCGCAATAATATATAATACCAGTTGAGTCCTGCGGTCTTACCAACATTTACAGAAATAAAAAGTAGCCTACACAACTCGGGGATAATGTAGGTTCCTATTAGTGAAACAATTTTCAGAATTGAATCAGTAAGATTCAAAGATTGCCCCCTACCAATAAACTTTCCATATACTTACTTTTCTTTAAAGTCGCGGGTTCGAATCCTACAATGAGCTTGAGCTTTCAGTGAAGGAAAACACAGTGAGGAAACCATAGCATGGTACCCACCTGGCTGGCTACCATGCTCAAGTTGAAAATCTATTGCCCAGCACTTTCTGGTGTGTTCCGACAGCTGCCAACATGAGAGCCAGTTCCTTTCTAGGCTCTGTGTGCTTACCACCATCGGCCACATCATCACTGACCACGGTGAGATTGTGGTCAAACACAGGTCTATACATAGCATACTAAAAACCACTTTGTTTCACCAACAATCTCCAATTTTTTCTCCTTAGAGGTAACATTTTCATAATTAATATCTATCTGTATGCCAAATTTCAGCACAACTTTTTGGTGGTTTGAACTGTGTGTTGATAAATCAGCCAGTGTGTGTTACCACGGTTTTCCTTTTATGTTTTACTAGCTGTTCCATGCGGTTTCACTTGCGTTCCCGGGATAAAAAGTAACCTATAACCTTCGGGGATAATGTAGCTTCCTATTAGTGAAATAATTTTTCAAATCGGTTCAGTAGTTTCGGAGCCTATTCAATGCAAACAAACAAACGAAGAATCAAATCTTTCCTCTTTATAATATTAGTATAGATAAAAAAAAAACCGTGAACTGTTTCACACATTATTTACCAATACTGTTTTTAAATGTTGTGTGTTTGTTTCAGTTATTTGGAGGATTACTAATAGGTGTAGGATTATATGCTTTCATAGATAAATGGCAAGCTACTGGTCTCATAAAGGTTTGTATGAGTGTATTTAATTATGTCACAGATATTTACTAGAAGAGAGATTGAAATATATGGACATATTAAATTAACATTTTTAAAAACAGAATGCATTAATAATCAACTTTAAAAAGAGTAAAACCTACTTCAAAGATAATAAAATGAATATGGAACCTTGAAGCTACCAGACATTAAAAAAAAATGTTGAAGGAGGTTAAAAATAAAAATATATGATTTCTAATAACTACTGATGTCATCCTAACAAAAGTGAGTCATGACTCAGCAATGATTCCCTTTCGACTGGCAAATACTGCAACAGTCACTACCTTATTTTAAACAATTATGTTCCTTTTATTTTATGCCAGCAAGTTGTCATTTATTTCGAAGAGGCTTATCAGTTCTTTTTCCATAAAGTCAAGAACCCAGGGCTCCAATCCTGATGATCGAAATAGTCCTATTGATTATATTGATTGATAAAGTTAATAGGGTTGTTGACAGTGTCAAAAATAAATGACCTAACACTAACCAATGCATGAAACATCTAAAAACATCAAAAATTTACATTTAATGCTTTTTATGATTTATAATTACCAGTAGAAACACTAAGAGTAGGTTATTTGATGCTGTGAACCTATGATGTCTTAGTGTAGTATTTCATACAAAATTCCATATAAACTATCATTTTAAAAAAGTACCTGATTTGATATGTCAGTCAACTACCCTATTGATGTTTTATTTTTAAGCAGGTAGATATATGACCTATCATTTTGACATGTGTCAGGACGTACGTAGACTCCAATTTTTTTACGGCATATGTTTATAATTTCAGCTGGATACAGTATATGATTTGATGTTGAACATAAGCCTGCTGATCGCTCTGCTCGGCGGGGTGGTGTTCATAGTCAGCTTCGCAGGGTGCGTAGGCGCACTAAGGGAGAACACGTGCTTGCTCAAATTTGTAAGTATATGCAACGAGTAATTGAAATAAGTCAAAACCTCAAATACCGCAACTTATTTTTATTGCAAAAAGTTGATATTACAAATAGTTGTTTATTTTCATGAACTACTGTAAACTAATTTCAGGGTTCGATTTTGAGAGTTCAATTGACAGTCTAATCCCCCTTATCAGACTTAGGTACTCAGTTGACATTCAGATCGGTAGGAAAAACAGACACGACCAACTTACTATGTATGTATAGTTAAATTAAGTCGTCATAAGAAATAAAAAACAATACCCATTTTATGTTGTCTTGTTATTGCAGAATTGAATCATATTCCTTTGTGGAGCAAAGTCTCTTATCGCTGTAACCGACATTGACTATATGATATCACTTATCTGCTATAAAAAAACAGTATGATATTATATCATAAAAAAGACCATTGTTGAGTATGACTAAAATTACATCACTATTAATTATCAGTTTTCCATAATATTTGTTTGTTTAGATTGACAGATGGTCATATTTTTAGGGTTCCGAAAAAAATAATAATGGAACCCTTATAGTATCACTCGTGCGTCTGTCTGTCTGTCTGTCCGAAAATATTGGACTGGATTGAGGTGAAAGTTGGTACACATATGTATGTCGATGACCCAAACATGGACGTGTTACGTAAATAAATGAATTTCAAACATGGGGGCTAATGTTGGGGGGTAAATTAGAATATTAAAAAAAAAAGTTTTGCAGACAATATTGTGTAACATATCAAATGAAAGGGCTTTTTATCAGGATGTCAAATATATTTATTTTAGAATTTTAATATAAATAGTTTTTAAGTTATTTAAGAAAATAGGCGAAAAATTGGCGAAAATTGACCATTGGGGGGAATGGTCAATTTTCGCCAATTTTCCCCCCCCCTTATTTCCGAAACTACTGGGCCAAACATTTTGTAAAAAAATCAGATAATAGTTCTTTACCTAAAGATTACAGGAAAACCTATGAGAAGTCTATCTAATACCTTTAAACCTGCAATTCATGGATATATATATATAATCTGAATCTCGGAAACGGCTCCAACGATTTTCATGAAATTTGGTATGCAGGGCGTTTCGAGGGCGATAAATCGATGTAGCTAGGTTTCATTTTTAGAAAAGACGATTTCCAAAAAAAAAAACTTTTTATAGTTACCATCAACAAATTTGGGTCAGGTTTAAAAATATTTATGGAACTTAGTTAAACATGTACGGAACCCTCTCCACGCGAGTTTAACTCGCATTTGTCCGATTTTTTTTTATTGGTTCCGATTCTGTTGTTTGGTTTTCCAGTGCTTGTGACGTCATAGTAGGCAGTCAAAAAATGGCACGCTTGGTTTTCGTACAGATCGTGATAATTGCGTTATCTATGTCTATCTATATCTGTGCGTGACTGATATTAGTTTAGTTTAAAAACAACAGAATCTGCATCATTGGTGTTTCATTCACCACAATCTAAATTTATGTAAATTATGATGTGGTCGATTGTGATAGCGCAATAGGGTAGTTGACACTGTCAAAAATAAATGACCAAACACTAACCAATGCATAAAACATCTAAAAACACGTAGAAATATAAAATATGTTGTACATTTAATGCTTTTTATGATTTTTAATTACCAGTGGAACTACTAAGAGTAGATGATTTGATGCTGAAACTATGACGTCATAGTGTAAGATTTCATACAAAATTCCATATAAACTATCGTTTTGACATTTATTAAAAAGTTGCTGATTTGATTTGTCAGTCAACTACCCTATTATTCATGAATATATTTAGTTTATTAAAGTTGTGCAGCGATTTGTTATAGGCCCCTCTCTGAGTTAGTCTGTATTTTGTATAGCTTTCCGCATCGTGTTAACTCGCGCGATCCGCGTGATGCAACGATTTTTTTATAAGTTCACATACATTCACATTAATGTAGTTTTCGTAAGATCACCAATTTTATTGACAGCTAGTTGCTGTCCCCCGCGGTTTCACCCGCGTTCCTGGGTATGATCTATCTATGTGCCAAGTTTCATCCAAATCCGTTCAGTAGTTTTTGCGTGAAAGAGCAACAAACATACATACAAATTTTCACGTTTATTTATAATATGAGTAGGATTTTAAACAGTGATAATATAGCATTCTACTGTTGAAAGAATTTAAAAAATCGGTCCAGTATTGTTACAATTTATTTATTACTAGTAGGTCCGCGCGGTTTCACTCGCGTTCCCGGGATTAAAAGTAGCCTATAACCATCAGGAATAATGTAGCTTAGTGAAAGAATTTTTCAAATCGGTTCAATAGTTTCGGAGCCTATTCAATGCAAACAAACATACAAACAATCAAATCTTTCCTCTTTATAATATTAGTATATACAAACAAACATAAACTTAAATCTTTTCTCTTTATCATAATAGTGTAGATAAAATGTGATTTCTTCCACGCATAATATAGCTGTTATGTAACTCGTAGGCAGATTATGGCTTGTTGTATAACGCGTCCCAAAATTAGCATCGATCGTAAAAAATTCGAAACATGTTGATGTGATAATGTGGGCCGACAGTAATACCTATTTTGTAAACTGGCTCTCCCATCAGGTTTCACTCGTATTACATTTGGATGATATAGTGATTTTATACATCGAACATATGTATTATTATCAATAATCCTTCAACAATTTGAAGTTTTGGGCAAATATCTGGTAAAAGCACTCGCACTCTGAAACAGAGATGAGTGGATGAGAAATTTGCAAATCTTTTTTTTATAAATTTTCTAATTTACCCCAAAAAGTAGATGTTTAGAATAAATTGTTTTTGGGCCACCGACTTACACGTGTACCACAACTCAATCGGCTCAGTAGTTTCGGAGCAAATTGGCTGTGACGGACGGACAGACTGACTGTTTTAGTGTTCCGGAACTCAAATAGTACTTAAGTTTGCAGTTATTTAAGAAACTAGGCGAAAATTGACCCCCCCCCCTTATCTCCGAAACTATTGGGCCAAACATTACCTAGTGGTATTTAGAGTAACAAAGGAAATTACGGAACCCTCGAGTCAGACTCGCACTTGCCCGGTTTATTTTCCTTTTGAAGTACGGAACCCTAAAACCCAGAGAGGGGTGGGGGGGGGATGGGGGGCATTGCCTTTCCCTGCTGCAACGCACTGGTGTTGTATTGTATTGTTGCAGTACTCCCTATGCCTGCTGATCCTATTCCTGGTGGAGATGGGCGGCGCGGTGTGCGGGTTCGTGTTCCCGCGCTCGCTGCACGGCCTGCTCGAGCAGAGCTTCACCGAGCGCGTCGTGCACGCCTACAGGGACGACCAGGACTTGCAGAACTTCATCGACTTCGCGCAGCGCGATGTGAGTGCCTAATATCCTGGATAATGCTTATTTGCACATGTGTTCGAGACTCATTTTAGGTCAGTATACTGGACGAGAACCGGCAGTAAACGTCTTATTTGTTTTTATACCATTTTAACCCTTAACTTGACAACGTACACACATAAAAAAAGTCGTTATTTATTGAATTCTTTTTCGATTTTTTCGATAATTGTATTTTCAAATATAGTAGACTTTTTACTTCCTGCCAAGTTAAGGGTAAAGGTAGCTAATAAGTATACGTCCCGATGGTAAGCGGTTATCTTAGTTTAGTGGAAGTGTCGTCGAATGCCGTACCCACGGTGAAATTCTGATCAAACACGGGTATCCCCTCGATTTCTGGAAATCTGTTGACGAATATCAAATAAATCAAATCATTAATTATATCTCACTTATTACCAGATTTGTTGGTCAACTAATCATAACTAGCCGACCGCGCAACACAACGGACGTGTCATTGTCATAGAGAACGTCAGTGCAGCGCCATACTAATAATAGTGAGCGATTAATGACGCCGCGAGTCGACCAACAAATCCTTGGATTTACGGTACCAGTACGCACACATGCGTTGTGAGTCTGTAAATACTTTCACAAATACATTTCAAACGTTTTGAGCTTTGGAGGGGCGCGCCATGCTATCGAAGTTAATCTCTACCATAGGGATGTGAAAAAATAATCGATTTATAAAAAAACGTTTTTTTTTCTTACAATAATCGATTTTAATAAGCGATTTTAATATTGCAAATAATCGATTAATAAAAAATCGATTTTTATTTTCTTTGTCGATCTTTTACTGCTACAGAAACAAATCTTTTTACCATAGATGCTCGAACCCGCGATAGTTTTTACTGGTAGTTTTAATACTGGTAGTTGATTCTTTGACATTTAATCATAATTATAAGCTGATAGGTAGGGATGTGAAAAAATTATCGATTTATAAAAAACAATTATTTTTTAATCGATTTAAATACAAAGAAAATTAATCGATTATTTAAACATCGATTGTTTATGTTGAAAGTCACATCCCTACCATGAAGGTTATTCTATCGATAGGTTATAATTTCCAGTTCCACTGTTGCGGGCTAACTTCAGACGGTTACATGGACTGGTCTAAGAACGAGTACTTCAACTGCTCGTCGCCGTCCGTCGAGAGGTGCGGGGTTCCATTCTCGTGCTGCATCAACGCGACCGATATATCCTCCGGTCTCGTCAATATCATGTGCGGTTATGGCGTGCAGAACTATCCGGTATGTTTAAATTGAAATTCAGGACTGTTTACTTAAATTTTAATCAATAAAATTTAAACATGATGAACTAAACTATAAAGAAAAAAACATTATAAGTGGCCAGACATGACTAAACAATTAAACGTAGTATTATATTCTCTTTGTTAACAATTAGGAATCAATCAGTACCAATTCAATTTTAGATGCAAATTTACTCTGTGGTCGCGTCTGCGGTAGGGAGTTTTTCCCAACACGGATTGGGTTCCATGATGATTAATGTTTGTTTATTTATTGATTTTTTGCATACATATTTTATTTTGGCCAAAAATTATAGTAAAATAGCAGTGATACTAAGGTGAAATAAACTTGGATCTGAAATTGTGGAGGCGGCAATGGAAATGACGAATAATCGATACCCGTGAGTCATGAAAACCTATGACAAAATATTATCGATTTTTTACCTTTAAATTACATTATTGGATGAGTTTAGATAAAGTACTGTATGATACTGCACATAATTAGGTATTAAAAACTCGTGTGATACTATTAAGAACCTCGCCTACGGCTCGGTACTTAAACTCACACTCGTGTTTAATAACCCCTATTATGCAACAGTATCATAAACTACTATTTTTCACTATTTTTTTCTGTACAAATAATATGAATGCCCTTTCGGCCTACTTATACTCTTTCAAAATCACCCGGTCATCATCATCATGTCAGTGGAAAGACGTCCACTGCTGGACTGCTGGCCTCCCCCGCAGATCTCCACGATGGCCGGTGTTGCGCTACCCGCATCCAGCGGTATCTCGCGACTCTCACAAGTTCGTCGGTCCACCTTGTGGGGGGGCGTGCCCACGCAGCGTATTCCGGTTCAAATCACCCGGTATAGCCAATTAACCTAATATTTTTTATCCTTACAAACGTTAGGTAGCCGAGGCGAGTAAGCGAGTGTGGACATCGGGATGCATAGAGATAGTGCGCTCGTGGGCGGAACGCAACCTGTATACCATCGCATCCGTGGCGCTGGGCGTGGCGTTGTCGCAGCTGTTCGTCATATACCTCGCCAAGACCCTCGAGGGACAGATCGAGCTGCAGAAAGCTAGGTATGTGTCTGTCTGTACATACATAATTATGAGGAGCTGGCGAACAAAACGGTATAATTACGCATCTGGTCAAAATACTTTTTTTTTACAGTCCGGAGGTTTTGGGTCCGCTGAATTTGAATCTCAATTCGTTTTCAATAAAAACTGCCTAAAACAGTTTTAAAATTGCATCCAAAGTTCATGGTTATGTATGTCATCCAGTTTTTTACTTCTCCTATAAAATTTAATTTTATGTAATTGTACCGTTTTGTTCGCCAGCTCCTCATATACAACGTGTTACGGAAAGGTCATATTCATCCGAAAGGGGTGATGATTACATCAGGTATAGATTCTCTATGCAAAGTTTCCACGCAAAATAAATTACTCAAAGAATTCATACCAAACTTTTGGTTTCGTAAGATTATCGAAATCAAACCATAACAAACGTGTCACCGCACTACGAGGGTCATTAACTTTTCACGTCATTTCCTAATATTGAAGTTAAATCTCTTTCGCGATCTGTGCGCCTGGTACACGCTGTAGTGTGACGCCGCGCCGCCCTGTGTCGGCGCGGCGGCACCCTTTGTCGGCGCGGCGGCACCCTTTGTCGGCGCGCCGACACACGAGTATTATTAAACAACTGACGAAGCTCCGAAGCTGTGGGGAAGACCCGAAAAATAAAACTTCTACTTTTCTACTATCCTAGTAGGGTAGCTGGCCCAATTATTGTACATTTTGAATTTATTTTCGATTTTTTGTTAAAATTAATTTACTAATCAAGTCAGCCTATCGCAGTCCACTGCTGGACATAGGCCTCTCTCAAGTTGCGCCACAAACAACACAAGGTTTCCCGCCTTTTGCATCCAGTAATCGTAGCGCCGCGCAGTATCGCTTTTCCCCCCAGCTACCTAATAATAATTTCAAGAAAACTGTGATAAATTTAATACATTGAAGCACACCGATTAAAGAAGAGTTAGGCCAGCGCATCAGTTAATTAATAAAACCTATGAGCTGTGTTGACAAACGAATCCGATAAGATAATTTGATTTGGACTGTGGGGGTGGTACCTACATAAGTACATAGTCTTAATTTGTAAGTATTGATTAATCAAAATAGCGACAGATAAGTTGAGTATTGATTCGATTTATTTATTTATTGAAGGCTACCAGCTAAGACTATCACTACGACTATGACTATGTACCTGCAACTGGCTCATTTACCCTTAATATCATTGTGTGTGTAAACCCCGATGAAATTAGGGTTCAGTTATTATTGTTCGCAAATGCTGTCCGAACAACTCTCGTTACTCATGAGGTCCTGGTACTTTTAACAATTTATTTCCATAGTTTAATACATTTTTGCGGCTTATTTTTTTATTGTGTTTTATTAAACAAATAAAGACTCCGTACTACCTACTAAAAGCCAAAACCCATGTCTCAGTCAAATGGGCCCGCCGACAAAATGTAAACTTCTGATACGTTTTAAATGTTTTCAGTTGTAATTTAGTGTTGTTATCATCATAATTATCCACTCATTACTGTCCCACAGCTGGGCACGGACCTCTTCTCAGAATGAGAAGGTTAAGGTTAGGTTAGTCATCACGCTGGCCTTCTGCGAGTTGTTTAGCCGTGTGCGTGTTAGAATGGCAAAAACTACCAACATAATTTAATTTTAAAATCCTATCTATTTAAATAAAAGCGGAACCCACTGCACACTAGCATTTTATTTCTACCAGGAGACACATAAGTTGCATAGAGTAAAGTTATTTAGGGTTCATTTTGAATAAATTATGTTACAAAATCTTTTTTCTGTAACATTTCTAATTGCATAATCTTTTAGTTAGTTACTTACTATGGTAATAAAAAAAATCAACATTAAAAGGATCGTTCATATCGTTATCCTTTATCCCGTTTTGTTGTTATTGTGAGGTAAAAAAAATGTGGCAGAAAGTTACTATGTGCATAATTATTAGGCACCTACATTTACATGTTCACCGAAAGTCGTGAACTAGATACCTACTCCGTAATTCTTGTTACTTTTCTTTAAGTATTATTATTATTACCTACAGCCTAAGTTTTAAAATAATTTTCCAAGCTGCAAACAAGCATTTGCATTTGAACTTGTTTACAAACAATCCTAGTTTTTTAATTATTTAATTTAAACTAAACACAGAACCCTTTAGCATTATTTATGTACCAGGACACACATAAGTTGCGGAGGAAAGTTATTTAGGGTTCATTTGAAAATAAATTATGTTACGAAATCCTTTTTCTGTTCTAGGTTACATTAGGTTCTTTCGCAGTATTTACCTAAGCAATTAATTTCTGGTAGAGTACCTATGTATGTCAACCAACATAAAAAAGAAATGTTGGATACTCAAATTCTGTGTCTGTGGTTTAATTTCAATGATTACGTAGATTCACACATTACATACTCCGTTATGTTTGTTATTAGATTGTTTTACGTAGATAGGTAACTAAGTATTATTTACTAGTCCCTACTAATCCCTCCATTAAGTACCTACCTAAATTCAATATCATTTTCAAGCTAACAAATGATTTACTGATGATTGATTGATGATTTGTTAATTTTTAAAGGATTTGTATTTTAGCTTGTTCACAAACATAATCAGATTTTGTCAGAAAAAGTGAGTAACAAAATAAAATATCCGGAACCCATTATACAAAAATACCAGGGGTAAGAGCATAAGAGGTTTGTTTTCACAGGTGAATGTATCGTGAGTTACCTACTTACACCGATCAGCTGACTTGGTTGCTAGTGATGTGTAAATTTCAAGTTGAAATGTTTGGGTTTTTGGTTTCATTCCTCATATCTTCCTAACCTGTAGATATAGGATTTAAAAACCTTTGCAATATAGTTTATTATGATCCAAAGAAGCCGTGCACTTGATATGTATATACCCTTTCCGTAACAGCTTGTATAAGTACAGGTACAAATATAACATCCCAAAAATTGATCATTTTAAGCGACACTATGGGATGGATCAATACAGGCTGCTTTTTTTTCAAATCGAGATTCTTTCAGCATTTTTCGCAATTGCCTATAGTTTAGGATTTTGCCTACCACGCCCACTTAAAAATTCAGCCTGTATAGGTAATAGGAAGTTTATATTTTTAAAGCTCATTCTATGAAACAGTAGAAATTATATTTTACGAATAACTATAAAAATAACCAAGAATACCGAAGCAACATTCCAAGGTCAACCGCGGCACAGATTTAAAAAATAAAATAAAACAGATGAAACGTTTATTTGTAGATGGCAAACATGAAATAGGGGTACAGCGGGCGTTTACCGCGACGACTGCCGGCGCACGCTGCTGTAGCCGCCCGCCCGGACACCGGCCGGACGTCCACCCGGATACTCGTCCGGACACCCGCCCGGACTGTCCCAACACCCGTCTCACCACTATGGACAGTCTTCCACATTTATTCCCGGACATCCGACTATACCAGTAGATATTGGGTCCTCATTCGGAGCTTCCGGACTATATGGTTTATCCGGACCGTCCGGCCAGTTACCTCCGGATGCATTAAGGTACTAGATTTATTTCCGGACATCCGGCTATAGCAGGAGATGCTGGACCCTCATTCGGAACTTCCGGACAGCTATTTCGTTTATCCGGGTCGTCCGGTCAGTTACCTCCGGATGCATTAAGGTACTAGCAACATTCGTGTATCGTGTGCCATTTATTATTTATTATTATCATAATTTTAAAGAACTGAAGGACGTAATAACTCATGTTTAAGGTCCGTTTTGCATTACGGACCCGTTTTAGGGGATCGTTTGACTGCCACTCCCAACATACATATTCGAGAGAATTTAATGTACTCTGTCTGTCTATCTGTTTACCTTAGATCGCGATGAAATTTGGCAAGCAGATTGTCTGATATGGAGAAGGATATAGGCTTATTTTTATCCCGGGAACGCGGGTGAAACCGCATGAGACCTACCACATCTACTAAAATCAATAACTTGCTAAAGTAAAATTAAATAAATATATTGTGGTTAGATTGTTCAAGATTATACAATGTATAATATTATGTAAACGTATGATTATGGAGACCGTTAGTTTATAATCTACATATCTATCTAATCTAGATACATTGTGAACTGTACCATACTAAATTATACGTTATATTGTAAGCAGTATTACATTGCCATGAGATTTATGACAAAACTGATCAAAACATAAAGAGCTCTCTTGGTATGAAAAAGGTTATTTTAAAACGGTACTATATTTAAAGACTAGGTTTCCGCTCCACGGCTATACCCGCGAGCCTCTACTTTCCCCTCTTAGAGGTTGAATTTTCGAAAATCAATTACCATTAGATGCCTATCTGTATGCCATATTATTATTTCAGTCCGATCCGTAGATTGATTTGGGCTGTGCGTTGATAGATCAGTCAGACAGTCACTATTTCCTTAAATATTTTAAAAAAAAAATCTATAATCATTTAAGCGGGCTTTGTCCCAAGAGATTAGCATAAAGTTTTAATACCGGGTGTAAGTGACGTCAAAAATATTTTAACCAAGGATTCTGTACGTTATTTTGGACTCCTAAGTGTTCTAAGTTATGCTCAATTCATCATGTACTTGATTATGACATACATTCCTTTAGAATAGTTGCTTAATATAATTTGAACTTTATATCACATTAATACGGTCTTAAATGTGAGTTAAACCTTCATCGTGCATTTGTGACTGAATCTCCACGTTGTATATACAAACATATAAGTGAAATGGCATTTTTTATTATGTATTATATATAGGTGCCGATTTATTTACTACTAATTTAGTTTCACTATAGGCGTCTCTTTCTAAAAACAACATTAGAAAAGGATATAAGATATACAGGCTGACTGGTGAGTCACCAACGATATTCGAGGTTTGATTTGACGATCTATATGAGAAGAAAAAAAATAACATTAAAAATAAATATTAATTGAGTACTTAGTAAACTTAATCGAAAGTTAAGTAATGTATTACGCAACGCATGGTGACCGCGCGGACGCATACTACGGAACACAAGATCTCGCACTTCATTTATTTGTAGGGAAATTTGACGAAAAATTAAGTACCTAATTTTATTACATAATTAGAACGAGGATCGAGTACCGAGTACTCTCCTTAAATATCGTTGGTGTCTCACCAGTCACCCTGTATAGTAGGTACAGTCAAATTAGTGCGATCACTTGATTTTTATTAGTTGCGACTATTTGCCTCCGTAAATTACAATATCTGACCAATTTAATAGGTTTATTTTCTGTCCTTTTCAATTATGTATGTAAGAAAGAGATGTAGTGTGATTAAAATTAATTAAGTCTGTTAACAACAGTTTGGGGTGGGGGGAGGGGCGTTCAAGTAAGTTAAGTATAACGTCTCTTAAGTTGGCAACCCTTTTCTATTTTACGGGGATGGTCTCGACTGTATTAGTATATCATTTTTATTTTGTTCTCCCAAGTTGGCAACCCTTTTCGTTAAAAATGACAACTACTTTTAGGTAAAAACGGGCACTTGGGTATTACGTAACGCTTAGAGCTTAGGGGGCTTAAAAATCTTCAAAAATAGCGTTAGGTAATATTTGAACGCACCCTGGTACCCATTGTATAGTTATGGTTCCCTTGTTGACACTATTATATATTTATGTATAAGTTTCTATTATACACATTTCAATTTGTATATTTAAACGTAGATTTCTCATGCTATTGCAATTTAGTTGATTTCTAATAATAATTAGTAGCTTTCATTAAATAGTTCCATTACATATGGTTCCATATTTAATTTTATATCGACTCGAAGGTATGGATACATTGAGATGGTACATTTTGGAAACCTATTGGATTAGTCCTCATGAACAACTTTAATTAATTAGGGATCAATATTGAAATCCCGACATAAAATCTTTTCATGCCCTAATTCGATCAGAATGTAAATATGTTCTCATTAGTAAATTCAGCGTAAAGAGTATCAGATCACTTTCGCAAACAAATTGTGTATTGCTAAAACTATGTTTCACATTATAGTCGTATATTTCGCTTGAAAATAAAACTTTATCTTGTCAGTTAGTTAGCTTAATAGCTCGTAGTGTGGGCTGCGCCTTACATAGGTTTCGAAAAGTTGCCATCTCAAAATATTCACCAGCGTCTAAAACAGCCAGAGCAATATTGCTACATTTAATTATTTTCTCGAATTTACAACAAATATTATGCAATTTATCAAATAGGGATTATTTAGTCAGTTAAGATACTACCTATTACGTCGCAAGTTGTAGGTTCGATTCCCATCCAGCATAAACATTTGTATGCCCCTTCCTCCTCCCTTCTAGGCTTTGTGTGCTTACCACCATCGGCCACATCATCACTGACCACGGTGAGATTGTGGTCAAACACAGACTTATACATAGATAAAAAAGAAAAAAAATATGAACAATTTATTCATTGAACATGTCTGAGTCTGGGTGTAATTATCTATGTAAGTATGTATGTACAAAAAAGTTATAAAATATGTACCTGGTTGTCCATAGCATAAGCTCTGCTTAGTTTGGGATATCAGATCAGATAACCATGTGTGAAGAATGTCCCAGGGTATTTAATTATATTTTTACCAAAATATTGTATAATTGCTGTGAATTCGTAAAATGAATTTCATCTAGCAATGTTCCCTGCGCGGCCATTTAAGACTCCCTGATATTTTGCCATTTCTGAGTTACTCGCAGCTCTGTAGTTAATTTAGATAAAAATGTAATTTTATTTAAAATTTGTGATAAAAATTCGACAGCTCCTTTTTTTCTTCCAAAAATTGCTCAATTTAGTTTTCGACATGCCAAATTTTATCTTTATATCGAAATTTGTTAGTATTAATTAAATGAAGATAATGTCACAAAAAACCTTTATGGCCAAACACTTGTCTTTATGATTATGAACTTATTTTCCATGAACATAAAGTTTAAATATAATAAAATTGTACAAATAGTTTCGTCTATATAACAATAATCTAAAGTTAAAAGTATTCGTAGAAAGAGAAAACATTTGGCCTCTCTTTCTAGCCTACAATGTGAGCAATGTAATATAATAAAACTGATTTCAGACGACGCTATACTATAAAGTATAGCAAGCATATAGTAAGCCAATAATATATAGTACAGTACAGTGTGAACGTGTCCATAACAATGTATGGAGCGCGATATTGTCGTGCTATGAGCTATATACTATATGCTATTATATTATAGCGTTGTCTGAAATCAGCTTAATAACATAATAAACAGCTTAAACAAATGACTGCCAGATGGGGTACAAATTAACCCGTGAAATAATTGTTACAGCACTTTGTTAAAAATAAAACTCATTAATATTATATGATTTATAAGATAAGATACACTTGAATTAGCATGTTATAATAATATGCTAAATCTCTGACACATGCTCTGTTAGCTCAATGCTGTAATGCGGTCTGTATGATTAAGCCTTAGCCTTAGGCACCAGTCCCACAGCCGACGAGCGAGAAAATAGTCGTAAACTAGTCGCTTGCTCGTCAGTGGGACAGGTGCCTTACAAGCGAAATGCTACGATTAGTTAGACCAGATTGTTAGAAGTTTAAAAAAGTGCCAGATTTATTTTAATTTTGCTGTTTTTGTGCAACAATACTGAGATGGATGTCGCTGGGGTGATCACAGTTTATGCACAAAATAATTAGTACAGAAGTCAAGTTTATGTATGTACCTCACTTTTCATACCTACGCTTGGCGGTCGCGCTAGGTTATCAACTCTGGCTTATGTGAAAAAACTATCTATGCTAGTGACACTCGTATCTAGTTGTTTGATTGATTTGTAGCGACCCCGTCAGCTACATAGTTCAGACACCAATGGATAGATGGCGCTGCAATATATCAACACTATCTACATACAAACCTATGAAACCTACATGGCGCTAGTGAAGTTCGCGCATTCGCATATATACAAGATTAGCTTGGCGGAAGATCTTCCCTTTTCAATGGAGGAATCATCCACCTTGTTCCTCCATAGATTGTTGAGAATAAAACAGGAAGAACGGAAATAAAGTCAACTTGAACATCTCTTTCACCTTTCTTGTCAAAAGTTTAATTATTACTGTTTACTAGTTGCCTTAAGAGTTCACTCACTCTTAATACCCTCATGTTGTCTAACCGTGAGATCTGTTAATGGCTTTGTGTTTTCTATATTTAAAATTCTAGTTTATTAATTTAGCTGTAGATCTTCCTTTCATAAATAAATAAAATCCAATAATAAGTAAAATAACTCAATTTGTGATTGTTGTCTGAAGCGGATTGCACTCGCGCTCGCTTCCGAGATATGTGTCCGTCAGCGATGTCTATGTGCGCGTTGTATGTAGATTGACTTCTGTACACTGATTTATTTCGTGTTTTTGACTACTACTGGCTTCAAATATGATTGCATAATTGTAAATAAATATGATTAGGAAATAGAAGCACTTTGACTTCAGAAAATATGGTAATATAAATTCTTACACTATTTATGTAAGAGAGATATGAAAATTAACCATATGACATTGCAATAAGGTTCTACATGTACTGAATTAAAGATTAAATAGATGAGATTTATTGCGCAGACATAAGGCACATTTTCATATTTCACAACCTAAATAGTGTTGTGGGTACTGCAAAAATGCTCAATAAACCCATCTCAATTATACGTAGGTTTCGAAATATGAATATTATTTAGTTTAATTTACATTTTAAATGAAAGGCTTATCCATAAAATTTATTTCATCTGGATTATGATAGTTTTAAATTATATTTTGCATTTTATTACGTAGTTTATTATCAGTGACATAACGAAATAATGTCTCTGGTTTAGCAGGTCGTGGGCTCGATGCCCATCCAGGACAAACATTTGTGTGAATTAAGTAACATGTCTGTTTGTCCTGAGTCTGGGTGTAATCACTATCATCATTATCAACATAGCATAAAACAAAGTCGCTTCCCGTCTGTCTGTCCCTATGTATGCTTAGATCTTTAAAAATACGCAACGGATTTTGATGCGGTTTTTTAAATAGATAGTGATTCAAGAGCAAGTTTTATATGTATAATACATGCATAATATAGTAGAGAAAAGCTAAGAAAAGCCGGGCGAAGCCGGGGCGGGTCGCTAGTTTTCTATAAATGTTTGTAAAAATTAGTTTATCAGTAAAATCTGGTTTCCATAGTACAAGCTCTGCTAGTTTGGGATCAGATAACCGTGTGAAGAATGTCCCAGGATATTATTACTTTAAAATTTCTGCAAAATCAGCATTACTGTACTCTTTTTGAACCAAATATAATTAATATAATAAGTAATTAGTGATGTATATTTAATTAAATGTAAATAATCAATGTTTAAAGTTTAGATTACGATTGATTTGTATAAAAGCCATTTATTAGGTTTTAAAGTTAGGTACAGTGAAGGCAAAAAGTGTTTGTTCATTTTTTAAAAGCACAGTAAATTAATATTATTTTAAGTGTATGGTTAATTTCTACAATGATACAAATGAACCGTATTGTAAAGGTTTATACCTTTCTAAGGCTCATTATTCTAAGACAACTTTAAAAACGTTATATTTATTTATTCGTATATTTTCGTTCGAGATTGTAATACAAGGAAGTATCTACTAACTAGAACTAGATAGTAACTTTGTTTTCAAATATGTTATCCAGTTTGGCGTCGCTGTCCGTATTTGGCCCAACAATAGGCTAGTTGACAGTGTCAAAAATAAATGACCAAACACTAACCAATGCATAAAACATCTAAAAACACATGGAAAAAACAAATATGTTGTAGAATTAATGCTTTTTATGATTTTTAATTACCAGTGGAACCACTAAAAGTATATGATTTGATGCTATGCAACTATGACGTCATAGTGTAATATTTCATACAAAATTCCATATAAACTATCGTTTTGACATTTATTAAAAAGTAGCTGATTTGATAAGTCAGTCAACTACCCTATTTTGTTGTCATATGGCTTTTGTTTATAACAAGTAGTTTCCGTTACGCTTTTATTATTTTTAAATGTTATTTAAATTCCAACCTTGACAGGAAAATATAAGAATTACATTAATAACGTTTTTAAAGTTAATAATTCGCCTGGAAAAGAGTTGCTTTTCACGAATTTCTTAGATTTACCTTTTTTTTCTTTATTTGTCAGCGCCGCCTGACTGGTTATTATATATATAAAAAGACGATTCTATTAATCATTTTTTTAATATTCATGGTATGAATTCACATTTGCCTTCCCCTGTACCGCTCCTTAGGTATACTAAGCACAATTCATATTAATATAAAATATTTGCATATTTACTTGTGAAAATAGAAAGACATTATTCTTGTACATTGAATACCTTTTTTGTCAGTGATATGATATAATATAGATGAATAAACATATTATAATCTATACAGTGTTTTTATTTGGCTTTGACTACTTGACTATTCGCGTATGTGGTTAGCGCAAGACCGGCCATCGTGGAGATCTTTGGCGGAAGCCTTTGTCCAGCAGTGGACGCCTTTCGGCTGATATGATGAGGATGATTCGCTTCATATCATTTTCAAGTTTTTAGGGTTCCGTACCTCAAAAAGGTACCCTTATAAGATCACTCTCTTGTCCGTGTGTCACCACCGATTTTATCACGCTTCCAAAAGCTATGGTTACCGCTTACCATCATCATCTTATGCTTGTCTGGCTACCACACTCAAGTTGAAAATCTGTCGCCGATGTGTTCCGACAGTTGCACTTGAGAGCCAGTTCCCTTCTAAGCTTTGTGTGCATACTACAAAAAAATCTAATAAAATATTCGCAATTGAGGGTAGTTCCCATAAATCAACCATACATTCAACACACGGGCAAACTAAATGGGAAGCCTGAACGCGGTGGATGCCTTTTCCTCCACCCACCTTACCGTGCGTCGCTGCATGTAATTGTGGTTTTTCATTAAAATCTTAAAATACTGTATATTATATAGAATTAATTTGGACCTTTTATATAAGTGTGTGATATGAATACGTGAATAATAATATTTTCTGTGCACGGATTTATAACTTTAAGCCAAACCCCATAGCCAGGGTTAGGCTACGTGAATTGTGTGTGAAGCTGGTGACCTTCATCTAACGTGAGTAGCTTTCGGTTAGTTTGGTTGTGGTGGATCTATGTGCAAATACTAACTACAGCGTATTCCTTTTGATATACCATAATTAGGGAATTAATGAGACCATGTCAAAGAATTAACTGGCATATTAATTATTTTTATTTCATTTTACGGGATTCTTTGATATCGCATTTACATGAATAATTGAATGAACATTATTTACTAGTACCAATAATATATATACCTACATATTTTTAAAATAATATATATACCTACATATTTTTAATAATATAAGTTAAGTAGGTACCTAAGTTTAAGTAGTTATGTAAATGCATTTTTTGAAAAAATTTGGCTATTATTATTATTGTAACCGGAAGATTTATTCCCAGTGTGGTATCGTGGGACAATCACTTCTTCCCCTTAGCTTTCCCCTTCCCCTTAACATCAGGTACGACTTCAGGTTCAGGCTCAGGAGGTGGTGGTGGCCAGTACTTATCGAAGAACTGATAATTAGCAGCGAACACCAGTGGTAAGATATGACTCTTGCGATTCCAAATTTCACGGTCAAGTTCTTCCAAATTTTCCAATTCGCGTTCTTCTTTCGCTTTTAGCTGTGTAAACAGTTATTGAGATATTAATTCTAGTCATTTATAGCTAGCTGTGTGGTTACCATGATCACCCTTGGTCAACATTAATTTTTTATAGAGAAAAGATTTGTATTTTTGTTTGTAATGAATAAACTCAAAAAGTACTGGACCTCTTTTAAAAATTCTTTCACCATTAGAATGTTATATTATTACTGAGTTATATAGGCGATATTTTATTTTCAAAATTAGGGATCCCTATGAAAACTCTATGAATGTAATCCAAGGTCCAAACAAAAATCGTTTGTAATGAATAAACTCAAAAAGTACCTACTGGACCGATTTTAAAAATTCTTTCACCATTAGAATGCTATATTATCACATAGACGATATTTTATCAAATTATTATTCAAAAAAAATTGGGATCCCTACGACAACTCCATGTATTCCAAGGTTTAAAAAGAATTGGTATCTATTTAAGGAAAGGTATACTCTATACTTGTGTGAAGAATGTCCCAGGATATTTACTATGGCCTACTATACCTACTACATGGAAACATTCAGTACCGGCGTTAGGGTAGGGCGCGGTAGGGCGATCGCCCAGGGCGCCAGATGTAAAGGGGCGCCAGGCCCACCTTTATTTCCGGTCGCTCATGAGCGAGTCCTGCTATCTCGAGTCTAGATAAATAAATAAATTCTCAAGTCTAAAGATAAAATGGCTATAATGGCTTAAAATCCCTTTTGTTGGCGGGAAAAGGGGGGGGGGGTATCACATCTCGCCCAGGGTGCTGGTAGAGCTAAAACCGGCACTGAAAACATTAATAAATAAATGTAACGTCGGATTACAGGGGGCGCCGGATTAGACAGGAGCCGGGTTACCAGGTCCACTGTATTTATTGCTAAAAGTAATATTACCTCCATCAAAGCCAAATAATCTTGAGTAATAACTTCTTTCTTGTTCTTTGCGGCCTTTGAGTCTTTCTTGACCGGCTTTTCTTTCTTCACCTTCGGCTTGAGCACTGAGTACATCCGCTTCGGTACTTGTAACTGGTTCGGAGCGTCGACAAGGGTGTACTCAGGGGAGAAGGTGAACACCGATCGTACTAGATTGTATTGGTAATCTGTGCTGAAGCTGAAAGCAACATGCAGTATTAGCTGATAGCAATCCTTTAGTAATTTTTCATCTTTTGTTTGACAACAATCACACGGTGATCAGTGATGATGTGGCCAAAGGTGGTAAGCATGCAGCTTAAAAGGGAACTGGGTCTCAAGTGCAGCTGTTGGAACACAGATTGGAACCTCAGGTTAGGTTATGCTACTGCATGAGGATCTTCAAGTAGGCTGTGTAGAAATTACAGCGTACGTAGGTAAGTGGTGTAGCAAGACGGAGGGGTGGGTTTCATGCTTGTTTCCTACCGTAGTAGATAGTATGTCAGACATACGAGCAAAGCATAATAAATAAAACTAGCATCCTGCAGCGGGATGTAATTTCGATAAAAAAAAATTACCGTAAAGTTTTTTGCGTCTTGGTTCCGAAATATTTCTTTATTCTTCTTAATTTACATAATACGAAATTTTAATTAGGATGAATCATCCTTCAATGAATCTTACTATACATATGAAGCTTCCAAAAAAATATAACATGATGGTGAAAACCGTTTCGATATCCGTTGCGTGGTTTAAAAAATGTTAGCGGATAAACAGACAGACAGACGCGGAGAGCGACTTCTTTTTATAGTGGTGTCGTCGAATACAAACAGGCCTAATAGGTACGGTCAGCCAAGAAAGTGGTGTGCCAGTTTTGATTTAGTTTGAAAATTATAACAAGGTTCAAACTAAGAACAGCTGTCAATAGAAGTTGTCAGATTGATCTGCAAGCGAAACTAATCATTATCACCTATGACTCTGCAAGCGACATTCAACCTTAGGGTTTTACACCACTTTCTTGGCCGACCGTACATAGCAGTCATTTGGTTATGAAACTCACAGGTCAAAAATATAATGAAGAATCTTGGTGAGATCCGTTAGGGAACACTCAAAGGCAGCTCCTTCAAATGTTACCAGATGTTTCGAGTCCGTCGGCACGGAGGACATGGTCTCACGACTCTGCGAGACGTCTACTGGCGCCTCATAAATAACGCCCGCTTCAGCTGGTGTCGGGAGATGCTCCTCTTCGGCTATGAATCGACATGCTGCTAGCATATTGTCCTGGAAATTATGGGGCCCCGGTTCTGTTACATCATCAGCATCTCCCTGTTCCCAATAATTTGTGTTCGGCGCAATATGTACTCTTCGTCCATTCAGCCCTTCTATCCGTCATATCGACATTCACTCCTTTATACTCATATCATCTATCGCACAATCCATCCATCTCTTTTTCGGTCTTCCCCTTTCCGTATATCCATCAAGTTTCATATTTATGACTCTTTTAGTCACATGAGTTTCATCCCTCCTCTAACATGTCCGAACCAGGATATACGGTTCCCTCTTAACTTATCAATCACTGGTGCTGCTTTAAGCTTCCTCTTATGTCTCTTACGCATTCCTAATTCAGTTTTTTACATTCTAAACAAAAATAGCAATGCATCTCTTTTATATTAATATTCAAAATAAATTTTAGTCCTGTACTAACAATTTTTTTTTCCGATTGCTTATTTTAACGTGAATTTAAGTGGTCTTTATCAACCTCAAAACTCATTTATTCAGTTTAGGCTCTTATAAGGCACTTTTGAACGTCAACAGGACAAATGATTCTACCACCGGTTTATCGTGATTACTAATAATAAATAAATAAATAATAATCTACTCAATAGAATCTCACCTGAAAGCGCCTGAGCATGCGTTGTCGACTGGCTGCATCGAAATGTTCCATTTCCTTCATCCACTCGCAAAACCATAAAATAAGAACTGCTTGAGTTGCTGAAATAATATTCAATTACAAAGACACTGTCTGTATAAACCAATCGAGCGTCGATAGGTATTTAGTCGCTATCCGTTTGCCAGACAAGTTTATGGTTTAAAATTCCAATAGTAGGTAGGTAATAGGTATCATAAAATTTAAAGGCAAAAGAGAACTTACGCCTGTTCAGTTCATCTTCCTGCGCCCGTCTCAGCAAATTAGCCATCGTGTCCAAAAACCAGAACTCAGCCAGACTGCTCTTATACATCTTACAGCCAACAATGTCAGCCAAGGCATCTATGTATTTCTGCTGCGCTGTGGCTGCTATTTTCGGTATGGCTGCCGGATCTATGTCAGTTCTGAACTTTTTTGGCAGCACGTGGATTCTATTCTGTTCTTCGATCTTTCTTAATTTTTCGGGTATTAATCGTCGTAGTGATGGCGTTGGAAAGATGTCGGGAAGATCCTCGTGGAATTCTTCTTCTATTTTCGGTGGTTCTTCCTCTTCTGGAACGCTCTCAGGAGTTACTTCTTCTTCTTCTTCTCTGGGCCCTGTTTGAAATATAGAATTTTCTCTACATATTCTTTTTTCAATAGTGATCAGTCAATCATGTGCACACGGCCACAGACTAGCGCCTATTACAACCGCATAAGGTGCCGCAGTCTGTAGCTTGATCAGTGGCCGTGTGTAGCTTGATCTGTGGCCGTGTGTACCTAGATAACAAGTCTTATCCCTATAAACATTGTTCGAAAATTGTAAGTAAACCATAGGTACCTTAGACAGTCGATGTTTGATTCCAACAAAGATAACATTGTTACACCTAGATTCAGGCTAGTTAAAATTAAGTAGTCTTCTCGGGAACTGCACCCATTTTAATAAAATCCCATATGAAGTAACATAAATGTGTTATAATAATTTCATAGAGTAGGTATGTTAAACAGAGACTGATCGACAAGGCCTAGGTACTTATGGTGGCTCATTACCTTGTACGGACGACGACAAGCACTGCAGCATCTTATGAGGATGTAATAGGAGCTATTTTGCAACAAATAGTTGTAGTCTGATTTGTTGGCGTCTGTACGTTGAAGACAAGACTTATTGACTGTACCTACGTTGTTCCTCACTTTCTCCTGATATTGTTATTGATTCGGTCGACACATGAGGTGATCTGATGCACTCCAACCCAGAGTCAGCAAGCAGCTGGTTGAGAAGAATCTCATGGACATTTTCGACCTCGCGGGAAGTCATTTTCCAAAGTAATTTATGCCGTAAAATTATTACGAGAGAAAGTCTTTTGGCCGTTTTGCTTTTGACACAAATGTGCCAATTTATTGTCTTTTTTTTATAGAAAAGCAGTTTTTTCGTACAAGTACTAAAGAGGTTCAATTAAACTTTTTGGTTGTAAAATTAGACTATTTTTGTTCACACTTTGTTTATTTGATTAATAGTCTCCACATAGTTTTGATACTTCAGGATCGAGGTCGTATGCTGTAGGTAGATTTTCCAATATAAAATCAAATTATAAGTACCCTCTAATTTCTAAGGTTGTCTAAACAAACAGCAGTGAAATTTTTGTAATACCTATGTACCTAATAGCTTTGTAAATGTAATAATACCTAGGAGTGGAATGTAAAATAACTAGTGAAAAACAAAAACAACCAACGTATGATTGTTATTGAAATGACATCAAACAAGTTGGGACGTGTTGGAGATCATTAAATTCATTTAACGACACGATCAGCTCCCCGGGCCCTAATTGGAGCACCGAAATATGAGGGGATCACAAATTAAGGGGATCGACTGCCGAAATAAATGGTACAAGGCACCGGACGTAGCGGAATACTGGTAGCTAGTTAGAATTTTAACTACAAAAAAAATGATTGGCTATCGCATAACTGAGACGAGGCCAAAATCAAAATACACTAGTGTGCGTGGAATGTATTATCAGAGACAAATAGTGCTGCGATATAACAATGACTCGACTTTAATATACTTACATGAACCTCCATGAACGACGTTCGAAAAAGTTATATAATAGTAATATCTTAGTTGAATAAAGAATTTTCGACTTTTACTAAATATATTCACGTTAGGTCTCCGTTTTGGAGCTGCTATAGCAAAGCAGGTTTTTCTGAGTTTAGTTTCAATCGGGCCCCAATTTCATTTTTGCCCTGAGGCCCTTGGTTACATGGCTACTTACCTACGCCACTGCCTTCCACCACTGATTTTACAACCCCGTAGTACATCTAGAAATGCATAAGAAAATAAATCTTATGCCTTGTGCCACAACCTACAAGTTCAAGCGTAGAGTAGCTGAGCACCTAGCACGTCCTAATTACAAGGGACAGCGAAATTTACACCACTATTTGTAGTTTAACTAAGTACAATAGTGGGCTAAAGTGTATGGTTATGTCTAGGTGATGCGGGCGTTGTATATTCACCTTTGTTACAAAGCTTTTTGTTCTAATATTGAATAGCTAAATTAGAAATGAAATGGGAATATTTGTGTGGTGTGTGACCACTTAACTCCGTAAAGGCAGAACGAACTTGGAATATACCTATATATAGATCGTACCCCGGAATAAAATATAGCGTACTTTTTATCTCGCAAAAACAGTAAGGTCCTTTGAAAAATAGTTCTCAGCCAAAATAAACTTTATAACCAGCGCTGTAAACAGTTTATATTCAACTTGATAACATCTTAATTGCTGGGGTACTTAGACTCATTTATTCAGTTTAGGCCCTAATAAGGCATTTATGAACGTCGACAGTTACAAATGACTCTACTACCGGTTTGTAATACTAGTTCATCAAGCTATGATGGTGGCAATTAAAAAAAAGCAACTAAAAGCGGTAAGAGGATCATAGATTTTTTTCATCGTAGCCAAATTTGTGCGTGTAAGTAAGGATCTGGGAGGGCTGGGTTGGGCATAAAGACCCGTGGTGTTGCAAGCGTCTATAGGCTGCGGTAACCGCTTACCATCATATCGTATCTCTTCAATAGAATAATAAAAATAACTAAAATTTAAAAAAATTAAGTAACTCTCGTAAATCACTAGAAATTGGTGATAATTTTCAAACGGCTGAGCGGATTTTCATGAAACATAGCTAAGAACATTCTCGATCAAGTCGCCTTTCAAACAAAAAAAGCTAAATCAAAATCCGTCCATCCATTCAGGAGCTACGAGGCCACAGACAGACAGTTCCCTTCTAGGCTTTGTGTGCTTACCACCATCGGCCACATCATCACTGACTACGGTGAGATTGTGGTCAAATACAAATAGTAAAAAAAAAAAAATGTCAAACTTATATCACCCCGTCGTTTATGCGTCGGTTAATGAAACGTTTGTAAGAGCAAATTTGAAATAAATCATTTTTATTTTGAAACTAATATTTTGATGTAAAAATTGCGAAATATAATAAGCTAAGCATGGAGTTGGTTGGAACAATGCGCCAGTAAACGGATGCTTGGACACACGGACGGATATCACGCCCAAACTGATACCGGTTAGGTGTAGTGTACACCGTCTAGCTAGTGTCTACTCAACACAATATTTATCTACACTAATAATTATAAACGCAAAATTTGTATGTTGTAGATGTAGGTAACCTCCAGAATTACTGGTCCGATTATAAAAAAAAACCCTCAATAATATTTTTTTTTTTTTTTTAAAGGACTAAGTTGGTAGCCTCTGATGGCTGCAACAACCTTACCGGACAAATCGGCGAGCGCAGAGGGCTCTCAGGGTAATATTTAGGTAACAACGCCTGAGGGCACCCCCGAATGGGGTACGAACCTCGGCTCAAGGCGTTACCGGGGGAGGGGGAGGACTTTGTAAGAGTTACGACTAATTGGGGGCGGTCGGATTACTGTAGGCAGCTCGGGCCGCTTGAACGGGACGAGACTGAGTGGGACGTCGCGGGGGTCCTCGCCGTCGAGGACGGTAGCGTGATCGGTTGTGTGTAGTGTGTTGTGTACTTTTACGAGCTTCGTCAGCTTCGAGCTCAATAATAGTTTCAAAAACATTAATGTGAGATCTTAGAGAAAGAGTCAACAGCTATATAAAACCAACGCAAAAAGAATTATTAAAATCGGTTAATTAGCAACAGTTATGCGTGAACAAACATTAAAAAAAACATACAGTCGATTTGAGACCCTCCTCCTTTTTTTGAAGGAGGTTAAAAAGTGGTAATTGAAGGCTAAAACAATCCCAGATCAAAAAATTAAATACTCTTATACTCAAAAGACTGTGTGTGCCGGGCATAAGAAAAAAAATTCGTACATCATACGCACTCAATATACATAACGTATATGTACGGACGTATAATGAGCTCGTGTGTGTGTGCGTGCGTGTTACGCACACAGGGATGGTTAAGTGCGTGCATGGCAAAAATGTTACTCCGCGACTTGGTTAAATATCGGACGAACAGTGGGAGGAGTAGAATGGACTACATGAAAAAAGTATTTTTATTATAAATAAATAAATATCCTGGGACATTCTTCACACACGGTTATCTGATCCCAAACTAAGCAGAGCTTGTACTATGGAAACCAGATAACTGATATACTACATATGCTACTTTTTTTTGTAAATACTTACTTATATAGATAATTACACCCAGACTCAGGACAAACAGACATGTTCATGCACACAAATGTTTGTCCTGGACGGGAATCGAACCCACGACCTGCGGCGCGATAGGTAGTGTTTTAACCAACTGCGCCAACTGGCCTGTCAAATAGTCTGAAATATATAAAATTATTTACTACAGCAAATATACTTAATCTCAAAACTCATTTATTCAGTTTAGGCTCTGATAAGGCACTTATGAATGTCTATATAAAATACAATCTACTAATAAAAAAATCCTCGAGGTGGCCGTGCTGCTGACGATCAACGGCAAAGTTCCCAGAAGGCTGGCAGTTTTTTTTTTAGAAATTCTGAATATGTGTAAGTAATGCATTTTCAGGCACATTATGTGTGAGTGTTGGAGTCATGTTCTTTCACCTGCACGGCTTTATGGGGTGGAAGTACAGTGTTTTTTTTTCATTAATTTTAATCAAGCAAGATTGCGTTTTGTATGATGATGACATAAACCATACACCATGTATTAGAATGAACCTATATTTCACTCTAGGATCCTGATAAAAACCAATACGAGGTCTTCTACTCTTTAGCTTAAACAGACCTAAGCTATTTTTTCTGTATCGCTTTCGGCCATTTTCATTCCCAGTCCGCAAAAACCTATTCAAAACATTATCAGATTCATTATAACACTCTCAATCAGAAAGGTTTCCCTACCATTGCACTTAAAAGATAATGACATAAAATAAGCAAAAAAAAAATGCATCATTAACACCGACTCTACATATTTCTCTACTCCCAACTTCCCCAACTGGCAGGGTGAATGAACTCACGAAATGCACACACACACGCACACATTTCACTCGCACACAATTCACGGACAAGGCAGGACATGTTGGCGTAGGTTAGGCTATGTTACGCCAAGTTCAATGCACTACTTTTTTTCATGTAATTCCTTGAACAAGATAAAAGTCAAGTTTAAATGTTTTAAGGTGGCTTGTTTATGCAGGAAATTGTATTTGAAAATGACTTGATTTAAGTTTATTCGAAATGATTATAGTTAATAACATTTTGAGTACTTACAAGTGGGGCCTCAGTGCCCTCAGTGAAAGGGGGCTAGAATCGGGCACACATCAGAAATTATATGTGTCATCTCGAGTGACTGAGGGTGAAACAACTTTTGAACGAATTTAATTATTTTAATTTTTGTGTCAATTAAAAATACCTTTAATTTATCGCATAAAAAACGAATCGTGAGAAAAACAACAGAGGAAAAATAAAACTGGGGCATAACCATGTCTCATTGGGCTCAGAACTGTCAAAACGGCTATCAGACAGTGCCTCTAGTTTAGCCAAATTGAGAAACTGTGAACTGGTATTATTACGTCTAATGTTTGGGAGTGGTTTGTTGCTACAAAGGCAGCACACGAGCTTACGGCTCGGCTGATGGTAAGCGGTTACCGTAGCCTATAGCCGTAGACTTCTGCACCAGGGGACTGCACAATCAATTTTGTAAAAATCTCTTGAAGAACCCCAATTTTTGATTAAAGGTTTAATTGGTTTTAAATGGCCATGGAAAAGCAACTGTTGCTTTTTAATAAAAAAATGGATTACGGAGTATTCCTCCAGCGGGATGCTAGGTGGTACCTATCTAAAGAATAATCAAATAACTTTTGAGTGTATATGTCGAACCGGTGGTAGAGTCATTTGTAAATTCCGACGTAAATTAGTTTTGAGTTTGAGGACGTTACAAATTACAATTTAACTTGGTACCTATTTGTATTTTTATTACGTTTTTTGCTAATTGCTGACTGAGACCTAATAATAACTTACTGAATTACCTATTACCTACTAACATAAAACCTGTAACAGTTTGCTCTTAAGAAGAAAATATATATTAGGTATTTAAATAACCACGAAAAACATTTTAAAATTCTCTCTCTACCTTGCATAGGTACAACAATCTTTACGTCGTCGTCATCGAGAGAAAAAGTTGATTTTTTTTAAATACCGTTAAAGCACGTTATAAGTACTTATCTGGCTGAAAACAAGATCAGGCACTCAATAAAGCCAACCAAAGACAATACTAAATTTAGAGAAGAATTAAAACCCGCGCAAATAGCACTGCGGCTGCGTGCAAAAATGACAAAAGCCACTTTTCTTATTTTTTATAATCATTTGTAAGTTGAATGACCGCTCGACGTACGCGGGGCAATTCATCAAACTGCAATAATGTGTAAACGCAGGCCTGGGATGGGACCTAGATGCGGACTAGGGGAGGATTGCTCCTATAAAGCGTTTTAGCGCTGAATAGATAAAATAAAGCTTTAAACGGTGGTGGTTATCTTAAACGATTAATCAAATCAAATGAAATCAATGACTCATTTATGCAAAAGGCCCTGATAAGGCACTTGTGAACGTCGATAGTTACAATCATTACAATAGACTCTACCACCTGTTCCACATACACTTGAACTGAGAAGACTCCGGCAAGAAACTCCAGCAAGGCTTAATTTTTTTGTGGTTCTTTTGAATTTATGTAATTACAATAAATAATGAAGTACGTAGGTTTGCGTTGATTCTCGAGATTGTGGAATAAAATTGTTCTTTTAAATTGTTTCAATCTACTTTAGATAAGTGGTTTTGTGCAAATATTTATTTATGTTGCTATCTAGGTAAATAAGAATATACACTAAAAAACGTAATATTATAAATAAAGCGCTTGCACTTTATCTATGAAGCGCTTGATGCTTTTTTTACACACAATCATCCCCTATCTATTGCTGACAGGGGCGCTAGCTATTGGTGGAGCCCTGACGTCGGTTTTCTAACTAAAATCATGAAAATACCACCCTTTGTGCTAACACTGGCTTTAAGCAAAACAATGCGCCATTTTAGTTTTTTTCCCGTTTGCTAATCTAGGAGGGGTTCTAGTTCCGAGGGGTAATGACCGAGAAGTGAATAGTTATTTTTGCAATTTACGCTTAGTTGGGTATCGTTTGTGCATACATTATTTGTGAAATGTTTAAATAAATTTAATTAACTATTCAAATTATTTACACAAGGATAAATGTGACTGACATTGTCTTGCCTATTAGTATTTTAAAGAGAAATTTATCTTTGACGTCAGTTTTAGCTAGAAGTAGGTATCATACGTTGTTTTGAACGAACCTTTCCACCCCGAGGTTTACTTGCGATCCCCAATTTTTCCCTCTTAGGGGTTGAATTTTCCAAAATGCTTTCTTAGCGGATGCCTACCTCATAATAGCTCATACAGAAAGTTATTATGACCTGATGATTGTTTAATTAAATTATAAATTATTTAGGTACCTATGTTCCTAGGTAGGTATACTTATAAAGTGATCTAGACTTAGAAGGACAATATAGGTATACAAAACGGAGCTAAATTACATTAATCAGTGGATGTGATCAAAACTGATCTTACGTACTATCGACAAAGTTGAACCATGATCACCTTAAAGGTGTACTTTGTGTGCAGTGACCAGCCGCTACCTGTGTCTCACACAATATTACCAGACAATGCGCTTGTCATAAAATAGTAGATTGTCATTGTCAGTAAATAGTCTAAACAAAAGATTTTACAAGAGACCGTTTTATCGTCAACAATGGACAGGGCAAACTATGATTACTGGCTGTAAGCGAAAAGGTCTCAAAACTGATCATGCTTCAACTTTGTTGATGGTACTTATTTAACAACCAAATGTGATATTGCTATTACTTTTGTGTCAGGCGCTAGTTTTTAACATCAAAATTACTAGAATCCAATTGATTACATTAGGAGAAGGTTTGATATCAATTCCGTGTATAAGAATTTTAAAAAAATACTTATGATTGATACGAAAAATAAATTTAAAAAGAGTGGCATCTAGCTATCGTCTAAAAATCGTGTGACTAATTCTAAAAATCGTGTTTCTATCATTAAATCAGCACTGAACCGGTCCGGTCCGGTCCCTAGACCTGGTCCAGACCACAAGACTATGTTTTTGTAGCGGCAGGTGACGGGATATGGACTCTTCTTATTGTTGCTGGCGGTCATCCACCTTGTGTGAACGCTTTATATTATACATTGAGATTTTATATACGATTCGATGGATGAAAATCTTTTTTTTTATTATTTTTTATAGCCAGCAACCTGTTCATCGATTTGTTTTTGTTAAAAATACAGTTAATTCACTTTAGTTTGCAACACACTAGCACCAAATTCAAGTATGTATTATGAATTTCTACATATCCTTTGTGGAAAAATATACATTTTTTTTTAGTTTTTAAGCACTTACCTAGCCTACCAGAGCCTAATTGAAATAAAAAAGTTTTTTGGATTTAGGTCAATTTACGAAGCAGGCAAGCCACATAATCAATAGCACATAAAGCATATAGGTACCTACCTAACAATACTATTGACCAATAAATTACAAGATCCAAAAAAGGTTCGACAATAACAGCCAATAACAATCTCAAGAATCAAATCAAAACAAAAAACCAGTCAAATCCGGTTCGAAATTAGAATCCCGAAACCGAAACACGTATGCGCCTACCGCTCGCACACAAACGTAAAATTCGCGACCTACCACAACGTATAAGTACAACATAAAAATTATAATACAAAAATGCAATTTAGTTTTGAAAGTGTGCGTAGAATCACGAACACTGCGTCCGTTCAGAATTTAAAAGTGATAAAATTCATATAAAGGATATTTTTGGAACAACAAACCTATTTGAATGCAGTACAAAGCGCAAAACAGATAATTTTCGTGACTCACACCTTGACAAGTACGCACATTAAAACAAAATTCCAAAAGCAAACGTTGAATGATATAATCGGTATTCACCACGCACACGAAAATGAATGGGGCTTGCAATAAGTGCAAGGAAGATAGAAACATTTTTCCCGTTTCGTTCGGCCAAAATGCGGCCAATATAAGAATGACGCTTCTAAGGCCATTGACCTTCAGGGTGGAGTCAGTTTTGATGGCGAAAGTTTTTTAACATTTTATCTTCTTGGAGCTCTTTTTTGAATGTCGAAAGATGAATCTATGAAGCAAAATGCAATTACAGGTTTAATGTATACTTACAAAAAATTGAATTCTGTAATTTTTGCATCCATCTCCCTCTTGCGTCTTTTTATTTTTGCGAATAAAAAACAGCACTCATGTCGACGACCGACGTCAAGGCCGAGTCGAATTCGCCACTTGCGCCTGCGCCGATGACACGAATAGGGGTTGATGTGTTAAACCTTGTAACTTGAAAGTTGCTAGAAAACATCTGAAACAGACATTATGTACGTACATTTTTGGTAGACCGTAACTCACTTTTAAGAGGTTCACTTGAGGATTATACAAACGTAAGTAAATTTTTTAATACAAAATTTTACCATAAACCGTAATTTCTTCGAATTAAAAAACATCTTTGAAAAATATTACGTCTTCAAAAACTTAGTACCTAGTGAGTGAGTGATAAGAGAAAACACTTTGGATTTGGTAACTAAAAGAAGGAAAAAAGCCAATCAGAAAATTTAACCTAGTATAATTCTTCTGAAACTTTCTACTATTTGTTGAAAAAGGAATAATCAAATATGAAAAATTAAAATATTTAAGTTATACAGTTTTATTTATAGGACAACGAGATCAAGAAATTCGTTCCACACATTTTGTGTTCTCGTGACGTCCACTGCATTACATTCGTTCTCGACTGCATATGAGTGCTGAACATTGGACATGAAACGAATGACACCATTTAATATTAAAAAAAAAAACGCTGCCAGGACCTATGCCGATGCCTAGAGATTTTTTTATACATAGAGATTTTTTTTCAGAAAGTATGTACCTATGTTACATCTTCACTCTCAAACGGCTGGAAGTAGCTGACACCCTGGACATAGGCTACTTTTTATATCTCGGAATCATAAAATCCCAAGGAAACGCAGATGAAACCGCGGGGTGGGAGCTAGTTAATTAATAAAACAAATAAAATAACCACAATTATTATGGTTTTATTTAAAAGATTGAGGTCCCCAGCGACGATGACCCAGCCTGGCGGAAGATCTTCCCTTTTCAATGGAGGAGTCATCCACCTTGTATGAAAGTGAATTTATAAGTTATCGGTGGTCCTAGGATATTTTTATAAGTACATCTTTGTAAAAATAAAAAAATCCGATAGAATAAGAGGTCAGAATCGATCTAAAATGAAAAATTATTTCTCATAATTTTTCTAACAAAATATCCATCCACACTAATAATCATAAATGCGAAAGTAACTCTGTTTGTATGTATGTTTGTTTGTTAAATTTTCACGCCTAAACCACTAAACAGATAGTCTATGATACGGAGACGGACATAGACTATTTATCCCGGGAACACGGGTGAAACTGCAGGGAAGCTTGTGCTAAATAAAAATTAAAAAACAACACCAGCAAAGAAGCATGTAATTGCTACTTTTTAATTTTAAAAACTACAATAAAAAAACATGGCTGTCAAACATTAATAAGTGTGTATAACCAGTTGTCTAACGTAGTACCTTGTTTGGCGTAGACCAGTTTAGGCTAAGTTAGTGCCTAGGACATCTGCACCTGCCTACAGGTGGTCCGAGTTTATGGCCTAACCTAACTGCCTATTCGGCTCAGCGTTAGAGCAAGCATATAATTTTGCTATAGCTATGTTTGCGTAAGCTTGAAATGTGTTATTTTAATTTTGTATTAAAGGTCAATTGTATAATATAAAATTGTTTGAATAATTAATACAATTATAGGCCAATTATGGATATGAATGAGACGGTTTTTTATCATAGTTTAGTTTATGTTAATTTATTTCAATATATTAGCCATATCTTTGTAATTTTTTATTGATTTGTGTGTTTATTGATACCTAATAAAAAATACTTATCCAATATTTTTTGATAACCTAACTAACGGACTAAACAGAAATAATTATTTTATACCCAGTTTTGATTTATGTAAAATATTATTTGATTCCCTTCAAATATAATTTGATATCCTATTTGAATAATCTTTGAAAATAAATGTTACGTGGTAATTTTTGTATGCACATGTATCCTACATTTTTTTATGTACCTACTATGGTTGATTACATAATGTCAAAGCGTGAAAGCCTTAGGCCTTACGCTTACATGCCTTTGAGGTGTGTAGGGATAGAAAAAAAAAACGTGCATGCGTAATGATGAAGACATTGATCTTTCCGACATTTATCCAAGCTATATCCTACTTATATTATACGATGTTTGTTTGGACTGGCTGAGAAAACTATATAATTATGTATACGGTGTGTCCGGTCATAAACTAGCGATATTTTAGGTACTTATATTTGATTGAACACATTTTAAGGGACTTTTCTTAGGACCAACCCTGAAAACTCGAATAAAAAAAATTCTTTTTCATACATTTTGACTGAACAAGATTGATGTTTTGTATGATTTTTTTTTTTCAAGTTTCAAGAATTGATGAGCGAGCTCTCACGTCAAGCGCTACCCTAGTACGGGGTATGGAGGGACGGTAGGGCGCGGCACACACCCACACGCTTCCTCAGCCCCCGATTCCTCGGAGCTCGCGCAGACAGTAAAAACATAACAACTCTCGAAAATGCTAAATATGCTGTAAAAGGTCTGATTAGCACAAATCCAGTCCTGAATAAACTGTTTTTCTTTCTTTCACAAATGCAATAAAACCCAAGTCTATTTTATATATAAAATCATGGGCCAATAAGCAAAGCAAACCATAATCATAATACTTACATACAGCATTCGTCAAACGCATAACGATGAGATACGACTGTGTGAACCCTCCAACATTGATGCACATATTGCTCAACGAATCGTAACTTTCGATTGGGCAATTACCTGCCGCAGTCTGATCATAGCGGGCAATGTTGCCGGCATTGCCTGTTCATCGGGTTCAGTTTTCACGCATGTTCAAAGCCCACTGACCAAATTGAGCGTGGTTGGCCTGCCGCTTTGAGATTTAGAAAAAATATTTTCTAGTTTTTTTTTTATTGTAGCGTAGGCTTTAGCACCTGTTGTGTTTGGAAATAGGTTTATTTAAAAGTTTAAACTTTTCTTTTAATCTCATCACACGTTTTTTGAAGAATCCAATGCTGTATTCGAAAACCTGAACCTAAACTATTGCGTACTTAAGTATGTTTTGGCGGTAATCGTTGCCTTCTTGGCATTTTAACAGGTCGGGAACACATTGGCAATAAATGGCTATAGGCGACGATAACCACTTACCATCAGGTGGACCGCCTGCTTATAATAAAATATTCCAAGAACGCAGGTAAAAAAATACAAGGTTATTTTTGTATATAATAACAGACGTTGGTGCAATTAGGCCTAAGGGGTTGAATTTTCAAAAATCCTTTCTTAGCGTCATAATAGTTAAGGACACAGATGCTACATAGATAGCGGAAGCCATCTGTATGCCAAATTCCAGCCCTACTATCCGTCCAGTGGTTTGAGCTGTACGTTGATACATCAGTCAGTCACGCTTTCCTTTTATATATTTAGTTAATGAATATTCCTTCAAAGCAAACACAGTTCGTATTCCCCGTCATAGACATAAATAGAACTACTTACAAAGATTTACTTTAAAGACATAATTTAACTTTCAAATCAGTCTCACAAGCCTGCGTCTGCGAGACGCCTTCCTAATCCTGGATCGGAATGCATCTCCAATTAATTAATTGCAAGGAGACACTATTCAGGCATTAACTTTACTACCTAGGCACTTATGACATCTAACGACGAAAAGAGTACCAGAAATGTCTGAGGAAAATAAAATAAATCTATACCTAAGATTATAAAGAGGTAATGTTTGTTATGTAGGAGCTATCCACACATGTCCGGGTACCCGGCCCTGCCGTGTCCCGAAAAAATCTGTTACATACATCTAGTACGAGCTTGTTCACACCGCTCCGTGTCAGGGGCGTCCGGGTACATCATAGTATAACGAACAACTCGGAACACGGATAGACCTGTCCCGGCACGGCAGGGCCGGGTACCCGGACATGTGTGGATAGCCCTTTTAATCTCCGGAGTTACTGGTCAAAATCAAAATCAAATCAAAAACTCATTTATTCAATTTAGGCCCTGGTAAGGCACTTATGAACGTCAATAGTTACAAACATTACAATAGACTCTACCACCGGTTCGGAATACACTTGAACTGAGAAGACTCCGAGAAGGTCCGATTCCATTATCCCCGACTGTTATAGGCTTATTTCAGAAATGCGAGTGAAACCGCGGGAAAGCTAACTTAACGTATCTTTTCCCATTTTCCAAATAATGTCTAACACACTTCTACGTCTAGGTACATTGTTTTTTTTTTAATAATTAAATCTTGCAGTCCATGTGACAGTTAATGTGGTAAGTAAATGAGGTTGGGCTTGGGCATGTGGAGGTATCCCTTATAGGAATACTAGCTTCTGCCCCGCGGTTTCATCCGTGTTCTCGAGGGATATTATGTTTTTTCCGGGATAAAAAGTAGCCTATATGTTATTCCAGGGCATGCTCTATCTTTGTGCCAAGTTTCATCCAAATCCGTTCAGTAGTTTTTACGTGAAAGAGTAACAAACATCCATACATCCTCACAAACTTTCACATTTATATATTAGTTGGATTTCTGAAGTAAAGATTCTCCAGATAACTCTAGAGTATCAAGTTCCAATATCTTGTTTTTGGCAACAAAAGATATGGGGCCATTATATAATATATAATTTGTACCTACTTTATGCAGCACGATCTTATTTCCTTTTGACTGTCGTGATGTCCAAGTATTCGTCAGAGATCTTTATGATCCATTGTGCATTACATATTTGTTTAAGAATATTTTGTGCTCTTGGAATAATGAAGCCTTGCTGAGTTTCTTGCCAGGTGTATTCCGAACCGGTGTTAGAGTCTATTGTAAAAATTGTAACTGTTGACATTCATAAGTGCCATAACAGGGCCTAAACTGAATAAATGAGTTTTGAATTTGATTTGATAGGTCTAAATAGGTTTAAATATTATCTGCATTGATTAAATAACAATCTTATTATGAGCTCCACGTGTCCTTCGAAGTGTATAGCATGAAGATAAGTGAGTTATGGTGTATGACAGGGTGGTGGGTGGGTGGCACGGCACCCTGAGCAGGCACCCGAGGTGCGACTGAGCGTTTCCAGTTTATGTGTGCCATAAATAGAGAGTGCTCGTAACAGCCTGCCGCATTAGCTGCTAGATGGCGCTACTATAGGTTCTCGAATGGAAAAATGAAACTAAAAATTATCATAATTGGCTTTGAATTTATTTTTCCTATTTTTTTTATTACACAATTTCTCACTTATTTATCTGTTTTTGTTTATCGAATTATAAAATAACATTATGTGAAATTAAAACTTATGAATTAAAGCTGTCCCTCGCGGTTTCACCCACGTTCCCGGGATAAAAAAGCATATATGTTATTCCAGGATATGATCTATCTAGGTATGTGCCAAGTTTCATCCAAATCCGTTCAGTAGTTTTTGCGTGAAAGAGCAACAAACAGACATACATACATACAAACTTTCACGTTTATAATACTATTAGGATAGTTCTTTTGTCCAGTAACGTTGATGCAGCCATCAGAGGCTACCAACTTTAATCCTTTCAGCTTTAAATTAGGTACATCTATCATAAATAGTAGTGTACCTACTATATGGAAAGAAAAGTTAATAACTTTTATTTTTAACTTCCTACGAAAAATAGGGGTATTATAAGTTTGTAGTGTGTATCCTGTGTCGGTCTGTGGCACCTGGACCTGAGCTCCTAGACGGATCAACAGATTTTGGTTCAGTTTATTTTTGTTTGAAAAGATATATGTAATATGATGCTATGATGTAATAAAAAAATCCTCTCAGCCGTATGAACATCATCACCTCATTACGTGGATGAAGGTCAAAAAAACAAAGTAAAAAATTATAGAACAACAGCTCACAGATAACTAACTCCATTAGACAAATGACTTAACATTCTCGTTAAAAATTGTAGGTGAGTTTCATTCGAGAATAAATAGTAGGGCCAAGGAATAGTACGATGGATGCTGTATGACCAGTGTTAAAAATTTAAACACCTGTTTTAGGAGTTTTCCGAAATGAAAACGCATTTTCGATACTAAACAGTGTTATCAGCACGGGGTAGGTACTTACATATACTGTTACATATAGGGTACTAAGGCTGAGATCTATAGGGATCTATAATGCTTAGACTTTGCTCAGACTTTACTTCATCATCATCATCATCATATCCGCCGAAAGACGTCCACTGCTAGACAAAGGCCTCCCCCAAGGATCTCCACGATGGCCGGTCTTGCGCTACCCGCATCCAGCGGTTTCCCGCGACCCTAACAAGATCGTCGGTCCACCTTGTGGGGGGCCTGCCCACGCTGCGTCTTCCGGTTCGTGGTCGCCACTCGAGAACCTTTCTGCCCCAGCGGCAGCGGCTCTCCATTGCTCTTTGGGTGATCTTGAGCCTTCTTATAAGGCCCATCGTAAGCGACCACGTCTCTGCTCCGTAAGTCATCACTGGCAACACACACTGGTCGAAGACTTTACTTAGGGTAAGTAAACCTACGCAATAAAGTAAATATTTGTGTGTTTTAATTTGAAGTCAAGTTTTTGGTAAGTCGTCGATTAGGTGCACTTAGGCTTTGCTTAGCACACACTCAGAGAGATTCGAAGATTGCATTTTAAATAACGATTTTGTCAGTAAAGTCTGAGCAAAGTCTAAGCACGCTCTATAGATTTCAGCCTAAGACTTCGTAGTACCCGTCTGGCTACCTTTAAGTTGAAAATCCTAGCACCTACCATGGCACTTGAGAGGCAGTTGCCTAGAAGGCATTGTAACAGGTCGGCAACTTATTGCTAATGGAAATATGCTAACCTAGGTACGTAAATATTACATTGCTGTATATTTATTAGGTAGGTACTCTTTACCCCTTAGGGGTTACATTTTCAAAAATCTTATCTTAGTAGAATAGTCATAATATCTATCTGTTTGCCAAATTTCACTGGGATCCGTCCAGTGGTTTGAGCTTTGCGTTGATGAATCAGTCAGTCAGTATACAAGAAAAGAAATGTCCACAGATTATTAAATAGTACTAAAGTGCAGATAGGAATCGAAGGAACAAATCCAAGGAACGTATACGCTTGTAAACGTCAAATTACTTATTTTTGTCATTACAATTAAAACTCTTTACCATTGAAATAGAGACTATAAGTAATCACTTGAGATAGTGTAGCGTTCCACCGACTTGTGTGGCCGATAACATAGCGTGGAAATGTCTTGAAATGTTATTGAAATTACCAACATCATCTGCTACCTTCCCAAAGAGGCAATAAGTTCACTTCTGTCTGCATCCAGTCAGATTTCGCACGCAAAATAATCCTATAAACACAAAACTGTGATATCAAAAATAATAACATTTTATTAGCTCGTTTGAATCTCGAATCTAACCCCCCACTCCCCACCGCACGGAAACATACGAAGTTGTCCGACGACATCCGACAGTAAGCGATAATGTCCGGTGAAAATAGTCGGCGAAACTATGGTAGGTACGTTAGGAATAGGCTGACCGAGATCAGTTGGATGTGGATGAGGAGTTGTTAAAAAGATTTTGTTTAATTTGGGAGCGTTATTTCAAAATGTAGAGGATTTAGGGCTGGTGCCAAAAGATAATACGTTAACTAGTTAACATAAGATGCGCACCGAACAGTTACTAAAAATGTTACCAAATGAATTTAGGGTCGGTTGCATAAAGCACGGTCATAGTAAGGTTATAGTTAGGTTACGGTTATAGTTAACTTTAACCGCCGAAAGAAAACAAACTGGGTTGCTGGTGTCACTTTAACTAAAATTTTTATCGTAGCCATAACCGAACAAGGGAGATCGGTCATCGTCAAAGTGACTCTACGGTCAAAGCATGGTAATAGTTAAGTTAACTTTAACTAAAATGTACGAGCAACCGACCCTTAGATACACGAGTCTAGTCGATGCTAACTAACACAGGTATAACTGACTAATCTGTCAAAATATACATTTAACTCAACTGATTAATATTGTATTAATTAAGCCTGTCTCGATGCAATATAGTTGTATTTAATGAAAAAAAATACTGCTTGTAATATCTCAGCTAAGTACCTAATCTATCCGAAACTTATCAGCGAACTGGGATTCCCATCCAATGTTTTACGTTCCACAGTTTTCCCATAGAGCGTTCGATATGTGTTACATTTAAATGAATATCGAATGGGGCCGGGTTTTGTATCATTTCTATTACCTACCTATCTCGTGGGGATAGTGGGGGTAGATTGTCGATGGTTCAGTTTTAGGTTACTCGGTTGGAGCGTTAAATTCAAATTTTATTACATTTTTTGCTAATTGCAGCTCAGTTATAGGTCGTAAGTTATCAACATGTTATTACTGATATATACGACTATTTCATGAAAATGTTAAGAGGAGGCTATCTGTTATGTCTCCGTCCCTTACTAAACTGGCGGTGACAAGCGAGACAGGAAAAACGTAATTTTGATAAAAAATATGGTTTTATGGTTATTTAAAAAGAAACTAAGCCTTTTTTTAAAAAAGTAAGAAAACTATTCCCTTTCTAATGGATTTTAGAATGCATGTTAATATTTTTCAAGTTATTTGGGAGGCCCAAATAAGAGCAGAATGCATTCTTAGTTTTAAGAATGGGCATATTTTTGACGTTACTAATGAAAAATTTCTTTTTTTTTAAACCTATTCCCCGTCACATATTCTCTAGTTTCACATATATTTTTTCCAAATCTCTTAGAACAAAGAGTACAGAGAAAAACGCATTTTAGAATCATCATTCCACGTATAGCACCGCCTTAATCTATGGGTCTGATTTTTTGATGGCCAGTTAATCGGTATTTTGCGTTAATTTGAAATAGGAACACGAATGACTTAGGGCCGGTTGCTCGTACATTTTAGTTAAAGTTATCGTCAAAGTTGACTTAACTATTTTGTAGTAGTATACCATGCTTTTTTTGAGCTTATAATGAAAAATTGGACCATTGGAAAGCCTGGGGGACTGACGACCTGGTTAGAGTCGTTGGGATTGGACTGCCGAGGCGACGGTTGCAGGTTCGAATCCTGTAATGAGCTTTCGGTGAAGATAAAACCATAGCATAGTTGTAGGGTACATTGTAGTAGGTACCCAACTGGTTGGCCACCAGTTGAAAATCTGTCGCCAAGGACCTTCAGGTGTGTTCCAGAGTTTGCACTTGAGAGCCAGTTCCCTTCTAGGCTACTAAGCCTACTAACACACTAGACCACATCATCAAAAATATATATTTTTTTCTATTTTTCATCACTCACCAGAAAAATACCTATAAATATATATTTTTTTTTAAATCCCAAAAAGATCACTTAAATCAGTATCCTCAAGTCACGCATGCGCGTCGGCTGCGTCATTACGTAATGTAGGTAGGTACGGGTTCGATACGCTAATAAGATTTGTCGCACAAAATACTGCTAAACAGAGTGCCCGTTGCAACGCGGTCTGGAGTATGCAGCGTGAGTTGCAGTTCGATTCTTGGTCTTGAACAACAAATGTATAAAAATTGCATCATTTTCTTTTAAAAATTGGTTAATTTATTTCATAGATATACTTTAGGATAATGCCCTCTATTTGCCCTTGGTTTCTTAATTAAAATAACTTACGTTTTCACCAAAAAAAACCGGACAAGTGCGAGTCTGACTCGCGAACTGAGGGTTCCATAATCTCTTATGTTACTTTAGAAACCATAGACTTCTTATAGGTTTAAAAAAAACACAACAATTAATTAATTAATTTCAAAATTAGTATCTTCCACCATAAAAAGGTTTATTATTTACTAGCTTTCGCCCCGCGGTTTCACCCGCGTTCCCGTGGTATATTATTTTTTTTCAGGATAAAAAGTAGCCTATATGTTATTCCAGGGTATGATCTATCTATGTGCCAAGTTTCATCAAAATCCGTTCATTAGTTTTTGTGTGAAAGAGTAACAAACATACATACATACAAACTTTCACGTTTATAATATTAGTAGATTATTAACAAGAAAGGGGTCATTGTCTCGCTTACTGAGCACCTGCAAGTCCTGTTACTTTGAATAAATCGTACTTAACATTATAAATGCGATGTTTGTTTGTCCTTACACTCGTAACGGAAGAATGAATCTTCTTATTTCCAGAAGAATAGCTAGTTAGGCTAGGAATAGACTAGTTTTTATCCTAGGAATAGGGGTGAAATCGCTAAATACCGGGTGTTGTTTTGAGTGACGTAATGAAAACTGAACTTATATTTTTTTTACTAGGTATAGACCTGTGTTTCACCACAAGCTCACAAGAGATGATGTGCCCGATGGCGGTACGGACGTAACGGCATTCGACGTCACTCATTGAGCTATCATCGCCTTAATTATGTTCTTTATGGCTTTTTTAATTAAAACTCTAAATGTGTTTTGGTTTAAGAATAAATATATTTTTTTTTTATCTATATCTATCTATACTAATACAAAAGCTGAAGATTTTGTTTGTTTGAACGCGCTAATCTCCGGAGTTACTGGTCCGATTCGAAAAATTGTTTCACTAATACGAAGCTACATTATCCCCGAAGATAGGCTACTTTTTATCCCGGGAACGCGAGTGGAACCGCGGGGAACAGCTAGGAAATAATAATAACAGCAGAGTGAAGCTACTGCAATGTTCGGAAGCTCGCGAAATAAATTGACTTAGCGCTGAAACTGAAGCCGCATAACTGTTGGTAATACCAGCAGAGCCAGCGCTATGTTTACCTTACACATTACCTAATACTCTATATTATAATCAATCCATATTTTGCGTTAAGTTTATGGGCCGAGGGGCAAAAATCCGACATTAACCCGGCCCTGGAGGAATAGAGATCTCGCTTCTATTTTCTCACTTAAAAAAATTGGGACATTTTTCACACACGGTTAACTAAGCAGAGCTTGTACTATGGAAACCATCATGAAAATGTATATGACATTGCAACAAGGTTTATCTGAATCTACAAAATACTGAATCATAGATAAAACAGATGAACTGTATTGCAAGGACATAAGGTTAATTTTCATATCTGTGTGACAGCTGTGGCCAGAGTGATACGTAAATGAGCAAATCTCTTTGCAATAAACTTGAATGAAATTAACCTTATTGAAATGTCATATGGTTCATTTTCATATCATTCTGGCTACTTACTGTCACAAGACTCATGATATCTATATCTATATATACTAATAATAAAGCTGAAGAGATTGTTTGTTTGAACGCGCTAATCTCCGGAGTTACTGGTCTGAAAAAAATGGTACTGGTGGAAAAAAACTTTCACTAATAGGAAGCTCCATTATCCCCGAAGGTTATACTTAGGCTTCTTTCTATAGGCCCGGGAACGCGAGTAAAGCCGCTAAGAACAGCTATTATTTTACAAACCTAGTAGGACGTAAGTACTATTGTTTGCAGCCTTATTATTACGTTTTGGTATTATATAGGCACCTGCCTAAAAAAATAAAACATGAGTCTCCTAATCATTTAGAATTAGAACCTCTTAAAACCGGATAAAATAAGGAAGGTCCTTGAACATCTGAAGTGTGAACTAGTGGAAATGTCCATCCAATTTATCCAATAGTCACTTAACTAAAAATAGTGGAACGTGTAGTGTCGTTTGTCAATTTTGTTGGAATGCAGACAGTCACCTCGTCTGGCGCCCACATTGTCCTAATAAACCGCTTCATCATTTCATTTGAGTCTTGATTTCATGAGAAATGTGGGTAGGTACAGTACCTGCGAAATTGTATCCTATTTATCTATTTTAACCGACAAAAAAAGGAGGTTCTCAATTCGGTTGTGTCTTTTTAATATTTGTTCACGCATTTGTTTGCTTATAAACCGATTTTAATAATTCTTTTTGCGTTGAGTTCAGTATACTTAGCTCCATGGAGGTTTCCCATATAAATTTTATTGTCTCTGTTTTCATAAGTTAATTATGTTTGTGTGTGTATGTGTCAGTTTTTTCACACTGCTGTCAAATAGCCTATTAGGCATGTTCAATTGCTTTATAACACCAATTCTACTAGTTGGTGTGAACAAACTGGTTTAGTTTCTAGTGATGAATACAAAAACTTTCTCCGTTTGACAGTAGATACCTAATTTATTTCAGGCTAGAACTCGTCGAGCCCGCGCATTGATGCTACGGACGCGCACGTAAGAATGTTAAAGTATTTATATTTTTCTTTTCATTTTCGCATCACACTTGTATTTTGCCAGTGTCAAGTTGAGCACTGTAGTATTCTGTATAATTATTTTAGTATTCTTTCTTCTTTTATATTTTTAATTCTCCTCAATCGTCCAGTTTCATAGTTCTAGTAAAGTTCAAGTCATTTTAAATTATCTTCAAGTCATAGTCAGTCAGTTTATGTTAGGTTTTAGTACAATGGTAGCCGTTCAACTAAAACTTTTCACGGACTTTTTGAGATAACTTGAAAAGCCACTGTACCTACACGTAATCATTTCACATCACTGGTGCACTTGTATTGATCTTTATTGGATAAAATACCAGCCATAATATGAAATAAAACTCAAAAGACACGATTTTATGAACATAAAACGCTAAGTCACTTCGCAAGTTCCCGCCGAAAAGTCCAAAGTATAAACTTAAAAAGTAAAATTTTATAATAGCCCATGGACTTAGAAAAAACTCATGGACATTTGAAGGACGCTACCCAATTATGCCAGTTTTCTTGTAATATAAGCCTCACGGACACACATACACACCAAAATGTTGTCGATGTTGGTACCTACCTATATATTTGTTTCACCAACTGGGCGTCGACAACCGTGTCACAGCTCTTGAGCGTCTACAACCGTGTGACAGCATTTTAGACGACGGTGTCAAACAATTTGTATCTGCGAACTAATTCTGAAATTTTCCTGTGGAAAAACAAAGCTGGCCTTAGCAGTGGCCTCCGTCTTCCAAATTTAGTTCCGGCAACATACGGAAATCCGCTGTCAGATGGACGACGCCCAAGTTAAGTCGACGGTTATGGTAGCACTCGGGACACACATACGTACGACATATTGTGCGTCATGTTTATAGTAATGTAACGGGTCTATTCGCGCAAGACCAATTGCGGGTAGTTGGAGACAACTCTCGCCAAGCAAGATCTTGACCCGCTGTTCCAGTCCACTCGTGACCACGATCAATGCAACTTGATGGAAACGTCGAGGTTAGTCAAAATTATATTTTTATAATATTCTATGCGCGAATAGACCCGTTACATTACTATAAACATGAATTGTGTTCGCGAAAGTCTAAAAAGTAATATTGTGCGTCATTTTTGACAACGGCTGACTCGATCCAGTCTATTCCTACTTTCATGGAGTAGGATTACTTTAAACCTTTACATGTGTAAGCAGCCTTAAGCCGCAACATTTGGTGACAGCTTTAAAACGCTACGTGTGTATCTAATGCCCTCGGTGTCTGGCATGCCGCATGCGCAGCGCCCAGCAGCGGATCGTCGACGGTGCGACTAATTGGGCGGTTGTGTCACGACTTTCACCCGCCACCTGTAGGGAGGCCCTTATTTTGGATGCTGGGGGACAATCCCAATGAGGAATAATAACAAAAAAAACTAATTAGTCCGTCAGTTAGATTATCAAAAAATATTGGATACGTATTTTTTATTTTGATCCGAAAACATAAAATAACGAAGATACAGTGCATTAAAATTTTCCGGTCTTCAAAAAGTGTACTAAAAAGTAGTTGTACGATGACGTCACAAGGCCCCACTCCTGCACTTTGATGGGACTTATCTTTGTAATTTCTTATTGATTTGATAAAATAAAAAATACGTATCCAATATTTTTTGATAATCTAACTGACTAATTAGATTTTTTTGTTATTATTCCTCATTAGGTAAATATTTTATAATAGTGTGGTCTCCGTTTCAGCTAGGCCAAAAATATTTTCGTTTGTTCGGATTACCGGCTGTTCTCCTCTACAGGTCGCATTTTTTAACCGATTCTTGTGAAATTTTGTATGCAGGGTCGATAATTAAATGATTTTCTTTGGAGATACTATGAGGGTTGAAAACGTAAAAAAACATGTTTCAGCCATCATAAACGTTTTTTGTCCAAAAACTTTTTCGTCCGATAAACTTCAAGGGGTCGGGGTGTGAGGGGGTAGAAAGTAATGAAAAACTGGCTAAGTCTACAGCTCACGGAGCTACTAGTTCCTTTCATCATAATAAAAGTAAGCGTGACTGTCAGACTGACTGATCTATAAACAAACAGCTCAAACCAATAGGATCGTGCTGAAATTTGGCATGCAGATATCTATTACCTATGACGTAAGAATCCGAAAGGATTTTTTAAAACTCAACCCTAAGAGGGTAAATTATGATATCGAGAGTGAAACCGCGAGGCGGAAAGCTAGTGTATTATATAAACATATTTTTTTAATTATTACTATGGCAAACAATATTACTCAATAAAAATGACGAGTAATCATGGTCACCCCTTATTTTACTAGTGACACACTAAACGTGACCCGAGCTGGACATTTCGCTTGTTAAATTATTAGTTACTAGCTGTTCCGCGCGGCTTCACTCGCGTTCCCGGGATAAAAAGTAGCCTTTAACCTTCGGGGATAACGTAGCTTCCTATTAGTGAAATAATTTCAAATCGGTTCAGTAGTTTGGGAGCCTATTCAATGCAAATAAACAATCAAATCTTTCCTCTTTATAATATTAGTATAGATTTATTGTAACTAAATATTCCCACATAGCACTCATACTTATTGGAGGCTTTGTCCAGCAGTGGACGTCTTTCGGCTGATATGATGATGAATGTAGGTAATTTTATTTTTTTAATTTGGTAGATTTACTTAAGTAGTATGGATGGATACGCTTATTCTATGACGTCATTTGACGACGGCCAACTTGAAGTATGATAGTAAGTAGGTACTTTTCTTGTTTTAAGTTTGTGATGTGAAATAAAGCTATGTCTACTGTCTAAATAATGGCGGTCAAAAGTAATTTAATTCTTCTGTAACTGATAAGGCATCAAAGTTTACAGCTAAGTTACAGAAGCTCTGGGAATAGCTTAATTAGCTTAAAAGCTTGCGCCTGGCGCAACGCAAGTTACTAACTAGACGTGGCCGGAAACGGATGGAGCCACTGCTTTGGTGAAACTAAAAAATAAAGGTAAAGATTTATTTATACCTCTATCATCATTTTATTAGGCTTAGGTTATTATAATATAGGTACCTAGGTTATTATCTGTTTAAGGTGGTAGTTATTAAAAAAAAACCCAACTGCGGTACGAAAAAACATCGGTATTTTTTTTGTCATTTCTCCTTCCAAATTAGGTACTTAATTTTGTTAACCCACCCGATAGGTTTAGAGATTTTGTTTATTGAAGACATACTTTAGTGACAAAAATACCAATCTCAAGTTCACCTTAGGCTTTGTGGGCTTAACACCTTCGCTCACATCATCACTGACCAGAGTGAGATAGCCTATAAAAAAAATATTTTCGACACAGAAAAACCAACAAGTGCAGTCGTGTAAGAGTATGTGTATGGATACCTAGGTATAGTTCGAGTACATACAGTCAGCGCGACAAATGTCCGGTGTCACCACGTGACACTGACGGACGGCGATAATTAGTCTTAAAAATTGCGCGCCACTGTATTTACAGTGCTGGACAATGGAAAGTATTGGTGATATTTTTTGAGTTCGGGTGGAGACTTTAATCATAAAATGTGTAACAAACGCGGTTATGAGATGCACCTTAACTCATTGAAATAAAGTTAAATTGAGTTTACGTTACGTAGATAGGTAGGTCTACTTTTCGCTTGTATCGGATGCCCCACGGGCCACGACACCTCAATACATTTTTAGAGTTCCATACGTTATATGAAATGAAATCAATACGAACAACTTTTACTATGAGATCAACCTCTGATGACAAGAAAAAAAGTAATTTTAAAGAAAAACATCAACTTCAAAATTAAATAAACTCAAAATTATCAAATAATATTTTTATACATTACCTACTTCCAGTTACGCTGCTTAACTGCGTACGGAGCCACGAAGAAGGAAATGAAAGATGGACCATCAAAATTTGTTTATCTGAATTCGATGGGATGGAGCAATGTTGATGATTAATTTTATAAAATAACATCATATTTTAAGGGGATGATAGCTCAGTGGTAGTGACGTCGGATGCCGAGACAAAGGTCCCGGGTTTGAATCCTACAATGAGCTTGAGCTTTCGGTGAAGGAAAACATCGTGAGGAAACCATAGCACGGTGGTAGGGTACTTTGTAGTACCCGACTGGCTGGCTACCACCCTCAAGTTGAAAATCTGTCGCCAAGCACCTTTCGGTGTGTTCCGACAGCTGCACTTGAGAGCCAGTTCCTTTCTAGACTTTGTGTGCTTACCATCATCGGCCACATCATCACTGACCACAGTGAGATTGTGGTCAAACACAGGCCTATACATAGTAAAACAAAAAAAAACAAGTTTAATTTTATTTAAATATGTTTTGTTTGTCCGCAAGTGTAAACTGCACTGTACTAAATTGTATAAAGTTGGTGGCGAAAGGGCCTGGGATATGTCCGCTCCCCTCTTATCCGGTGCTGTGCTGTTCGGGGTCATTCCGGGAGCAAGAGCACCATTCGGTTAATTGTTAAAATTTTATATTTATATCTAATGATGGCTACTTCAAATTCTAAAATACCACAGCTTAAATATAGGGAGAATAATAGTTACACTGTGGTAGGTAATACGATACCTACATCCCGAGTAGCATTTTTTGTTGGTATTTCGTTGGGCCACTGATCGGCACAACCACCACTACCGTTGGTCAACCGTTGCGAGTGACACACCTGTTTTCAGTAATGCCAACGATGTCTCCCAACATAGGGCCTACCAGGACGACTATGTTGGGCCAACCACTGTTTCTCATCGTTGGGCCAACCACTGTTTCTCATCGTTGGGCCAACCACTGTTTCTCATCGTTGGGCCAACCACTGTTTCTCATCGTTGGGCCAACCACTGTTTCTCATCGTTGGGCCAACCACTGTTTCTCATCGTTGGGCCAGATTAACATTTGCAACTTATGGCCTACAGCTATACGACTACGTTGGGCCAACCACTGTTTAGAATTGTAGGGCCAGAATTACATTTGCAACATAAGTCCTACAGCTATATTCCACGGTTGGTATACAGTGATTCTATTTTGTAGGCCCTTCCTACGCCATAACGTAGGGTTACAGATGTTTTATCTTACGCAGGCGGGTTGGTCTTCGAGAGCGATACTATACCGCCCGTGCACACAACAATGTGCATGTGCATCTACACTCAAGGAAGGTCAACCCGTCTTCGTGAGATAAAACAACTGTAACCCTACGTTATGGCGTAGGAAGGATCTACAAAATAGAATCACTGTATACCAACCGTGGAATATAGCTGTAGGCCTTATGTTGCAAATGTAATTCTGTAACATACAAAGTAAAGGTCTTATGGCTGAATTCACTAACATCACTCAAATCTAACTGCAAATTAACATTTGATAACAGACATTTGAATGCTTTATGGAAGATCTAAAAGTTAAATTATGTTGGTGAATTTCACTATTATATAATTACTTAAAAAAATTGCAAAAATAAATTACATAATATTTCGATATCAGTGATAAATGAAAAAAATTTGCAATGACGTTTATTGGAAATTTGATTTACTTGACAATGGCTTCATAATATGAATATAAATATATATATTTTTTTTTAAGATCAATAAGCAATTTAACTTGGTTAGATACCTACCTATAGCAAAAATGACCGCAAGTTTTTGTTTAGTCATAATTTCTAACCATAACTTGTCTTAGCACCATTTTTGCTTTCCCTTTTATTAGCAGAAGAAAACCTTTAAAAGGAAAGACAAATTACATTCGTTAATTTTTATAATTCTCAAGGTTCGATGCAACTACATTACATGTTGAAGCTGTCAAATTTCCTATAATTTATGCAGTCCTAGCCCTGATATGGCGATGCTTTGTACTTCTTAAAGATCTTCGGCTTTCTCTGCCTCCATCTATGTTTAGTGAACCGGAACCAGTTTGAAACTACGGCATGAATATCAGCATCTGTGGCTCCTTCAAAAGGTTTATTTAGTCAAACGGCACCTGTAGGTAAGAAATTTTATCATATAGTTATTGTTTTTACTATTACCTACATAAATCATCATCAAAAGTGCAGGAAACAATTTGTGGGTAGGGATAGGTAGGTAGGTGTAGGTATGTTTCAGTACCATATTTTTTTGCGGAGCAGGACGTCTTCCGGGCCAGCAAGTAATTAATAATTTCTTGTGTTAATTAATATTTTTACGAAAGATACAAAATAGATATCAATTTTTTAAATAAAGGCCCCGCCATTATTACGGTCACCTATCCCATATAAATGTTTCCAGCCCAACAGGAAGGTAGTTCAAAATAGATTGCAAAATTTGTACCAAACAGACAGACAAACTATAATTAATATAATATTGTATTATATAATAAAAATTTCTATATGTAGCAAATTTCATCCAAATCTGTTTAGTCTTGCAGTGCTGAATGGTAACAAACATACACGCAAATAATTATCAGCAATACAGATAACTTAGTTATAGTATAACTAATTTAATATATTGAGACTTACCAGGACCATGGCTGGCTGTCCTAGATCCCATATCTACTCCAGTTGACTTTGATGTAATACAAGGTGCACTTATTATTCTGGTTTCTGTAAAATCAAAACATACTTTTTATCACTATCTTTATGAACTACTTTATTCTATAATATACAATATTTACAACAAATATATAAATATACTATTTAACAAAACATAATATATAAGTTTGCAGTTTTTGTGAGTGATATGAATTTATTTTCTGTTATCATCAAGTAACTGATCTGTACTATCAATTAATTTAATATCACAGATTTTGACCGTTTACATTTAATGCTTGTGTCAGACTGATTTTTATAATAAATACAAATCACTGAACTTGGCAAGAAAAAGCAACAAAATATTATTAGAAATATATGTCACACAGGTAGGTAGTCAGGACCAGATAAATCGAAACAGAACAATTGTTGAGAAAAAATTAAAAAACCCAAGGGGGATCTCCATACCAGTAACCTCGATTTCATGGCAATTTTTAGACCATTTTTGTACAAACTCTTTTCCCAAAATAGCTTGTATATTCCAGGTGTCAAATTAATCCCGCCCCAGGACTACTCAATGACCATCAAATTAAGCTTAAGAGAAGTATATGGTTTGTACGTAAAACAACAAATACAAATTACGTATATGTAAAACGGTCACCCATCTATTTTTTCGACCGCGCTTACAGATGCTTATCATTAGAGTTGAGATTTATTATTTTATAAATTATATGGATCACGGAACCCTCAGTGCTCGAGTCCGACTCCTACTTGCTTGGTTTAATCTGGCATTATTTATTTTGGAGGAGGGCCTGGTACAAAATAAATAGTAATAGTCCCGTTTAATATACAATGACAGTAAAAAAAACACTCAACTCACCTGTTTCATATAAAATCCGATTGAAGGGATAGACGATCCAAGTATCGTCTGGTAATATTTTTGTTGGCAGGCACTTTATCAGACACTTGTTGAATTTTGAAACTATTTTATGTGGAGGCTAAAGGCACTCCTCAAGTTTACGAGTAATCCACTCCTTTGACGCTCAAACTACCCAAAATACCGCCAATACTCCCATCACAATCGTCAAACTCAACCACCTTGTACATTATCAAGATTACTAAAAAAAGAATAGGTCGTATGTATTCACTTGCACACTATTTTGTTTGTGTTATAGAAATAAACTTCAAAAATCTCTTCTATCCTTTGAAAAAACAAAAAAAAACGTGAGCACACAGAAAGCACGCAACTACATCAAAATTATCAATACAAAATGGCCGATTTAGCCGGCCGGCCGGCGAAATTTAGGACTGTTGATAAAATATCGATATATCGAAATATCCATATTATTATTTTGAAATATCGATATTTATTACTAATATTTTTTTAAACGATATATCGATATTTCGATATTGAAATGTAGATATCGATGGTCGATATTTTTTTAAAATAAATTTTAATTTTTTTTCGTTAATTATTTAATCGCTAAAATTTTGGATCGATAGTAGGCATTTTACTCCCGTGCTATCAGAAATAGCTGTTAAATATTTAATTTCTTCTGCTACATCTGTAGCATCTGAACGAGTTGCTTCTACAATCAATCTTTTAGTGCCTAATAATCGTAGTAGTCAAACAGCTGAACATATAAAACAAAGAGTATTTTTAAAAACTCTTACTGAAAAATATTGGTACACATAATTGTCTTATTTAAATTAAACAATAATTACTAAGAACTATATATAGTTATAACCTAACACTTTTATACATTTATAATTTAATTTGCTTAATAAATATACTGGACTATAAACTGTGTAATCATTTTTGAGCTGCCTTACGATTATTTTTTTTAAATAAAGCCGATATATCGAAATATCGATATTTTTTTTCGATATATCAAACTCCGATATTGATATATTTAAAAATATCGATATATCGAAAATCCGATATTTTTAAAAATATCAACAGTCCTACGGCGAATGTTTAGCGACTCGCGCGCGTGTCAAGTCAAGGTTGCATCACCCGCGCCCGTCCCGCCCGCGGCCCGCACCCCTTTGTAAATTAGTTGGTTGTTGGTTGGCATAATACTACCTATTTTCATGTTCGAAAAAAACATTTGTAATAAAGCATGTAAAATTATTCAGGGATCATAATATTTTTGTTATATAAATAACTAAGTATAAATTACTCATATTTATTTGAACTAAGCGTGATGTACTGTACGTGTTGATACGTAAATTACACGTACTACTTACATTCATCGAGACTAATTTCCTAGTTTTTTTTTTTAAAACTGCCTTTTCTAAAAATGTAACCTAGCTAGATCGTTTTTTTCTCCCCCGAAACCCTCTGCATATTAAATTTCATGACAATTGTTGGAGCCGTTTCCGAGATTCAGATTATATAGGTATTAGATTATTAGGTATTAGATTGTTTTGTGTTATTTTGTTAAAATATGACGATAATTGTATGAGCAGCCCTCGTATGGATTTTCGGTTGAAAATCCAACTAAAACCGCGGTCAGGCCTTTGTTTTATGTTCGTATAAATTTTCTGTTGGGAACGCTGATCGAAACTGCAGTTGGGCCATTGTAGGCTGCTGGTATGAATTTTCGGTTGGAAAACTGTGGTAAGACCTTTGTTTTATTTTCGTATAGATTTTCCGTTGGGAATGCTGAGCGAAACCACAGTAGGCCCATTGTAGGCTGCTCGTATGGATTTTTGGTTGGAAATCTAACCAAAACCGGCAGTAGGGCTTATGTTAGATATTTGTATGATTTTGCTGTTGCAAAGCCTACCAATTAGTAGTGAGGCCATTGTTGGCCGTTCGTTAGATTGTCACAAACAACTGTTGGCACCGTTGGCCAACGCAAAATGCTACTAGGGATAGGTATAAATGTTTAAATGTTATCACATTTCTTAAAAATATAACGGATGTAGGGTACTTTGTAGTACCCGCCTGGCTGGCTACCACCCTCAAGTTGAAAATTTGTCGCCAAGCACCTACCGGTGTGTTCCGGCAATTGCACTTGAGAGCCAGTTTGTCTTCACGGCAGTGTAACAGGTCAGCAACACATTGGCAATATCTCTGGTATTGCAAATGGTAATAGGCGACGGTAACCACTTACCATCAGGTGGGCCGTATGCTTGCTTGCTACCTTAGTAGTATAAAAAAAATATATATATATATATAAAAGTACCGTAAATAAGACGACACAAAGTGAAATTACAATTGAAATCGGCCAAGAAATACAGAATATAATAACCATAGGTAATATTGTAAACTTCTAATTAGACAGCGATTAATCAGAGATCCGACATGGTATGTGACGTCATAATAAACTCCATGCTAAATTCTGTTTTGTTACTGTTTCTTTTATGAATGAGCTTTTATTAAAGCAAAAAGTAATTAATATACCCTAATAATGTCATGCACGCCTTTGATTGCAGGTCAGCGTTGTGTGGCAGATGGCTTATGAACGGTGAAATAATGGGAGCTGCCATGTCTTTTTTTTAATATTTTTTTTTTATTTATCTTCACAGGTAAGGTAATCTTCACAGATAATTACTGATATTAAGTACCTAATTAAATTGCGTCAGAGAACTCGACAAGATTTTAAAAATATGAGTTTACCGTTGCCGTTTTTTGTCCATATTGTATTGATTTTGGAAATAGTGAATCTAATGCGTTTTGTTGAAAAAAAAACTCACTTGACTCATTATTTTAAGAAATTAAAGAAGTTAGTTTTTTTTAAATATTACGTACGTAATACATTATGTACTTATTTTACATGTATTTATTTAAAACACACCTACAATCACCGAAAATCATCCATTAATAATTCACAGCATTAACTGTTGACACCTCTATTCATTAAATGCTAATAGCACGCACACAAACACAACACCACGCACACAGTCATTGCATTCAACATTTCCAACATACACGCGTCAGCGTTGCCTATGTGTGCGTCTAACTCGTTTAGAAATTCGTCCACTCCCGCGCATCCTCGAATTCGGGTGGGCCGTGATTGGCTGGTTTGAATTTAGAAAAAAATTAGAAGGTATTTTTAACGTCACGTGAATGGTTGCTGTCTATTCTAAGTGATAAATAGCGCATAGCTTAGTGTCATTTAGGTTGAGTTTATGTATTCTTGTTTTGTAGAGTGCTACAATAACTAGCTCTTTGATGTTATCTTTATTTATTTTGATTTGTAGTTTAGGAGTATTTGGTAAACTCGGATTTATTAATTTTATTTTATTTTCTACCTATAGGTACACACGGCCACAGATCAAGCTACACACTGCGGCACCTTATGCGATTGTAATAGGAACTATTTTGCAACAAAAATGTGTAGCTGTGAAAGTAGAAAATGTTAGATTCATTCATTCTTCAAGTTGATGTGAAAACTTTTATAATGTTACCTACAATTAATTAGGTACTATTATGAATTTGACTTAATTTATTGATACAATTGATGTTATTTAAAATGTTATTATAAACTATGACACTGAAAGACCAATATTTCAAGTCATTTGTATAATTTTAGAAATCAAAATAAATACTAAGTAAGGACCCTTCTAAATTAGATGGGTGGGTACGTAATCTGTGTGGATATACATAGGTACAATAAACCCCTTATTCTTTGAAACAAATCGCTGGCCTCAGTTTGGGACCCTACAAAACTCCATTGTTGTAACCCACAAAGTTACACACTCACACACTAACAATGATGAATAAATCAAACGTCTAACGTCCGGACCCCACTCTTGGGCATCCGAAATTTGAACCGCGTTAGATGATTGGTCGACGCATAAAAACCTGTCGTACAGGTCGGTCCCCGTATACTCAGTTAGATTTTTTTTGTTTTAGTTTATGGTATGGGAAGATGGCGTCTTTAATATTCTAAATTGCTTTAAATTCAATCAAAAACAAAAATTTTGGAACAAATTAGGAATGCTTTGGAATTATACTAGTTTTGCTATATTTTTTTTCTACCAATCTAAAAACTACTAAAAATAGGTAATTAATTACCGTATAAAATTAAATATATGTCTACTTTACCTACTGTTAGTGTAAATAAATATGTAGGTTTATGAACGAACAAGCAAAGTTTAAAATAAAACATTGGGCGAAATAACATCAACACATTAAGAGCCACTTACAAAAAATATTTCCACATGCAAATAAAACATGACACAAAATGGCGTAGACCTTTTTAAAAACAGCCGCGCTGGTCACGGAAAGATAATATAAAACGCGGAAGCCCGACGAAAAAGTATTATTTTGAACAAACATCAATAAAATCTTGCGATCATTGTTTTTGTTTTTTTCACATGCCTTAAGACTTAAAAAAGAAGAAACCCCGAATTGCGTTACGCACACACACGCAGCCAGACGACAACAAAACAAGTAAGTAACACACACAATGATAGACCCTATAGGAACACCGAATCGCACGGTCCTCACACACACAATTACAAAAAGCCCCAATTCGAATTCCGAGCGCGCACAGCACAGTTTCCGCAATGGCGGCGCGGTCGACGACCCCACGTTTTGGAGGGCGCCGGTGACGTCACGTGCTGACCTGCCTCACTGCGACCTTGAATTCACGCCGCAAATATTTTGGCTGTCTGTTGCCTCCCCTCATTGTGACCGGATTTTGGGCAAGCGATTTCAGCTGATGGGGTAATTGGAAGGGGTAACACAGTGACGACGCGCGCGACGCAACGTTCCAAGTTCAAAAATAATTTGGAATTGGAACTGTTATATTATTGCAATTTGGCGGTTTGTGATTATGTAGATGTTGTGTTGATTTGAACAAGTTTAGTTAGTGTAGTTTTTACTTTTTAATTGGATGTTTTTGGAATGTCCATCGACTATTAAAAAGGTAAGTTACTTTTATGACCTACAAAGGTAACTGTCTGCATGCAATAGGTATAAAAATGTGAATATTTTTATCTTTGCTTTACCTCAAGTATTTGCAATATTACAGGAATACCTGAAACCTTATCAGTTATTGGCGGGTCATTGACACAGGCTCGGCCGTTTCAGATAACACACTTTTGCATTATTATTGTTCTACAAATATAACATACTTTTTTATATTTTATAAGATTACCAATTTTCAAATCAGATTTTTTTAAGAATTTTCTTCAACAAAATCAGATTGGTTATTATCGGTGTAGCTTCTTCTATTCTTCCCTGTTGTTTGCTGCTTTCTAACACGACACGACGTCCAATTCTGCCTTCACTAGGTTTATATAGTTCAATCTAGGTCTTCCTCTTCCTCGCTTCCTTCTATGATGTTTTTTATTAGTTCGTCGTGACGTATAAGGTGCATAACATATATGCTCTCCTATTTCCTATCGTTTCTAATAAGCTTCTGGTTTCTTTGACTCGTCTTAACACGTTGCTCACTCTTTCAGTCCAGAAGAATTAATATACTTAATAGCAAAATTCCACTAAATATAAAATGATCAATAACCTGTCTGTCACCTCTTTTTTAACTTTTATTTTTGCAATGGAGTCAACATAAACTTTACCGTCATAAATAATTTCATTTACAGATGCAAACCTAATATAATGATAATGGTTGATTTCTTGTTTATGACTACAAGTCGAGACGACCACCTACTGGCTAGAAATCGGCTTGGTACTTAGTTATTTGGAATTGGCTGCCTATGTCTTTTCTGGAACAAAAAATAATGATATACTTAAATTTCTAAATTGTATAAAACAGAAGTCGCTGTCTGCCTGTCTTTTACTCTGCTTATTTCTTCTAAAATACTCAACGGATTTTGATACAGTTTTCACTAATAAAAAGAGCGATAAACGAGAAAAGTTATGTTGTGGAAGCCGGTGCGCTGGGAGGGTCGCTAGTAAGTACCTATTATACCTTGTTTTAATTTCAGAACAGATGATTTGACTGACTGACAATTTATAGAATTTATTCACATTTACCAGTAATTCAGAAGTCCTTAAAATCTCAAGTCCGACTAATTGCGTCTCATGTTTCATGGAGTGAGATACACTTACGCGTGATAAGTTAAGCGTGAGAGGGACAGATAGTACAAATTGCAATGATTCAGCCACAAAGTGCATTGAACTTGCATTTTGATGATGCATCGACGACGATATTTTGTACAGTGAATACTTATATAAAGTACAGTTTGCATTTAGACGTTGTTATGTTGGTTTAGTGAAAGTCTTAGTGAGTAATCTGTGACACACAGACAAAATGATAACTTAGATACACATTGAAACGAGATTGGGTTTAAATTATAGATATTATAGTTGAATGAAACATTGTAACAAAAAAGCAAAGAACTGTATCTTATTTTAGTGTCGATCCAACGATTGACATTTCAGTTCCTCTTCTTAAATCAACCTAGAGTAAAATTATCCCAGCATCTAATCAAATCAAAATCTACGAGCTCGTCAATAACGACAGTAATTTTTCTTCCGTTCACTACTGCCCTCTTTACCCATCGAGCACAAACTCAACAATTGGTACAGTTGGGCCCGCGTGCGCCTGCGCTTGCCACCCGTCGCTGCGCCTCACCATGCCCGTTATCGCGGTGGGACTGACCTGCCCAATGACGAGGTAATTGTGGCCTCACAAACATTTTTATTATTAATTCTTGTTAGGCTAAGTTTGATATCAAAGAGCTAACTGATCGGTAATCGGCGTTATTTAGAACTGCTCGTTTATCCTCTGATGAACTTATTGGGTAGTCTACTGAATTGAATGACTTCGATTAAACTAATTTCGGACATCTCTCGAAATGAGGCGGATGATCGTGTGAAGGAAGACTATGTGTTACTATGTGTGCTTATACAGCATCAGCAGTACGTTTTATGAAATAACTCGAATACTACCCCAGCCCCTAAGGATTCACCAGATTCCCCATTTTATCCCCTAAGGTTGAATTTTCAAAACACCTCTCTTAGCGAATTGCGTACGTCATAATATCTGCATCCCAAATTTCAACCCAATACTTCCAGTAGTTTGACCTGAGCGTTGATAGATCAGCCAGTCAGTTACGTTTTGCTTTTATATATTTAGATATCGTTCCTACCGGAATAACGAAAGCTACCGAAAATCTCCCTTAATCAGCCTAATTAAGGGAGATTTTCAAGTTTATTTTTAGAAATCAGACTAGGTATTCCTAAGGCTTTACCAAAGTTTTATCATCTAGTCCAATACGTTCCTAAACCGTTGGCTTGCGGATGATATAAGTATGTTCCATACTTGACTCCATAGTGAGGTAGGTAATAGAAGAAAAAAATATAATTCCAGGATCTGTTGTTCAAATGATTAGTCAGTATTGACTTGAAGATATACCTGCTTGTCTTCTACTGCTTTGTCATTCAAGAGATGTTTTCCCTTTTTTATTGCAATTTTTTAGAGCGAAATACTCTCCATATTTTTTATTTCAGCCATAAAAACCTATAGGTAAAGTTCAATTCTTAAGATCTTCCTGCTATGGTACCTAAACCAATGAAATGACGTCATAAAATTGGCAACAACAGGTTCTGAGAAACGATTGCTTAAATTCGTCAGCTCTAAGAATCATTAATTTAAAGTTTTACCTTAAACTGGTTAAAGTTACAACGCAGTTTCGATGCCAGTATGTTCAAATTCTGTTTAATTTCACATAAACAGGTAAAAAGGCAGGTATCAGAGGCGTTTTTAATAATTTAATTTTGTTTACTTCTTATGACACATGTCTGAATTTATTAAGATGGTGGAAATTAATGATTTTAGAAGATCTGACGACTCGACAATGTCAATATCAGCCTTTGTCCAACTAGATAACTGATAACTTGCTGCCCCCGTATTTTCCTCCACGTTTTCTAGATAAAAATTAGCCCCATAGCATTGGGTATCTATGTGCCAAATTTCGTCATGATGGGAGGCGTGAAAAGGTAATAAACAAACAAACTCGTTTTCGCATTTATATTATTACTTAGGATTACACCCAGACTCAGGACATATAGACAATATGTACCTACAATCTACATACATACATTTTGATGTCGCCCTAGATGGGAATCTTTTATAAATTTCATGTATAGAGTCTTAGAGTAAATATGGACTAAGAATATAAATTCTTTTAAATAAATATTTGTTGGTATGAATCAAAAGTTTGACGACCTCTTATCATTTCTACTCCAATTTATTATTTTTTATCAAACTCACACTAATACTTTAATCTGATTATCTTTAATCCTTACAGTACTTCGACATTTTGTCATTTCAATGTCAAAAAACACGCTTTTGTAACACTTTAGGCGATATTAGTTATCTATTGTGTAGATGAATATATATTTAATCAAATATATAGATACTATAGTTGATAAAAAGAACAGTGACGTATGCCTACCATACTTAATCATTGATGAGGTTTTTTCAAAGAATATTAAAAATATATTTTTAAAAGTTTAAATCTAATTTAAACTAAATTAATAATCTATTGTATAGAGGATGTGAAGTTTAGTAGAACTCATTCAAAATACCTACATACACTATAGCTCATATATTTTCACCGCCACACGATGCTACTGTCCAGCGTAACAGTTTTAGGTGGCAGCCACTTGTGCCTATAATGTATCGAAAAGTTTGACTATGGATGACCACAACCAAAATAAAAATGATACGAGACAAATTGCGTCCAGTAAGACCCCTAAATAGTCAGGTGGTTCATAAATACCGAAATAAACAAATAATTTAAGTAAATTAACGAAGTAGGCATAACAAAGATATTTATATTGAGTTTGTTATTCTATAAAAGTTGGTATAACATTTATTGTTGTTGAACGAAATCAATAAATGAATGTTGACCCAGTTGCGGCGCACGAGTCATTAAACTTTTGACTTTTTACATTGGGTCGATAGTACGTTTATCATTTGGAATAAATAATAATTAAAATATATTTTCCAATATTCTCATTTGGTATTTAAAAATGGAACTTGAATTTTGCAAATCTTTGTAATTTTTTAATTCAATTTTTATTATTTCTATGTTTAGATTATCTACTTATAGGTACTAAATAAAGCGATAATATTTTTAAGTTCGGATGTAGCAGGACTAGCAGGTAATCTTCGGAGTTGCTGGTCCTCCGGAGTGCTACGAGTACGTACCTATATAGACAACTTTTTATCCCAGGAATGTGGGTGAAACCGCTGGAAATAGCTAGTTCCTTATAAAGCCTTAGTGGTGCTAGGGCTAATTTGACTTCACCAGCTAAGAATACGTAAGTAGTATATTAAAATTTGATTTATTATCATCAATAAAATATGTCTTTATTGCCGGACTTTGAATCATACCTAAAATCTAAATTAAAACTCTTCAAGGCAAAGTGATATTATATTTTTTTATTATCTAGGTTCTTTGACCGATAGTTACCACTTAGGCATTCAAATGTACCTAAGTGATTAATATTAATATAATGCAACAGACAAGTAATGCGTCATATTAATTAAGTATATTAAATATGATAAAAGTCCCAGTTATATTCTTGTCCTGTCAAAAGGGTTGCTGAAATACGGGCTAAAGATTTATGACGTCACAATCTTGACGATTCACAAATTCAGTTATGCCGGCCATAGACGTTCAAGTAATTTGATCAAACAGGCTAGTTTTATCAAATTGGTATGAAAGTCTGTTGGAAAAATTTATCAAATTTAAATGGCATGTAAAAACGTTACTCAGATAATCAGGTCGATTGTATGGAATAAGGGCTTCAACGCTCCTAAATTTTAAAGGGCGTTTCAGCATTTGGTCTCTACTGTTTTAAAAAGTCAAGGATAAAGTATTATTTTTGCTTATCAGTTGCCGAAATTTATTTACGGACAAATAATGTGGTTAATTACAACATAAAATAATATGTTACAGTTATTTGTATTCATTGAGGAAAACACAATAAAATGATAAGTACATTTTGGGGGCCAAATATATCTAAGACTACATATTCCAATGAACTGTCTGTCTGTATAATTTACCTATAGTGCTGCTGTTTCCCGCGGTTTCACCCGCGTTACCGGGAAATATTTATTTGCGTGGAACCTTATTTTTAACCTCGTTCAAAAATTGTTTCTTTGTTCATTTATTTTTGCATTAGTTTCGGTATAGCTCCAAAGTGGCCATATTAATTTTATTGACTTTGAAGAAGGTTTTACTCTTTATAAAATAAGCTATCTGCTAGTGAAGGTCCCGTCAAAATCAGTCCAGCCGTTTTTTAAGATTAGACGGAACAAAACAGGCAGCTAAAGTATAGATTTTTTTGTTATAAAGTACCTACTTTAAAAAAAACATCAATCGTGTTGGACCAATATTTATGTAGCTTGATTTTTTTTCGATATTATAATGATGAGTACCTACAATTATCTATGAAAATTTTATTACTCATTGAAGAGTAACCTTTTAAATTTAGAAGACAATGGACACGGTGACATGTTTGCCGTATTCAAACAAAAAGCTTTCAAAACTGGGGGGCTAAAACGGCCGCTCGAGCAATATTGCTATGCAATTCATATCTCGAATTTATCTTCGAAAATCATTTTGATCAATTAATTTACAATGTAGACAAATTACGCCATAATCTGCTGTAAATGCGAGATATGAATTGCATAGCAATATTGCGCGAGCGGCCGTTTTAGCCCCCCTGATCATGTTAGAGTTTGCTTATGGTACCTACTTAAAAATAACATTGTAACAAACATCCTGTCTGTACACGTGCTGTCATACAAACAGTGTTTTGTAATTCCCCCGAATTTATTGTGTTATCATAAACCATATGCGGTTTAGGTACCTCTACCTAAGTACCTACTCAAGTAAGTCATACACCAAAATTAACAATAATAGCATTAAATAATGAGGAAAAATATTTTTGGGTTCAATCAAACAATAGGAAGATATTTAGGTACTTATTAGGTATCTAAAAGTTACGTTAAAGATACACGGAGAACTTGATACGAAAATTAAAAAAAAAATTGTTGCTATGGGTTTTCCATATTATAAAAAATATTAGGTACGCGTTTGACCATACCCTTGCTTATCCCCGGGAGCAGCTATGCTATGGCTGAAGCGCTCGATGTATGCTTGTCAGATAGGTCTCGGACACATTATCGCGGCGCGACGCCGTACCGTGAAACGGCACGAGGCCGTGCCGTGCTACGGTGCGTCCACGGTGCGCCTCGCCGGCTCATGGCGGACACTGTCGGCAGTTGATGATACGATGTTGCTAAGTTCGTACGTGTTACTGTAGAAAATTATGGCTGATAATATCGATGTTGATTTCATTAGTAGAGGCACGTCCCGTTCTCTGGAACTAGATACTTAATAGATATAATCCTTAATTGTCTTGTCCCAGAGGTGTGGAAAGTTATGCAACTGAACTATCCGCGGCTGATGTGCCATAGCCGACCATAGGTTACCTGCGAGCGTGTTTAGCGGTGTTTTCCGCGCTGATCATATTAAGGAGGGTTTTCTCATCAATATGATTTTTTCATAGATTTTGCTATACCTAAGTAATTTCCAAATAAACTGGAAACTTCGTTTTCCTTAAGGCAGAATTTATTCAATAAATAAAATGAAACCTAAAGGCCGGATCACTTCAAACCACTTCATCAAAGACATACGCAGACACTATTTATAATTATTTGACATTAGTAATAGTAAGCCGTCAAACTGTCAACTGACACCTGCTGAGTTTTGACACACGGGACTATTTGTGACAACTCTGTTCTCTTCTCTCCTCGTACTCACTGTATCGCATAAATCCCAATATAGGTTAGGGCCTGGACACATGTCGCCGGTACGGTGCCGTCTACGGTGTCACGGCGCGGCGCCGTCAAACGGTGTCGTGCCGAAACACGGTGCCGCTTACGGTGCCGTACACGGCGCCGCGAACGGCGTCGTACCACGGCGCGGTGCCGTGTACGGCGCCGTGCACGGTGCATCGCTTGGTAGTTTAACTAGTTTTCGTTTTGCTGCTGAACGCATAACACGCAAGTACAACCATCGGTTCAAATATACAAAACAATTGTCGTTTTAAATATATACAAGTATACAGTTTTTGCCTTGACATGGACCAATAAAAACGTATTCTCCTGCTCCTACTGCTAAGACGACGAATGAAGAAAAAACAGAAACGAAGATATTGGGTGAATCCATACATGTCTTTAATGAACCATGATGGAGGTCATTATATTTTCTCTTAAAATGACCTCCATCATGGTTCATCAGCAGTAGGAGCAGGAGAATACGTTTTTCTTGGTCCCGTTCACGGCACCGCGCCGTGGTACGACGCCGTTTGACGGCGCCGCGCCGTGACACCGTAGACGGCACCGTACCGGCGACATGTGTCGAGGCCCTTATCCACTCATCCCTGCCCACCATGGCCGTCCTAGCAGTGACCTCCATTACAACCTCCTCATAATATTATAATAAGGCATCTGTGTGTTCATAGATCTGATGCTAACTGTACTATACCACGATAGTGTGAGAGATGACAGTATTCATCCATCTCTGTTACGCTTACACTAAAAGGTCTACAGGATTAGTGCAGTATGCGCCGTGTGGCCAGTAGCCACACGTTGCAGCTTTGTGTTAGAATCATGTAGCTGGCTAAAGTGAAATGTTTTAATTTCATTAAACCTAGTATCTCTGAATTACATCAGCCCCCGTAGGCTCATCAGCCAATTAAATCACAGAAACATGACGTGATGAAATTAATCTGCGATTATAATTGGAGGCTCGAGTACATCAATAAAATCCAGTCTATCCACTACTTCGTCATCACAACAGCAAACACTTTTTTATACACTAATATTAGAATAAACATAGGAATTGGAAGTTACAGTCAACTTTCATAATTATGTAAAATGATAATCACCATAAAACCATGTACTTTTTATGTCATCAAAACTCACAATATTAAAACACTTACAATTTACATGCTTTGTCAAAAACAGCTGCATCAATAACGGTATATTGTCTCGTGAGTGAAAGAGACAGAGTTCGATAAGCATGATTGCGAGCGAGTCAGCGACAAACCATGACCTCAGACAACAGTCGCCGAATTGACACGGTCAGTGACATGATAACAAGTTGATAAGTTATCAGTGAATTTTTGTAATTTCGGCAATGTTTGGAAAGCTTATCAATGTTTTTATATTTGCATTACATGTACCAAACTACCTACTTGTGGAAGATATTAAAAAATATTGGGAGACGAGTTCTACGTCACGTAATCACGTTCGGCCTTTGTCATTATTGTGATCTAGATTCCGGCCCGCGGTTTCACCCGCGTTCCCGAGGGACCTTATGTTTTTCCGGGATAAAAAGTATATAAGTATATACTATCTGTGTTCCAAATTTCTTCCAAATCCGTTCAAGTAGTTTTTGCGTGAAAGAGTAACAAACATCCATACTCACAAACATTCGCATTTATAATATTTATAGGATATCTAAGCATTACCTAGAAATAGTTCCAAGTTAGTTCGTAAGACAAAGGTTCATTGAGTCCCAAAACAGAGCATGTACATATAAATTTCAATTTTAAATTTAAATATGGAATAGCACAATAAAGTAAAATGGAAAATGAATTTAAAATTTAATACATCATTAAATTTACACCGAAATTGAATGATATTGAAAGTAAAAGCTCACATACACATGCGCAGTTTTGCACATACAAAACTGACCTTTCCCAACCGTCCGCGCCCAAATAATGCAAGGTCAACGACACCGGTGCATCGGTGAGCCGAGCGTGCATTCGGCAGGACTCGTGAAAAATTAAAAAATAAACCACTCCGATCACTTTCACTCTGAAAATGAAGCGTCCATGTTCGCGTACATACTCGTATACGTATTCTGTCTGTGGTTCGCGTGAATGAATCCATTTTACTTTTGATTGACATGTGTTTGTTCCAATCGAGGCAAAAACCTGGTTTCTCTTATTTCTTTAGTTTGAGAGGTTCCACATATAAAATTATGGTTTGATTTGAATCAGTGACTGGAGGCTCGAGTACATCAATAAAATCCAGTCTATCCACTACTTCGTCATCACAACAGCAAACACTTTTTTATACACTAATATTAGAATAAACATAGGAATTGGAAGTTACAGTCAACTTTCATAATTATGTAAAATGATAATCACCATAAAACCATGTACTTTTTATGTCATCAAAACTCACAATATTAAAACACTTACAATTTACATGCTTTGTCAAAAACAGCTGCATCAATAACGGTATATTGTCTCGTGAGTGAAAGAGACAGAGTTCGATAAGCATGATTGCGAGCGAGTCAGCGACAAACCATGACCTCAGACAACAGTCGCCGAATTGACACGGTCAGTGACATGATAACAAGTTGATAAGTTATCAGTGAATTTTTGTAATTTCGGCAATGTTTGGAAAGCTTATCAATGTTTTTATATTTGCATTACATGTACCAAACTACCTACTTGTGGAAGATATTAAAAAATATTGGGAGACGAGTTCTACGTCACGTAATCACGTTCGGCCTTTGTCATTATTGTGATCTAGATTCCGGCCCGCGGTTTCACCCGCGTTCCCGAGGGACCTTATGTTTTTCCGGGATAAAAAGTATATAAGTATATACTATCTGTGTTCCAAATTTCTTCCAAATCCGTTCAAGTAGTTTTTGCGTGAAAGAGTAACAAACATCCATACTCACAAACATTCGCATTTATAATATTTATAGGATATCTAAGCATTACCTAGAAATAGTTCCAAGTTAGTTCGTAAGACAAAGGTTCATTGAGTCCCAAAACAGAGCATGTACATATAAATTTCAATTTTAAATTTAAATATGGAATAGCACAATAAAGTAAAATGGAAAATGAATTTAAAATTTAATACATCATTAAATTTACACCGAAATTGAATGATATTGAAAGTAAAAGCTCACATACACATGCGCAGTTTTGCACATACAAAACTGACCTTTCCCAACCGTCCGCGCCCAAATAATGCAAGGTCAACGACACCGGTGCATCGGTGAGCCGAGCGTGCATTCGGCAGGACTCGTGAAAAATTAAAAAATAAACCACTCCGATCACTTTCACTCTGAAAATGAAGCGTCCATGTTCGCGTACATACTCGTATACGTATTCTGTCTGTGGTTCGCGTGAATGAATCCATTTTACTTTTGATTGACATGTGTTTGTTCCAATCGAGGCAAAAACCTGGTTTCTCTTATTTCTTTAGTTTGAGAGGTTCCACATATAAAATTATGGTTTGATTTGAATCAGTGACTGAAGATTAGAAAATGAACTAGGTAGGTACCTAATCAAATTTTAGAACATTTTATTCGTAAATGCGATTCATATTAAACAATTGTTTTAACTGAAATACGAGAAATATCAAGAGACGGTTTTTCTTAACATTTATTAATTTCGTATTATTTGTGTGTTCAACTATTTGTCAATTCCCTGTTCCTGAAGTACCTACAGGTTCTGCCTAGTTTTTGATTTATTTACTTTGCCATCAATACCAACCTTATTTGGTTTCTTAATAGAGAACGAACAAAGCGTTTTGGGAGCGTGCGTACAGACAGCACAATAGCTTTGCACCGACCCACAATCTATTTAATTACATTATCTATCTATTAGCGAATTAATTAGAAATGTGATTCATCGATTTAGATTTTAGATGCAGTTACTAAAAACTTATTCATAATCAGTTAGCTCTAGTACTTACAAGTAATTTAAAAGAATTCAAAGTCAAGTAATAAATGTCATGGATAATGCTTTAGGTCAGATCAGGAAACCATTTTACAATAATGATATAAATCCTACTAATTATAGTATATTATATAATAAAAAAAAAATCCTACTAAAATTATAATCGTGAAAGTTTGTATGTATAATATAATATCCTGGGACATTCTTCACACACGGTTATCTGATCCCAAACTAAGCAGAGCTTGTACTTGGACAGCCAGATAACTGATATACTACATATACTACTTTTTTTGTAAATACATACGTATATATATAATTACACCCAGACACAGGACAAACAGACGTTCATGCACACAAATGTTTGTCCTGGATGGGAATCGAACCCATAACCAGCGATGATAGATGGTGTCTTAACCAACTGCGCCATCTGGCTTGTCAATTAAATGTTTACAAAAGAAGCTAAAGGAAGAATGCTCAAGAAAACGCGGAAGAATATGTGAATAATGAAACGTGATCCAAAAATTGATCCTTGAGAAAGTGGAGTAAGGAACTTTAAATGCGGCACTGTGTGAAAGTAAAAGGTAAAAATAATATTAATCCAAATTTCCTGCTCGAGATAAAAATTAAGTAATTGCATAATTATATTTACAAAACTTAAAAGGACAAAGTTTAATTGTGATTTACAGAATACAAAGCTTATGAAAAGTTTTTAATAGGTCAATGTCGAAGTAAACTTGTATTGTACTGGCACTGCTTAAGTTGGAAGCTTTGTTCTAAATGTCAAAACATCATGGTAAGTAAGTTGCATATTTCTGAAGTTTTTGATTGAAAATCGCATGTTTCTTGTTCAACATGATACTGTTAAATACTTTTACTACTACAAATATTTGTAGCAAAGATGCAATGAAATTTAATATGCAGAGGGTTTCGGGGGAGAAAAAAACCATCTAGCTAGGTTACATTTTCAGAAAAGGCAGTTTAAAAAAAATACTAGGAAATTAGTCTCGATGAATGTAAGTAGGTACGTGTAATTAAGTATCAACACGTACATAACATCACACTTATCACACTTAGTTCAAATGAACATGAGAGAAAAGGGAAGATCTTACAATTAACTAATCAACTGAGACGTGACCTTTTTTCAGAAGGTTGACAAGCAGGCAGGCGGTCCACCTGATGGTAAGTGGCAACCGTCGCCTATCGCCATTTGCAATACCAGAGGTATTGCCAATGTGTTGTCGACCTGTTACATACAATGCCAAGAAGGCAACTGGCTCTCAAGCGCAATTCCCGTAACACACCAGTAAGTGCTCGGCGGTAGATTTTCAACTTGAGGGTGGTAGCCAGCCAGACGAGTACTACAATGTACCATACCACCGTGCTATGGTTTCCTCGCGATGTTTTCCTTCACCGAAAGCTCAAGCTCAGTGTAGGATTCGAACCCACGACCTTCGTCGCAGCATCCGACGTCCACTGAACTGCCATCGCCATCGACCTTGCGGATATCCATTACAAGATACGAATATTTAGTAACTAATTCAGCTGGATCTCCTTCTCTGTCGAGTCTTGATAGGAAACTTGACAGGAAATCGTGTTTCGCTTCTCCACGAAGCATCATCAGGACGTAGTAGACTCGCTGTCACCGACTCGACGAAAGCGCAAAAGTGAACTCTATAAAGGAGATCCAACGGAACTAGTTACTAGAAATCTGTCTTTTGTATAATCTAGGAAATATATTTTCAAAGCAGATTAGGAAATAGGAACTGTGGGTATTTTAGACTCATTATCTGTGTTATTTTATGGAAAATCCATTATTCTGTAGGTACCTACTGTTTGTTATTATACAATTTATGACTAAACTACCTACGTTGCATGAATAAGAGTCCAGTGTTTATAGATCATTTGGCTGAGGCGTTATACTTTTTTTGTCTTTCCAATTGTATTGATCTAGTTTTTTTACCAAATTATGTAGAACATCAGTGCATTAATATTATACCTACTTAGGTGATTTGTTAAGAAAATTTTCACTTGTCATCCATTTTGTCTGACCCAGATAAAACTAACCAAAGACGTCATTTCTGACATATCAAATTAGCTACTTTTTAATAATTGTCAAAACGATCGTTTATATGGAATTTGGTATGAAATACTGCATTATGACGTCATAGTTTCACAGCATCAAATGATCTACTCTTAGTGGGTAAAAATCATAAAAAAACATTAAATATACAACATATTTGATGTTTCCACGTGTTTTTAGTTGTTTTATGCTTTGGTTAGTGTTTGATCATTTATTTTTGACACTGTCAACTAGACTATTGTAGACCTTAATTGATCACAAATAAATTAGTGTTTCCCTAAGTCCGAGATGTTTTGTTTAGGAACATGTTACCTATGTGACGTAACATGACTAGAACGTAACGCAGTCACTTCAAGATCACACTTGGATACATGTTACATGTAACCGATATAAAATTACATCGTTCGCACATTACGAACGTAGCATCGGCCAGTTTATTGACGCCGCATCCGTCTGAACTTGAGTTTAAGCCTCTGTGAATGTCATCTAGCCTCAGTATAACTGCAGTTCCGTGCAAGCATGCACGATCTATTCACCGCGCGCAAACTACGCCGGACCGACACTAAAAACCGCCTAACACGAAATTAAAAAAGCAAAAGATGACAATCCCAATTCAAATTCCGTATGTTTGAATTTAGAAGTGAAATGCCCGTTCGTGACTGCATGTGGGAGAGAGACGAATATACCTCCACGCGTCTGCTATTTCGGTGACGTCGGCCGGTGCATAGCGAAATAATAATGAAAAGTGGCAGTAATTTCGTTGTGTTTACGCGCTGTGCTAGTTTATTTTGTTAATAGCAGCGGTTTGTTATTTTTCCTAATTGCGAGTCACCGATTCGATAAGCGAGTGGCGCCCTCTATGCGTTCCATATTTACACTCCATATCACATAGTACACATGGTTGTAATTCATGGAGCTGTCAAAACAATAGTGAAAACCTCGTGGAAGTGGTGGACTGACTGAAGGATTTTTTAAATTGAAACTCACCCTCCGTGCTGGTGGTGGTGGTGACGTGACGATGTGTGATGATGTGACGTGTTTTTGGCGCGGTGAAACTGTGGCGGGATCGTAAGCGGAAAATTGAGCTAGCGGTGTTTTTTTCCAAACTTAACCTACGACAATCTTCAGTTGCGCGCGAGCTGTCCCCGCACGCGCCTCGCGTTCTATCCGACACGAAAATCTACGAAAATCCACCGAATGGACCCCGAACCGGCGACGAACCCCGCCGAATTGACTTTTCGAACTTCATGTGAATGTGTTCAAAACGTTCCATTTTCGAATGCAGTGGAATAGTCGCAGCCGTGCGTTCGATGACCTCATAAAGTGAAACTATTTTTTTTCTTTCACTTTGCTCAATTTTGTGATGTAGACGTAGTGCCTTCTCCGTACAAACTAATGGAAATTTGTGATGTCAAAGTGCAAAGTTAGATAAAACTAGGCTAAAGAGTGATAGTGAACTATTTTTTGGAAGTAAGAAAACATCGGAACAATTTAATGTGCATATGGACAAATACTGCGTAGAGTCTAGGTAAGTGATTTATGAAATTTTAGATAAGAAACATTCGCGTTGCGTCAATAAATAGTTATAATTTATTGTCAAGTCTGGAACGCCAATCTTAATCTATGAACTTGATTGTGACTGCGCGAAGTTGGCTGCGAGTGAGTTGCATTCCTAGATTGCGACTGCAAATTCGCTCATGTGCATATCGCTAGCTTCGTCTGCACGGCTCTGTGCAAGCAAAAATCGTCCCGATATCACATCAACACACTACATTTCGGTTGTGAATCGTGTGTATTTTTTATTTTTGGGTTGACGAACTTGTGAAAGATATTTTTGTTTCATGTAATGCACATAGGTCTTATTGCATTTATTTGCCTTGCAGTTGGACCGTTGGCCTTCGCAATATCAGTTATATAGGTCCTAGGTATAAATATAGGTAGTAGGTACTTAGGTACCGTCTAGGTTTATAGCTACAGCGATAATGAAGTTTGGTATTATTGAAAATAACTAACCTAGTTTATGAAGATTATATCTGCGATAGATTTAGTAACGGTTGAACTTTCTACGTGTATCCGGCCGCTTTATTTCTCCGGCTTTTAATTAATTGATTATTACCTGACGGTTAAAATGCAGTTAAATTTAAAAATTATAGCTCTCAAATTATTTTGTCATGCAATACAGTGACATAACTACGCAGATACGTTTCTAATTTCAAAAACTGTTTCTGTGCTGTCGTAACATTTTGAGTGAATTAATGAAATGTCAAAATTGATAGGTACCTACAACAGTTTGCAATGGGTTAAATTATGCCTTATTTTCAGCTTCATAGTAGGTAGTAGTTTATGGAATTCGTATTTTTTAATTTTTAATTCATTTCAGATACGAAACATAATAATATGACGAAAAAGTTACCACCCTGTTCCTTTTCCTAAATCCTATATGTTTTTGTATCTTTTTTTTGTAATTTGGGACTGTATACCACAGACTTTTACCTAAAGACTGCTAATACAGTAAGTATGTTTGAGATAGGTATTCATGGGTTTACCGGTACGGTATCAATAAACCTAATAAAGCCATGGTAGTTTTATATACCAGGATAGAAATAATTATTTATTACATAACTCAAAAAGCTATTTCCAGCCAGTCTGGTATAAAAAAAAACTCAATTATGTACCACACATTGTTTCTAAACATAAAATAGTCCAATATACCTCAAAATGTTTTCGGAAAATCCCCCTTTTTGAGGTAAATAAATTGGATTCAAGATAATTCGAACAAAGCTGAATTGTTAAATCCCATGTTTGGAACAAATAAGGATATTGCATCATTATTAAATTAACAATAATATTGAACTGTACAAAAACTTTTGATTCGACAATTTGACTCATCTTTTTAAATAATAGGTAGCTACTAATATTTAGTGGTAAATAAAGGGTTTACATCCTTATTTCGACATTTTGTTAGTGGTTTGTTCATATTTGCTGACAAATAATGAATCGTGGGAATTTCTCCCTAAAATGGATATCATTATCATAACAGGAAAGTGCATGATTGTTTTAATAAATTTAATTAATTGCAAGCAATTTACCTAATCATCGATGGTGAATTAAATTTAGGGAAATAAGCAAGCTTTGGGAGAATTATGTTTTGTAATTTTTACATTCAACTTGCGCCTTAGAAATAAATGAAATAATAACGACTAGAATACTTAAAAATATCTATTTAACTAGCCACATTTTCCGATTTTTTTAGGGTAAGTAATAAAACTATTTATTCCATACTATGCCTACTAAAAGAAGAATCGCAATGTGCCCAGCCCCGGATCTACCTACGTATTTTCGAACCGGGGCAAAAATTTAATATGGCCTCTGCAGCGTTTGAGAGAACTACGCAGCACCAGAGACTACAGGACTGCTCTGCCAAGAGCAAACCATTGAGTAGAAGATCCCCATTAATGCAAAAGTTTGTTACTTCTTCACGATCAAACGGCTGAACCAATTTTGATGAAATTTGGTATCGATGTAGCTGACACCCTGGATTAACACCTAGGCTACATTTATCCCGAGAAATATAAGATCTCATGAGATCGCGGGTGAAATCGCGGGGCGAAAGCTAGTTAGTAATATAATAAACGCAAAAGTACCTAAGTAACTCTGTCTGTTACCTTTTCACGCCTAAACCACTGGACTGATCGCGATGAAATATGGCACGCAGATAGCCTATGATATGGAGAAGGACATAGGGTACTTTTTTTATTGAGAACTCGGTGGAGCTACCTAGTAAAAGTTTTTTTTTATTTTATTTCTATGTCAGAAAGCAGACAACGTTTTACCATCAGGTTCTACATAAATCTGGTTATACCAGGCGTACCTATATAAAAAAAAAATTGTAACCAGACGTCGACCGCTCCTTAATTACAAAAACGTAAACCATTGCATTCATTAATTACCTACACCGAAAGTACATTCGGCGTTTAATACCCGCGAAACATTTTAACTTCCGTGACTAACCTTAATATTTATAAAAAATATACTTTTTTAAAGTCACACAAATGCACGGTGAACCCCAAATCGCGGAACCGATAATGGCCGGCCGCGCTAGCATGATGTCATATTATTATTTTTCGTAAAACAATGGTATTTTTCCGGTTTTTCACAGGTGGAAATCAAAACAATAAACAGGTAAGTAAATTGGTACATAAAATTACCTTTTTGGTCATACGTGCCGATTTTATTATTAAGAGGTAGTCACTACACTATACGTTATCATAGCTTAGCCACGATTAGCATGAATGCCTATAATAAGGCCTGTAATAAGGCCTGTATTAATGTAGGTATGGTTCAGAATGTTTGGCAGTAAAAAGGACGCATGATAAATTACGTACAGCTGAGTGCGTGTCAGTTAATGTGTGAAAATTTACAAAATTTGAAATGAGTACCTACAGGTAAGTACAGAGGGAGTTTGGAAGTAGCACCAGAGAATGATGAGTTGAGAGGGAACCGTTTACTATGGTTCTGACATGTTATGAGGAGGGATGAAACCCATGTGACTAAAAGAGTCATGAATATGAAAGTTGATGGAGATACGGGAAGGAGCAAGAGATGGATTCTATGAAAGATGATATGAGAGAGAAGAAAGGAGTGAATGTCGATATGACGGATAGAAGGGCTGAATGAAAGAAGAGTACCTGGGAACACAAATGATAGTGAATAGGGCCTGGAGATGATGAAGGTAATGTTATACCCTAGGGACTTCTTATTCTTGGTGGGGGCAATAAGGCCTTCACTGACGTCCCGTTTGGGCTGTATTGAGGCACTTCATACAAACGAACTAATTTAATTATCTAAGCTGTATTGACACGCACACGCAGAGAGGGGTGACGCCATTGGTCGATGTACAGTATACTCCGTTATGATATTACGTTGCGGGCGATAGTGGTGTGCGATTTACAGGTGCTGTGAATGCGCCTTCTTTACGTGGAAATAGTATTCTTTGGTAATGGTACAAGTAACTACCAAAAGTTACCTCTATTTTCCTTGGTTGTTCATTATTGTTTTTTAGGGCCTAATTTTCTACTAAAGCTTTAATTATCTTCGATTTCGTTGTTAATTTTTTCAAGATTTTAATCTACGATTCAGTATTTACGGTTTAATTTTTCAAACATTGAATTATCTATTCCTCTCAAAAGTCCGTACCAAAACTGTTCTTTCAAATTAACAGTCATAGGTACTTACCACATATCTGGTCATAAATTAAATAAGAGCTAGCATCACCCATGCTAGTTAGTGACCACGTTACAATATCGACCGCGGGCAAAAATGTCCAAACGGGTTTTTAATATTTCATTCCGGCAATTCGGGCGGACGGGCGTGCACAATCGATACTAACTAGACCTAAACTGTCGTACTGAATGCATTCTATAACATGTACTTATTACCGGCCAGTGCCCCTAACGTCGGCGTTGTTAAGTTTTCGTACGAATTAAAAAAAAAACTGTTTGACTTTTTTTACTGTAAGGCGATGATAGCTCAGTGGTAGTGACGTCGGGTACAATTAGCCACAGTTCTTATAAATCAAGTCAGTGTGGCTACCGCTTCCAGTAGGTATCTGGACACCTAAATAATCTAATATCTAGACCCTATGAGGGACATTGGACAAGTCCATGGATGATTAAGATTAATTGGCCCGTTTGATATTCTCGTGACACATAAGTAAGTATATACCAGAAATTCAGAAAATGGAGGTCCAGTTTAGTGAAGTCATTACATTACAATTTACCCCGCAGGTAAAATTTTACGGACGAAAACTTTTCACGGACTTTTTGAGACAATTGATAAGCCTGAATTTGATTACGTCTCGACTTCACTAGTGCAATTGGATTTATAAGGATACTAAGGGATAAAAAACAACAAATAACTATTTAAGTATTTGTTTGTTTGACAGCTTTTGAGGTAAAAAAATGTATGGACGGTATGGTGCGTCTGAGAACAACATAAATGCAGCGCAGGCGCAGCTAGCACTCGAATACCGTATTCAAATCATGCACATGGTGTTCCATGGCCGTAAGTAATTATTTTTCAGCCAGTGAAACTGTAATATGGGGGCTTTCAACATCCCAATGGTAATACCACAGTGTAACTGTATTCTCCCTACAGTGTGGAATCGCGTTTGATGTTGTTGGGCGATGCCACCCAACATGATGTTTTTTTTTGACGATGTCTCGTAAAACACGACCGCATCGTCTCTCAACGTTCGAGCTCCGCCGTTGCTCTGCGCAAGTACTGTACATTCGATACCGAACTGTAGGATAGCTAAGCTGTGGTAATACCAGCACCACTAGTCCATTAAAAAGTAAAACATAAACAATTGCACCATCTCCAATGGTAGCAAGCAGATAGGTACAATTCCCACAACGAAAATAATCGTTTAAAACTACCTCGAGAAGTCATAGCACGTAATTTTATAGCAAGAAAACTCATCATCGCGCATTCAAGATGGCCGTTCGTTTTTTTTGTCTATTCGCTAACGGCCGAGCGAATGTTAGAACCAGTTTCTTGCGTTTCATACACTTAACCTTGTCATTAGGCTCGCCAAGTCATTTTTGAATTTAAAATTGCACCGCCATATTTTCTTTTTAATCCATTGAATTTTCTACCGTATACTTTATGAGATACAGGTGATAATTGAATGTTAATCGTTTTAAAAGTGGAATTTTCGTCACACAAATCTAACCCATGTCTACATGTGCGGTGCGTGTCTATGTGCTTTAAGTATATGGTCATAAGGAACTACTTTTTCATAATCTATGTTTTTTTTGTTAGACTTTAATCTTAACTTATTCAAATTATAACAGACTTGCTTATTAAATAACTGAAACCGTAACAAGACAGTTACAAAATACGCTTTGAGTAACCGAGTTCACTATCAGATAGTTCACGACGCAAGCCAAGGTGTTCTTATCTAATTCAATGGCACCCTTCCCGCTTTAAACGACAACCAATTACACTTGACTCCTCTAGACGCAACCAATCACTTCAATTCATTCCGAGAACACATTACGCGGGAGCTCTTGTAAAACTAGCTTGCGAACACGCCCGATGAATGCCGACGTGATCCGATCTCGTCTAATATGGCGTCGAGCGTCACGGTTTTGAGGTTAAGGCTTGACATTTATACGATCTAAGCAAAAACGGTTTAATTGAAATAATACTTATTTGGTACGAACTAAGGTTAATTTTAGACCTAAAAGACAAATTAATGTTGGTTATATAAATGGCGCAGTGTCAGTAGGGCTTGAATGTCTTGATCGTTGCCTTATTAGTGATGCGAATTAGGTAGGTAGGTACCTAAATAAAAAGTGTTACATAAAAATGAATGTTTCATGCAGCAAAATCAATGAATATACCTAAATGATTTTTCTCGTTTTAGTTTTCGTCTAGTTAACGTATTTCGAACGACTAAAAAAGTTACTACAGTATTTGTTAAGAGAACAACCCTCTTTAGACGCTCTTTATTTGTATTTTAAAAATGGAATGGAATGACACAATTCATTCGTTTCGTTTTTGTCATTCGCTCACCAGCTCCGAGCCTCAGCGCTCGCGTCCCTCGGAGCGTTATTTTAACTATGCGTTAGCCGCGCATGCGTTCTCACGGATCCATTCGCTTTGCTATTATTGCCCGTTTAATAATGGACTAGGGTTTACTGAGACCGGTGTTTAAAGTTTTTTTTTCCTTTTTTAAGGCCAATGCACTCCGTTTTACGCTGTTAGCTTTAATTTTTTTAATTACATTTGGTATGTACTGCTATGGTAACATGGTAACAATTATCTATGTTACATGTTTATTGTTAGTTAAATAATTGATTTTTAAGAAAAAGTGTTTTTCTGCAGAAGTTTAAATTCTTCTCCTTGTTTATAAAATCTCATCCTATGAATATGGAATAGACAACAGCAGCGCAGTTTTCTATTGTGCTTCTATGATCAACCATAAGATAAAATAAACAAATAATATTGCAATTTATACTACGTACCTATACTAACAATAAAGCGTGATGTTACGTCATAATCCAACACATTACTGAAAATCCACTTAAAACTCGTAAAAAAACATATTCGGCCAACCGTCAACGACTTTTGATTGGTCCAAAATCCATCGGTCACGTCCGAGAAACTCCGTAAATCGAAACGTATTATAAAACAATGCGCGCTTATCACTTGCGATTATGGTGGCAACACGAAACTGGGCCACTAAAATGCTGCTCGGTATTCTTTTTTCAAATTCATTTTAAAGACAAACATCAATAACATCGCTCGACCCAGCCAGAGGGAGTCTGTCCGGACCCAAACGCAAGCTTATTTTAATAAAAAAAACTCATGAAATTTTAAATGACTTAATTAATAATCCAATAGTAAATGCAAAAATGGATTGTTTGTTACCTTAACGCAATTAGGTACCTACCTAAATTAGACGCGCAGGTGTTTCTTTTTAATCCCGGGTCCGCGGGGCGGAACCTAGTTTTTAATAATTATTGTAGGTTAAGACTTTAGATTAATAAATAACTTTCAACTATAATAATATCAAACATGTTCGTTAGTAAGTAAAATTGAATTCATCTATAAATATACATATACTATGGTAGATATACCATATATATACTTATAGCCTCTATAAGAAATCTCACTAAGATTTCTTGATCTACTATTATTTATTGTGTTTATTCTAGATTGGTACTCAGGAAGTCACGGATTCAATGCCTTGAGGCAAAACATGGATCGCATATTAAATGTTTTGGCTTTGAGTAGGAGAACTTAAGTATAGATAAATAATTTGCTATAAGTAATACCTACCTACCAAGCACGAATATGTACATAGTTATTGCTGCCTGCTACCTGTTGACATAGAAAAATACATAATACTAAAGCAGTACACAACTGGTCTGACTGAAAATTTACTCTAAAGTTTTGTTACATTCAGCCTGCTTCCTACTACTACAAATAAAAAAAAAAAAAAAAAATGTATCGTTTTAGCGCTCCCACATTTGTGTTCTCAATTTAAAATCCGTTCGGGGAACACGAAAAGATAACAAAAATTTCCTCCGCGCCAATTCCGGGGAAGGACACTCGAGCTATTGTTTGAATTCTGAATGCTTTCGGCGAACAGTCGCGACAGTTACAATTTTGCCGTTAGTTACAATTAAATTCGGTACAATTTTGAACCATAAAACTTTTGGAATAGGAATTATGGCATTTATTTACGAACGGTAAATCAATATTTAGGTTAGCACGCGATTTTGTTAGTTTACGTGAATTTTGATTAATATAATATCGTTAAAGTTTGAATTGGTACAAAATTATGTAAATTTTTAACAATCAATTTGGTTTCTAAGTTCTTTTCCTTCATCCATATTTTCTTCCGTCCATAAAGTTATCAATCAGAAGCTTTTAATACATTCCACGGATACCTAAATGCTGATTCGGAACTGAACAACCTGTCTTCAGTGTCGTTTGACTAAGCGAAAGAGAAATGATCGAAACTGGTTTTTGTCGCGATTCGAATTTTATTTCGAATATACTTAGGCCTAATTTATAGGTAAGTCTTTTGTATTATTCGTATTTTTTTTTCAGATTATCATTCTAATAAATTCGGTTAGGTACTAGATACGGTCTACATAAGTTTAGTTACATCAAAAAGTATTTACAATGACTAATTTACGATAAAAGGGTTAAATACCCGTTTCCCAATTTATCAAACCGCAAAATAACTCATTGAGGCTAAAATAAAATATTTAGTTAAAAAAATACATTTAAATCTATAATAAACAAAAATATAGATACATAAACAGTCAAGGATTTTTTTAATAAAATAATTTAGCTTCCGTCCTGCAAAAAAGTACAGGAATCTACACAATTTTTATGAAATTATATAAATCCTCTTTTGTACTCTCCTGACGGGTTTAGTCGGCGCGTTAGGAAATTAAAGTTCCGTTCGTGTCTCTCTATTTATTGAACAATCATTATTTATACCTGTTTTATTGTAAATTAAAACTTATTTAGAATATGTCAGCTACAGACTGTAATATCACACTTATGTAGCACAAAACAAATCTATACTAAACAAACTCTGTTTGAATCTATATATACCAGTCGGATTCGAAAAAGTATTTCAAAAATATGAAGCTACTCGTACATTATCCCCGAATGAAGTAGGCTACTATTTGTGCAAATAAATATAGTCTGTAGATCTATAAATATGGTAAAGTAAGTGTCTACAAAAACCTACATTTCCTTCATCGCAAAATTTTGTATTTAAAATGTACTTAGGTGTTTTGTAAAAAATCTACGTTGCTGACCCCGTACCTACGTAAAATGCGTTCATCAATGACTTGTCAAAAGTCAATTTTTAGAATTTCAAAAAATCATCCTTAAAGATGAGGCGTGTGAAGAATATTCCACATCCCAGGATTTTATTATATTTTTATGTTTGTCATTACGGGTGTGACATTGTCAAAAATTACAAAACCATTTTTTATAATAAAGAAAAATACCCCTGAGGGGGTAAAATAGGTTGTAAAACTATTGGAAAGTTATTCTAAGCGAGTTTATGCATAAAGATTAGTGTAAAAGTGTATCGAGTCGAATATAAGCCTTCCAAATCGCAGACACAACAACTCGCAACCGATGCCGGATGCTTGGTGCAGTCGCGCGGGAAAGTGATAGCTCTATTTAGAAAATAATTATCTTGTCAATGTGCAGGATGTTACTATATAAAAATTAATAGGTAACTACCAGTAAAAGCTTGAACTAGTATTAGTATATTAATCTATAAAGTATAAGTCTTTGCGTCTGCGTCTGTCTGTCTGTTTATCCGATAATTCCTAAACCACTCAACGGATTTTGAAACGGTTTTCTTTCACCATTATGTTGATATTTTTTTCCGGTAGGTTATTTATGTACAAATTGTATTTTATAATGTAGGTACCTACTACAATTTCCAAATATTTTCTTTCCTTTTTCAATAATGTTTGTACAAAAGAGATAGTGAAACTAAATTAGTTTAGTTTGTATTTAACAGGATGCCGAAATCTTACATAAGCTACATTAAACTGTTTTCAATAAGGCTGAATGAAACGTGAGCTAAGTCTTATAGCAATAAAAAAATATAAAATGCAACCACTTGTGTCGCCGTCTACTCTTGTCGGATACGCAGGCCGGCGCGCGCCCGCCGAGCGCTGTCAGCGAAATCTGGCGAGATTACACGGAATCGAACCGAAACTAAACGGTTAACGGCACACAGCTACACCTGTACCTGCCATGTAGATAATATAACTAATACTATGACAAGATCGAGTTGTATGAGTACGTGTCTATGGTTGCTTATTTTTACAAGCTTTTATTTCACCTGTCCCGATGTTTGTCATCAAATCTTGCATGTTAAATTTGATCCACTTCCCGGTTACCGATTGAGCTGAAATTTTTGCATGCATGTGTAAATCGGATGACAATGCTGGGAATCGAACTAATTGATTTAAAAAAAAACAGCCTGTATTAGCTCCATCTCATAGTGAGCATTTGTCGCTATTCCGTATGCTTTAGGATTTAAAAACATTCTGTAGGTACATAAATTAATCCTACCTTAAAACCAGCTTAAAATTTAAAGCGTAAAATTTAAGACAATTACAGATGCATTTTCAGTAAAACGCAAGACTAGGTACCTGAAATGTTCAGGATAATTGCGTATAGTGTAATTACACACTCTGTGTGCTGCCTTAAACACTTCTAAGTAGTTTGCCAAAATGAAAAGTTAAATTGCAACCGGAGATAGGAATACGAAAAAAACGTATTTGTGAAAAGTGGTAACTCGTACAGTATGACACAACTTTGATGTAGCATCGGCAAATATACTTATCTACACTTCACTTAATTATCGCGCCATTCAACGTTTAACAAGATCATTTTCGTCTAAAGTACTAATGTTGTAATGTTGTAGGCGCACTCTTTTCGGGAATTATCGATTTTACAATATTTTAAATTAAATTTTTATAATATGACTTTCTTTCACTTTTAAATTTGCCTTCACATAAATTTAAGGAACATATTAAGACCGTTTTAGTAAAAAAGGCTTATTATAATATTAACGAATATTTAAATGACAAAAAGGCTTGGGTGTAGCGCTCGCTTTTGCAGGATATATTTTATGTACCTAAATTATGAAGTTTATTTTGAAAAGAGTAATTGCTGAGTTTATTGCCGGCTCTTCTCAGCAAAAGCTACCTTCCGAACCGTGCATTAGAGTCTGACTATTCATTAGTGCCTGTGAAGGTCTATTTCAATAAATAATATTTCATTCGAGAGATGCTTCATCTGAGTTGTGTCGTAAGTACTGTACTCTTGTATTTTGGATCTGGTTTTCTGCTTCATTCGTTAGGTTGTTCGCGCGAAAAAAAAAAGTTTTTCCCGGATTAAAAGTGATCCCTGCCCTGTTCCCAATAATTTGTGGTCGGCGTAATACCTATGTAGTTACTCCTCTTCCATTCAGCCCTTCTATCTATCATATCGGCATCCACTCCGTTCTTATATCATATTTCTATATTATGATGATACCTATAAGTATAAGATATGATTTATGTATGTGCCAAGTTTCATCTAAATCTGTTCAGCTAGCTGTTACGACGAATAGAATATTTTTTTTAAAATAAATAGTTTTGAAGTTATTTAAGAAGAGGTGAAAATTTACCTTTCCCCCTTATCTCCGAAATTACGGAACCTATAATTGTTTATACCTATAGATTACAGGAAACCTCAGTGCGCGAGGTTTATTTTAAATGGGTCCAGTAGATTAGCAATATATTTAAAATGCAACGAGTTTGTAACACCTAAAGCACTAACATGTCAAAGCCCAATTTTGACTGTAGCACGAAAGTCACAAAGCCGAAAACCGCTGCATGTTAGTATTGAAAGCTTTAATTTCCTTTGTCATCACGCGACCGAAAAAAAAATCAATTTCCCCGAACGTCGCGCGTCACGTTCACATCTAGTCGGGTAGTCGTTACATTGACTTGACAATATCTAGTGCAGGCAGTAATAATTGCCTACCCGAAATGGATACTATTTGAGAAGGTGTAGAGACGCCATTACATCGTATATTTTTTGATTGTCTATGTCAGGGATGGCGAAATAATGGCACGAATCACAAAATTCACTACGAAAAAAAGTGTGAAGTAGATATTAAGTATATGATAAGCGAATGCGAGTGATCCCTAAGTACGCCTCTGTATTTACTACAAAATGTTCCACTTTTCTGTAGTAAATAAAGAGTTTTGAGTTGATATTACAAAGTCAACATTTTTGATGGCACGTCACCTCATTAAACATTTAGAAAAATGGCACGTTGATACGTAAAGGTTCGCCATCCCTGGTCTATGATTTTATTATAGAGAACCAGTAGTATTTTGATGGCGTCTGTTGTTTTTTTGAAGCCCATAAAAAATGCTTTTGTTTTACTACTATAGTTTTTTCATTCTTGATCTGTTCATTCTTGTCATTAACAAACAGGCTACATCAATCGAGAGTAGCACCGTTCTCTGGAGTATATTAATCCGAAGTGCTATTCAATGATTCTTCGAGGTGACATGAGATGAATGTGAACTTAATTCTCGTACATGGCGGCCAAATCATAGCCTCTAAACCTGCGGATTTCGTCAGCTACCAGTAGATATCTCTCAAGAATTACATTGAAAGTAAGAAAGTATTAAATTGTCAGCAGAAAAGATTGATAATAGTTGGATGGCTAGACTGAATGGGGTCGGCTATGATAGATCATGATTGCACTGAAAAAATATTAACAGATTAACTACTCCATACCATTCGCAGTCCACTAAAACATTTTTCGTAAATCCTTGTAGCTAAACTGAAAAAGCACAAAATGCCGCCTGGTCGGTTTGGCCACATGCATAAACCAAAAAATAGACGACGTACGAAGTATTGACGAAAAACGACAACACGCGGTGTTAGTTAGCGTCGTACTTTTGCGTTCAAAAGTGGGCCGCTATTGACTTGGCTTTATTTTTAAAACAGGACTGAAATTGGTAATTAAGAAGGCGTTTGTAATAAGCGTTTTCATGAAACAGATGTAAGTAGTAGGGTAGGTATGTGCCTGATTTTTTTTATCGCTTTTATTAACAAAATATGAAAATAACGAGGCCGAGAAATACGCATTTTAAAGTACTAATTAGACAGAGAGATCCATCATAGTATGTGACGTCATATAAGTATAACACTACGGCCAAATAAATTCCATGCTTAAGTAATTAGACAAGCCAGTTGGCGCAGTTGGTTAAGACACCGCCTGTCAAGCCGCTGGTCATGGGTTCGATTCCCATCCAAGACAAACATTTGTGTGCATGAACATGTCTGTTTGTCCTGTGTCTGGGTGTAATTATCTATATAAGTATGTATTTACAAAAAAAAAAAAAAGTAGTATATGTAGTATATCAGTTATCTGGTTGTCCATAGTACAAGCTCTGCTTAGTTTGGGATCAGATAACCGTGTGTGAAGAATGTCCCAGGATATTTATTAATATTATTTATTAATTCTGTTATTTGCTGGAAAAGAGATAAATCTTGGATGGCTTCTTATATCTTGGTTATTTTGATATTTTCTACTCGTTTTTTTTTTCTAATGTTTCATATAGGTACCTATGGCAATCATAAAGAGTAAAGGGAAACCTAGATGATGAGTGTCCGACAAAGAATACCATAAAAGGCTTACAGACATTGGGTGACTGAATCACAGTTTTAGGAGATAGCTTTGTGGTTTTATCTAATTATGTGATAATATCGCGGATTTGAATTCTACAATAAGCTTTCGATGAGGAAAACATCGCGAGGAAACCATTGCACGGTGGACCAGCTCGAGCAAATTATGAGCTGACATCATAATTAGATGCAGTAATATTTCGTCATTTATTTTATTTAATTTTAACTTAAGGACATTTAAAATTAACGAACTGGTTTGGCCGATCTGATGCTATTTCAGTCGAGGAAATAATAAATTTGTAAGTATCTTATTGTTTTTTTTTCGCTTTTTTGGCAATCGCTAAGATCTACAATGACATTTATTTTTATTTTAAAAATATAAACTGCGTTCACTTTGCCAGATTAATATTTATGTTATGAACTAGCTTCCACCCCGCGGCTTTACCCGCGTTCCCGAGGGATCTTATGTTTTCCCAGGATAAAAAGCATCATATTGACATAATTTATATACCTACGTCGTTAGTGAAATTGGGCCTAATAAAAGCCTACGCCTTACGCGACGAGTCATCGAAAAAAAAAGAAACATAATAATGCAAGTACTTACATAATTATAATTAGACAATTTTAATACACTCATATTACATGCGAAATAATTTTGCACTATATTCCCACGGTGTATATAATGTCAACTACCAAGTTATTTGATTCTTCTAACTAAGCGTGGAATTTTTGATTAAATATATATATTTTTACATCACTAGGTAAGCGAATACCTTCTCAATTAAGTTCTATATGTGCTTATTAATAATATTATCCTGGGACGTTCTTCACACACGGTTATTTGATCCGAAATTGAGCAGATAAAGCATACATATAGATAAATTAAACCCAGACTTACAGATATGTTCATAAACACAAATGTTTGTCCAGGGTGGGAATCGAACCCACGACCTGTGATGTGTTAGGTATCTCAACCAATCGCGCCAACTGGCCAGTTTATAGAGCCAGTTTTTGGGTGTAAGAAATACTTAGGACTAAAAATCATCCATCATCCTTTCGTAGGGGCTAGATCTCATCATTTATTCCAATCCGATGTATCAGAGTACATCGGGGAGGGGGGACGGGTACCCGGGGCGCCGATTAGTACCTACGTGGCCTGCTTAAGGTGTCGCTAGCATCCATAGGCTACGGTAATCGCTTACCATCAGCCGGGCCGTAGGCTCATATGCCGACTTCATAAAAAAAACACTTCAAGTTTTGCAACCATTTTGTTTGGTGACAAAATGCCCTCTAAAATGACGTCATGTTTTAAGCTGGGTTTCCACTGCGAGCGGAGAGGATTCATAGGGACGGTTAATTCAAAATAGTAAACTGCATACTTGTATTTCCGACAAATAGTCGAGCGGAAAGGACTGAGCAAAAACCATAGAGCAACACGGTACCCCGATGGACGCTTATGCGACACCTGTGGCCACAGACTTCTCACTACTCCGCATGGTAAGAAAACTTCGTCACGTATATAATTCAAAATTTCAGGAGCCTTAGCACTCCATTCCGAAGATAATACAATATATATAAGTTTAGCGTAAAACCGCTGGTAAAAACCCTCAGTCACACTCGGAAATTTAGAGATGTAATTATTAAACTTTTTTACAATGTGTGTGTGGTCAATGATGATGTGGCCGATGGTGGTAAGCACACAAAGCGTTTGTCCTTTGGCATAGGCATTGCCCTTAGGCAATGAGTCATGTTATTTTGACAGATCTAATATAGTTTGAATTTTTACCATCAATGATAGATGTTGCCTGATGTAATAATAGAATAATAGATAACTGACCATCAATTGCAACAAGTAGGTAGGTATTCTATTTTGTCCCCACTTACTTACAAAAAAACAAAACTAGTTATATCAATATCAGTCAATAGTAATATCACAAAGTAAAGAACCACCGTAAAATAGTCTGAAAAATAATCAAATTTTGAACATAAAAAGAAGCAACCATTTAAAAAAAGAACAAAAAGCCATTAAAAATTAAAAACCAAATGTCCTTTCTAACAGTATAAATTATTCGATATCTAGTCATGTAGGTGCGTGCAATGGGCGCAAGGTCGCTCTGATGTAGGTCGTATAACTTGTGTTTTGGTATCTAACGCGCTGCACCAAGGTTGTATCTACGTTTTCAACAGTATTATATCTATGTAGACACAAGAGCTGTTATAATAAAGCCAGGATTCCACTGCAAAAGGGTATTAATTGGGAATCCTTCCAAAAGATCTTTTTAAATGAAATACATAGTTTAACATTTCCACTAACAAAGAGTTTTGTCTGAAGGAAAATGAGAGAAAGAGCTGAGCGAGTTCATTTCAATTGTTTCTGCCTCCATAGGCTATGATAACCGCTTACCATCAGTACGTATACACAACCAAAATCACTTTATAAACATACAGACATAAGAACCAATACTACTGCAGTTTATTTCGTTTATAATAATCATATTTTATAACATTACCTTATTCTAATAATTATTATGACAAATCATCGATATTTTGGACTTTAAAATTTGTAAATAATTAATTGTGCCATTGTGTCATTGTCTAGGTTCACATACAATGCAAATTGTAACATAGTCAGCTAACTCAAAGTACAATTTAGCGTACCACTTTTTGCTGCTACCAAATTATATGTAGGTACTTATTACTCATAGTTTTATTACATTGTCGTCATTTTATACCTAAATATAATATCAATTTGTTTAAAGTACACCACGAAATACCTACCTACTTAGATCTGACAAATCAAATCAAATCAAAAACTCATTTATTCAGTTTAGGCCCTAATAAGGCACTTATGAACGTCAACAGTTACAGTTTTACAATAGACTCTACTACCGGTTCGGAATACACTTGAACTGAGAAGACTCCGGCAAGAAACTTTTTACTTTTTTTTTTGGTGGTACTTTTTTTTTTTTTTTAATTTATGTAGGTAATTACAGTTTTTGTCTTAAATATAAATACATTTCATACAATTATCACTTGGCCAGGGGGCTGCACGTGCAGAGAGAATAAGTAGGTACTTAAATAATAATAATGTTAGTGCTTCACTTCTTTATGAACTCTTGTCTAAGCAGGTACTCTATGAATTATAAAGAACCTCAAACTCATTTATTCAGTTTAGGCCCTTAGATAGGCTTTTTGACGGGAACTTTATTTTCTTAAAATCATGTATTTTGAGTTTTATTGAATATTAACGGTGGTATTTTGTCCAATAAAGATCAATACAAGTATACCAGTGAAGTGAAATGATTACGTGTATATAGTGGCTTTTCAAGTTGTCTCAATTTTTTTTTTTTTGAAAGGACTAAAGTTGGTAGCCTCTGATGGCTGCTCCAACTTTACCGGACAATCAGCGAGCGCAGAGGGCTCTCAGCCGGGTAACATTTAGGTAACCACGCCTGAGGGCACCCCCGAGTGGGGTACGAACCTCGGCTCAGGGCGTTACCGGGGGAAGGGGAGGACTTAGTACGAGTTACGACTAATTGGGGGCGGTCGGATTACTAATGGCAGCTCGGGCCGCTTGAACGGGACGAGACTGAGTGGGACGTAAGTTGTCTCAATAAGACTATGAAAAGTTTTAGAACGGCTACCATTGTACTAAAAACTAACTGACTAGCTATCCCCCACGGTTTCACCCACGTTTCCGGGATAAAACATAAGCCGGGGATAATGTAGCTTCCTATTAGAGTCTAAAAATTGTAACTGTTGACATTCATAAGTGCCTTATCCTAAACTGAATAAATGCTAGTACTAGCTTTTGTTTAGTGAAATAAATTTTGAACGCGACAGGTAGATCCAGAGATTAGCGCGTTCAAACAAACTCTTCAGCTTTATTATTAGTAAGAATAGATTTATTTGGATTGTCAAATAGGTCACCGTGTCCTCTAAGCCAAGATGTAGTGACCTTGACAAAATGCAGTTCGCTCTAGACGAATATAAACTAGCATAGATTATTCACAGACGGAAAAACAAATTGCCCGTGAAAATGTCAAATGGGACTGGTTAGTAACAATCAAATGAAATCAAGTGACGTTGACTGCCGAGACGAAGGTCGCAGGTTCGAAGCTTGAGCTGTCAGTGAAGGAAAATATCCTGAGAAAACTATAACACGGTGGTACTCAAACTCTAAACTCATTTATTGAGTTTAGGCACTTAACAACGTCGACAGTTACATACAAATGACTCTACCACCAGTTCGTAAAACACTTGAACTGAGAAGTACCCGCCTAGTTGACCAAAATCTATCGCCAAACACCTTACAGTGTGTTCCAGCTGCACTTGAGAGTCAGAGCCTTTCTAGGCTTTGTGTGCTTACCATCAGCCACATCATCTGATCACGATGAGATTGGTTAAACATAAGCCTTCTTCTCCTATATTTAAGAGCTTGGCTCTTGTCGGTGTAGCTTCTTCCATTCCACCCTGTTGTTTGCTGCTTCCTGCACCTCCTTATACGACACGACGTCCAATTTTGCCTTCACTTGGTCTATATAGTTCAATCTAGGTCTTCCTCTTCCTCTCTTTCCTTCTATGATGTTTTTTATTAGTTCGTCGTGACGTATAAGGTGGCCTAACATTTTTCCTCTCCTATTTTCTATAGTCATTGTAAAAAATATATCCTCCTAATAATAAATGCGAAAGTTTGTGAGTATGGATGAATGTTTGTTACTCTTTCACGCAAAATCTACTGAACGGATTTGGATGAAACTTGGCACATAGATAGAACATATCCTAGAATAACATATAGGCTACTTTTTATCCCAGGAACGCGAGTGAAACCGTCGGGGACAGGTAGTATTATAAATGCGAAAGTTTGTTTGTTACTTCTTCACGCTGAAACAACTGGAACAATTTTAATGAAATTTGGTATGGAGGTAGCTGACACCCTGGATTAACACATAGGCTACGTTTTATCCCTGGGGAACGCGCGTGGAACCGCGGGGCGGCTATCATAAACATAAGTAGATAACTAGTATGTACCAGATATTTTTTGTATACTTAACCCGCGCAGGCGCAAGATCTATTGTATTTTTTTAACACGAATGACATCAGACATCGCGGATGTGACTATTCCAAACATCCATTATTATATCTTTTGATCCACATAACTTTTGACTAGATATCCAAACAATCTAGACTATTCTCACACGAGGCTAGATTTAAAACAAATACTTTTGTCATTATGACCCTCATTATAATAGTGAATAGGTCATGTTTACATTAATCCCACTTGCCTAGGCATTGTTAGGAATATGTTGTTTGATTAGTGTGAAAATCCACGTGAAAAGTCCTTTTCGTTGTCTATTATTTGAATAGGGTAGTTGACTGACACATCAAATCAGCTACTTTTTAATAAATGTCAAAACGATAGTTTATAAAGAATTTTGTATGAAATATTATATTATGACGTCATAGTTTCACAGCATCAAATCTCTTAGTGGTTCCACTGGTAATTAAATATCATAAAAAGCATTAAATGTACAACATATTTGACATTTTTGATGTTTTATGCATTGGTGTTTGGTAATTTATTTTTGACAGTGTCAACTACCCTATTGTTCATCTGAGGCTGAGATCTATAGAGCGTGCTTAGACTTTGCTCAGACTTTACTTAGTGTATAAACCTTAATAAAGTAAATATATTTGTGTGCTTTAATTTGTAGCTAAGTTTTTGGTAAGTCGTCGATTAGGTGCACTTAGACTTTGCTTAGCACACACTCAGAGAGATTCGATGATTGCATTTGAAATACCGACGTTGTACGGTAAAGTCTGAGCAAAGTCAAAGTACACTCTATAGATCTCAGCCTGAGTGTCAGAAAGCCGTGTGAGGAATGTACCAGGATATACTTCCGTGAGTCAAACTCACTCAGTTTAGATCTTGAAATATTAATGATATTTGATATATAAAAAATATGTATACTTTCGAAAACTCATACTCAAAAATCATTTATTCAGTTTAGACCCTAATAAGGCACTTATGAACGTCGAAAGTTACAATTGACCGTCAATTCAGAATACACACATAATATTTTTCGAAGGGTTTTTTTTTGTCACATGCCTTGATTGACCATAATCTCACCGTGGTCAGTGATGATGTAGCCAATGATGGTGAGCACACAAAGCCTAGAAGGGAACTGGCTCTCAAGTGCAGCTGTCGGAACATACCGAAATGTGCTTGGCGACAGATTTTCAACTTGAGGGTGGTAGCTAGCCAGGCGGGTACTACAAAGTACCCTACCACCGTGCTAGGTTTCCTCATGTTTTCCTTCACTTGTTTTGCTATGAGTCTAGTTTTAAACCCCAATGAATCCTAATCCAATAAAGGTTCAAACAAACCGGTATATATTGCTAATTAGCCGGTAATCTGTTTAGCTTTAACCAAAGGGTGTAGAACCTTTGAGAAGCCATTTTGTATATACAAAATCCAATATAGAAGTAATGTGTTTGTGTGTGTGCCGAGCGTTAGCAACCAAGGGGTAAAAGTATTCATAGTCATGGTACAAACTTTAGGCTTAATCTACAGGATGATTTTATCTGAGAAGGCAAACTGGCTCTCAAGTGCAATTGCCGGAACACACCGGTAGGTGCTTGGCGACAAATTTACAACTTGAGGGTGGTAGCCAGCCAGGCGGGTACTAAAAAGTACCCAACCACCGTGCTGTGGTTATCTTTTATTATAAACATGAACAGGGATATATTGCATATGTTTTTTTAGAATGTTATTTAAATTTTGATAGGAAGGAATAAGAATAATAATAATGACGTCACCCGGGATGACCCAAAAACACTTCGAGCACTTTTTTTTGCGGTGTACCTACCTATAATAGGCTTGTGTTTGACCACAATCTCACTGTGGTCAGTGATTATGTGGCTGATGATAAGCACACAAAGCCTAGAAGGGAACTGGCTCTCAATGGCAACTGTTGGAACACACCGAAAGCAATGAGGGTATGGTAGCCCGCTAGGCTACTAAAAAGTAATGATGGAATAAAAAAACGCACAAACATCTTTTAAATAAAAAGTAATCTGGTCTATGGTTTGTTCTTCCGGTAGATTCATACTTGTTGATTCAGGCAGGCTTCGCAAACGCGGTATGATGTAACCCATATACGTGTTTACATACGTGGCAACATAACTGAATTACTTTATTTTCATGTTTGCACACATTTTGGTGCATTTGCATGCTTACTTATTAACTGACTAGATTCCGCCCCGCGGTTTCACCCGTACCCGAGGGATCTTATGTTTTCCCGGGATCAAAAGTAACCTAGTGTTAATCTAGGTTATAAACTAGCTGTGTTCCAAATTTCATCCAAATACGTTCAGTAGTTTTTGCGTGAAAGAGTAACAAACATCCATACATCCATACTCACAAACTTTTGCATTTATAATATTAGTAGAATATTACCTAAGAAGATATTTGTACTTAACTGGCTTTCTAATCTGTAGTTTAAAAAGAAAAAATCTTAGTGGATGTTATAGTTTCAATATCATTTTTTTATGACATATAAAGGGCTAAAGTGGTTATTTTACAGGAGTAAAACGTCCGCACCTTATAGCTAAAACTGTAATTTGTATTGCCAATGTGTTGCCGACCTGTTACAATGCCAAGAAGGCAACTGGCTCTCAAGTGCAATTGCCAGATCACACCGGTGGTGCTTGGCGACAGATTTTCAACTTGAACCTGGTAGCCAGCCAGACGGTTACCTACTACAAAGTACCCTACCACCGTGCTATGGTTTCCTCACGATGTTTTCCTTCACCGATAGCTAGCTCATTGTAGGATTCGAACCTACAACTTTTAACATAATTAATAAAACCACCTTCAAACACAATAATATTTAAATTCGACCAGCTTGGACCTATACCTACTGAACCCAAAACAATATTACCTATTAAAATCGAGTGAAAAACAAAAAAAAACCTATTTAATAGGTTATTTTCGCCGGATGGATATAAAGAGGCCAGTGTCCGGCCAGGCCGATCTGTTTCACTCACTTAGCGCACCCGAATCTCCCCTAGACACCCCAAACTCCCCCTATTGATTTTGTTCGCCCCACTTTTGCTCGCCCACACCCCCCATTTTAAAATGTCGACTGACGACACAGAGACAATGGGAAGGAGATAATATGACAAAAATTTTGTACACAGAATATTTTATGTGTATCTTATTAATCTGTATAGGTACAGGGTTTTAGAGAGATGAGAGTAAGAGGTAGTGACGTCGAATGTCGAGACGAATACAAAAATTAAAAACACGACTGCCATTTACAAAAAATGAGCTACTTATATCTAGTGTCACTTGGAATGATGTAAGGATTCTAATCATACCCCATTCATCCAAATCTGTTCAGGCGTTTAAAAGTTATGGTGGATTAAAGAACTTACATTAAAAAATGAACCTTAAAAACATTCGCTCTTTGGCCAGTCGTGTAAAAAATCGCAAGTTTAATTCTGTATTGTTCATTTGCATTTTATGAACAATACAGAATTAAACTTGCGAACACGTGACAGAAACATGTTTTTTTTACCATTGTAATATTACCTACATAATAATATAAAATATTCATCATAACTAATATTTAAACCGAAAATCAAACCCACTACAAACAGGACCCACATTCAAAAGTCCCATACGACGTTTCCTCAGGACAAACATGTTACTTACTAAAGGTAAAACTTTCATGGCGTCTCAGGCAGACAGAATCGAACAAAATCAATACAATAGAAGTGTTTTTAACGTGCACCGACTGCATGTACGTCTAGTTATATGTACGGAACCGAGGAGCAACAGTTAGCGTACACCGGCTGAGGAAAATGGATTGAGATGATGTTTTTCAAAATCACATAATTTATGGAGAATACCCGACTAACTGACAGCTCAAAGTAGATAGAACCTTTCGTATTAATGCACGCGCAAAGTTTGTCTGTCTGTTACCTTGTCACGTCTAAACCGTTGAACCGATCGCGATGAAATTTGGCATGCAGATACCCCATGATAGGGAGAAGGACATGGCTACTTTTTATCTTGGAAACGCAGGTGAAACAGCGAGGGACAGCAGTATTAAAAAAAAATGTTTCCCTTGTCATTGTCCTTGATTATTGCGCTTGCTGACTTATCCACTTAGGGTGTGAAAGCAATTGAATAAACCAACGTCTAGATTCTAGACCTTTAAAAAAAAGGTTCTCATGCGATATAGAAACCATTAGAAAAGGATTCTGCAGATATGAATTCTGCAAAAACAAATCTGTAGTACAGAATCTATAGCAAAAACTTTTAATAAAGTACAAAGGAAAATAGCAATCGCACAGCATAAATTAGCTGTTTGTTGTCGCTTATTGCATAACCTTAATAAAATTTTACTAAATCTCTTATAACTCTGCTCTCACATTGCCAAAATCCGCAGAATTAATTGACACTCATCTTTTTACATTCTTGACACCACTTTCATCTTTTTACATTCATAGCCCAAGAATGTATGAAGGCGTATCGTTACCTTTGTCCTTTGAAAGAAAAATTATTCACTCTCACACATTATCTAGTCAAATACATAATAGATGCCTCATTTATTTACAAAATTGATTCAAAACTCGATAAATTACAATAAAACGCATCCTTGGATCGCGTGAAGTCATTGGAGAAATGTTAATGTCGCAAAACTAGGTCTAAATATTCTATAGATTCTATTCAGTACTATACAGTGAAAATATTACGTTTAGGTAGTTTTATATTGTATCTACTTACTAGTTGGTATATTCAAAACAATATGACCTAGAACTGGTGTAAATGAATATACGTACAGTGTTATATTTTACTGGGTGTGGGAAAATACACTTTAGAATGACAATCATCTAGCTAGAACGTGCAAATTTTATGCTTTATATTTTTAAATTATTGTTTTTCGTATAGAGAAGGCGTTGATATCTGCGACACAGTTTAAAAACTACAGATACAGCTATAGCTATGATAGCTGCCTGCAAGCGAAAAGGTTTCAAATTTGACCATGCTTCAATTTTGTCAATAGTACTTAGGTACTTACAGTATGACACAACTTAGATGTAGCATCGGCGAATCGTTTTCGTACACTTCACTTCCGATTTACACAACAAATAAAAATAATTCAGTATCGCGCCATTCAACGTTCAACAAGATCATTTTCGCCGATCACTTTTTAACAAATGAGTAATGTTGTAGGCGCACTCTTTTCGAGAACGATCGATTTTACGAAGTTTGCCGATGCTTCATCTAAGTTGTGTCATACTATACCATTTGAAACTATTATAAGTACTCTATCATCCTAAAAATGTTGTTACATTTCAATTTTGTTTTCCCTGTTTTAGTAAACAATTAAGATCTTAAGGATAATTGGAATAATCTCACTTATCGTGTCCTTAATATTACTCAATTTCCGTGACTTTACAAGGTTCCTTGTATTACCAATAAATTGTGTAAATAACTTATTACCTATATATAGGTAGAAGTTTTGCGTTGCGAATTCAATTATCAATCAGTACATATTGAAGTAAAAGTACTGATTCACTGACTGTCTGACTCGTCAGCTCTTGATTTTAAAATTTGCACAGAAGGTCTATATTCCAGTGCTAAAGATATTTTTGATGTTTAGTAGGTAATCTACAGGTATCAGGTAGCGAGAGACACGCACCTAACTCACCCAAACAAAATAGCTGCTTTCACCCTTTAAATCTTTTTTTTATTTTTGGCATCACACTTTGTGTATTTTGCCAGTGTCATGTTGAACGTTTTATATTCTTCATGTAGGTTTGTTTATTTCTTGTCTAGTAAAGTTTCAAGTCATGGTCAGTTTATGTTAGGTTTTAGGGTTTAAATATTTTTGATTGAATTCAGAATCTTAAAAAGCAAAATAAAGAACATACCAGCACATGAGTAAATAATATGTATATACCAGTCTTAATTTAAATAAGCTATAGTAGGAAATCTAAATAGTTCAATATATTAATCATTTGATTTATTTCAAGGATACTTATTGTTTATAATTGCTAAATAAGCAATTTATACTTGCATAAAAGTGAATAATAAATTAATTAAATAATTATTTCCTTAGTTTTAAATAAAAAAGTAATTGAGCACTATTTAAAAATACACAAAGTTTAAATTGCTTATTTCTGACATTTGTCGCATTTCTCACGCATTTACGTTTTGAAACTGCGGGTTCTAATCGATTTTCGTAATACCTACTAATCGTTCTATATCCATTCGAAACGGCTACGATGCGATAATGTTCCGATTTGTTGGTAGGAAAAACCACCCTAGGTAGGTACCTAATGCTGAACAAACAGAATATTAAATCTAATTAGGCACGTACCTGCTGTTTTGAAGTCACCTATTCACTTTGGTAGAACTTTGAGATTTTCCTATGGAACACGTACCTTAGGTACCATCAACAAAGTTGAAGCATGATCAGTTTTGAGACCTTTTCGCTTGCAGCCAGTAATCATAGTTCGCCCTGTCCATTGTTGACAATAAAACGGTTTCTTGTAAAATCTTTTGTCTAGACTATTTACTGACAATGACAATCTACTATTTTATGACAAGCGCATTGTCTGGTTATATTGTGTGAGACACAGGTAGCGGCTGGTCACTGTACACAAAATACACTCTTAAGGTGATCATGCTTCAACTTTGTCGATAGTACTATTTACTATTTTGTAGTAGCCAGCTACCTATTCTACCCTCTTCTATAGGTTCTACCTAAGTACAGATGTGTGGGAACGCGGGTCAATCCGCGGGGAACAGCTAGTTAGCAGTGCATGAATGCTGAAATAACTTATCTTGACACATAGACAAATCATTTCCTGAGAGTACCCCGAAAATGCCCGAACAAAGTACCTAAATCTTCAGCTGTCATAGTGGACCTGATTTGTACCTTCTAATAATAGCTGTCCAATATTGATAAGTATTATGAGAAACATAGCAGCTGCTATTTCAAACTGCAGTAGTCAACTAAGTATAGTGTTGGACAAAACGGCTTTATATAGACAACGTTCTAGTGACGTCATTTATCGCTGTATTACGGTCGCTACATGATGGCACCGCTTTTGGAGGAAACCTTACCTTAAAGTTCAAGTAAAAAATTTGTCACATTGTCGTCGTCAAATTGAATTGATACTGATTGATTAAACTATTGATATATAGGTCCAAAGTATACTTTAATAGAAAAAATGTTATTTTATAGCATTATCTTGGGAACAAAACTGTACTATAATGAATCATTATACACGGGTGTGCATAAAGTGGGTCATTAAAGTACTGTTTTTGATTTCATAAATAGCACATTACGATATGAGAGTAGATAAAAGAAATGTAGTATTTAAATATGGAATTAATGTGGTCGGATGCAACAATGGTTGTACAAAAAAGGGTACTATAAAGTTTCTGATTTTATAGAGGACAAGAACGCATTTCTATGAGTTGCTCGCTTCACATGCTGTTTACTATTATTATCTACTCTCATATCGTAATGTTCTTATTATGAAATCAAAATCAGTACTTTAATGACCCACTTTATGCACACCCGTGTATAATGAAATTAAAAAATTATATTATAGCACAGTTTTCTTCCCAAGATAATGCTATAAAATAACTTTTTTTCATTAAAGTACAAGTATTTGGACATGTCTGGCCACTTATAATGTTTTTTGGGTTTTAATACTTCAATTACTGTCAGTCAACTTGTCAAACGAAATAATAAAGAAAAAAACATTATAAGTGGCCAGACATGACTAAACAATTAAACGTAGTATTATATTCTCTTTGTAAACAATTAGGAATCAATCAGTATCAATTCAATTTTAGATGCAAATTTACTCTGTGGTCGTGTATGCGGTCGGGAGTTTTTCCCAACACGGATTTGGGCGCCATGATGATTAATGTTTGTTTATTTTATTGATTTTTTTGCATACAAATTTTATTTTGGCCAAAAATGATAGTAAAATAGCAGTGATACTAAGGTGAAATAAACTTGGATCTGAAATTGTGGAGGCGGCAATGGAAATGACGAATAATCGATACCCGTGAGTCATGAAAACCTATGACAAAATATTATCGATTTTTTTACCTTTAAATTACATTATTAAATGAGTTTAGATAAAGTACTGTATGATACTGCACATAATTAGGTATTAAAAACTCGTGTGATACTATTAAGAACCTCGCCTACGGCTCGGTACTTAAACTCACACTCGTGTTTAATAACCCCTATTATGCAACAGTATCATAAACTACTATTATGAATTTTGTTATTATTATTATCATATTGTTATTTTTTATATTTTATTTTTTATAGTTTTTTATATACATATTTTTTATATTTACATACTTGACGATTAAAAATACTTGCAATGAGTTAATTTAATAAAGACACTTTTGAATTTGAATTTGAATTTGAATGATAATTATCTTGGTGACAGTGGAAAATTAAATATTCTTTTTTTAGAAAATTTATTAGGAAAATTACTCGAAACGGCCTGTGGGTGTAAAATGGATGGTGATCCATATTGAAATACTTACTACAATCTCGTCAAAAGACAATACTTAAAGTAGGGGTTATTTTTGTGTTTTTTTTCGTCTAAGTATATGAGAAACAAATAGTAACTGACTGACTGTTCTATCAACGCACAGCACATAACCAAAGAATAAATAATATATAGGACATAACTAAGTATTGGACTGATTGGGTTGAAATTTGGCATACACATCCGTTACCAAAGGTTTTTTTGAATATTCCACCCCTAAAGTCGAAAATTGCGGGGCGGGCAGCCAATATCAAATAAGTAGGGGTTACTATTGTAGAAATTTAAAAATAGAATTCCATAAATAGAACTACTGTCATGTCTTTCAATGAAAACATCAATAATGTATCTTGCATATATCTTCATACTGAAGACCCTGACTCAATTATCAGCCGAAAGACGGTCTGCAAGCGCTTATTTAACAAGTCAAATTGTTCTAGAAACTATTATCATGTTTATTTTCTTTATAATGTAAGTAGGTTTAAATGTACTTAGTTGATCGTGTCAAAAATAAATGACCAAACACTAACCAATGCATAAAACATCTAAAAACACGTGGAAACATCAAATATGTTGTATATTTAATGCTTTTTATGATTTTTGATTACCAGTAGAACCACAAAGAGTAGATGATTTGATGCTGTGAAACTATGACGGCATGGTGTAGTATTTCATACAAAATTCCATATAAACTATCGTTTTGACATTTATTCGTATTTGAATAAATTCATAAATAATGATCCTATATGGACTCAGATACCTAACTAGTAAGGCAGCAAACAACGGCCCACCTGATGAATAATTACCTCCAATCTCAGGATAAATAGACATGTTCATGCACACAAATATTTGTCCTGGATGGGAATCGAACCAACACGCGGCGTAATATGTGGTGTCTTAACCAACCACGCCAGCTGGCCTGGCCACGTCGTATTTCAATAAAAAATAATCACGATCTACAACAACCTGCGTCTGTACTCGAGGTACACCACCTGTGGCTTCGTAAATTTAGTGTATTTACCTCTCTTTCGCTCACATTCTACTCTCGTACAGCCATCTCATTCGCTCCTGTTTTCACAAATAAGTTGCATCCGAAAACAACATAGAAAACCCTTGTAGAACTTCAAAGGAATTTGCTCTCTATTATTGGATTATTACGGTGAAATTTGGCGTGTTTAGAGTATGGCTGAAAATTCTTTGTTAGCTGCACTGAAAGTTTCAGAGTGGTAGTTGGTAGGAAATGCACCGCTACGTTGTATTCTCTGATTGTAATATAACGCGATTTAAAATAAATAGTGTTGGGTATCATTATCGACAAAACTGACGACTATCTAAATACTTATATAAAAGGAAAGCGTGACTGATTGACAGACTGACTGATCTATCAACGCACAGCACAGCTCAAACCACTAGAGGGATTGGTCTGAAATTTGGCATAGGTACAGATGGTTGAAGGTTTTTATGGAAAGGTGAGTAATTCGGGAAAAATTGAAAACTATTTTCAATGGGATTTTTCTATGAACTTAATTTTTTTGACTGACTACGTTTTACTTCAGGCCAGCTAGCTTAAATATAATCGACCGACTAATCACATATCTTTATTATATGTTATAGGTACCTACCGGAATATCTTTTTAAATCTTATTAAAAATAATATAATTTCCATCAAATTAAATTGATAGATAAACATAGCTACTTACCACCTATATAACATTTCATCGACACATTCGCATCACTAGCCAGTTAGTCGGGTAGCATTTTATCCGTGCAAACGTAAACTGCCGCTTTTGCCGCTTAATCCTTGAACGAGAAGTTTTGTTGCAGATCCAGGGCGACAGACGTACCTATTGCCAAAATAACAACCGCCATTTTGTTACTAGAGATAAAGTGGTACAGTATGACTCAACTTAGATGTAGCATCGGCAAATCGTACCTATATCTACACTTCACTTCCGATTTACACAACTAATAAAAATTTTTCATTATCGCGCCATTCAACGTCCAACAAGATCATTTTCGCCTAAAGTACTAATAAACGTGGGTAATGTTGTAGGCGCACTCTTTTCGGGAATGATCGATTTTACGAATTTTGCCGATGCTACATCTTAGTTGTTCATATTGTAAAGATTTTATTTGCGAGAACATGTATTAGGTAACAAAAAGTGCATGCATGCATTGGGAAGGGAAACAAAAATCAGGTTTAAATAGTAAAATGGCGAAAAATAGTAAGATTCTGTTGTAAACAAACATTCACGTATCTCTTTCCTACAATAATTATTGAAAAACTAGTCAAAGTCGGAAAAGCATACGGTCCGCCTGATGGTAAGCGGTTACACCCGGGGCACAGACCATTCACTAATCCATCCATCCCTCTGGCGACATAAAGTTATTTGGCTGTGGTATTCTTTGAGGTGGAGGTAACTTCCCCAGTCGAGCTGTTATGTTCCACGTCTCTCAGAAACAATTAATGTCGCCAGCTTTTTTTAAAAAAAAGTTTTTGTTGTAATTTATTTTCTATTTTTCTAGTTGTTTGCAATTTTCCTGGGATCATCAGATTCTGACTTGGTAAGACCACTTCAGGAGTACCTACCTACCTATAACTCTTTCGAAAACAATAATAATTTTGAAAATCGGTTGACAATTGACAATTCGCGTAACAAACATTAAAAAAAACAGTTGCATTGAGATCCTCCTCCTTTTCTGAACTCGGTTAAAAAATGTAAGTAGCTACCTGCATAAATTCTAATCATTGATTTGAGTCACGAATTACGGATTCACCTAGTGGCGCCCGCGCAGGTTTCTAAGGGCAAAAGGTTATGCTTTCACTCCTTACGGGTATACAAGTGCCTGTTTGTTTTGTGAGACGAGATTTTGGTTTTACGACATAGTATTGAGGTCGTGGTAGATTTTATCAGAGATTTTATCGCCTTGAAGTGATCATGTAGTAGTTAATGAAGATACATACCTAGGTAGGTAATAGGACAAGCTTGGATCCAGAGTTGTGGCACGATGGGCATGCCCACAACCCTAATACAGTAACATCAAATCAAATCAAATTTAAAAAAACATTCCAAATTTTGCTAGTTAAAAATGTATGACCATCTGGATATTTATACACATGTTTCTGCAAATAAAATTATTCTATTCTATTCTAGTATCTATTCTATCACACTTTCACGGTCTATTGAAGTCGATAGGCTGATGACATTAAATCCAATGCCATAATATAAATAAAAATAATAAAACCGGACAAGGGCGAGTCTCATATGTGTACCAAGTTTCAACTCAAACAGTCCAGTATTTTCGGACAGACAGACAGACGCACGAATGATCCTATAAGGGTTCCGTTTTTTTCTTTTGAGTGATTCGGTAAAGCAACGAAGTAGGTACTTCATGATCAATCAGCGAACAAACTTACAATTTACAGGTTTATTAATTTAATAGTTTTCGCCCCACGCTTTTGCCCATGTGGAACTACTTATAGGTTACACTGTCCGAAATTATGTACATTTTGTAAACATTTCCTTTGTAGCAATGCACTGTAAGTTCTTATCGATCATGAGCAAGTTCATTCTGACTCGCACTTGCCCGATTTTCAGGTGGCTGTGTCCACAACCTTTTCTGAGGGCTAGATCCGCGCCTGATATAGGATACGAGTATTTTTGTGGTAGAGTAGTGACGTGACTAGGGTTGCCACCTTTTTTTTTTTTTGCAGATATAGTAGATGAGTTATTTATAGGTAAGAAAAAAAGTACATCGTATCAAAATAAAGTACAATTTATTTTTCTTTATTATTGTGTTATAAACATATTTTTTATTGCTTGCAGTTTGTATCAAATTAGTACCTCTACTAAACAATTGTACACACTTTCAATTAAACTTTTCAAAATCCCAAAGAAATCAAATCATGCGAAATAAAGTATTTTCGTGTACTTTATTGTTCTCATAAAGTATAGAGTACAATTACCTGAAATAACGTACAATACTTTATTATAAAGTACGGGTGGCAACCCTAGACGTGACTAACAAGTTATCGGGCATAAAAGTGGATTGCACAATCATTCGTAAAAAACAACATTTAGCAGCGGAAATAATTTAGTGATTGTTTTGAAAGCCTCGATCAGTCTCTGAATCGATATTACAAACCTTAGATATAGATATATATAATATTTTTATATTAGGTATATACTGACTACTAAAACTGCACATAAAACCCGCCATATTTTTATTATAACAAAAGTTTATCTCGAGCACCGACGCTTTATCGCAACGAAACCCGTGATAAAAACAAGATAAATAAAGCCAGCTATCGAAACAAAATGGCTTCCAAACCGTTATCTATCATAGTAACAGCGATTGGCCTAGACAATTTACTAGGAAGCTACGAGATAGCGTTAGTTTTGACATTGCTAGCGACCTTGGCGGCGCGCGACGTGATTGGTGGAAACCGCCCGTAATGGCGGCCGGGCTGCGCTCGCGACATTCATTGTTTCTGTTAATTAGATGACCGGTTTGGTTCGTTTTTCAAACGATGCAAATTCATAGGTAGTTTGATTGTAAATAGATATATTTGCATTCTCGTCAGCGCCCTTGGAATTTATATTAGTTGCTGGTTTGTATTTAGATTGTTTGCTCGTTTTGTTTGTTATTGCTTTTTGTTATGTGGGTTGTTTTTTTACCGGTTTGACTGCCATCTTGTATCTAAGTAGGGTGCAGCTAGCAGTGTACCCACACTGCTAGCTGCACCTTTTAAACCTTTTCTGACAAATTAAAAGTAAAATGGGAATAACAGCTTATTCACTGCGTCATCTAAAATATCATGCCTATTTACTCCAAGCCCATTTATCAATACAAAATCCTCTACAATTTTCCAAAGTATTCGCAAAGCCATAGACTATTGTTTGATTGATTTTTGAGTTTGAGATCCTCACCAACGAATAAGTGGGACAGTCGCGTAACTTTGGTGCAATCAGTTTCAAATTAAGTACCTATACGATAATTGATTATCTATCTGTCCCTTTCTTTAATAGCTGCAATAACAAAGCTTTAAACTGTCATTAAATTCTATTAGGGTATTTGATGACATATCAAATCAGTATCTTTTTATTAAAGGAGTATTTGTATGAAATACTGCACTGTGACGTCATAATTGTACAGCATCAATTGAGCTACTTTTAGTGGTTCAACTGGTAATTAAAAATCATTAAAAGCACTTAATTGCACATCAAATCTGATGTTTTCGATGTTTTTTATACACTGGTAATTTCATTCTGTTAAATAGCCTTTATGTGTCCGATAGTTACCTAACCTAAGTTTGGCAATTTCTTTTCTAAAAATTAATTGCACAAAATGGAAAAGAACTCGAAGAATTCCAGATTAAAACATATTTAGATGTCTATCTCAGGGCAACGGCTACCATTGGCGACTGGAAACGTCTTCAAAGCCCCACAAAAAAGGTAAAAAGCTATCACAGCTGCTTAAGGCCCGCCAGAAAAGAAAAATCTTAATAATTCACCTCAGGGACTTTTTAATAGCAGAGCTTAAGGTAAGAAGGTAAGGAGATATGCCACTTTACCCCTCAAAGGGTGAAACTTAAGATAATTCGTGCCCCTCCCTCTGTCATAAACCCTCGTGGGCTGCAATTAATTTGTAGTTTTCGGAAAATAAGGTTATTTTAAATTAAATTGTTTTTAAGAACGTGACATTTCACAATTCAAATTTCAAATAGCGATAGTATATTTTTTTCGTTTTACTTAAATATTACTGGCCATCTTAAAAATAGAGTGCTTCTTTCGTTTTTTTTTACTTTTTAATTTATTACAATGTACCATCAACAAAGTTGAATCATAGTTCGCCCTGTCCATTGTTGACAATAAAACGGTCTCTTGTAAAATCTTTTGTCTAGATTATTTACTGAAAATGACAATCTACTATTTTATGACAAGCGCATTGTCTGGTTATATTGTGTGAGACACAGGTAGCGGCCAGTCACTGCACACAAAATACACCCTTAAGGTGATCATGCTTCAACTTTGTCGATAGTACCTCTACTTAGGGTCGGTTAAAGTTATAGTCAAAGTTAACATAACTATTACCATGATTTGACCGTAGAGTCACCATGACGATGACCGATCTCCCTCGGTCGGTTATGGTTAGGTACGAGTGACACGAGCAACCTAGTTTGCTTTCTTAAACTTTGAAAACTAGAAGAGACAAGAAAACATAATAAATCGAACGTAATGTGTATCCTAAAGAGATTCAATATAGGTATCTATTCTATATTAGAATCTTTTCTTATCATATCCATTATAATTAAACTGCACGTACAGTATAATAAGTGGAAAAAACTGAAAGCACGAAAAATTGATAAGGGGGGTAGTGATAAGGGGGTTTAACCCCCAGCTATTGATCGGGGCCCCAGCCACCCCCTTAGTATAAGTATAAAAAGCGTAACAAATTTTCGTCTTAAGAAAAGGAAAAGAAAAAATGTATACAGCCACCCTTTAGGCGATGGGGTGGGGTACCCCCCACAGTTGGGGGGGGTGGGGTGCATTTTTCTCGCGGTCCCTCTCACTCTTTCCTCAACTGGGAACGTAAGATGTTACAAAGAATCCTTTGTTAGCGAGTGCAGTTAATTAGATTTGGGATATCTTAGATTTTTTAGGTTAAATTATAACTTTAGGCCTGTTTTACAGACCGAGGCCTTTTGGCCTACACTTAAAAATACTTAGGCCGTTATCAAGATTTTCTTTATGTCAGTTACGCGGTTATCTGAGCATTAGGTTACTAGGGAAATATGTATTGTAGGGCAGCCTGCCAGTGACGTGAAAATCGACTATTTCTTATTGTCTTTGATCGTCTATTTATGGACATTTCTTATTGTCTTTGAATATAGGCTAAGACGTATAATTATTGTTTTTTTTTTATATGCTGTCTCTCGGTTTCGCTCTCTCGAAATAAAAAGTAGCCTTTATATTATCTGTTCATAGTACCTATAGGCTATCGGTGTGCCAAATTTAATCGCGATTGTTTCAATGGCTTAGCCGTAAAAAGCTAACAGACAGACAGAGTTACTTTCGCAATAGTTATGTGGTAGAGTAAATTGTGACTTGCGATGTTCATATGCCTTATGAGGGCATAAATTGAATGAGTTTTGAGTTTTTGTAAGGCCTACTTTTAGTAAAAAAGTCTGTGACATAAACTAAGTAGTTACATTAAAAAAAATAAGAAACTATTGTCTTTCAATTAGATCTCAGAATGTATCTTAATATTTTCAAGTTATTTGGATGGAACAAATAAGAGAAAAAAACATTCTTAGTTTTAAATAGGGGTATATTCACATAATTTTTCTGACGTTACTATTAAAAAATATTTTCTCTAGATTAACATATATTTTTTACAAATCTATTGCAAATTAACATGCAGAGAAAAACTGAATCTAGAATCATCATTCGTCTATCGTCGCCTTAAGTGTAATAGGGGAAAGTGAAACCGCGGGGCGGAAGCTAATTTTAGTTAATTTGGAGAGCATAATTTATGATGTAACAAAAACAACCTTAAATATATCTGAAAACAAAACATAAACTTGAAATGGGGGTCAATGTGGCAATGCCGGGCATTCTGGCAAACTGCCCACAAAGTATCTACTAGTTTACCTACTACTTGCTTGCTAGAATTTTCATCTTTTTACATCATCACTCTCTGTTTCATACGGTTTCTCTCGCGTTCCCGGGATAAAGAGTAGCTTATGTTCTTCTCTATGTCATAGTCTATCCGCGTGCCAATTTACATCGTGATCAGCTCAGCGGTTCAGGCGTGAAAAGGTAACAGACAAAGTTACTTTCTCATTTATATACTAGCTGCTCCCCTCGGTTTCATCCGCGTTTCTGGGATGGGGCCAAAATCTTAACGATTTGTTGATATCATTAATGCTAATGATACAAATATAAATAAATATATCCTGGGACATTCTTCACACACGGTTATCCGATCCCAAACTAAGCAGAGCTTGTACTATGGACAACAAGATAACTGTTATACCAGCTCTGTATGGTAATCGAACCCACAAACTGCGGCGCGATAGGTGACTGCGCCAACTGGCCTGTAAAAAACGATAAAATGAAAATCCGTTGAAGGTCAAAGTAACAATTTAAACAACAGCAAAAACTAGATTAAAATAATCATTTTTAATTAAAACGAATTGGGTCACAGCAATTAAACTACGAAGCCGTTGCTATCAAACTAATTGTTTTCCGAGGATGATTAAGCCCAATAACTTTGATGTTTCATCTATGAAACCAAGTACCGAAAGCTTAGGCGCCTACGGTGGATAGCATATTAGTAATGCAATGCAAAGCCTACTGTACCCTATTATGTAATGTACCCTACCACCGTGCTAATGGTTTCTTCACGGTGTTTTTCTTCACCGAAAGGTCAAGTTCATTGTAGGATCGAACCCGCGACCTTCCTCTCGGCATTCGACGACACTACCACTGAGCTATCATCGCCTTTGTATTGATTCATCCTGTGAGATTTATTTATTATTAGCAATTTATTGTTTTCAGCACTTTTCCTATTTGATTTTCCATTGGAATTTTCCATGCGTTTTAATGACAACAATCGCTTCGTTAATAATAACTTGACAAAGAAAACATGATTTAAAACCTAATAAAGGAAATCTAAACAACTTTACCCTTGGATTTTCCCAGACGTTATTTTCTGGAAAATTTATTTCAATAAAAATTCTTATAATTGCAAGGCAGAATTAAAAAAGAGCATTCGAAAAACACTGTTCAAAGATTGTTTATTGTAGGTATTTACACAAAGAAAAATATCGTGTAGGTACCTATTACCCCGCGGATACCAGCTAAAGTAAACAGATAAATTTCCAGCGAGGCTACCCGTGGTATGGTCAGAAACCAACCCATATCCTACTATTTCTAGAGCTAAAATATTCACTGGTAACCACAAAATTCAATTTGCACTCAGAATGTTCCTTACGCAGACATACAAAATGAAAACATGCAACGGAAAAAAGTGGGGTGTTTTGTACGAGGAATTAAACTTAGGGGGATCGGGGGCAAAAGGGGGGAAGACGCTGGATGATTAATTATTAGTTTGTGTGTGTTCCAAAGATAGCGTTCAACAGCTCTAAATGTGTGCTAGGGTTGGCACCAGTGGCTGATTAGGCTGGAGACTAGGATGGCAGGTTTTAGGGGGCGGTAAATTTGGCACAAAAAAATATGTTTTACAGAAATAAAAACATTATTATTCGGTGGAAATTTAAAACCGGTCAGTAAGGGCAGCACCTTAAGGGTTGAAGCCACGCGGATATGATTTTAGGAGACCATCCCTTACTTTTTAAATTATTGTTCAAAAAAGTTTTTATTAGCTTATTCGATCCTGTCTCCGACGAGGATCAAAAGGCTCTATGTGGCCAAGTTAAGTTAGGGTATTAGAACGTAATTAATATTGTATTAAATTTTGTAATGCAATCAATCATCTGTAATTGAAATAGGCTTCTATTTTCCTAATGTATTTTTTTTTTGGTATATTAAGTATCTGTACTCGCATCTATGAAACTTTTATGTGTTAACCCTAGTATGAAAGATAGTGTACCATCGGTCGAGGGGGGTGTGTGCCCAATACCCTAGGTGGGGGTAGGGGCGGCCAACGGACGTGTGTTTTTATTAATTATATTAGTAATTGATTAGTGTTGTAGATTTTTATACGAGATTTCGTCTCTGTATTTTGAAAGGATCTTTGCGTTTCGTATTGACATTTTAAGATATTCATAATAGGTACCTCCGGTATTGCAAATTGCGATAGGCGACGGTAACCCCTTACCATCAGGTGGACCGCCTGCCTGCTTGTTAACCTTCTGACATAAAAAAAAATTGAATCCTATTTTAGATCGACGTGAAAATCAATCATACCTAGATGTGTTCGACAGCTGCACTTGAGAGTCAGTTCCTTCCTAGGATTTGTATGCTTACCATCTACGGCCTCATCATCACTGAAAACGGTGACATTGTGGTCCAACACATGCACTGTAAAGAGTGCCTTGATTTTTTATTATTTTTACGGCACACACAAAATTTGTGATGGTTTTTAGGGTTCCGTACCTAAAGGGTAAAACGGGACCCTATTACTAAGACCCTATTTCTGTCTGTCCTTCTGTCACCAGGCTGTATTTCATGAAGCGTGATAGTTAGACAGTTGACATTTTCAGAGATGATGTATTTCTGTTGCCGCTATAACAACAACAAATACTAAAAAACAGAATAAAATAAATATTTAAGGGGGCTCCCATACAACAAACGTCATTATTATTGCTCGTTTTTATAGATAATGGTACGGTACCCTTTGTGCGCGAGTCCGACGCGCACTTGGCCGGTTTTTTTTATTTTATATATGCTCTCGTATAATAGAAGCTTTGTAGTGCCATGAAACGAAATCCATAGAGCCATCATTTAAGTTTCCTAAAAAAGGACAAAACAGATTTCTGAGGCAAGTAAAAACTTAAGAAATTATTTCCGTATTAAATCATAAATTAAATCATTATGTAGAAGTATTTATTATAATTATATCTCTGAATTAAAACTACTTTTGACTCGTTTAACTGGATTCGAAATGGCGAATCAATTAGGCTTGTTATTTGTGAAGCATTGAGTCATAATCTTATTTCATTTCGCCACTTTGTCACTTACCATGATCAGAGTATGATCAAAGACAGACAACCCTGGTAGGGATAGGCTTTAGCCCTGTTTCAATGGAATCTTGACTTTTCGGGATAAATAATTATCTCATACTAGGTTTCACCCGCGTTCCCGAGGTATCTCATGTTTTCCCGGGATAAAAAGGAGCCTATATGTTATTCCAGGTTATAATCTATCTATGTGCCAAGTTTCATCCAAATTCGTTCAGTAGTTTTTACGTGAACGAGCAACAAAGATAAATTCATACTCACAAACAGGTCAGAAATCTCAAAAAATACATACATTTTGACTTGAGTTCATGTTTTGTATGGAAAGTTTGACATTTTCATAGAATACCTAACAAGCAGTAGATAACTTGAGACTGAAAACTTAATATTATAATTTATCTAAAGATAATACCTATAGTATATTATGCATTAATTCGTTGAATAATTTTCATTTTCCTTTGCTCTGCGGCGTACTTCATTTCTTATAAAGGCAAGTTTACATTATTGTTAAAAAAGTAATAGGTATATTACATACTAGCTGTCCCCCGCGGTTCCACCCGCGTTTCCAAATAAAAAGTAGCCTATGCAACCTGATCTAGATAAGGCAACATAATAATTGTCCATGGGAAAAACAGTTTTCTCTTAAATATATTCCAACATGCTTAAAAGTTTCTCCTTGTGCTTTATTTATATTGACTTCAGACGATAGGTAGGTAATTTCACAGGAAATTGTACCTATTCGTTTAAATCTATATGGTAAATCTGTGGGTATCATCGGAATGCGAGGTATCAGTACTGTTTGCCCAACTGCTGGCTCAGTCAAAACCAATCGCTACTATGACAGAAATCTAGAAATTTTACTTGAAGTCTGGTACCATTACATAAATTTGGTGGTCTAATATCTATTTCACATGCATTGTCCTGAATGACTGTCTGACGGATCAACGCATAGCCTAAACCGCTGATCGTAGAGACCTGAAATTTAGAGGGTGTGTTCTTCGTATGAAGTAGGCATCCTATAAGAAAGGATCTTCCGAAATCCTTAGGGGTTGAAAAACTGGGACAAAGTTTGTATGGAACAACGTGATTCCTTGGTCCAATCTACTTCAAATTTTGCATAAAGATTCTTTAAGATAATTGATGGAAGACGTGTTTTGTATTTTATTGAAACTCATCGCCTATCGGGGTTAAAAAAGGGTAGAAAGTTATTTTGGTGGTGATTTGCATCGAAGTTGATATCAATACTGCTTTTGAACTCACAAAAAAGCTTGGTGCAATGCAATGCATATGACGAACAATTGGGATGAATTTGCTGTTATGTCTCATGACCATCTTGGCAACAATCATGGGACAAAAGAAAAGTATAAATTAGATGTTACAACACTCTACATTTCTGCGAGTTAGTTGCAGCCGGTCAAATATACCCATTTGTATTTGAAGTATATCGAAATGGAAACCAGTATGCCAAATTTGGTACAGAAGACCAACCCATCAAAAGATTGCGTTTTTCCCAAGATCTTTCTTATGGTCACTTTGATGCTTACGCTGATGCCGATGGTGATAATAACATTGATCAGCGTCCAATAGCCAATCTAAATATATAAAACTTTTAACAAAAATTAGAACCGATATCATGGTACCGCAGATTTATTTCGCTTACTTCAAAACTATCATATTAGAGTTCCTAAATAGTTATTTTCTGCTTTTTAGTGCCTTTGAAGGCGGTTCTATTTTTTGTTAAAAGTTTTTTATTTTTCAATTTTGAATTTCTTATGTGTAATCAATGACTCTCAAGGTCACTGACCTAGGATAAGCATATTAGCGTTGTAGTTTCCATCATCGTTCCTATAACATTTAAAGAATTATCCCCTAATTCCTAACCATTAAGGAGTTGTACCGTCCATCATCAGCTCAGCAACATAAGATGATGACTACCAGACGCAAATATCTGAATAACTTTAGAAAGTATGATGAAAAACATTGTAAGTGCCTATAAAATTTAAAGAGTTCCCTCGATTTGTCCAGGATCCTATCATCAGATCCTGACTTGGTGACCATGGGACTACTTGTGAAGTATACCCTTTCAAACAAAAAATATTTTTCCAAATCGGTCCAGGCGTTCGAGTATTCGGGGAACATACAAAAAAAATGATTCCGACGAATTGATAACCTCCACTTGAAGTTGGTTAATTGACTGACTGACTGACTGATCGCGGGTGATATCGCGTGTGATATCGCGGGTGGAAAGATATTTAGCATTCTATATTAAAGCTGAAAAGTTTATGAAAAACATTGTAAGTGCCTATAAAATTTGAAGAGTTCCCTCGATTTGTCTAGGATCCTATCATCAGATCCTGACATGGTGACCATGGGACTACTTGTGAAGTATATCCTTTCAAACAAAAAATAATTTTCCTAATCGGTCCAGGCGTTCGAGTATTCGGGGAACATACAAAAAAAAAAGATTTCAACGAATTGATAACCTCCGCTTGAAGTTGGTTAATTGACTGACTGATCGCGGGTGACATCGCGGGTGGAAAGCTATTTAGCATTAAATAATAAAGCTGAAAAGTTTGTTTGTTTGTTTGAACGCGCGAATCTCCGGAGTTACTGGTCCGATTCGAAAACTACGCTGTCGGCTGGTAGTTAAGCCATTATTTTGTCGTTGATGGCGTCAACGCTTATATTTCTGGCAGCTAATTAAATTAAATTGCCCTCTCACACATCCATTAATGTTTTTTTTGGTCGATATTGGCTATATCTGGATATACTCTACAGATCAGGTCTTCTATGTTGGTCACGATTTTACCAAGGTCTTTGTCAATAGCTATTTTTTTATCTGATTCAGGTACTTTCCCATCCCCGATTAAATGGAGCTTTATTGGGAAATCTGTGCTTCCTCTACCCAAGTGACTCCTCATTTTGGTATACAGTTTCAATAATTCAACAGACTTTCATAATGAGGAAGATTTTAAGCAAGATTTAATAATATCTGCTCTAGTTTCCCTAACAGGCAACGTTTATCTGAAATCACCAGAAAACATCAAAGTTATTCCACCCATGGCTATTTGTGCATTTTATAATTCTGAGAGTTCTATCTAAAGCCTCTAGATGAGCTCTATGAGTCATGTGCACTCATCCCATATTATTAGGTTTGCATCTTGTAAAACCTTGCCCAATGGTCCATTTTTACGTATAGAGCGTACGCTGTCTTTTTCAAGAAATACCGTAAGGGTCTGTTTAGAAGTGAAATGAGCCGTCCTTCTACCTGTCAATAGTGTAGCAGCAATAAATATCTGATGATGCAACAGCAATGGCTAATTTCGTTGACTTCAAAACTATCAGATTAGAGTTCTTACATAGTTATTTTATACTTATTAGTGCCTTTGTGGTTTTTTTTTTGTTAAAAGTATTTTATTTTTCATTTTTTAGTTTCTTATGTGTAATCAATGACTCTCAAGGTCACTGACCTAGGATAAGTATATTAGCGTTGTACTTTCCATTATCCTTTCCTATAATATTTAAAGATTTATCCCCTAACTCCTACCCGTTAAGGAGTTGTACCTTCCATCATCAGCTCAGCAACATGTGACGACTATCAGACGCAAATATCTGAATAGTTTTAGAAAATATATGAAAAACAATGTTAGTGCCTATAAAATTTGAAGAGTTCCCTCGATTTCTTCAAGATCCCATCATCAGACCCTGACTTGGTGACCATGTGACCACCTGTATGTATAGTTTCCAAATCGGGTCAGGCATCTTCGAGTAATCGAGGAACATACATAAAAAAAGATTCCGACGAATTGATAACCTCGTCTTGATGACAGTTAAAAATAACAAAAAACTGTTACCTAGGCGACCGCTGTCATCCATTGACAACCGCGTCGCATCGCTCACCCATGCTATACATGCTCCCGCTTAACGTTCTTTTTATCATTGCTCAGCTCCTGAGGGTCGTAGCGTGATGTTCTATAGCCTATAACCTTCCTTAATAAATGGGCTTTCAATTGCAAAAAGGTTTTTCCATATCCCACTGGCAGATCCAGAGATTAGCGCGTTCAAACAAACAAACAAACAAACAAACAAACAAACAAACAAACTCTTCAGCTTTATTATTAGTATAGATTGTGTTTTTTAAAAACAGAATAGACGAAAACTTTTGTTTATAAACCTAAGAAGAAGATTTAAGAATAAGATAGATACATTTCTGTATGTCATGTCATACTAAAACAATTTAAGAGTATTATGATAACACCATTTTTTAGTTCGTTATGTAGACAGGTACTCAGAAAATATAGATACATCATAGTACTATATAGGCAGCTGAAGAGTTTGTTTAAACGCGCTAATCTCTGGAGTTACTGGTCCGATTTGAAAAATTCTTTCACTAATAGAAAGCTAAATTATTCCCGAAGGTTATAGTCTACTTTGTATCGTAGGGAACAGCTAGTCTAATAATAGAGATATGTAAACTTGAATCATTATCTGATAATTTAAACTTTAACCCATTATTTGTTTAATGTTAAAACCCCTCCAGTATCCACCAAGCTTAGCTCCCTCGGTCTTCACATTTTTGTCTTTTTCACGGCTTCAATTTAAAATTTTATTTCCCGCTTGACCCAAAGGGGTGGTGGGGGCAAAAAGGGGGGCTTGGGGGAGAAGACACTCATTATGACCAATTTCACCCCACTGTTTTTCCTTCCATTGTTACAGTGATGGCTCATTTTTGTCCTTTATGCGAAAGTTTTTGTTAAGAATTTTCTAGGGTAGGCAAGAAACTTGGGCGTTATTGTTTTTGCCTACCTATTTGCTGTCATGACAATTAAGGTTGAACTGAGTGAGTTAATAGGTCGTGGTTTCATAGACGTGTTTTTTTTCTTGTAAGATGTGAAACTTTTCTTTATTCTTTGTGGTTCTTTACATTTTTAATTACACATCGTTTTTCTGGTCCATTAAAATTTTATGCCACCAGAGTTTTGTAGAAATAAAATGTAAGCCTAAGGGTGGGTTGCACCATCCAACGTTATCGTTAAATAGTCTGTCAGAGCAACAGTTTTGCTAGCAAAAGACTGTTTTGACAAACAATTTAATTATAACGTTGGATGTTGCAACCCACCCTTAGTAGTAGAAATAATTATTAGTACCACACCTTTTTTTTTGCAACGAATAATCACAAATCTCAGCACAATGTTCTCTCTGTATGACGCGTGACGTCAAATGTTAGATACTACGCCCAATTGCACCAACGTCTTAAAGCACTAACCCACAGGTTAATTATGGCTATTGGACAGAATTTGTATAGAGAATCTGTCAAATTTAAATATTTAACCCGGGGGTTAGTGTTAATACAACGTTGGTGCAATTGGGCCTTAGTCAGTTGAGATTACTATTCCTAAAACTGATATGAGGTATCACACAAACTGCTTGATTGTAATTACTTAAATAACTAGTTTTCACTCACAGAGTTTCATTAGAATATTAGAAGGAAACTAGGTTTATGAGGAAAATTCAACCCGCTTCGGTAATTTTTCATTAGGTAAACAAACTTGGAAAGTACGTTTTGATGAGTAGAAGAATATTATTCTATGGAAAAAATGTGTGGCTAAAGTTATTTACTAACGTCCATAATTATTCTACTAATATTAGGTATAAATGAGAAAGTTTGTTACTCTTTCACGTAAAAACTACTGAACGGATCTGGATGAAACTTAGCACATAGATAGATCATACCCTAGAATAACATATAGGCTACTTTTTATCCCGGGTAAACTTATGATACCTTGGGAACGCGGGTGAAACCGCGGGGCGGAAGATAGATAAAACATATTTTTTTAACAATAAAAGCAACATTATAACAGGGTGAATTTTTTAAGTGGGCGTGGTAGACCAAATCCTAAAGTATAAGGAATAGCGAAAAATGCTGAAAGGAGTCTCGGGGCCGATTATGATAAAAACTAAATCTGTATACTTGGATTTTCAAAAAAATTAATTGCTCTTCCGGGAATCGAACTCATTGATTTTGAAAAAAACAACACAGCCTGTATTATTGCTCCATCTCATCGTGTCGCTTATAATGATCAATTTCTGGGAAGTAATGTTATATTAAGGTTTTACAATAATTACCTACCATAATCAAATTATCTATGTAGGTAGGTATGTATTATTGTATAATTTTGTAGTTTTGGTAGCCTAATGTATGCACTTATAAACTAGTTACCTACTTTTAGAGTAGATACCTCTAAGACATCTAAAAATGTGTTACATTTTATCCCAAGTAATGCGAAAGTGTGTGAGAAAGTATGTTTGTTACTTCTTCACGATCAAACGGCTGGACCAATTTTGATGAAATTTGGTATGGAGGTAGCTGACACCCTGGATTAACACATAGGCTACTGTTTATCTCTCGGGAACGCGGGTAAAACTGAGGGGCGGAAGCTAGTCAATAAAAATGCATGACTGCAAAATACTTTGACTATTTTGTAGAACGGAACGGGAGTAAACTGAAAAAACTACACTGGATACTAAAATAGACAGATTTGTGATTATTTAAAATTAAATATATCCATTCCACAAACATCTCTAATTACTAATTAACTTATTATTATTAGATACCGATAACTGTTCCCCAAAAAAGGGGGTCAAAAGCAGCCTTACCCAGGCCAATTTAATGTGGACCGCTGTATTGATTCTCCGGCATTCTTTCACACAGGCGCGGAGCACCCCCACCGCCCACCCCCCACACTTGCTCCCCGGAACTTGGGATAAACGTAGGATAAGACTTTTTCGGGAGATCGGAGGATGGTCACCTTGCTTGAAGACTGTGGGAGATGTGTCTGGGATATATTTTTTAAATATACTTAAAAGACTAGGTACACGGTTTCTTGAGTGTGTATTTTATATCGTTTCTAAGAAACTAAAGATTTTACATTAAAACTGATTTAGTTTTTGTTAAATTTGCCGAATAAACGACTATTTTGAATATTTCACTTCTTTTACTCGTTAAAGATTATTTAAAGATTTTTATTAGGTTAGGTTTTACATTTAAAAGGGTGAAGTCATGAAAATATTTGAAATCTTTTTTATACATTCTTTAAAGTGTAAAAAAAAACTTATGTTCTATTTATTAAATGGTACGGTAAATTAAAAACAAAGTTCAATTCAGACAGACGCAACAGGTCGAGACGAGAGGCATCCAATGACCCTAGTAGAATAACTGAAATATTTTTTCCAAATTTGATTACGAAATAACTAAAAATAATAACCTTTAAATAAAACTACAAAAATCATAGGTAGTTCTTATTCTTTATTGCACAAATAAAATATAGAAAAAAAGCGAAAATAAAAAAAAGTTTCCTAAAAACCTCTATCATCTATTTCAAAAATACTTTCTACTATGACAAAACTTAATTCACATTCACGAAAGCCTATTTCAGTCTAAGTGCTGAAAAATAAATACAATTTGACTGATAGATTGTACAAGATAACTAACTAAGTACAGATAGTAGATATACTAGACCCAAAAGCAACATGAAAATGGTATCATTCATAAACATAGAAACAAAGTTAACTAAAGGCTATTTATTACTAACATGTGGCGTTCGTAATAAACTTGAATCAAATACACGCGGCCGACGGCACCAAAACTAGCTGGCGATCAACAAAAACAAAAGCCGAGCGAGCAACAGGTATCCAACAATAAATATATGAATGTCTGTGCAGAGAACAATTCTAAACTCACCATAGACTATCTAGAGTCGAAGCGAAACGTTCCCAAAACGACAGTTGCACAAAACAGGAATACACCACCATTTTACTCTATGTTCCAAGTAAAATTCTACACGATTCGAAATCCTAAATTTAAATTCAAACACCTGACGCGACGAATTTTTATACCCACACGTTCTCGATTTGAATTTTAAAAATGTAATAAATTTAAATTGCGTGAAGAAATTCGAGTGTGTCGTGTTTTCATATTCCCTTATTTTTTTTGTTTTCTTTTTACTTATTCGCGTTCAGATTTTTTAAATGTCCGTTAACCTTTCGACAATGAGGAGCGGTTTGTGCGGACGAGAACGAACTTCCCGCCTATTGAATTTTCGCCTACAAAGGAAAGTTTTCAGGAAACGTTCCGGGTTACCGGCTCCGCAGTCTCGTTTTATATTTTAGTGTAACTTTGACGAAATTGTTGAACGGTGGATAGTCTATTCAATTAAAGTTTGGTTGCGTCCCATGATACGCTTTGTTAATACAAATTCATTTATACTTTTAAGTACTTTTACTTATCGATTTTCAGTTAGGTATAGTACTGTTTACCTATATCATTATGTATAGGAAATGCGTTCAGTTTTTATACATAATTAGTTTAATAAATAATAATAAAATGGCGATACTGGCCACCGACGAAAACCGTTGGAAACTAATTAAAAACATCAATTCCGCGCACCACGCTAACGGGGGAATATTTCAAATGCACGCACACATACGCACACCCACCCTCATGCACACACTCGCACGCAAGACGCACACAACAGTTAAAAATAAGTCCCGGGCCATATCCGCGTGAGAGAATGGTCCCGCCACTGGCGAAGGCTAAAATGAAGTATCTAACACGTAAAAGGTCAGCGCAAACTATTTTCGCTATGGAAAATTTATAAACAAGGCTGCAAATGATCGCTTAGACCTTGTTCCGATCATAAAATACTTGTTATTTGAAATAAATTTTAAATCAGAACGAAAGAAAATATCTTCAGTACAGATATTTTTTTAATTTTAGCAGGACAGATATTCGGTTATCTTCGTGAACAGTTGCCCAGTTCTAGAACTTATCCGGGGGGAGACGGGGATAGCCGTGTGTCTTAAGGCGGAGCGGGACGGAATGCTGAAACCGAGTTATCGTAAATTGATCTGGGGCGGGGGTGGCGCGCCAGGGTGGCGGCGACGCGGTTCCAAATTTGACAGCGATGGAAATTGGCGGGAAAGATTATTGGTTGCGGCGCATTCGTGTTTTTTGTTTTCCTATTTAGAATTAGTCTGCGTTCAATCGATGTCACCGATGTTTAGATGAGAATACTAAAAACCAAACTGGAGATACCAAATAATAATCATTTTGGTTGACAATCTATGAGTTGACGTCGAAATAAGGTAAATAAGTTCACGCAACTAGGTCATGTAGGTCAGGAATGGTGAACGTGTGTAGGTAGATGGTTTTTAAAATATTGAAGCCAAATGATTTTCGTAACGATATTGAAATCTTAGACACTTAGATAGGTATATAGGTATCTCAGATAGGGATGGGTTCAGCGATATATACCCCTTTGTGTCTTAGACGATCCTAGCTCACGTTCGAGCGGCCTCATAAAAGCTTGCACACACCAACATCTTAATAACAGAATCCGAACGAACGCTTCGAGCGATTTTAAAATAAGAATATCATAACTGGCCACTGGGGGGCAGGGGGGGTGGATTTCGGAAGAACGTTCGCACCCCCCCTCAAGTTTTTAAAATAAGAAAATTTCGGTGGAGCGTGATATTTTTAAAATAAGAACCTCTTTCGTGGCATATTCCGTGGAGAGAGATTTTAAAATAAGAATAGTTTCGCGATACCCCCCGTACCCCCCTATTCGTCTGGAGTTTGAAATAAGAATTCGGGGGCCAGATTTGGGTGGTTCGGGCATATTCGGTGGGTGTCGGGGTGTTCCTTGATGAGAACGGAGGTTTTTCGTAGAATTTCGTTAGCTCCTTTCGCCGAGGGCAATGACCGGCGGAGTCGATACTTGTTCGATGAATGTTACAGTAATTGGATGGAGTTCGGTTTTTATTTATCGGAATATATGAAGATTCTCGATTGTTTCAATTTGTTCCATTTGATACGCCATCGTCAGATGGCTTAGTTCGATAAAGACCGAACAGGAATTACTTTGATCTAAAGGCGTCATATTAGAATGAACAGGCTGTCTATTAGTCATTTTAAGGTGTACCTTCTGAGAAATAACCCACATTTTTCATTGAGGCCACGACGACCAGTGACGATGATTATGAAATCATCTATATATACCTACATCACTTAGTATTATACAAGTTTTGCCTTTTCAAGCTAAAAGTATTTTTTACTGTTTCTTAGCAAGGGTTGACTGATACAAAATGTATAATTAATATATAATTTATGCATATATTTATACCTTCGTACCTATATTATTAGAAAGTGTTTTCAATAGGTAGGTACTTGATAGAACCCATTAAACGAATCCACTCGGTTAATTTGAAACTTTCAAGAGTTTATTACCTGTTTTCCAAGAATACCATAGAACGCGTCGCATTATATTTGAAATTCGAAATGGTTTTAATAAATACGTTCTTATTTTCATATACTCATTTATTGCGAGGCGATTGAACTTCTTAATTTTTGTAAAAAGAACTGTCTGTAAAGGTATTAGCGATTGATCGATTATGATTGTTGTTTTTTTCGTGTACTCGGTGTGTATTTTTAGATGTCACCTTTTAGAAACCTACGTTAGATTCGTCCTACTCAAGATATTATTGTCATCTGAGATTATTTTGAAATCTTCTATTAGGAGTAGGTAAATCCATTTTCGGTCTAAAAAAGACATTTGAATCTGATTCTGTATGTCATAAATACAATAGAAGTAGATTCCACAAACAATAGACTTGTGAATTCAAAAGTCTAAAGATATGCAGCATCTACAGATGGATAAAAGATCTCAGTCTTTTTTTTTACTATGTATAGGCCTGTGTTTGACCACAATCTCACCGTGGTTAGTAATGATGTGGCCCATGGTGGTAAGCACACAAAGCCTAGGAGAGAACTGGCTCTCAAGTGCAGCTGTCGGAACACACCTGAAGGTGCTTGGCGACAGCTTCATATGGAGGGTTGTAGCCAATCAGGCGGGTACTACAAAGTACCCTACCACCGTGCTATGTTTTCCTCACGATGTTTTTCACTGAAAGCGCTAGCTCATTAAAAGTCCATTATAAATTGATTAACATTCAAAGGAAACGTTTAGGCCTCTTGAAGAGTCATCTTAACACTTATTTCTTTTGCAGGGTTGCCGCTTGTATGCCATGGCGGAGTGCTCATTCGCGCGGTGTCAGCAAGAACGTCGCGCGATTCGCAAGGAGCTACAACGGTGGACCAAGAATATGGTGTACATACTCGGTATTTATTAGCTTTTGTTTATGACTGTAGGTACTGTCGGAGCAAAAAGTTTTTATATTTCGACCAATTCGCGTTGTCCTTATTAGGTGTTACGACAAAACGGATTTCAAGCGAAAGGTAATCCATCTCAGTACATTGGCTTTCAGCCAGTTTTCAATATTGGTCATTGTAAATTGGCTAAGTAATTTTGCTTGTAGGTAGGTAAGTAAGTAATCTTTATCATACTTTACAATGGTGTCATGAATTCTCATGAGTCTTATGATAGCAGTAAACATCAAGATAATCATCAGCTTTTGTGTTTCCTTTTCTGTCATTCATTTTAGCATCTCTTAGGATATTATTATTATTCCCTTATTATACTTGACTTTTAAAAAAAGAGTATTAAAGCAAAGCATTAGCACATAAGCAAATTATGCGTGAACGAACATTAAAAAAACATACAACTGAATTGAGAACTTCCTCCTTCTTTTTAGGAGGTTAAAAATAACAATTTACTAACTACGCGCTAAAACTAATTTAAAATACACTAGCTGTAAGTGTTAGTTTTTAGTATTTTAGCTGCTTCATCGTAGACCGACCTCGTACAGCACTTGGCAGAAGCCGCGCTTAGTGTTTCGTGCAAAATTTGTATGTTTTCATGAATTTTGTTTGTGTACGTACTTCAAAGTGGCTGCCTTATTGCGCCGCTTGAGTTTTAGGTATCCGTAGTAAAACAAAACTTGCACTAGCATGTGAAGGAAAAGGGTTTATTACGGAAAGTTTAGTGCATGGTATGTATCCCATATGAGTTTCGGCGTTAATTATGTTTTTGAGGATGTGGTAAGATTTTTTTGAGTATTTTTCAGATGGATATGGCAACATTTTTGCTGTTTTTTTTTTATGCTCTAAATTTAAATATTAGATTTGTAGGATCCCATAGTTGCGTGTTTTATACTATATTTATACGCTAACCATTTTATATGAGTGGCCAGTATTTATTTACTTACATACTTTTTTAACAAATGCTTAATTTTCAAGTACCTAATTACGTGTGTCAATAGCCTGTTGTTATCATGGTTAAAAACGCTATGTCAAAACACCATAATATAATATTACAAGCGACATGATGTTACTTACATAGTTACAGTATGACACAACTTAGATGTAGCATCGACAAGTCGTTTTCGTACACTTCACTTCCGATTTACAAAACTAATAAAAATCATTCATTATCGCGCCTTTCAACGTTCAACAAGATCATTTTCGCCGATCATTTTTTAACTCATGAGTAATGTTGTAGGCGCACTCTTTTCGGGAACGATCGATTTTACGAAGTTTGCCGATGCTTCATCTAAGTTGTGTCATACTATACATTCTGGAACAAGACTCCATTATGATATTCTTTCCCTTTTTATTAAAACTAAAAAAAACATGACAGTCGAATGACGTTGTTTACGTAGGACGGTGTAATTACCTATGTTTATCAGTCCCTGAATAATATGGGAAAAAAGTAGTTTTACTTTTAATTTTATTATTTGGGACTACAAAATACATTCGAAATTTGCTGACAAAAGCTCGGAAGCTCGCAGGCAAATTATGCTTAAATATCCAATATTGTTCAGGCCACGTAAACAGTAAAAGTATGGGTTAAAGTTTACTTGCCTACGTACAACGTGAATATAATGGAATTATTTATGCTTTTACAAAAATATATTTTATTGACGAACTCCTACAAAATTAATCTTCATCTGCCCACTATATTATGTACCTATGCACTATCCAGTTACCCTTTCTGGAAAGTACTGGACTATAATTGCGAAATTGAATATAATTTACCCAAGTTCAGAGCTTTGTCATTTGACAAAATACAACCCGTGTAACCCAATTTCCACTTCGCTGCATCCAGTTGACATACTTATTATTATTGAACCTAAAGTCGATTTTCATAAAACTTACACGTGTGTGACATAAGTAGATTACTAACTAAAACAACGTCATTCGAATTTAGAAAAAGTATTCGGAATTTGAAAATTCAAAAGTTACAATTCCATGAAATAGTGTTGAGAATTTAAATACAGTACGTACACATATCCGCAAATATTTCCACATAGTGTTGCCCAAAAGTGATTATAATTCGGCGCGCTACCAAGAGATAAGACGGCGCGTTTGGATCGCTGTATCTAATGCTACACGCGGATGTAGAGGCCAAGAGCGATGCAAGAGCACCATGCACAATGACCGCACTATTGAATCAGATTTTAAAGTGTTTTGGAATGTGTGTGTTAACATTATTTAATTTTATTTTTAAGTGAAGAAACGTTTCAAGCCTTTTTACTTACTTAATGAGCAATATCCCAGGGCAATAACATCTTCTTTTAGGTCCGAACTTTTCAGTAGGTGTACAGTATCTATCTATTGTGTGATTCATTATTGATATGAAAATAAGAAAGAAATAAAGACCTATCTTATCTAGTCACAGAAAATTAGAGTCAGTCTACAGTCAATACAAAAAAATATTTTTTGTAATACGTAATGTTAAAGTTTATTATACCGTCAAATTAGAGATTTGAAAGATGTTTGTGTTTATTTCAGTTCAGACCTGTTTTTTTTTTAAGGTAAGTACTATGTACCTAGTAGGTACATACCGTTATTAGACCGGTAAAATATATGAGATACAAATATCTACAGAGCATAAACGGATTTCACAAAAAAAAAATAGGTCTTATCAGTCGCAATAATATCTATATACATAGTTCTGCGGCCACTGTAGAGGGCTGCATCGGTCGTCCGCAACGCGCATGCGCCCTTCTGCCTCTCCGCCAAACAACCTGTTGCAACTGGGCCGGCGTGCACTAATGCAACTTCTCTCGTCCGGAATCAGAAGCTAAATTCTAAATTCTACTTCTCGAGTCGTGGCTAACATTAAACATAAACAAATTCCAAATTAAAACACAAATTTCAAGTGCACATAACGTTTAAATCCATAAATAGAACGCCCCAATACGAAATTTAAATTTATGAACAGCCGTCGACGTTCTTGTAAGTGCGTTTCTTCTTGACTGTCTTGAGAAATTTAAGACGCGATAGTGAAGTGCAGTGAGAATTGATAAAAATAGGTGCTTCAAACGTATATTTTATATCATTATTGTTAGGTCGTATATAAAAAAAAGTTTATTCGTGTAGCTTTAGTTTAACAGTTCCTGTTAAAAAGTTCCATATAGGAAGTTCGCTCATATTATCGGCTTTAAGTGTGTATTAGTGTAATTTTTAAGAAAGTTGTCTTAAAATGGAACCAATTTAACGATCGCATCAATTTCGAGTCGGAACGTGAAGTTCGAATTTTAAATTGGAATTTCTAATTTGGGCAGTAGGGTTGTGTGCGGGGAATAATTGGGCGAGTGGTTATCCGAAGTTTAGAGGCGACGTCGGCGCTGGAAGCGAGAAGTTGGAACTTGGTGCAACAAGTGTTCGCCTGATGCCTTCCCCGGTAAATGTGCCACTGTTATACGACTTTGCATGCCCGCTTTTGCGGGATTATGTTGCGTTTCGTACGTGTTCCCGTCCCGTTCCGGGTGAATTTGGGATTTGGTTTGTTCTGTTTGTTGATTTGCGATCCCGTGTCGTTGTTTATTTAACTCTATTTGGTTTTTTCCAGCGCGTTAAATCGCTACGTTATTTCCCATCAGTTAAATTTTTTTTTTACTTTTTTGTATGCAAAATAGTGCTTTTGTGCTGCAGATGTGGGTGGGGCGGATCTGGCTTCTTTTGTTTTAGAAGGCTTCCGACGTCACGCGCCATCTTAGGTCGTCGACAAAAAAAGTGTCATGGCGGCGGCGATTGAGGTTTTTGTTCTAGTTTAAGAATTCCTAACTTTTTGATAACGCTTTATAACTTCACCATTATAATTTTGTTACCTCATCGCTTGATCTAACATATTATGATTAAAGAAAAGGCTTTAAGAAGTTGCATCAATACCTAAAATTAGATAGGTACTTACCTAAGATTAAAAACGTTACCTAACACAAAATTAGTTGCGTTCTGCCTTGGCTTTTTTATTCTTAAGTAGTAGACTGTTAATAGTTTAGAAATATACTCAGTACCCACGATTCAAATTTTAATCAGAATAATAATCTTTATTTTACTGCCCACATGTTTATAAATTGAAGCTGTTTACCATTATTCAACATAGTTCGACAAAAAAAATAGCACAAATATTAATAACATTGAAATGAAAAACAAACATTTTACAAAAAGTTTTCCATAATTTCAAACAGGCAGAACCATCGGGATGTGGATTATGTAGTGGCTTTGTCATAAAATTCCAATAAACCTACATACGAATCACAAAAAACAGGGATTATCATGCCACGCAAGTTTCATCCCACATTCGGAGAACAACGAGAAATATTCGCAACTGACATTTATCATTATTTGTTTATTCTTTCAAAAACCGGTAAACTCATTTTCATAGAATATTTTTAGTCGGAAAATTGTTACATACTAAGAACTGTTGACATTTAAAAGTGTAACAAAGGGTATTTAAAAACCTCGTCATCATCATCACTACACTGGTTATTGCGTACTGAGTGTAAAAATATCCGAATATATCCCACAATTATTACCAATACCTTACAATTATCCAACTATAGTTATGTAACATCACTACAAACGACCGACAAATTTTACGTTCACCGATTAAAACATTTTATTTATCTATAATAAAAAACCGTTTATTTGCGGATATCCCAATGTTATCGATTTGCAGTAGCAGCACTTATTGGCAGTTTTATTTTTATGTGCATCAAATTTCGTTGGATTTGTTTGGGGTGCGTTTGACATATTTACACGACTCACTGGCCAAAATACGTGGGTTTATCTGCTACTGACAGTCACGTCTTCGAATCCAGGAATACGTAACGTTTTTTTACGCACTTAGGAATATTTACATATTGATTTTCGCTACATCTATCCGACTACAGAAACTTGGCTAGGCAATGTTGATTTTCCGAGTTTATTTAAGTATAGATAGGCTTTACTTTAGTACCTATTAGAAAAACTAAGCTTTGTACCCTAATAGGCAAATAGCATATTCTGCAGTTACGGAAAATTCCGTAAAATTTCCATCTGAATTTCGAATCTAAATAAAAGGCTGAATACACCGTTAACCTTCGTTACGGTCTATCATTTATAGAAAAAAGCTGAATTGGGATGTGCATCCATATGTTTCCGGAAAATTCAAGGGAATGGATGCAGTAAACACAGTCCCCACATTAAATTGACCTATTAACTTGTATTGTATGTAATAAATATAAATAAATAACTCGTAGTCGACGCTGCGAGCCTTTCCGCGTTTTTGTGACGATACGTGTCGATTTGTTGAGCTAGAGCCACTAGATGTGGCTCGTTGACTTGTGAGTAGGGCATGCTATCCGGATATTCGGATATCCGAATTATCCGGATATCCGTCGATTTTAATATTCGGATATTATTCGATTTACTATCCGGATAAAACGAATAAAATGAATAGTTACTTTATTAATATAGCATACTAATTTTTAATTGGATTACATCAAAATCACTCAAATATTACAACATTTTACATCGTCATCATGTCAGTGCTTAAAGACGTCCACTGCTGGACAAAAGCCTCCCCTAAGGATCTCCACGATGGCCGGTCTTGCGCTACCCGCATCCAGCGGGTATCGGTTCATCGGTCCATCTTGTGGGGGGCCTGCCCACGCTGAGTCTTCCGGTTCGTGGTCGCCACTCGAGAACCCTTCTACCCCAGCGGCCGTCGGTTCTACGAGCGATGTGCCCCGCCCACTGCCACTTAAGTTTGGCAATTTTTGGGCTATATCGGTTACTTTGGTTCGCCTGCGGATCTCATCATTTCTGATTTGATATCGCAGGGAAACTCCGAGCATAACCCTCTCCATTGCTCTTTGGGTGACCTTCAGCCTTCTGATAAGACCCATCGTAAGCGACCACGTCTCTGCTCCGTAAGCTATCACTGGCAACACACACTGGTCGAAGACTTTCGACTTGAGACACTGCGGTATTTGAGACAAGAAGATATTACGTAGCTTCCCGAACGCTGCCCAGCCGAGTTGGATTCGACGATTGACCTCTTTCTCGAAGTTGGACCTACCTAGTTGGATGGTCTGTCCTAGGTAAATATAGTCCTCTACAACTTCGAGTGCAGAATTCCCAACGTTTACTTGAGTGCAACATGGACGTTCGTCATGATTTTTGTCTTATCCATGTTCATTTTTAGACTCACTTGTTGAGAGACTCTGCTGAGGTCATCGAGCATTGTACTGAGGTCTTCCAAGGTCTCAACCATGACTACTATATGATCAGGCAAATCGAAGGTGAGTGATGTACTCGCTATTGACATTGATGCCAAATCCATTCCAGTCCAGAAGTTTGAAGACGTCTTCCAGTGCAGCGGTGAACAGTTTCGGATATATCACGTCTCCCTGTCTCACGCCTCGCTGCAATTGGATAGGTTTCGAGTTCTGGTCCTGGAGACGGACCAAAATGGTGGCGATCTCATACAAACACTTTAACACCTCAATATACCGGTATTCGATTTGGCACCTTTGAAGAGACCTCAGCACGGCCTAGTAGGTTTCAATCGAATCAAAGGCTTTCTCATAGTCGACAAACGCTAAGCATAATGGCTGGTTATACTCCTCGGTCTTCTGTATAACTTGTCGCCGCATGTGTATGTGGTCTATGCTGCCAAAGCCTTTTCGGAAACTGGCTTGTTCGAGAGGCTGGAAGTCGTCAAACCTGCATGCGAGACGGTTTGTAATGACTCTCGAGAACAATTTGTAAACATGGCTCAGCAGTGTGATGGGTCTGTAATTCTTAAATAGGGAATTATCTCCCTTTTTGAAGAAGAGCACCACCACACTTCTGTGCCATGCTTGCGGCGTCCGGCCTTTGAGTATGACGGAATTAAATAGTTTCTGAAGGGCCCTGAGGATCGGTGTACCTTCAGAAGTACAGCTGTAATTCCATCATCACCTGGCACCTTGTTGTTCTTGAGTTGTTTGAGAGCCATTCTAATCTCGTACAGGCTGACGTCCGGGATATCTTCAGTATAGTGTTGGGTTAGCCGACATGTTTGATGTGATGATTCTGCCACCCTCAGTCTTCAGCTTCGTCAGGTGGCTCTGCCCAACAGACAGATCTCTTGCAAACACTTTAGAGCCTTTATTCTGCTCAATGGCCTCTTTAATACTAACGGTTTTAAATTGGCGTGTGTCGCGACTTCGCGAGTTAAAGACTTTGAGATCTGTTGAGCATTTCGTTGGGCGGCTTAAAATGTTAATTAAAGACATATTTTTAAGTTGACTGATTGATTTACCCATTTCTAAGGGGGTATCCGAATTATCCATATTATCCGGATTTATTCGGATAGTGAACTGGAAGTATCCGAAATATCCGGATAGTAAAATGAGGCGGATAATTGCATGCCCTACTTGTGAGTAGTTTGCGTTGGGAACTGAGCGTAGTTGAAGATTGAGTATCTAGATTAAATATCTTCTACCGTTTAGTCTTATGGTTAATAAATTGGTACAAACTCGAATAAGACAAGGATATTTTGTAAAAAAAATATATATTTATTTATTCAGTAGGTACCTGTCTCTTGCGTAGTTATTAAAAAGTATTTGTATAATTAATACGTAAGTATTAATTATACAAATGAATGACATGAATATCACTATGAATATCATGATTTGCAAAAGTATCAGCTTATAACTCTCTCATAGGTATAAATACACAGACTTATCTATTATATACCACCATCGGCATCTTAAGGGGCACAAAAGCGAGTCCATCCCCTAGGCACCACTAAGATGGATCATGGATGGAAACCTAGATTCAAAGGTCTCTACTAAAGTCTTCTTTACTGTAATTTTTTATAGGCACCAAGTAATACCAACACGTGGTCATGGCACTGATGATACATGAAATAAAATCCGTAAATATATGTATAAATGAAGGTCATCAGGTTTTTATCTTTTTATTCTATGTGTGAATATATAAGAGTACCTATTATATCTCGGAGCATCGCAATGCAGTTTTCTCTAGAGCACGCTGTTTAAAATATATACCTTATTTCAATTGGATAACTATTCAATTCAATTGATTTTAAATCCTCTGCCGTCCCGTCCGCCAATGTGCGCAGGCCATTAATCTCGTTACAACCTAATTTCATCCTACTAATATTATAAACGTGAAAGTTTGTATGTATGTATGTTGCTCTTTCATTCAAAAACTACTAAACGGATTTGGATGAAACTTTGCACATAGATAGATCATACCCTGGAATAACATATAGGCTACTTTTTATCCCGGGAACGCGGGTGAAACCGCGGGGGACAGCTAGTGCATAATAATAGTTCTTGACATGTCACTTCTATGTAATCTAATTCCGCGTTGAAATATGCAGTTAAAACTATGAAAATGAGTGCAGCAAACTGGCTGTGCAATTACGCAATAATTGTTTAGCTCAGACATTTTCCTGTGAATGAGTCTATGTATTTGTTGCGTTCTGTTTTTTTTTTTGAGTCCTCACCATTTTATTGTTAGTTCTGGGTGAAACTCGCGTATGGATGGTCTGCCTTTTTTTATGTCAGAAGGTTGACAAGCAGACAGGAAGTCCACCTGATGGTAAGTGGTTAGCGTCGTCTATCGCCATTTGCAATACCAGATATATTGCTAATATTATGTTGCCGACCCGGTACAATGCCAAGAAGGGAACTGGCTCTCAAGTGCAATGGCCAGAACACACCGGTAGGTGCTTGGCGACAGATTTTCAACTTGAGGGTGGTAGCCAGTCAGGCGGGTACTACAAAGTACCCTACCACCGAGCTATAGTTTCCTCACGATATTTTCCTTCACCGAAAGCTCAAGCTCATTATAGATTTAGAACCCACGACCTTCTCAACGTGACACAGACAGAAAAACTTTAGTAAAAAACGCATGTCATTTTGAAGTACCTGTTCGCTTATACTACTGATCTGTACGTGTACTATACACTCAAAGTACCGAAATGTATTCCAAATTCAAAGTTTTAGAGGTTACACTAGTAACTCAATTATTTATGCTTTGCAACCTTCGCTCGGTCTGCTCATATTTGTATGTTGAGCTATCTACGAAACAATATTGGTGCTACGAACATGCTACGAGCACTATCGTTGATCTTTCTTTAACTGCTAAAACTAAATACGTTACTTGATGTTTTTAAGAAAAAACGCTTCAAAGTTATTTATAAACGCAGCCCCGTGATTGTAATTTCAACCCAATTCATAGCGTATTTAAGTAGCTTTTCATACAGCAATAAATTTACCTGTATGATAAAAAAATTATAAATAAAACAATTCGTAATAATTTAACACATGACATCATAATAATTTGTCATAAACATAAAAAGTACAACGACAAGTACAAAAACAAAGGAAGTACCGAATTTAGTTATACAAATAAGCCGTCAGTTCTTATCGCCATAGGTAGGTACTTTCCAATAAACTATATATAAATTAATCACTACATACCTATTATAAAGTCGACAGACTGTCGGTGAAAACTTGTTCAAACCATACGAAATTTCACTAAATATTTTCCAGGCGTCTATCAGACGATTTTGAACTTTATAATCTCAGTTATAATAATAAAAATTGTAAGCACCAAGCGTAACTAATTTTTGATGGTACGTCCATCATAGTAACAGCGCCATCTCTACGGATGCCAACAAAATTTTTCACCGAACCATTTTCTTATAAGAACTTCTCACACGAATGCAATTCGTATGCAGTTATGACTCACACAAGCGCAACAATGACTACACAATCGAACGCACCCACACGCTGAGAAAAAAACGATAAAAAAGTGCACACAAACACAACTTGTATATTCGTATACGCTAGACAGAGATAGACGCGTCCTATTTTTCAAATTAGAAAATTTGAAATTCTACTAACAAAATTCGAATGGCATATGAAATTACATAATGTGGCGAAAATGAGATGTCGTTTGGATTAATACAAAGGTTAAGATAAGTAAGTAGGACTGAAATGCACAAGGTTCATACAAGCGCGGGACTCACACTGTTACAACTGTGTGTTAACGACACTGCAGTTCACCTCTGTAGTGGTGAATAGCGCAACTCTGACCACTTGATACATAAAAAATACTTTCGATTAATATTTTTTTGCGATTATGTTTCAAACACATAAATAATTTTTAATGAAATCTTTTCGGAAAGAGTTTTTTGATTATGGAAGCGTAACATATCGAGGCTAAAGTTCTTTTAAAAATTCATATTCAGAAAATAATAAGTTGGGTCTATAAATCGATATTATTGATGTTTTCTGTTATAATACAAATTTATTTTTATTTTATGTAACGCGAAATATTATGAATACTATTTGTTAAAGCTAAACAGTGTCTTTTGAACTTTTCAACTATTGTAAAGGTCTTATTTTGGAATTTTCACTGATATTTTTATATTTTTTTCTCGATTTCTAGTATCAAGAATGCACGGGCGCGTATTCTCGGTCGCAGTAAATACAAGGTAATGGCTAAGTACGCACGCTGTCTAGTACGGTGTGCGCCGTCGGTGCAGTCCCGCCTATGCACAATCGGTAGAGAGTCGCATTTCCGTTCTCAGCACACAACTGGACCACAACACGCGACATAACCGCTAAAAACCTCCGAAAATTAAACAGGAACCCAAATTTAAAAAAAAAATATTTTGACCACAGACTATATTTTATAAAAATAATATATTCATATCATTCGCGTAGTGGTTTTGACGAGAGATACAAAAAAGAAACAAATCAAAAATAAAATATTTTGGGATTTAGTGAGTTTTTCCGAATTTTTCCTCGTATTAAAAATAAAAGTGCGGTTATTATTGCGCTCTGCGATGCAATACACATATCACATGGAAACTTAGGACCCGAACTATATTTTTATTTAGTAACCTAATATTAAAAAAGGAATATTTTTGTGTAAAGTGACTTTCGTGATGTGTTACAATATATTATTATACTGTGACAGTGTTATCGCTGTGAAATACGGCTGAATGGATTTGTGAGTTTCATGACGAGGTGACATCCATTTGTTATCGGACCATTTTTATTTTTTTTACAAAATTTCCACCAAAGTGTCAAACTGGACCGAAGAGGAACCGGCCACCTCTGACGCATGTGAGTACACTTTCAAAAGCATACCGCGTGTAAAAAATAAACAAAGCACTTTTAAAATTACCAAAGTCAATAATGTGCCCTTAATCTTGCGTTCTCCTTGACTTAACATTATACGTAGTGGTGTGCGTGCGATACATATGTAAAGTCACGCGTAATTTACGCATGTGTGCGTAGGGTTCACGCACATTTTTTGTCTGTTTTCTTACGAATCCCCCACCATCGCGCCCCACCTTTAGTCGTTACCGTTTATCTGTCCCACTCTTTTTCTATGACTTCGCCGTTTTACATTGCAGCCATAGACATGTGTGCATAGCGTGCACGTGTGTGCGTTAATAAATTGCAACCTATATTTTGATCGAAGGCCAATGACAGCATAGAGAAATCTCATTTAATATTTTTTTAAACATTAAATTAGATTTTTATTAAGATTTTTGTCAACTCTTTAATGATAACTTTACAATTTGACGTTGACATTTTTGAACTTTTGGAAATTTTGGAAAATGCAGAAAATGGTAAACAAAAGTTGAAAATCTTAAAGTATTGTTATAAATTTAGGAGGTTTAACGAAAATTAATTACCAAAAAAGTTTATTAGTTAATTTGAAGCGCTTTATGTAGATGCTACGAACGTCTACGCGGCATCGTAGGCTAAAATATAGCCGACGGAACTTTTTTCGTACGCTTGTTATAATGAATTTAAATTTTATTGTTTTTAATTTATTTTATAATAAATACATGAATAACAAGGTGTTGGGCTAGTTTTCAAATATACATGGGTTAGATTAAAGCATTTTTGGTAATTAATTGAGTTTTTGTTAAACTTTTAATTTTTATATAATATCCTTTCATAATGTAACTTATATACTATAACTTATCCAAATAAAATAAGTTATTTTTAATATTTTAATACATTACTAACATTATTTATACTGAAATGCTTTTAAAAAAAGATAGTTTACAAGCAACGCGTAGCCTTGGTATCATAAAAAAGCTTTTATTACTTTTAATTTCACCAAAACTTTATTTTAAACAAAAAGTGATAAAACATGACACCATTTAATGATAAATGCAGATTACTACAAAAAAACAAAACGTTACATGTTATTTTTAAAGTAAAATGAGGTCATATCTGCATTCAGGAAGCTTGATATGAATGCGCAGACACCGAAATTGATACAAATGTGTGTCATTTCATTTATTTAAGACGAAACGTACGTGCAAATTTTCATGACAAGATTTACATTGTTCATATTAAAAAAAAAAAAAAATCTATGTTGTACAGAATAAGCACGAAAACTATCTTCGATATTACATGATTGGAATCAAAAAGGTCTTAAACATAGACTTGTTTATGGCAAACTAAAATTAAGAATGAAATTCAAAAGTTGAAGATCGTGTACATACTCAATATCATACTCAATATATGCTATTTCAAAAATTTGATCTGTGTAAGCCATGCTCGCTCCGTGCCGAGTCCTTGCGCGCATGCGCTCGGCCAAGGCGAGCGTTTACACAACTCCAGCGTCGACTGTCAATGTTACTACATAACCTACAACCGCTTTAGTACGAGTAGCTAGTAACTTAGCTGATTGCGGCCGCCATCTTGCGTTTAGAACTAGTCGTTTGAAGGCTGTATGCGCCTGATGTCTTAGTTCTAATGTAACGTCATGTGTTCGTTTTTCAATTTTGTTATTGTGTTCTATTTTTTATTTTTATCTTAAAATAAAATTGACGATACATTTGACAGATTAAACAAAAAATAAAACATGACAATAAATTAATTAAAGTATCAAAATTATTTATTTATAGTAGTTTCTTTTACTTTTTTGAATATTTTTTTTTTTTTAATTGTTGTTTATCTGTTTCGTTGTATTGCTAAAGACAAATTATGTATAATGACTTGGGAGAAGCCACTGGCTCCTGAAACACAGTTTTCACTAGTTCGGGAGCCTATGGGTTCATATAAAAAGTGTAAAATGTTTTATGCCAATAAATTTATAATTTAAATTTATTTCTTAAGAATTTTTTAATTATACTTTTTTTATTTTACCATTATAATATTATACTTACATAATTATTATATTTTTAGTAACGTACAGGATTCATACAAAATGTTTAATTTAGTATGAAAATTACAAGTGATCTAATACAAACAAAATTACCTAACCCAAATACTAAAACTCGGTCGCCAATAAAATATCGATCTTAAAATACTATCGATACTTAAAGATAATGCAAAGTAGGTACCATTGAGATCAAGAGACGTGGCATTAAACTAGGTATAGTAGAGTAGAGCGCGCGCGCACCTCGGCCAAGGCGAAAGTCGCGTTCACAAGCTGCGCAATCAACTGTCATTCATTCAACGCCGCCTCGCATCTGACGTACCAACCAACGACCATAGATTGATGTTGTCTAATAATTCATTAAAGTATTCAAACTTTAATAATCCTTACTAATATTTGTTAACTAGTTATTCATGCCCGGCGTCGCCCGGGTAATTTCAATTGAGATCTCCAAACAAAAATACCATTACAATTTTCGACTTTCCCGCTGGATTTCCCAAAAAATTACGACTACCACCTGTTCGGAATACACTTAAACTGAGAAGACTCCGGCAAGTAACATATTCATGGTCTTTAACATACTCTGAATAGTTTTGTTAGTGGTCGCTGGTCGGTCACCACAGTTCCAAACAAAATGCCCGTTTACCTTTCAAATACTAGTTACATATCAGAACATTGAAAAATCAGCACGTATATTTCGATGACATCTTCCATGGTTATTTACACCAGATTTCCATCACATAACTCAATAAGAATTACAATTTAAATAGTAATTTCAGACGGAAAATATTGTATGCTTTTCCTTTAATTTTCCTCCAAAAATTTAACAGACAAGCTTAATTTACTTACACGAAGAGAGATCATCAATACAATACCCACATCAATTTTCGTCAAGTTGGCATCAATATAAAAAAAACATAGAGCAGTGGTGCCAACTTTGTAAAAAAACATTTGATAAGTGCAATAATAAAAGCATAACAACGGTTAAAATCAGAATAAAGATTTGTAACACATAGACACAAATGCAAAATAAATTGGTATAAACTAAAAGTAAACGTTAGATAGAATACAAGTCACAAAACGGTCAATGTCACTCAGTGCTCCGCCATTTTGTATTTATTCCGCGTCTAACGTCCAACAGATAGCTTGTATCGCGAGTCGGCAATGAAATGGCAAGATATTGTTATTAAGTGGGTGGTTCGAGTAATTTGTTTGATTTATTTGATTTGTGCATTATTTATAGGCAAATGATTCAAGTGCGGAATAAAGTTCATTAATATAGTATTATTGAACAAAGTATTGTTGCTCATAATATATTTTAAAAGTAAAAATGTTGTCTATGGTTAGTATCTAACTGGTTAATTGAACTATTGCAAGAGGAATTCACACAAGTTTGTGAAACTCAAAAATACCTTCGATCGATAGGTTACTCCTGAATAAAAGTTATTCTTGGGCTTGTTGAAATACCTTTCGTATCTAGGTATATACTGTCTATCCTACCTACCTATATAATATTATTTAGATGAGTGATTTATAGGAGCAACTGTGGTGATACTTTGGCAAAAGGAAAACATAAAAAAAAAACATTTTATAGAAAATTATTTGTGAGCTCTATCTCGGACCGGTTTCCTAAACTAATTTTGTTGTTTTAGAAATATTTAAACCAAAAATTCTCACTGAAATTTAATTATATTTTTTTACCCACATTTTCATATTCAGCTAAATTATTCATGGCGTTCAGCCACTCGACTGTCTCACAGACCATGAAAAAAAAACAACTCAAATTAGGTAGTTAATTTATTTCATATAATTTTGGGAGTTCTTTTTCTAAATGGCAATTTTATTCATCGCAAGTAGGTAATTTGAATAGCGAATTACTTTTAACATTCCATCTGAGACACTCAAATGTTTTGTCTTCCATTCTTCTCTAGTAACTGAAACAAAACACATTAAGCTTTACGATTATTCATTACTCATAATACCTACATAACGATATTACAATTAAACCTATTTTAATGACGACATGAAGCTAATTAAAAAAACACAATGTGCGTCATAGGATTTACTATAGCTAGGTAACCTACTAAAATTGGCAACAAATATTATTTTTTATAGCATAATAAAAAATAAACTCTTACTTTTTCAAAACAAGCATGATTAATTTACATGCAATATTTATAAATATCAAGGTTTGTACACAGATACTTAATACATCACGAACATATAAAACATCTGCTCCTGAATAAATCATTTCACCTGAAATTAAAAAAAAAAACAAAATCTTTTTACATAAAAAACTTTTTTGATGTCTTCTTTGTTATGAATTGTACCTACACATAATTTAAAATAAGTTTAGAAGATAATATAGGTTACAATGTCCTTCTTCCAGCTGTCAATATATTTTCAGTAAATTTATGTCTTGATTTTACTCAAAATATCAATTGATAAGGTATTAAGAACTTTACCTTTTACTTAAAACCTGTTAAGTACATAAAATATTGCTCCAGATACACCAAAAACTTGTGAAATGACAATAAAAATACAAGGCAAAACAGACAGCTTGCATACAACCCAATTTCGAATACTAAATGTCAAATGATAATTAATAAAAAATGGCGGGAGCGTAATGTCAAAAACATCTGGTTCCACGTCCTGCAAGGAGAGCGTACTTAAAACAATAAGTGCACGATGTCCGGCCGCCAGACGAAAGTAATGAACAAAAGAAAAAAAAAGCTCTATGGCGTTTACGACGATCTCGCTGTCGTGTCGGCCAGGCCGAAATTGAGTGACCTCATTTTTTGATGTTTCATTTCGCTTGGTGTGATCCTTTTGTTGTTTTATTTCACCGGGCAGTGTTAGTTATATCCGAAGTTGAATTAAAGTTTTATATTTTACTACCTACCTACTACTATTTGAATAAAAGATTTCTTCTAGTGTAAAAAATAGCGCTACCTTTGGCATGGAGAATGAGTCATGTGCACGCCTTTTAATATTATTAGTCAAAATCATTATTAAGTGTGTATCATTAGGTACATTACTTACAGAGACAAAAATGGTTATTATATTACCTAGATTGTATTTTTTTTAATTCTTCATAATACTGAACGTTATCTAACGGTAGGTCTCATTAGAGTTGTTGTCATCATTTCTTTATGCATGGGAATATAATTAATAAAAGAAACTTATATCAAATATTTGGATAGGATCTCAGAGTATCAAGATTGCTCCTATTTGTAAATAGAGTTACAATGTAATTTTTGTATATTTTCGGAACAATTATTCATGATTATTTTATCCTATAATTTCCTGTCGTGAATTAAGTAAGATTAAAAACAGAAAACATATTTATTTGTGACAGAAATAAACACAAAGTTACCGCAAATAATTGCCACAAATATACGTACAAATATCAACGCTAATCTTCCACTGGGGCCGGAAAATGACAACACTGCAGCCCCAATAAAAGTTATTTCAAGCTGGGTATGCTAATAGGAAATACACAGCCGTCCCAACAAAAGTGATTTCAAGCTGGGTCTGCTAATAGCAAATACACAGCCGTCCCAACAAGTGATTTTAAGCTGGGTCTGCTAATAGTAAATACACAGCAGTCCCCACAAAAGTGATTTCAAGCGGTAATAACAAATGTCAGTATGGTAACCTAACCCTAGTATCAAAATGTAAAACCACCAGAGGAATTGATATTATTTATGATTCATAGTAAATAATACATAGCCTTGCAGTTAGTTGCATTAATTTTATTATTATACAAGTTAAAATACTGATATCTATATTATTCGCTATAAATAAATGAAATTCTGGGTTTTTCCAATATTGCTTTGGCTTTATTTTTCAAAGTATTTAGATGTCAGTATTTGTATATTAATATATCAAGGATATATTATATTAGTAGCTAATAGCTTTGGAATTTGGACCAAGTTCCAAAGCTAGGAATATCTATAAGTGTTTTTATATTTCAAATTATTTCAACTACCTAACTCTCAGTTGTGAAAGACATTTTTGGACAAAAATTGGTAAAACGATCACTAATATTTTCAGTATAATATAACAACACTCGAGTATAAATCAATATTTCCAAGAATCTACAGTGGTGACGTCAAATACCGTGGCAAAGTTTTGAATTTGAATCTCACGATAAATGCAGCTTTTGGTATTAGAAATTATTGTTAAAAATCATCGCATGGTTGTTAGTGACTGATCGCCAATGCCTACTTTATGTGGCTCATTATGTTGAAGACAAGAATACATGGTTGTAGTAACTTCTCTCCGAACTTGCGTACACCTGGCCATGTGTCAATTGCATGCACTTCATGTATTTTCGAAACAAAAACTGTAATTAGATGAATTCAAAAGAAAGATGCACAAAAGAAAGACCTTGCTGAGTTTCTTCGTCTTCTTAGTAGGTATTACGAGTCGATGGTAGAGTCATTTGTCACTTTCAACGTTCATAAGTGCCTTATCATAATTAAATATAAGTGAATTCTTAAAATAATATGCAGTTCATTAAGCTATAAGAATAATAAATAGTACTTGCGTTGCGTATAGAACTACATCTCTATGCTTAACATGAGATAATATGAGATGCATATCTATATTTCATATCCCAGTATGTAGATGGTAACAGTTAACACGTGTGAACTATGAAGTCAGAGTACTAAAGGTGCGTTACCTCACATACAAACTGTCTGTTTTACTTCCGTGGAATTAATAGAAAATATCATCTAACATTTTTTTCAGTTCATTTCATCGTGATTATAATATATTAAGACTGGCTGTACCCCGTGATTTCACTCGCGTTCCCGGGATAAAAAGTAGCCTATAACCTTCAGGAATAATGTAGCTTCTTATTAGTGAAAGAATTTTTCAAATCGGTTCAGTAGTTTCGGAGCCTATTCAATGCAAACAAATACTATAGAAGTATAGATTAAGACTAGCTGTACTCCGCGGTTTCAGTCGCGTTTTTAGGATAAAAAGTAGCCTAGTATAATGTAACTTCCTATTAGTGAAATAATTTTTCGAATCGGACTACTAACTCCAGATTTACGCGTTCAAACAAACAATAAAACTTTTCAGCTTTATTATTAGTATAGATATAATGAAGACTAGAATATAAACCTTATATCTATGTAAAATATTAAGTAGATATCTTGAGGATAATACCAGGAGGACCAAATCTATGTACGAATACATCCATTTATAATCTAAGCATGTCATCCATATAAGATCTACAGGATTGTTGAAAAAATATTTGAAGAAAACCCGAAAATACATTTGAGATTACAATGATTATAATTAAGATGTTTTAACTCAACATCTTCAGTTTTTGACATTCCTACTGCTTGAAAACAGCCTTGGTATAATAAACAAATGAAGCTTTATACTAAACATGTATTTGATAATATCCATTACATAGATCAAAGTAGAAATAAAAACTCAAAAACGTCAACAATCGAATCGAGTTTTGTTGTTATTTAACTAAATGATGTTTATAAACGACTAGTAACACCGAGTGTTTACTATTCTGTGGCAATTGATTGCAAAGTGTGGCTAATTGTATTGTTTTGGCGAATTATTAAACAACTGATTATGAATAATGGATTATTTAATTGTGAATCTTAGGTACCTATCAATGAGCCCGTGTGGTGGAAGAGAGAAAGGCAATTACCACAAAACATTAAAAATTTATGTCGTAGACAATGGCCGTAATGCCCATAGCTTTAGACGGACACATGCCCTAAAGGAAGAAATTCAGCAGTTCTGTTTCGAAGATCCTTTTTTTTAATTTATTTGAAATTTAATTTCAGATTCGTTGTATAGGACAGTTAATCTATGAACACGGTCATAATGAGAAGTAAGAATAATGGTCGCTGCTGTTGTAAGGAAAGTACGATAATCTAATTAAGCTTAGAACAGACACGTTTACTATAAGTGTCTACCTAAGGTTACATGTTTATTCGTTTCTCATTCATAATGTTCAGAATTTATTTATACTATTCTGTACAAGGCATGTTTTTCTAGCTATAAATATTCATTTTTGATGGCAGCTATATTTTTTTATAGTATTGATGAACCTGATTAAGATGCTATAAATTGTGACCAGAGATAATCTAGAGTTGTGTACATTTTGTAACATAGGTGTACCTGGACCAATCTTCATATGTAAATTTAATTTATATTCAACGTTTTTGAAAATAATATCGACTCGAACACTCTAAGCCATATTTTAATATCTTATAACCAATATTACGTGAACAAAATAAAAATGAAAAGACACCCCGAGAACGCTCGCAATAATTTCTAGTAGCAGAAAACTAAAATCAAAATGGCGGCCACGGGCGAAGATCAGGTTATCTATCGCTGCAACCACCGAGGAGCAAAATAAATTCCGACCAAGTAAAAACTGATGCACCTCATCCGTCTACAGTTTAAAACGAGAAACAAGACATGACAAAAACCTCTCGCCATGCCGTTCCCGCCGGTTCTAAGGCACACCGTCATTTGTTACCGCCATTTTTATTTTGTCTATGGTTTGGTTGGTTTTCTAATTTTATTTTCGCGCTCATTTGTCATGATAAATGTCTTGTGAGATCGTTCCAAAATCATTACTACAGAAATATTTATTACTTTCTCTAGGTACTTGTTAGTTTTCAATTGTTTACAATTCAGTATGATCTTTTTTGTAACCATATAACAATCGATTTCTAGTGGCAATTTCGAATAATTCTTCAATAGATAGTCAAGAGGTGTTATACAACAGCTACCTTATTATCTTTTTAGTCTCGACAAACATATTATACGAGTTCTTAAGCTAAAAATAAAATAAATAAATGAAATAGTAAAATATTACAGTGCCAAGATGAGTCAGGGATATAAAAAATAATATGAAAATTATGGAGACATAGATTTCATAGGGTTTTTATTTATCTTTTGACAGTTTTAACTGTGGCTGTTAATTAAAATTGAAATAAAAGAAATTCTAAACATGAAAGTTAATCGGCAGCGCGTCCGCAGCGCAGGCAGCCCAAAGCTACCGAATGCAGCCCGTACATCAGCCGGCCAAGAATCCAGTTACAGACCAGTTTCAAACGTCAGATACGAGAGTTATGCTTTATATTTATATCTACGACGCACTTATTACGACTATATACGTGTGCATTTAGTTTGTATGCGGGTAAAAAACAAAATAAATCGCCGGTGAATGACCGCCAGCAGTCGCGGTTGAGGCAGGGCAGGTTTCAGAACGCGCGTTGTCAGCGCGGGCAGTTTGACAGCTTTTGAGGTGCGTTCGCTTTTTGAAATTGTGGGCGTGCAGTCTTTCTTTTTTAATTTCGATTGGCTTAGGTTGCCAGTCATTCTCGGCACGTTGGATGTTTCTTATTTATTTTCAACTGACATTTTCAGATCGCTCTTGAGATCTCCATTAGTCATAGGGTTATTGAATAGTTCTTATAAGTATACTTGTGCATTTATGAGATCAACATCTCGAACGCAACAAGCAAAAGATCTAAGATAAATCTTGGTTATATGGTAGAGAATTTTTAATTTTATATCGAACGAAAATCAATTATTAGATTTTACAGAGCATTCGGACTAAAAACAAATTGAATGAGAATAATGATGTTCTTTTGTCAATAAACCAACAGCAGTCAATGATAAAAATGTCACATTCAAATGTAATTAATTAATATCTTTTGAACAATACCCAATTATTTGTTTGCCATCTCGCTCGCGCGCACAATAATAAATAAAACGACATGTTTTTGCCGCCGATATTGCACTATTTAAGGTCTTACAGTTAGTTTTATCAGTTCAATACACTTTTTATGAGTCAGAGGCGTTGTAATGTGTAAATTGAACTATTGAAAATTGATATTTGTGATATATTGCGGGCGATGCTCCCTGCGAGTCGAGTTCCTTCATCATTCTCACGTAAGTTTATCTGAGGCTATGTTGTTCTTTATTTAAATATCTGCGGCCATAGACCTTTCTGTCAAAGCTGGAAAAGAATTATACTTTTTTTTCCTTTGTAAGTGTTACAATGAAAATGTTTCATCTTCGTCTCTGAGTTTATTATAAACGGATTTGACAGAGGATTTGTTCATTAAAAAACTTGGCTTATATGTATCTTTGATATATTCCAATTTTACAGTAAAGCTTTGAATCAAACACGGTTGAGTTTCGTGAAATATTTCAAGAGATTTGGAGGAGATACTTGCTTACGTCACAAAATCATTTTGGCCACATGCCAAGTTTCTAACTTTTGCAGTGTTGCCTAGTTCGGAAGTCATCCAAGTAAAGGCATAATATTTTAAAACAGATTTATTTTTTAATTTTCTGTTATTGTTTTCTGTAGAACTGAAGAATCCGGTATAAAAAGACTTAAAAAATGCGATAATTAGTTTATTCTTCCTACGCTTTTTAACTGAGCTACTAATCTACGAAACACGAGTGAAACCACGTGGCGGAAACTAGTAAACATTAAATTGAAGACTCATGAATTTATATATGAGTAACGCAAGTTGTTTTAAACAATAAAACAAACTATTAATCATTGGTTAATGTGTGAACACGCGGAATTCCGGTGTTTATTGTTTTAGTAAGTATATTTTTATGTGGTCTGTTTACTTTCATTTATTGCGTAAGACATATTTGTACCGTTAATTGGTGCTGTTTTTTAAATGTTGATTTTTAGAGATAGCTTATGTTTGGGAAATTCTGTTATCTTTCGTGGGCTATATAATATTGTAAAACATAACTTGGATAGTTTTTTGCAAAAATTGGTTCAAAAAGTCTTCATTATCACGATCGATTCTGATGGTAATACAGTTTTTAAGCTCCGACAAAAAGAGGAGTTATAAGTTTGTAGTCTATATCTGTGTCTGTCTATGGTATCATAGCCCCTGAACGGATACCGACATTTTCAAGAAAATCTTTTGTAGTGTGGGATTCCTTTAAATTTTTAATTTTAGTTACCTTCGATAAATCTTAATTTGGGAATCCTCATGAACTAAATGGTACAAGCCCCATTTAGTTCAGGATCAGATGAACATGTGTGAATATCGAAGTCCAGGCCAAATATTAAGTATAAGACTTGTACCAATAACACAGAGAGGGTTATGTCATCCACATGTACTGTCTGTCTGTCTGGACTGTGACGTACGGGAGCAATGACCCGACTCTTGCTTTCTTATGCTCTTTATTATTTTATCTTTGCCTGTCAACAATCGATTTGGGACTATCTGCTTAACATCGTTGTCTATGGTGGTGTGAGTGCTCTTGTTGGTGAGTTGCTGGTAGTACTATTTCTTATGAGGTTATTAACTTATAATCTACCTATATATACTAATAATAAAGCTAAAGAGTTTGTTTATTTGTTTGAACGCGCTAATCTCCGGAGTTAATGGTACGATTTGAAAAAATCTTTCACTAATAAGAAGATACATTATCCCCGAAGGTTATAGTTCTTCTATAAGGACTGGGTTAAAGTGGGTGTAATGTAGATTTTTTTTTATGGCAATACTTAACCTATTTATCTAAATATAAGAAAATTTGACTGACTGACTGATCTATCAACGCACAGCTCAAACAACTGACGGATCGCAGTTTCACCCGCGATCCTTTTTTAATCCACTAAAAAAGGATCGCGGGTTACGTCATAACGGCTTACGTCATAATAACTATCTGTACGCCAAATTTCAGCCTAATTCGTCCAGTTAGTTTGAGCTGTGCGTTGATAGATTTCAATCAGTCATTCATGCTTTTTTACATAATTAGATGCCAACAAATCGAAAACTTAATTTAAAACTTCGCATAAAAAATATACTTTGGCATAAATCCATCAGTTTCTAAGTTAGCAACAAAATCGTAGTCGGTCGATCGATAGAGGAGTGGACTATTCGACAGCGACCTATAAAACTGCTAAGATGCTGGGTGGGTCGCTAGTGGGGGGCGATCGAAGAATAGGATACGACACTTTTATTTTAAAACTTTTTTCTTACCTAGGTAACTGGGTAATTTTATAAAGTATTAGGTATAAAGTAGCCTGGAATAGCATTGAATACCTTAAGGTGATACCTTCGGTTGGAGCGCGAAATTAAAAATTTATCACGTTTTTTGCAAATTGCAGCTCAGTTATAGGTCGTAAGTTATCAACATGTTATTTGCGACAAGAATGGTAGTATATTTACTGATTAATAACAAAAGAAATCATCAACATATTCCTCCAAGGTATATTACTGGCATATACGACTATTTCATGAAAATGTTACTAAAACACATATAATGCGTTGTCGCAAATAACATGTTGATAACTGACGACCTGTAACTGAGCTGCAATTTTTAAAAAACGTGATAAACTTTGAATTTCGCGCCTCAACCGAAGCCTCCACCTTAAACAGGTCTTCAAAACGTAGATAGTTCCCTACCTACCTAAGTCTGAGTAGACTCAAGTGCAGCATTTTCCAGTACTAGATTACATCCTAGCAATGATGATGAGCGTATTGACATTTCAGTCTAAATATAAAAACTATAATGTCAAAACTACTATCATAACATACTATTAGTTTAGTCTACGTCAATTGATTATGAGTGTCCTTTGTATTATTTAGTACATCGGTCAATTACCTATAGGTACCTAAGTACTTAAGATTTTATTTTTTTATTTGCAAAGAGAATTAAAAATTGTAGTAAAATAAACTTACGCTAAGACAACTTTTGTTGTTTCTTGATTTACATGCTGATGGTGACACTGTACCTACACTGTAATTTACTTTCATAAAAAAAAAGAAATTTCAATACCGGTAAATAGTTAGTAAAACGTCAAAATTCCCATCACCAGAGTTGCCAGATTATTCTGAAAAAGATTTACCTATTTTAAACTTGTGTGTACTTTCGTAGCACTTTTTTTTGTCTCACCAAGGTCAGTGATGATGTGACCGAGGGAGGTAAGCACACAAAGCCTATAATATCTTTACTAGATGCTTGTTAGGTACTTAAAATGTTTAGAAATATGTCTGAAACTAGTTTCTAGCTAAGTAAACAATTGACAGTTGACCTACAATGCTAACTGCGGGGGTGTGTCTGTGTGGGGGTTACCCAAGGATACAGTATTCTTTCAATAATTATTGTAAACATATACCTACTTATATATGTGGCCGCGAAATTCAAATTTTAATACGTTTTTTTGCTAATTGCAGCTTAGTAATCAAGAATGGTAGTATACCTATATATTTCACGGAGGTATAGTATGACACAACTTAGATGAAGCATCGGCAAAATTCTTAAAATCGATCGTTCCCGAAAACATTACTCATGTGTTAAAAAATGATCGGCGAAAATGATCTTGTTGAACGTTGAATGGCGCGACAATGAATGATTTTTATTAGTTGTGTAAATCGGAAGTGAAGTGTACGAAAACGATTTGCCGATGCTACATCTATGTTGTGTCATACTGTAAATTTGTAGTCAATATATTTTCATGAAAACGTGACACAAATAGGTACCTAATTGGAAAAAGGGCAGAGATCTGATGATTATATACTTACTAGTTAACCCGTCTCGGCTTTGCTTGGGTAACAATAACCGGCTTACTTTAGCCTATATCCTATACTAATAAATAATAAACTAGTTGTTCCCCGTGGTTTCTCCCGCGCGGCCGCGTTCCTGGAAAAAGTAGGTAGGTACCTAACCTTCTCCATATTACCTAAATGTTATTCCAAACCGGTGGTAGAGTCACTTGTAACTGCCTACGTCTATAAATGCTTTATAAGGGCATAAACTTAAAAATGACTTTTGATTGACATCAAAAACAGTTAAACTAAATACCATATCCAAGAGCACAGTAATCTTCATAACCTCGTGTTGCAATATGTAGACGGTCAAAGATCCCGTTGGGGACTCACAATTTTAACACTTCTAGAGTTAAGGAGAGAGAGGATATTTTGTTTCCATTTTTCGTATATTTCAAAACCTCTCGTAGTTGGAAAGCACGGACAGTGTAGATAAGACTTCGTAGTGAAGGAATAAAAAGATTTTCTCAGAAGAATACATATGTAATCATTATCGTATTTTAAACACCTTTAAGGTCAATTAAGGCCTAAAATATTGAAAAAATAATACCTATAATAGTTCTTTAGGTACCTAATTAACTAGACATTACAGAAAAACCAATAAGAAGTCTATGGTATTTAAAGTAACATAGGAAACTATCTTTACGGAACCCTCAGTGGGCGAGTCAGAATCGCTCTTTTTATTTCAACCACCGGGTTTTTTCTCGAGAGTCTTCTAGTCTTTGTAAAGGTCAGCAGCATATTGACAGGCCCCTTGGTATTTGCGACGGTAAACACCTAAAATTACCATCAGGTGAATAGTCTGCCTGCTTATCATAATTTTCTTTGTCGGTGAAGTAGCGATCATTTTTGACATGTCATTAATATTCTATGGACTTAAAAAAAACTCATGGACAGAGATTTCGAACATTCGAACTACGCTGCCCATTGATGCCAGTTATTTTGTAAATATAGGTAAGCCTCACGGACACACATACTTACACACCAAAATGATGCCGATTTTTGACATTCGCATATTTTGTTTCATACGATCGCATTCAGGACACACATAAGTACGTTAAGATATATTGCGTCATTTTTGACAAGAGAGATTTTCCTAAATGTATGTACAGTATGACACAACTTAGATGTAGCATCGGCGAGTCGTTTTCGTACACTTCACTTCCGATTTACAAAACTAAAAATCATTTATTATCGCGCCTTTCAACGTTCAATAAGATCATTTTCGCCGATCATTTTTTAACGTTGAGTAATGTTGTAGGCGCACTCTTTTCGGGAACGATTGATTTTACGAATATCGCCGATGCTTCATCTAAGTTGTGTCATACTATAACCTTCAGTAACAATAGTATATATAAGTACCTATTTAGCTATAGTAATGTTGAACTCTCCTCTTGGTCCCATTTCCCTTTCGATGCAATGCACGAGATACATCTCGTTTCTTGGAACTCCGCCAAAACGGACAATTTGTAACTATTAGCAACCTCTGTTCGTTTGTTTGTCACCTACGTTAGTGCTGTGACAGTGTGAGGGACTTTCGATTTTATACAGATATGTACTAGTTTGCGGCCCGCGGTTTTACTTGGATAAAAAATAGCCTATTATTACTCTCCAGCCTGTAATGTACATGTAACCTATTTACCTATTTACGCCAAAAATCACGTTAATTTAATGCTTATTTTTTTTATTATGTTAGACCACAATCTCGCCGTGGATGAATCTTCATATTCAGTATGTCACAAAGCCTATTGGGCCTCTCAAGTGCAGCTGTCGGATCACACTGGTAAGATGTTGAATGACAGATTTTCAACTTGAGGGTGGTAGCAGTACTAGAAAGTACCTTACTACTGTGCTGAGTATGGTTTCCACACGATGTTTTCCTTTACCGAAAGCTCTAGTTCATTGTAGGATTCGAACTCGCGACCTTCGTCTCGGCATTCGATATTACTAAGCTGTCATTGCTCAAAACGACACCCACATTTTTTTATTTATAGTATGAAACTCGATGTCCAATGGATTTTTGGATTAATGAAAAACATACATAACTACTTACCCAGTCTGACGTCGCCACCATTTAATACATCTTTAATAGATTTCCCTTTATAGTGGACAACCGTGTGACTGCATTCAAACGCTTTTGTTTCTGGGAACTTATTTTGAAAATTTCATGTGGAAAAACAAAGTTAACTAGCTAGCTAGCCAGCTTTCAGTGACCTCCGCTGTCAGATGGCCGTCGCCAGACTGGATACTATGGAATTGAGTTTGAAGTCGCATTCAAGGTTTTCTTGTTCGATAAAAATGTAGAGTTATTCACATTGAATTACTTACCAACACACGTTTTCTACATTTCAGAGTCGGTCTCATACTAAAAGTTCATGATGAAAGTCCATAAGTATGTTTCATTTGATGGTTTCAGTAGTTTTGACCTTCCTCGGGTCTAAAATAAATAAATGACTGACTTTGATTCAAATTTCTACTGGAGTTTAGAACCTTTGCCCGTACGAGTACTTATGTCAATTTGACAGATTCTCTATACAAATTCTGTCATATAGCCTTATTTAACCTGTGGGTTAGTGATATACGACGTTGGTGCTATTGGGCCTAAGTGTATTCTTGAGATTGTAATGTAATTTAAAAACAAACTTGTCCAACCTTTTTATTTTCAGAACGCATTAAATAGTTGCAGAATGACGTCATACCATAGGCTTACCTTCATAGATTGTTCTATCAGCAACTACTTATATAGGTACCTACATACTTACATGTTAATATACATTATCTACTGATAAATTCGTCCACATTTCAACTGTAGCCGGCTCAACATAGCACCACGCAACGCGATTGGTTCAATTTTAAAAGCGATTTCTGTTATCAACATTTTCATAGGTATACCACTTATCTACAAACGTAATTTTAGAAAAATAAAGCGACATGTTCTTGAAATTATATGCATTCTAAATTCGAAACGGATTTTTCTAGGACAAAAGTTGATGGAAATATAAAATTTTTAACATGGTAGGTATGGAACGCTACCTAACTTAATGTTTTAACAATTATACCTATAGGTAGGTAAGTACCAACTTGAAAAAAAAATAACAATCATGTAGCGACTACAAAAAAAACTTTTAGAATTGTTTTGATATTCGATCGTGAATATTGACGTCTTCATGTTAATGGCTGTTTGAACTACAATACGCATTCTAATAAAAAAAACAATATATTAAAATTCCAATTTCGAAATGCAAAGTTAATCGAAACAATACGCGTGCGAGTCTAGCGTTCTATAAACAAATAGTGCGCTCCGCCATTTTGATTCGTGAAAAAAACATTTTAGAAGGCGGAACTAGGTTGGGGTTTTTGTTCAAATTTCGAACTGCGGCCCTCCAATGGCGTGCGCGGGCGGGGCCTGTCAATTCGACTGACTTGATGTGGACAATGACCTTTTTGTGTTTTTTTTTGTCGATGGTCGTTTGATGATTCGGAGCGCGATAGGTCCAAAGGCTCGCTTTTTTGTAGAGACCTACAGCGATCGATTGATTACCGTGTTGTCGAATTTGTATTTGTGGATGGAATGGAATGACCATTATTTCTCTTTTTTAAATAATGAATTTTCATTTACAAAACGCTAAGTCATAGAGTAAACAATGTAGTAGGGGAAGCTTTGCTCAAGAGGTTTCAAATAAACTGTCTGAATAACTTATGGCAATAACAATCAATTATAATCTCTACCTACCTATACCAATGATCTTTAGGTGACTATGTCATAAGGTTCATCATCCTTTGTATTGACAATCAATGTAGGTGAAACTAAATCCAGTGGAAACAAACTCACAAAAATATAGGTCTCAAAATCCAAAAGTATTCCCAAAGACAATCAAAAACGTACACGAAAACCTTCTGAATACCCCGTCCCCTAGAAATCATTTCGTATCAGAGAGACGTACTAGACGCAAATACCAAAAACCGATTCGATAATAAAACACGATACAAAAACCGATTCGATTTTTAAAATACAATTGGAACACACCAGACAGCATTACAAGTTAACACCCATTGTCACCGCGCACCCATACAATATCTTAAGCACGGTACACAAATGGGTTTTGTGTTACATAAAGCGCGGTACACACTGCGCTCGGACAAGCGCTTACTTTAATTAAATTGGGATATTCTGTTCAGCAAGACGCGTTTACATTGAAGTTTTTTTTGAGTATGTTTGAAAAAAAAATCATCATTAATATTATTTAGTACCTACTGAGTTAATCACTGCTTTTGTTTCGACTTTTCTTTTTTAAATAAACACTGAATACCTAAGTGACATGCAAGACAGACATGTTTGATATTTTCTGAAGGCGCGGCCAAGGTGGCATATAAAAATCTCGTTGTTGGCTACGACGTTTTTTTTCGCACAGACTTTCCAAATGAGCTCTTACGGTTTTCCCCAGCACTGCGATATGGGTTTCTTCAAAAAAGACGTAAAAAAGCTGTTCAAGGTTGGCAACACCCCTGATATTACAACCTGTTTACAAAAAAAAAAGGAGTACAGGCCACCTTTAGATGAACCTCATTGAACTTATTTACAATTACATTATTATTCTCAATTTAAATAAGCTTCCTCAAACTTTGTTATCTCATATAAAAATAAAATTGCATTGAACCATAAGTATTTATTTATACAAATATCGTGTTGCACAAGGTTTTCCTGTTTTCAATGTAATGCTACTACATTTTCTAATTAATAATTTTAATTGAAATAATTTTGATAATGCAGTTCATCTGAAATTAATAGGCTTGTTTATTTTAGACCTAATAACTTACCTGCCACACCTATAAATAACTACCTAAATAAAATATTATCCTCATTTAGCCAATGATACGATTTTAAATGGATTTAACAACAAAGGGCCAATGACCTCATATCTAAATATACGTAATAAAATATCCCATACGTAAATTTATTTTCGTTTTATAATTAAAGAAATAATTATTATTCCCTGTTTTTCTAAATGGAAATAGTGCCTTTTATTTTTGATACAATAAAAGTTCAGTATATTTATTGGTTGTATTTTTTTTTATTGTATGGGTAAATTAGAAGAGAAGCAGTTTTGTAAAAGCAAGACTTTTTACGTCTGTACTTACATACCAACTGAGATTTTTTTGATTTAGGCCGAAAAATATAATTTAAAAAAAAGAGTTTTAAGTTTCAAATGTTAATATGTACCTTTCTTGTAAATTAATACATATTAGATAAAATTATTTTTATACCTTTTATCATAAGTGACTAGGACGGTACCTTATAGGATGCTATAACGAATTATGTATGAGTGTCGTACGAGTGTCATATTTATTTGGTACAGTCGCCAACACATCATACTATAACATTTTGTTGCAAAATAGCTCCTATTACAACCGTATAAGATGCCACAGATTACCTTGAATTGTTGTCGTCCGTACCAGCCCTACTAAATAAATAATAAATAAATATCCTGGGACATTCTTCACACACGGTTATCTGATCCCAAACTAAGCAGAGCTTGTACTATGGAAACCAGATAGCTGATATACTACATATACTCCTTTTTTTTGTAAATACATACTTATATAGATAATTACACCCAGACACAGGTTAAACAGACATGTTCATGCAGACAAATGTTTGTCCTGGATGGGAATCGAACCCATGACCAGCGGCGTGATAGGTGGTGTCTTAACCAACTGCGCCAACTGGATTGTCTGGCTACTCCGCATAGATATCGTTTATCAACCCCTAACATACTAGTTCTAGGCTGTCCCGTGATTGAATCGCTACCAAGCCGTCTCGTGACCTATAAACTACATATTTTAAACACCTACGCAACTGCCGCTCCCACCACATCACTCTATGTGAACCTGCCTTTATTTGCTTGCGATGTTTGCGCTTGGTGTGCGCTCGCCTTTATCCTAATTGACGCTCTTTTACTAAATTGGAATGTTTTTAGTTTTGCATAATTGTGTTCCGAGTTTTTTTTTTCTCCATTTTTATAAATGTTTCTTAATTTTATAATATAATCTTCTTTGATGTGTGTTAACATGTTATTGACAAAGATTATAAAATACTTACCGTTGGGAAATAAACTATGTATTTTTCAATGAACGTCGTAGGTACATCACCCACCATCACCTATGCCTAGTAACTATGTAAACGAAGTACTTTAAAATTATAGGGTAAAATAAACCCAGTATTCACTAAGTACCTAATACATTAATTTTCCAACAAAAACCTCAAAGTTATTTTTAACAAATAATTACATAAACAGTGCCACCGGTCGAACCAACCGTAACCAGCGATCGTGATTCTCATAATTTGTATTTTTTGAAAGAAGAACACAAAAAAATATTTTTTGTAAAATTGGGATGCGCTATTCAAAATTGGGTCTTAAAGTGTTTGTTATTCGGAAGGGTTTCCTTTGACGAGAGTTGGACACGCAATCACGGCTCGATGCGTGCAATTTTGTCCACATTGTTGTTCTAATGACAAAATTAAGAGGATAATGCGTTACCCCCCCCCCCCCCCCCCCGCACGTCGCACGCTACCCCGCGCGCGGGATGCACGCTCTTACCACGTAAAGGTGCTGCTATAAGCAATGTATTACCTACCTAAATACGAAAAATATTGTACTTACTCCTAAGTTTTGAAAAGAGCACATGAATCCGTGATGATAACAAAAATACCTACATTGTAGCTTACTTTTAGTACCAGGTAAGTTATATATTCAGTCAAACCTTATTTATTCAGTTTATCTACCACGCCGTTTCGGAAAACATTTTTAAACTGAGAAGAATATCCGGCAAGAAAGCAATTCGAAGCAACAAAATGAATCAATATTGAATGCCTGTGCTATTCTAGATTTTACTTTCAACTTTTTTCAGATTACATTACCCAAATGAAATTGCAAAAAACATCTTAAAAGAAAGATCAAACAAAACTGACCTGTCCAACACTAAAACTTTCTTTATAGGCGATCCCCATCCTGCCTGAGCGCACGCTTTTTTGCGTGCGTGCAACGTGCTAACGCACTCAAAAGCATCCGCGTCACGCACACACGAGCGCGCTATCGTGTGCGCGCACGAAAAATGCGAATACACGTCTGTGACCGTGTACGCACACAGACGCACAGTCGAAGGACACACGCCGAGGTCGTCAACCCTGGTTTTTTGCGAGCAACGCAGTCGCACCGCGTAGTCCTGCCATCGTACATTGGCCGATAGTTAACTTTCTTTTTTTACGATTTTTTTTCGCTTCACCCAAAGATCGTTCACTCGATCGCGTCAGTTGATACTTGAAGCTATTTTTACCTACTGTGGGAATAGGGATATGATGTCAGTGGGTGCTATTTTGCTTTATTTTGCTACAATGACCACTTCGAGATGTTTGCGCTGTGTCCCGTTTGTTTTGATTGCGAATCGTGTCAGTTTTATTATTAACAAAGTACAAAGAATTTATGGGCTTTTTATGTAATGGACTTCATGATTAAGGCAAATGGGTGTTTTCACTTGGTATACCTACCACCTACATAGATTTATGTATATTAACTGTTTACGTTTTTTTGAACGGTCAATTTAATATAATTATGAAACATTTCTTAGGCTTATTGTATTGTATGATGTGGCCATTCATAATTTATTTAGCAAATAGGTTTGTGTCAAGACAGCAATTCCAGCCGAAAGTGCTAAAAATACAAAACTTTGAAGGGAATCGGCTCTTTGTAGCTGCCGAAAAACTTCTTAGGTACGTAAATTGATTGATTGATAACAGTTTTTAGACTTGTTTGTATTAACTAGGTAATATTTTTTTTATAATTTTATTCCTAAAAAAGGAACGTACATAAAAAAATCATATCAGTCTAAATTCTAAATACACTTTTTACTGGAACTATGCTACAATTTTCTGATAGAAGCTCTCAAAAGTTCAGTTACCCGAACGACTTCATTCTTATTTAGTATTCAGATGTCGAACGTGTTACATTGATAGGAGTTAACGGCACTCTATAAAAAAACTAACTATTACCGGTTTACTCCGGTTTAACCGGAACAAGACTGCGGCGGCATTTAATACATTAGTGACAACGTGCAAAATTAAACAGTTGTAAATTAATATGATGAATATACAAATTAAATGTGGTAGTTTGATAGATTTTCTATGAGGAAACTGTCAAAAAGCCGTATTTTATGTAGCGGTAAAAAGTTACGCGGCGATTATGAGAGACCAGAGCGGAGCCTTGGCTATTAATTAAGTATCACGATTTATTTTCTTCTACAATTTTTAATAAAGATATATTTTATTCAAACGAAAATCCATAAAGAAAATAATTTATGCCCTCTATAAAAAGTTATTCGTGGGGAAAATGTAAAAACAACTTACATTTTCCCCACGAATAACTTGTAATTGTAAAAAATAATTTCTACAATGTTGATTAAAATTGTAATTTGATATCAATTTGATATCGTATCATGATTGAAATTACGCGCCCTAGTAATTGAACACTTGCACACCAAAATAATGTTTCATTAAAATCTAAACAAATTACACCAATTCAACAGAATCTTACTATATTATTCACAACCTAACCCAACATTCGGCGATACGGGCCCACCCCAATTCCATCCCTAACCTACCCCAAGGCCCAAACGCACCGTGAGCGCCGTCCTAGTGTGCGTGTTCACGTCTGTGTGCGTTCAACATTGCACCTGTGTGCGTTCACATTTCAAATTGAGATTGAGACATTTTGATTTTATGTAAATCGAGTTTTTTTAAATGGATATTGATTTGGATGGATGGATATGGATTTTGTTATGTCGGATTTTTTGATATTGTATTGAAATTATTGTTTGACTCGTGAATCATAATGTAACCTACTTTTATTTTATTAATAATTTAAAATCTGTAGCCAGGCTTTTTCTTCACCTATGAGATCCGGCAAAGGACTTGAGTAAGTTGTTTTCTTCTAAACTCCAAATACATATTTGAATGTACGAAACCAACGTAGTGCGTTATATTTTTTTATTAGAGGGATTTACTGTCAATTTATTAATAATGAAAAAAAAAAACATCCCGGTATATAAAAGTTTTTATAGTCATAAAATCTTCGCTACATAATAAAAAAGGTCTATAGAATGTACAACTAGACAGACGCACTAATGTTACATAAGATTGATGTAATCAGAGTTAAGTTGTGTCTCATAAAAATAAAGCCTCAATTTATTTGACTGCTTTATGAAAAACATTTCTTTGTATAGGTATACGTACGTCGACCCATATAGCACGCGTTAGTGTGCGTGCCCTACATAAATACAAATACAAATTAACGCGCCAAATTCGTGTGCGTGCGGCGCGACTGTATGCGTAACTTCTTCGCTTGGAATTCCAAGTTTGAAATTGGAATGAATGACGGTTAGGTTACTGACCTAAGGCAATGGTGGCATTTAGGGATGGGCAATTGTTGGAAAAATCAACAATCGACTCATTCAGCGAGAGGTTTGGTAGGAATCGAGAAATTTACCTTGTTAATCTAAAAATTAGCCTACGCATCAAGGTTTTTTTTGTTTTAAAACATTTCGATATTACTTTTCGATCAAATTAAATTAAACATCGTATGAAAAAAAATATCTAATTAATAATTCCATCTGCACATCTCTAGTGCCGTTGTTTGGTTAGATTTATAAGAAAATGTTTTAATGGTAAAAAACTTGATTTTATCGTTTGTCAGGTTTCCAGTTTTCTACTAAAACGTGTAGTGAAAGTTTGTTTTTAATTTATTGTTTGTGCTTTCGTTATTCTTAGAACGCGTACTTTTGCGTAATCTAGCTTGTTTTATCATTACGTAGCCAATTAATCATCTTCTTATTATAAGAATTTGAAAAAAAATACATCTGACAATTTTAATTAAAGTAAAATTATCCTTAGAGAGGCCTAATTTAACAATTGACAACACTCGGTTCAAAATAATGATGAAAACTATTTTTATCGAATTAACGTTCCAAATTTTATATTTAGAATCACATTATCCATAACTGGCATGTTATTGTGAATTAATTAAAAATAAGAATGTTCCGATATTTGAATTAAATGCTATAAAAAAATATAATTCAAACTTCGAATATAATAGTCTGCTAAACTTAGTCGATAACGTGTTCCGTTTTTGCCTTAGTGAATCATTAACAGTAATATTATTGTATAGCAAAAAGCGTATGCAATGACGCGTCATAATATAGCATGTCATCACTGATGTTGCCACCCTAGTTGTGCTAATAATTCAGTAAACAACGTTTAATTCGGATTGCCAGTAATGAAAAAATATGGCTAATATGGTTGTCTTGTTTTTTGTAGAGATAGTTTGTACACACGGCAAGCTACACACTGCGGCACCTTATGCGGTTGTAATAGGCGCTATTTTGCAACAAAAATGTGTAGCTTGATCTGTGGCCGTGTGTACACGTGGTTTTCCTCGTGTTGGGGATGAGATTATGTTTTAATTATGATTAATTAAATTGACCTAATTAGGTGTTAGCAGAGGAATTTGGACTTATTTTAGTTAGTTTCATTTGCACCTGAATATTTTTTATTACTTTGGGTTATTTTAGGGTCATAATGTTAATAAAACATCCCTATAATTATGTATACAACATTATTATTACTAAAATCTAATATCCAAGTGTAAATATTAAAAATTCCCAAATCTCAACTTCCGGTAAAAAAACGAAAAGCTTTTCCTTGACAAGGTTCCGTAGGTGTAGTTCCCTATCCGTGTGTGAGAGGGATAATAGATATGCGTGTGCAAATGTAAGAGTAGGACAGAGTGAGGGCGACGACCTTTAAAACAAATCGTCGGTAGAAAGGGTTCGGTTTCAGTATGGTCAGCAAATTATCTTAAGATGTCATTATTGTTTTTTTTTAATTATTTAATTAATATAGTGGTTGAAGATGAAAATATAAGAGATTATCAACATAGCAAAGTATTATTACGTATTTTATCTTGTGTTAATTAAATATGGTTATGATAAGTATTTGTAACCTTTTGTTGTTTGTTGATGTAATTTCTTTAAAATAAATAATATAAATCGACACATTTAACAGTCACAAGAAACCGGCTAAAATGAATCTGTACATATCATTAGAAAAAAAATCTTTTCATATTAATTCTAATACGTAAATATAGATTAAGTTGTTTTTGCTGTGAAGAGCTATTTTTAAACTCAGCAATCACATTTCGAAACAAACGTAGACTCTATTTTACATAAAAAAGTAGGTAACATTAAAAAAACTGAAATAATAATATTAAACTCGTACTATATATAGGTAATTACATGTTTTTGTAAAAGAGATCTTATTTATAGATCTTACAAGATTCAATTTACAAAACCAGTATTTAATTGCTATTTTAAATTACTTTAAACGATTGTTGCTTCTGCTATCGCTACATTTATCTAGGCACACCCTATTCCCTAGGCTCGTTAGGGACCTAGACAGGGACCTAGGCGAAAAAATACTAGGGTGCACTGTCACACACACAATGACATGTCTATCCATGTCTAACAATATATTATCTCTGTGTGTGTATTAAGTTTGTGTAAGTGAAATTATGAGGTAATTTTAGTTTCTAACTTGTGTCTATTATTTGACAAGCCAGTTGGCGTTGGTTGGGAAGCTACCTATCACGCCCCTGGTCGTGGGTTCGATTCCCATCTGGGACACAAAATCGTGTGCATGAACATGTCTGTGTACAGGGCCCCCTAGAACCTTCCCCTCCCCTTGGATCTAAGGCTGCTGATTAATAGCATGTCTTAAGTCTTTCTCATACGCACTAACTAAGAAGTTGGGCCTTATCTCATTGTTCAGTTAGGCTCAGAACCTTGTAGCAAAATAAGCACGCTTTAAAAACATTGAATTAATAGCGTATCAAAAAAAGCGCGTGTTAAATACACCGTAATCCATATAGGCAACGATATGACACGTATGTTTACCATCAAACAAAATTGTAAACAGTGAAATAATCGCTCGAGTGAAATGTTTATTAAAAACTTACCAAATGCGAGTCGGACTCGCACACGAAGTTTTACACCATCCTAAAGATTAGAAAAGATCGAAAAATGCTGAACAGATTTTGATAAAAACAAACTGTATAATTAGATTTTGAAAAAATAAATTTGGCTTAGCGGGAAACGAACTCATTGATTTTGAAAAAAATAAAATAAACAGCCAGTAATATTGCACTATCTCCTATCTCCTCATACAAGGGAGATATAGTCCAAAGTCCAAAGGCTCTGACCTTTTAAATTAAACTTTTTCCAACAATTTTCCGATCAACAAAATTTTACTTTTTAATTCTTTGGAGGGATGACTTATAAATAGAAGGAAAACTTTGTACTTGGTATTTGAGATACGCTGATCTTACGACATTTGGTAAATAAACGGCATACATACTCGTATGTAGGTACTTATTAAAACTTTTCTCTCTATTTCCAATTAAATCGACTCCTCTTAGTCTCTGGACAAAGCATTATCGTGTCGGACTTACGAAATCAATGGAGACTTCATTGTTCGTAAAGTTTTTAACATACTGTGTAGTCAGTGGAATAGGTACCTACTATTGTTTTTTTTTCTGGATTTGTTTCACAACAATTTCACACGTCACAGAGTATAATTATTAAGTTTAAGGCCCAATAAGGCATCGAAGGCCAAAGTAACTGAACAACATCCTTTAACTAAGATCCGATCTTCCGCATCACACATCCTGTTAATTAAATCAAATTAGCATACTAATCTTATACCTAACTGAAATAAAATACATATGTTTAGTTATTCATGAAAATGTATCCTTCTTAAAACTAATTGATAAAAAAAAAATTCTTTATGTCTTAACAGTCTTCATTTATTGCGTTACCATTATCTTACAAGTAGGTACCATCTTACTAATCTATGCTTTCAGGAAAATCATTTAATGTTTTTAATATTTAAATATTTATTAAATAATTGTTCAGATATTTATTAAAATACATTTACGTATATTTTAAAATATTTTTCTAAATTTAAAAATAATAAGGATAATAATGACCACTCCACACCCAGGTTTGTTCCAATTCAGTTCACTAAATTGGCATTTGTTAATTAGATCAGAACGGTTTATTAATTGAGCACATGTATGAGGGAGACAATGAATACATATTTGTGCTTAGTAAAAAGAGATTCATTATTTTTTGCGACAGACAGCATGCGACAAATATTAGAAATAAACATACCTAGTAAATATATATCAGTGTCGAAGGGTCCATACAAGCCGGTTCCCATCGGCTTACCTTTTAGGAATCCCAGTCCCACATTTTCATCATTTCGAAGCCACTTTTATCATGCTTAAAATACACTGTAATTATAAAATTACAGTGTATTTTTTGAACGGCTTACCCTCGCCATATTTTCACCCCTCGCCACTGGTACTTATATACTAATATTATTTTAGCTAAATTCAGCCATGTTACTTAGTACTTAGGTACAGCGCGCAGACTAAAAATGAAGATTGTATTGGAAAACAAAAGTTGCATTGTAATCGCCTCATTGCATTACAATATATATTGTTTTTCGTTTCGATACAAACATTTGCATAATTTGGTCGGAAAGTTTAGATTTAAAAAAATACTTATTTTCGTCTGATATTTAAAAGAACTTTATTTTTTTTATTACCGTTAAGGCAAGCATTGATACGTAGCCGTAGCGTATAGTGAATATTTTTAGTTTCTGTTGTTTTTTATTTTTTTTAATAAATTTCGATCGATTTTTTTCACGATTTCAGAAGCCCAACTTAGTTTTAGAAAATATAGCATTTCAAAGTATATACATTCCTATCGTTTAAAAAAACATCATCAACACCAAAGCAATCGTACAAACAAACGAAAATAATTAATAACTCACTGTACCTATTTCAACCTGTTTAGTTAGGGACCTCATTTCCCTCAATCGATTTCGAGTGCCCCAGACAAGAAAGAAGTCACTTTGCAAAACAAAAGGCTAAAGTCCAAAGAAAAAGTCCCAATTACGCTTCCCAGTGAACCGGCGGGGGGGCAAGCCTTCTTCCCATTCCTACGACGTCCCTTCTCCCGGCGAAGGGTTGGGTGCGTTTTACCGCGTGGAATCTTAAATCTATTTTTCTCCTTAGAATCATAAAAAATTAATTAGATCTATTTGCGGATATTTTGTGATAAAGTATATATTTTTATACATTATACATTCTATAGTGTTCTTCAATGTTCGTCTTTTCGGCTAACCCCACTCTTTTTTTAGCTCACTATTTGTCATATATTTCTAGCACTAGAACACTATGTAGAGTTTAATAAGTATTATTTCACGGAATAGGTAAATAAGGTCTTCCTTCCTTTAACTGTTCTGTGTATTATTTGAAGCTGGAATATTGTAAAATTCCCAGGCAAATTGTTAATCTTTCATCAGTTTGACGATAAAATTATTTATCACATACCTAATTTAAGTCGACATTTTTAATATCAGATATTCCTTATTTATGACATTTTCACATCACATTTATAAGCAAACGATTTTTTTTATTTTGAGATTGAATTAAGGTCACACAAACAAATAAATCACAATAATCCACCTTTTCCTACGACAGTTAATTTATTTGTGAACAGCGCCATCTAGAGCTATTCTACGAACTAAAAAAAATAACGAAAACGTTATTACTGACACCATACCTTTTCCCCAAAGAGTTTTATTGCACTGTCCGAAGGAAGTAATTTTGTAGGTCCGACTTTTAGTTTTTAAGAAAGTTCATTTTCTTTTTCCAGACATTTTTCTAGCTATTTCTATAACTAGGTGTTGCGCGGTTAACTTGTGAATTGCTTTATTTTCAACCTGTTTTTTTTAGCTAGATCTTAAAAGGCAATTTGCAAGTTTAAATAGGTTTTGTAGCTTTATAGGTATGTTAGTAGAAATTGAGAAGAGTTTCGTTAGGTAGTTATGAATTTCTAGAAGGTTGATGAGGTTTTTAAGACAGCCTAATATTTTATTTTATTCGTTATCTAGCGTTCCACCCCACCGCGGTTTCACCCCCTATTTTGCCCCCTTAGGGGTTGAATTTTCAAAAATCTTTAGCGGATGCCTACATCATACCTAATAGCTACCTGTAAACTAATTTTGAGGCTGATCCGTATAGTGGTTTGACCTGTACGTACGAGATCAGTCGCCTAGTCGGTTAGTCAGTCAAGCTTTCCTTTTAAATGTTTAGATTTAATAAAATACTAATATCATAAGTTTGTGTATGTAAACCTATGTTTGTTGCGTTTCAACAGCTCTTAAACGAATGAATCTTGGAAAGATGGTATAGCATAATAATGTAGGCTACTTTTTATCTCAGAAACGTGCGCGAAGGACAGCTAGTTTGGGACGTAAGTAGGCGTAGTTAGCTAAGCTGTAGTATAGTTAAGTCAGTGGCAGTAACGACAAATGACGAGATAGGCCTATAGATAGTAAAAAAATGGTAATGAGGAATAACAACAAAAAAATCTAATTAGTCCGTCAGTTAGATTATTAAAAAATATTGGATCTTACGTATTTTTTATTTTATCAAATCAATAAGAAATTACAAAGATAAGTCCCATCAAAGTGCAGGATTGGGGCTTGTGACGTCATTGTACAACTACTTTTTAGTACACTTTTTGCAGACCGGGAAATTTTAACGCACTGTATCTTCGTTATTTTTTGTTTTCGGATCATAATAAAAAATACGTATCCAATATTTTTTGATAATCTAACTGACGGAGTAATTAGATTTTTTTGTTGTTATTCCTCATTCTTATAATGGATTACAGATTCGTTATTTATAAGTTAGAAACACACATTTGAATTTTTCTTCTCAGTTCTCGTCACCTTTTTTTTTATGCTTTTTTTCCCATGAATATTATGTAAAAGAAAATACAATCCCAAATTCATCGAATTCAGTTTCTCAGCAAAAACCAATGCCTAACACTAGAATATCAACATGACATTCGTAACAATCCGAATGCATGCTATTTGACTTTGAAATTACGAAATAAAAAAACAAAAGTGCATTGAATGAATCACTTGGACATAACAATATGTAATTTTATCACCAAATTATGCGAGTCCTGGCTCTGACACACTTAAAATCACTTTGTGTTTGAGTTCAAGGGCGTTGCGTTGCTCTGTTAACTTCAGCCAGTGCTACACTGAAAGCTACATTAATCAGAAACGTAGCTTTTGTTTTTCTTTTAATTATATTCTACGCTGTTCCTCGCAGTTTCACTCGCGTTCTCGGGACAACCCTATAACTTTCGGAGATAGTGTAGCTTTCTATTAGCAAAAGAATATTTCGAATCGGACCAGTAACTCCGGAGATTAGCGCGTTCAAACAAAAACTAACAAACAAACAAACTCTTCAGCTTTATAATTAGTATATATTAGTCACAAACGAAATCTGCGAATTGGTGACAAGCCAATCAGAAGCGAAAACTTTTGTCCATTATAAAAGCCCGAAAAATTACAGATCTCGGCCACGTGTTAAAACATGAAAAATATCAAGTCCTGCAACTTATTATGATGGCCAAGGTTGCCTGTGAAGGCAAGTTGGTCGCAGGAAGAAATCGTGGCTCCGCAACATTTGGGAGTGGACTGGAATTTTAAGCGCAATCCAATTATTCCACCTAGTACAGGACAGGACGTGATAGCCAAGTTCACTAGTTAGAAAGGCACTGCAAAAAGAAGGATTTATATATTTTATTTTGCCAACGTATGTAATTATTGATGTGGTCGAAGGTGGTAAACACACAAATGCCTAGAAGGGATCTGGCTCTTTACTCGCTCTTTTCTCAGTGTCACTCCACCTGGAGTTTTTATCTTTTTATCTTGTAGCAAAAGTGATCAAAAATGTAAAGTGCACTTTTTGTATGATTTTTTTTTTTTCAAATAATTGGGGGGACGTATCTTATTTTTAATGGAGTTTAATATTAAATTACAAATACATATAAGAGTACATAAAAAGCATGCAAATAAAATATTGAAATTGACGCTATCGCTGTTCGCTTCGCTTTTACAGTGGAACATAAACTTTATTATTCATCATAATGTGATTTATTTTAATTTTGAATGTACCGTTTCCGTTACAGTTTTTTGTCTGAATTTCAATTTGTATAATATGTAGGTAAAACAAAATACCTAGTTATTTCAGAGATATGTATAAAGATAACATACAAACAGATTTTTGTATTTATAATAGTTATTCATGTCAGCCGAAAGACGTCCACTGCTGGACAAAGCCCCCAAGAATCTTAAATCATTGCCATAAGCCGTCACGCTTGGCAGGCGGGTTGGCGATCGCAGTATGGTGTTATAGTTCTCAGAGATACGCTGCTGCCCGTACTCTGGTATACCTTCCCTCGGACGACTTGTACGCCCCCTTAGGGGATGAGATGGGGTGGTTATATTCGTCGCCGTCACCACACAGCAAATACAGTAATGGTTATTAGTTAAGATTATCGTTACCTATTAATATTTAAACTGTTTTATTATAATACATTTTTATCCGACTGCGGCGAAGCCAAAAAGAAGGTGGTTGTGTTTGACCTATATGTACTTATATCCGTCCCTAAGTTCGCCTGTAACTACTAAATGGCAGAACCGATTTCGTTAGATTCGTCTTTATTGCGATTGTCAATGACTATAAAATTTAATAAATCAAAATGGCGGATTTTTGGTCTCCAAATGTATATTTAAAACAATCTTTTAAATCTATTGAGTGGGATATATATCAAAATGAAGGATTTTAAAAGTTGAATATAAAAATATACATATACCTACAACTTATTTAAATGTAATTTGAAATTAGAAATGATAAAAAGCAATCCTGACCTCTTTTTCGTAGGTACCGCAGTCGGTTTTTTTTTTAAATAAATGCCTTATTTTATGACACTGCAATTAACACATAAAATAGATAGAGTTATATATAAATCTAATATAATATATCATATAAGTGGGTAAATGATAACATGTTAATGTAACCGACGGCTGTTATCAGTCGCTGATAACAACTGATAGCGCGAGTCAAGTGCAGGTTCTGTTTCGTACATACCGAAAATGCATTTACGCACACATCTGTACTGGGTGTAGGGTGACAATAGGTTTAACTGCATTATGGGACATTTAGAGGCTATATCTTGACCTAGATTTTTGTATCAAAAGTAGCTCGTGGAGGTGCACACAATAAAAAAAGGAATAATCAGTTTATTACATAATAATAGAATTGAAAAATACTATAGAATAAGTATTTGTCCATATTTTATTTATAAATATTAGGTAATAATAAAAAAAAAATACTTTAATACGCTATGCGGTTTCAAAGCAGCTTTCTAATGCGAACGCTTAGTTAGGTTGAGGAATTAGCTTCCCGCGGACTCCGTCGTTTTACCACACAGCATGAGGTTCTTGAATAATATTTACAGGGTCTTACCGCCGATACCCTTGATTTTACCGCTTGGTGACTGCTTACCATCAGACGGACCGTATGCTCCGCTACCGTAATAAAAGAAAAAAAAAAGTAGGAAAACCGTTATCGCACGTGTAAGTGTGGTGATATTAGCTGATAAGATAAACCTGACTAAGCACCACTGGTGTGATAAGGTGTGGTAGGGTCGCATGGCAAGGTTCCTGTTCAGTTTCGACTCACTAAACACTGAATATCATTTGAACATCCGCTAAGACGCAAATATAAACTTTAATCTGTATAGGTATAGCAATTGAGAGCCTTCTTGGCGATAGGTGACGACAACCACTTACCATCAAGTAGACTTTTTTTTTATTCTGTATAGGCATATGTTGACCACAATCTCACTGTGCTCAGTGATGATGTGGCCGATAGTGGTAAGCACACAAAGCCGGAAGGTACTTTTCGACTTGCAGGTGGTAGCCAGTGAGACGGGTACCTGCAAAGTAACCTACCACCGTGCTATAGATTCCTTATGATGTTTTCCTTTACTAAGCTCAAGCTCATTGTAGGATTCGATCCGTGATCTTCGTCTCAGATTTTGACGTCACTACCACTGATCTATCTTTGACATAGACATAGATTTATGGGCCGGATCTAGTCAGGCTACTTTCTATCCGGGGCTTAAGAAGTATAATTTTCTTTTTCGAAAATCTACTCCTATGTAAAATAAGGGGAAGATATATAAAGTATATGCAGTATATGGCTTTCTTTTAACATAAGTATATAAGGCATAAATATATAATAAGGATCCTGTTGTCATCAACCTTGAAGAGCTTTATTAAACACAAGATAATGGTTATGTAAACGCTGGCTCTTAACTGACGGATTACGTTGTTAACATTTTGACTGTTTGCACGTCATTTAACTGTATAATCTATATATATAAAAGAAAGTCGTGTTAGTTACACCATTTATAACTCAAGAACGGCTGAACTGATTTGACTGAAAATTGGTGGGGAGGTAGCTTAGAACCAGGAGAAGGACATAGGATAGGTAGGGGTAGGTCGGGGTAGGTCGGGGTAGGTAGGGGTAGGTAGGTAGGTCCCAAATTTATTTTTGTTCTCAGGGCAGGACAACGTCTGCCGGGTCAGCTAGTTTGTCTATAAAACAACTCTATTCAGTCTACACTATCATCTCGCTGCCAATCATTTGTTCGGCGCAATATGTACCCTTCTTCCATTCAGCCTCTATCCGTCAAATCAGCATTCTCTCCTTTCTTACTTATATCATCTTTCACAATCCATCCATCTCTTTTTCGGTATTCCTCTTCCCGTTCGTACGCTGTAAAACAATCTGTTAGGATGATGTATTCCGGCACGGCGGCACTTGCATTTTACAACCAGTCTTTCTGCCTTCTAGTCTTTGGAAAAAACCTTCGGTATTCCAAATATGTATAGGCAACGGCAGTCACTTACCATCAAGTGAACCCCCGACTTGTCAGCCTTATAACATAGAACAGAACTATTAAAATTACATAATTAAACATTCTGTATATAAGCCTTTTTGATGTTTTCAATGAAAACTGTATGCTCTTTATTCACATTTTAATCTTATTTATCTACTAAAAATACTTTACAAAGTTATAAGTCTGGCTTTTATACGACTTAAGTATTAATAGGTCTTACGACTTGTTTTCATATAGTCTTCTACTTTAACCATTTATTTTCATTTGCTTACTTTCTTCACCATATCTTTTATAGGCTGTACTTTTTGTGTGTGTGTGTTTTTAAACTGTATCTCTGTTGTTTTCCCTATGATTAAATCAATCGTGTTCCTTCGCTTAAAGGTTTTAATGGAGAAGAAGCTCCACGTTATAGCCAAATTGATGCTGTCTTCCTGTCGAGAGAAGGAGGAAGAGTAGCCAACGAGCAACCGTAAGCCGTATGAATGCCGAACTAGTTTTAAAGAAATCCCCGAAACTCACTAGAAAATTGGTAATAACTTCCAAACGGTTGAGCGAATTTTCTTGAAACATAGCTAAGAACACTCTCGATTATGTCACCTTTCAAACAAAAAAAACTTAATCAGAATTGGTACATCCGTTCAGGAGCTTTGAGGCTAGTCGTTTTTGCATCGGGGGTTTAAAATGATAATGTTTATCCCACTTGGTATTCCTAACTCATGGTCGCCCCCACAAGGTCGCATAGCCTCGATCGCAGTCTGCAACTGCAACCGGCCTGCTTGCCGCTCGCTAAACTTGAAACACTTCTCAGACATCGACGTTAGGTCATTGCTACACTTCTGACTGGTTTATAGACTCTAAATTTGAAGTGATAGGTTTAGACTAATATTTAAAGTAGTTAGAAATTATAACTATCTTTCGCCTCGCGGTTTTAGCCGCGTTCTCGAGGGATTTAATATTTTTTTCGGAATTAAAACATCCTGTTGATGATTCTGTTGTCATACTAAACTAATATTAGGCACGTCGCCTCGTTTTTATATACTTTATTGAATAAAGGTTAGTCGCTCGCCATCGTAATTTACGGTTAATAGTCGTGACCAATAAAGTGGCTATCAAGCAATCGGACTAATTTGACAGCACATTTTTTTATCCCTTTCTTATTAAGGATTGAAATTTCAAAATAGAACATTGTTACAGAACATGTCAGCCTGGAAAGCTATTCGATTCACCTTCACTCCTAGTCGCAAGAGTCTCTACTACACATTGTAATTTAGAGTCAAAATAATCAGAGCGTGGTTTGTCGCTAGCTGTCTCTAAAATACTAGGCTAACAATAATAAGTACGCTGGCAAACATTAGTATAGATATGTATACATAGTTAAGTAGTTTTGACATTTAGTTTTATGTGTTCTCAATTCCATTAATGCCAGGACCTTGAAAATAATTTGCGTTAAAAATAATTACTGATTCAAATGTTTGATCAAACATTTGCATTCAATAGAATTGAACACCGCGCAAACATTTCAAACAAAACATTCCATGACAGAAGCAATTAATATAATAAAACCTTCATTTAGGCCAAACAAACTACCGAGTTAACGATGTATGCGAACGCACAAAATTGTCGCTGATCCCTTCTAACGTATGCGGGGTTCGCTATCTATCCTTGTTGCACGTTCGAAATACCGTAAGCATAGCATGGTGGGCGGGAGCAGTGGGTATTTTTTCACGGTTAGATAACGGCCCAAACGGTTCGCATCTAAGCGCTTTCCGCATAACGATGTTGACTTTTTGGTGACGATAAAGAACCTCGCCGTACACTTTTTCCGTTGATTCAAAATGGCGTGCAATGCGATAAGAGGTAATCTAATCGCATTGAATCAAAGAAATCGTTTAGTGTATTGTTTATTTTGTCACTTCGTGTGCATTTATGGGGCAGATTTTAAACGATTCTTTCAATATTTTTAAATTCCAAACCCTTTTATGTGGGCAAACCAAGCTGCTGAAATTAAGGATAAAATAATGTAGGTAGGTTTTTTAAAAGGAAAACGAATGCATACCTACAATTCCTATGAATTCAAACTAGAAATTTTGTAATCTATCTATACTAATCTATACTAATAATAAAGCTGAAGAGTTTGTTTGTTTGTTTGAACGCTCTAATCTCTGGTGTCACTGGTCCGATTTGAAAAAATCTTTCACTAATAGAAAGCTAGGGAAATTATGTTTGTTACTTCTTCACGATCAAACGGCCGGGCCAATGTTGATGAAAATTGGTAAAGAGGTAGCTGACACCCTGGATTAACACATAGGATACTTTTTATCCCTCGGGAACGCCGGTGAAACGGCGGGGCGGAAGCTACAAAGCTAGTGTGTTTATATAAACGATAATTTCATTTCCTAAGTGCAGAAAAATATAGACAGAGCTGACAAATTTAATGTTGACTACAATATTATTTGGCCTTATTTAATGGGACTGACTTTTAATTACTTCAATTCTTGAGATAACAAAGCCTACTTCTAAACGAGCACATTTCCTCATTTGCCTCCATACAAATATGGTAAGAATTAATCATCAGCCACAAAGCATTGTGATTGGTCAAACACATCGCCTATAATTGGCGTCTATTGGTCAATTTTTACGATAAAAATACCTACAAATTTATTTTTAATAACTTACAAGTTGTTTTGTGAAAATTTTCCGGGTTTTTGTGCGGAACTAGTTAACATGGTAATAAATAACGTTTTAATTATTACAATTCGTTCTATAGCTACTTGAAAATGTTCGTAAGTAATTCAGAGTCGTTCTCTGCGTTGTAGAAATATTTTTTTAGTACCGTACTCGTAGAGCCTTATACGAAAAGGTACTATGTTTTTAACGAAACAGTACCTCGGCTTTACATATAGGTAGGTACATTTTCGACAAATCTATTACAATAAAGAATGCAGAGAAAATCTTATATTAGAATCATAGTTTCTCATATATCGTCGCCTTAATAAGGTAACGCTACCCGCCCATCAAGGTTGCGCCTGCGCACCCGCGCCCTTGCTCCCATAATTTGCGCCAATCGACAGCTACATTGTCAAATGTATGTAATTACACACTTAATTGATAATAATCTACTCATTGATTGTTTGCTATATTAACATATTTTGAAGTTGGCGCCACCTCTAATTGACAGATAACATTTCAACAATGCTCTCTATGCTGAGATTTATGTGATAATTTCGAGTGAATGTTTTGTCTATAGCTAAGTAATAGGTAATAGACTAAAGTCATTTCAATATGTCACTTTTGACAGTCTGCACAAAAAGGATAGTGCCATACGTAGCGCGGCAAGTAGAGAAGCTCTTGTCGATTCTGCGATATAAAGTCTGTCTGTTTCCTATTTTTATCTATTGACTAACTAACTAAAAAAATAACGCAAAGTCCAATTAAAAATATATGGTAGGTAATATAAATGAGTTCGTATAGCGCGTGTCTAAACATGGCTGGACTGTTCTGTGCCGGAAGCAGGTGGCTTATAATCGACCTGCCTATATAAGCATAAAAATAAGTTTATATGTTCATTTGTTTGCCTATCTTTGTTCGCTAACACCTATTTATTACTGCTTCTTTTTGCTGGTTCTATCATCAATTAATCACTCATAGAAACGTTTAGTATTTTAATAACATGAAAACGTTTTTTCGACCCTCAGACGATCGTCTAAAGGGGTCAGAAGACGACACATAAATGTGAAAACTAGCCATCATGTCACGGCACGCCACGTGTCGTCACGTTAGACAAGTATAAATCCGCCTTTACTGTCACGGGACCTACATCTATTGTACTATCTTGAAGCGAGAAAATAGTCGATAACTAGTCGCTTGCTCGTCAGCAGTGGGACAGGTGCCTTACAGTTAATATTAAACAAAACACTATCTTTCGAACATAATGTCATTTGATAACAATGTGTGATAACAAATAGTTGTCATAAAAGATTAATTTGTTTCTAGATTACTGATAAACATTGTAAAGCAGGATTAAGTAACGTGTTTAAATTATAAGCTTTCAAATTGCCGCATTTTGGATTGTAGAGAGATAATAATTAATTATGTAGGTACCTAATAATTAATTTTGCAATACAATGTTATATTTATTCGACATAGATAAATTACCGACATGAAGCACCTAATTTTAATTAATTTATTAATGTTTTATAAATACTTAAGGTATACATACACAAATAGATAAAATGAATCCCAAAGCAGATTATTTAGTCCACCACTGATACATAAACGCACAGCCTAAATCGCTGACCAAAGACATGACTTTTGGAGGGACCTTGTAAATTGTAGGCATGAACTATGAAAGGAATTTTCAAAAATCCATTTCTGATTGGGTAAAAATAATAGCAAAAGTAAACGAGTCGACTCGACTCTATATTTTAATATGGTTACCAACGTATGTACTAAAAAGTATGCAGGTATAAACCCAATCTATAAACACAGACTTTATTAACAAAATTTAAAAAGATTGGTATAGCCTGTTCATAAAGAGATTAAAAATTGTAAACGAACGTTCCATTTTCATGTTACAACCATAAAGGAGCTAGTTTCTCTCTGTCGGTATTTTGAATCATATACTAATGAAATAGTTACAGTTGTAATATGATCAAAACGGAACAGACGCGCTATTGTATTGGTCGCTAAACAAAAAAGGTAAATAAGCACAGCAGCGCCCTCAATTTCCACGACGGGTCTCTTTCTGAACAGACTCTACCAATATCAATGTCAAAATGTAACCAATCCTTTGAAAAAAGCCGTCTTTTTTATCAAAGAGACTTTAGGTTTGTAAACGTTACATCGTTTGTAAAAGTAGTTCAAAATTTAAAATATCAACTTCAGCGTGCCTGAATGGCTGTATAGCTCTAAACCTTTGCCGAATTGAATAAACAACAATAGCTTGCCTGACATTACTTGACATTCATCAAAATATCAAAAGAGCTGCTAGATTAATTTACTTTGAAATTAATGGAATGCATGACCGGGCTTGACCGGTTTATTATATTTAGCTATGCGTCTTCGTTGATATTAAGTGTCCCAGCCACACCCGCGTGGAATTACTAGTGTTATTTATTACCCGTTTATGGAGTCAATTATTCTATAACATTTTTGCTGTAGTTTTTACATCAACATCTTTTATCTATGGAATTCCTTCAGATCTTTTTGCGCATTAAAAAAATAATAGACAGCTTGTGAGGAGTAGGTAGAGCATGGCTGTTTTCGCTCGTAGGTATGAGCACTTACGCAGTGAAATTACTGAGTGGTTGTTGCAAACTTCTCGCCAGAGACTAGGCTGTAGGGCTTACGACCTTCGGCCACATCATCACTGAAACATGAATAATAGGAAAATAAATCTTTGGTTGCTTAAAATAATATATTCTCATTGCGATTAAAACTTATGATATCCGGGAAAAATATATTACAAAATCTAGTATTCTAGACAAATCCAAGGTTTTGTTTAACAAGGTGAAGCGGCCATTTCCGTATTCTCATTGAATATTTAGTAATTGGATAAACAATGGAGGAATCTTAGCTTCCGGTTTCAAAAGTGGACTTAATAAGCTGTGGAAAATACCACTGAGTTTCGACTTCATCTATATAACCCGCTAGTAATTTCAGTTTTCTTTTGGTCTAGTAATTTTAGGAAATTCGGAAATTGAGAAGTCGTCTGCGTTCACAAGTCCGACAGCGGTACCATAATATTTTCCATGGAACATGAACTACACTTTCGCTGACTTCAAAACAATGTCAGGTTGATTAGAGTTCCTACATGGTTATTTTATGCTATTTAGTGTTTTGAAGTCGGTTCTATTTTTTGTTAAAAGTTTTTTTAGTGTAGAAGTACCTAGTTTTCGGCTGATTGACGATGTAGTTAAATAGGAATACATTAAATAACCCTGTATAAAATAATCGTTAAAAAATCCCCTTTTTAATTTAATTACTAAACTTATTTTGGTATATATTTAGTCACAAATAGGTACCATAACGTGAGCATGTTACAACAGTGTGTCAAGGCTGCTATGGCGTGAGTAACGAGTCTAAAAGTCACTTGAGTATCACAACTACACGATTATGTTAAATATTACGATTAGATTAACTATATTAAATACAATTTAGCTAATAGAAACTAAGAGATTGTTGACATGCATTGGTATCATTTTATGGGTCTTTCTTCACCTATCATTATAGTCTAAGCAGAGCTTCTAACTATACAAAGTGTTTTGGTAAGGTATAAAAGGTTGAAGTGTACCCTATATAGCAGTGACGAGGGTAAGCCGTTCAAAAAACACAGATAATTTTATAATAGGGTAGTTGACTGACACATCAAATCAGCTACTTTTTAATAAATGTCAAAACGATAGTTTATAAGGAATTTTGTATGAAATATTACATTATGACGTCATAGTTTCACAGCATCAAATCATCTACTCTTAGTGGTTCCACTGGTAATTAAAAATCATAAAAAGCATTAAATGTACAACCTATTTGATATTTCCACGTGTTTTTAGATGTTTTATGCATTGGTTAGTGTTTGGTCATTTATTTTTGACAGTGTCAACTACCCTATTACAGTGTATTTTAAGCATGATAAAAGTGGCTTTGAAGTGATGAAAATGTGGGACTGGGATTTCTTGAAAGGTAAGCCGATGGGAATCGGCTTCTATGGACCCTTCGCCACTGCGGATAGGTATAGGTAAAAATGTGGAAATGTAGTAAAAAAACATTTATCAAACAACTTGAAAATACGCTTCAACGTAGTTCTAACTGAGTATAATATTACTCGAGTACTAAAATAGCTATCTCACCCCTTCACTAAGTAGTATGTAGTACTTACCTACTTTAATCCTTTACTTACCTAATTATAAACTAGCTTCCGCCCAGCGGTATCATCCGCGTTTCTGAGTGATCTGTTATTCCAGGGTATGATCTATCGATGTGCCAAATTCATGAACCGTTCAGTAGTTTTTACGTTACGTCCATAAACTTCATAATCTTTCGCATTTATATTAGTAGAATTTAAAATTGTGATGTTCAAATGTTTGTGATTGAGACACGCGTCGACCACTGAACGGATTGGGATGAAAATTGGCGTATAAATCAATCATACTCTGGAATAATAAATAAATAATAAATAAATATCCTGGGACATTTTTCACACACCGTTATCCCAAACTAAGCAGAGCTTGTAGGTAGGTATTATAGAAACCAGGTAGGTAACTGAAATACTACATAATAGGAAATGGAGGATCGAAATCAACCCTGTCAAAAGCCAGGCGTTCCTATTCTACAGACCCTACCATCGAGGTACCCCCACCCCCCCAAAGGCAGTTACTCTATTCGGTGAACTAATCCCCTGGGAAAGGCAAGCCAAATATCTCGGAGTAATTCTCGATGATCGTTGTAATTACCAAAAAAAAAAATGAAAAGCTTTAATTCCTAACTAAGTTATAATTGGCGCTAACCACTTTTGTCCATTCTGACATTGAAGTATGGTTGGAAACGACCTAAATATGGCACTACATCAACCGCTAACGAGCCGCCTTATCTGTCACCATGATAAACGACCAGTAATTGTTCTATTTGCCATAAAAAGTGCAAAACGAATATAGAACAAGCATGCTTTAAAATTAATAAAAGTAGTATGATGTTTTTTGGGTCTTATAGACATTAATTTTATGATAATGGGAAGATGCTCTACGCAAATCTCCGTCTCGTAGTTACTAATCTGATGGGGACAAGCTATGGGATTTAAGCTATTTAAACTATTTTTTTTTTGATGTATGAAGATTTCAGAATCTCTTAGGATGGACCAAATAAAAGAAAAAATAAGGTATTTAATTTGAAAAGGGGTATTTACGATTTTTTTTCTGGCGTTAAAAATGAAAAATTCATTTTTGAATTCATTGTTTCTTGTGTATTTATTTGTATGTACACCATACAATAAAGAATAATTTCAATTTCATAAAAAAAAAAAACTCGTTATTATATTTTTTAATTTAACATACATTTTTTACAAATCTCTTGCAACAAATAATGCAGAGAAAATCTTCATTTAGATCATTTCTCATTTATCGTCGCCTTAAGACAGACGTCCTTTTAATGGTAAAAAAATATATTTCTAAGTAGCTAGGTGCAGCATACTTACAGTGTCAGTTTAACTATGAATGAAGCTCGCTCACTCACATGGTATAGTAAACTACTGACAATTGTAAACTCAAGTGCTGATTTAACTACGTGTTAACTAAGTAATAACATTGCAAACAGTGTGCGCCGTTCATTAAGAAGGTATCTTTACTCGAATGTTAAGTTAAGTGCTATAAATATTGTCATTAGGTTTTACTTGCTTTATTGAATCTACTAGCTGTCCCCCGCGTTCCTGAGGTATCTCATGTTTTCCCGGGATAAAAAGTAGCCTATATGTTATTCCAGGGTATTATCTATCTATGTGCCAAGTTTCATTGAAATCCGTTCATTAGTTTTTACGTGAAAGAGCAACAAAGATGGGATGGCCGTATGATATTTTGCACAAATAACTTTTTAGAATACCCGCCCCAGCTTCGCACGGGTGTACAAATCATTGAATTTCTCGGCTTTTCTGTACCATAATATGCATGTATTATACATGTAAACCTTCCTCTTGAATCACTCTATTTATTGCTGAAAATTGTATTAAAATCCGTTGAGAAGTTTAAAAGATCTAAGCGAACTGACAGCGGAAGCAAATACCAACTTATTATAAATTTGAAAGATTGTGATTTTTTTAAATTGTGTAAAAATATGTTGAATAATGATTTAACCATTTTGCAGGACAATATAGTGAATATATTAGTGTGTTTAAATGTACTACCTACTTTTTGTGTGGTTAATTAAAATTACATTTAATTATTTACAGAAATTCATATCAGCAAAATTGGTAGAGTCGGTAAAATTGTTTCGCCTTTTTTGAACAATAATAACCACTATTTTATTTTCCTTAAATTTTAATATTTTGTTTAAATTTTATGTTTATTGAAATATTGACATTTAAAAGCCCCAAGTTCTATATACGTACCTATCCTGTTTGAGCCATTAGTAAAAGGCAAAGATATTTGATGCATCTATTGGTAACAAGTCATATACTTACTTGAAACCTTATAGTAAGTACGAGATGAAAATTTCTCCATTCCCCGCTCTATTGATATAATAATAATTGTTAGTTAATGTAATCTACTTTTATGATATGATGTGTCAAATTATCATCTTTGGGTACACTTCTTTCGCCTTATCAATCTGTAATTCAAGTGAAAATATAATTTTCATGAGTCTATGGTTCGGCTTCAAATGTGCGTAGACAAAACAGGCTCAAAGAGGATAGCTTATTTCTAATAGAAATTTCTTCCAGAAGCCGTTTTCTTATTTTTATACCTCTAAGGCCCGCATGATAGTAAGTTTGCACTACAAACGTTTGCAATACAAGGAGTACCTATCACTCGAGCCACAGTATAAGTAAAAGGAGCTCGCGCGTTGCGTGCGTGAAAAATCTCTTCACTCGCGCGCGACTTGTAGAGCCCCGTCCTAGATCATTTCATGAGCGATATTAGAAGACTGAAAGACGAGGTATCCTCACTTCTTGTTCTGTAAAGATTTGACACTTATTATCTGTGGTCTGACATATTCAGTACATCTCGATACTGTTTGTAGAGCATTTCATCATGTTCCAGATTTCGTTCATTTTTTAAACTGGGAATTTTTGAATTACGAATAAAAATAAATTCTCATAGAGTAGAGTAGTACCTACCCCGTAGGCATTCAAAATGCGGATAGATTTGTGCCTACATCAGACATATTAAAACATTGGGTATCACAAATCTCTACATATTATGTAAGGAGAGGTTAGGAATTAGGTAAAGGTTGTATCCAGTCTGTGTCCTGTCGATTCTGTGATCTGCAGCGTAGACCTAAATCTCCATATCTAGTAACAGGTTTCGTAGTGTTTGTCGGTGTGTCAAATAATGCGAATCGCTCAGTGGAGTCTAGGCCGCGCGCCAATCGACTCGTTGCAAGGTCACTGTTGTACAGATAACATATTTTAAATAAAAACTTGGATATTTCCTGAAAATAAAAATAGCTTTGATTTAGTTTGCTGATGTAAAAGGTAGCTGGGTATAGATATTATTATTTATCGTTCCTATTTAACAATTTATAAAAATGTGTTTAGTGATTTTCTGTCGTTCTAAATATAGGTAAATTAAGAATTCATGCACAGATTAATAAATAGGCTAATATTTATGTTACAAAAAAAAAAACTATTATACCAAATACTCTTGTCATTCTGACATGATTGTCAATACACATTACGTAAGTGAGGAATATTAAATCATCTAAGCCTGTATCGTAACGTTTATTTTGAACATTTTTCATTTTCAACACAGATCATTGAGGATAGCGCTTTCTCCAGTTTATAATCTATTTCCGTATCAAATTCCACCATTATTGGATGTACCGTTGAGGCGTCAAGAGGTAATAAACATACCTTCGCATCCATAATATTAGTTAGAATTATGATATAGTTGCCTCCATTTTAATATCCGCTTAGCTTAGCACAAAAGTTTATCGAAGAATAAATCTAAATAAAAATAAATGTCCCACCCGTATTGTGGTCACCCTCAATGCGCCCGCGCAAGCTCTAACCTAGAAACGAGCTGGATTTCGTGACATTCGCGTTTTTGTCAGCGTGTGTGTAAGTACACACATTTGTGTTTGTTGAACAACATACACGCTTGCATAAACCACTTTACAACCTAACGCAACACAGTTATGAACTCTATTACATCGTAATAAAGATTCTATTGAATATAAACGTTAGTAAAATAACTTTGTAAAATCACTTGACATGGCATTGGTGGGTTTTGGTATGATAAAATGGGCGTATAGTTAGTTAGTGCATTTATATAATGATTTATGAGTGTAGATCATTTTAGAACGTTTTAGACGGTCATGTTTTTATTGTGAAGAAGCTGTTTGTGATTTAAATGGTGGAGGAAAACGTGAGTAGAATTTATATAATATAGTTTAGATTTAATATTTAGACTTCATTTTCATGAGGTCAAATTAAGTCATGATTGACGCACTGAGAGAAGACTAAAACAATTGAAACGCGTAAGTAAATTAGAAATTCTATATTATATCTACTCATATTCTAAGAATAACACTAAGGAAAATCATCTAATCAATATTCGTGTCTATTACCTACTCATAAACAGCCATTTTATTTAGGGTTCCATAAAGTAAGAAACGCCACTAATCAAATTTCAGATTATTTAATATTTTGTCTGTGCTTTTGCAATGCAAGTTTTGAAAAAAGAAACAAATAACAATTTGTGGTAGCCTTTCTGTTGTTCAATATTACCCGATGATGTAACCGCAAAAATACGTTATTTTCGCATATCTATTGCTACAAACTATTAAGGTATACAGTACTTTTTATAATACTTTTCTGTATACAATTGTCTATGGCCATTGTATATAGTCCTCTCGCCATTTTCTCCTTTTCTAGTCATCCTACACATGACATAAACGAATAAAAAGATACATACTTTCATTTTAATATACCTAACAATAGAATACTTAGATTATGATACAGATTATCAGCAATTACCTATTTGATATCAAGCAATTTCGGGACACGTACTACATTGTACAGAGATATTTTTGTAACATCTTCATGTAACTGCATTCCACAATTTAACTAGTTCCTCTCGTCTTCTACTATCTTCCTTGTCCCGTTTTTCCAGCAAACTTCATAACATAAATAGAACATCCTGAGGACATTCTTCACACACGGCTATCTGATTCCCAACTAAGCAGAGCTTGTACTATGGAGATGATAACTGAATACTTATTTGCCCTGGATGGGAATCGAACCCACGAATTGCGGCGTGATAGGTGGTGACAAAACCGCGACAACTGGCCTACCATCACTACTTTATTCAGTATAATTTGTGTAATAATTTAGGGTAACTGTTTATATATGTACTAACTATTATTAATTTACCATATTAAATTAAAATTAAACTACAATGGTGCCGATTCTGTTGTTTACGAACTTAACTAATATTAGACAAGTCTTTCATTTTAACCTTATTGAAAAAAGATAGAACATTTTTAATGCTGTCAGTTTAATCCATACCGTCGTAATGTACGGGTAAATAGTCGTGACCAGTAAAGATCGCGCTTAAATTCACGTTGAAATGTGTGATCGGATTAAACTGACAGGACTAAAATATCTTGCATCCCTTTCTTATATTTACTATTAGAAAGAGATATAGTGAGATTAAATTTATTTAGTTCGTAAACAACAGAATCGGCACCATTATCTATCCTATAGACAGAGTAACTATAAATAATAAACCGCATTTAAATCGCCGCCTGCAGGCAGGGTTCCCAAAAAGCTGGCAACGTTACCTCATTGAATTGCAAGGCTGATGCGCTGTCCGAGGTAAGTGCCAGCTCTTTGGTCACCTGTAGTGTCAATAAGGCGTCTGGACAGCTCCCTAACCAAACTGCGAGCATCTTGACCCCAACTACCCATAGTTTCGACCCCAAACGGAAAAATGTACCTTATTATTTGCTGCTAAGGTTAGCCTTTGTTCAATACTCCCCAATAAAACACGAACATAATTACCAATGACCACATTTATGGGTAAAAATAGATTTCTGTACGGAACCTTTAAAATCAAAGACAAATCAATCCTGCCCGAATGCATTGGTGATACGACCAATCGTACATCAGCCGTCTACAGTGCTAGATATTACGTCGGGCTACAGTACATTTCGCGATACACATGGTCGGGAGATGACCGTGACATACAATTCAACACGTGCGTGTGCGCAGCTGCATTATTTGTATCTAGGTATATTGACTGTGTGTGTGGGTGTGCGGTGTGATATAGGTACGGCCTTTTGAGTCTAAAATACGGTTTGATAGTTAAAGGTTAGGAGTCCTTTTCAGTTCGTTTAGTAAGATGGAGCGAGATCAAACTCAAATGAAAAACTTATTTATTAATTTAAAGTCTATATGACACCTATGAATGCAGTTGAGTCTACCAATGGGTCCGGATTGGAATACCTACACATAAACTGAAAAATTCATTTAGTTGCCATTAATATCAGCTAATAGAAAAAGACCGACGGCCGGTGGGGCAGAAAGGTTCTCGAGGCCCCCCACAAGGTGGACCGACTATCTTGTGAGGGTCGCGGGAAACCGCTGGATGCGGGACAGCCCAAGACCAGCCATCGTGGCGACCCTTGGGGGAGGCCTTTGTCCAGCAGTGGACGTCTTTCGGCTGACATGATGATAATGAATAGAAAAAGGTCCGGTCACATCGAACGAACCATTAGTTTCATTTCGACGTTCGCTGCAACCTGTCAAAAAAACTGATAGTAATTGTTATATCTTTAAACTAACAATAAAGCTGAAGAGTATGAGTTATACTGGTCCGATTAGAAAAATTCTTTCACTTATAGGAAGCTACATTATCCGCGAAGGTTATAGGCTATTTTTTACCCCGGTAACGGCTGAAACCGCGGAGAACAGTCATTTATAACTATTACACGAATGTCAATGGCAGTCTATACAACTGGACCTTAATCTACCAAGTATAAGACAATCTTGCTGTAAACGAGTGTATGTATATCAAATCAATCTTGTCCCAATATTTTTTTGCAAGGTAAACATTTTTCGAAAATACTCTAATACAAAATACAACCTTATTTTACAGTCTAAAGAATTGATATTTGAATGTAATTAACACCAGTTATGCCACTGTCATTTCCTGCATTAGTGCAAATTTGCTACGTTCTGTGATTAAGTACCGGAAAAACACCAGATGGATTTTGAACTATACTAATTGGCATATTCATATTTCCGGTCGCAGTACAACTATTCGTAGAACAAAGATGTTTTGAAAGAACTTTTAAATATAATAGAATTATTAGTGCGACTACAACTTGGTACCTACTGCCTTATCATTTGAATTAATTTGATTAAGGCGACGATATCCGATGATGATTCTGGATTACCAAGTTTTTCTCGGCATTCTTTGTTGCAAGAGATTTGGAAAAAATATATGTTAAACTAGAGAATATCTTTTTTTTTTTTTTTTTTTTTTTACTATATATAGGCCTGTGTTTGACCACAATCTCACCTTGGTCAGTGATGTTGTGGCCGATGATGGTAAGCACACAAAGCCTAGAAAGGAACTGGCTCTCAAGTGCAGCTGTCGGAACACACCGAATGGTGCTTGGCGACAGATTTTCAACTTGAGGGTGGTAGCCAGCCAGGCGGGTACTACAATACTACCCTACCACCGTGCTATGGTTTCCTCACGATGTTTTCCTTCACCGAAAGCTCAAGCTCATTGTAGGATTCGAACCCGGGACCTTCGTCTCGGTATCCGACGTCACTACCACTGAGCTATCATCGCCATCTGACGGGGAATAGATTTTTTTTTATTCGTGAATATGCCCCTTTTTAAAACTAAGAATGTATTTGTCTCTTATTTGGGCCATCCAAATAACTTGAAAATATTAACATACATTCTGAAATCCATTAGAAAGGGAATGGTTTTCTTACTTTAAAAAAAATGCTTTGTTTTTTTTTAAATAATATAAAACCGTATTTTTTACTAAAATTGCGGCTCTCCTGTCTCGCTTGTCACCATCAGTTTAGTAAGGGACGTAGACATTTGCGGAGAGTCATTCTTAAAGGATGACTGACGCTAGACCGCGCCGAGCGTCGGCCGTAGCACGGTAAAATGCGCGGGGATTATGTAACTTCCTATTATTGAAACATTCTTAGTAACTCCGGATATTAAGTACCTCCTACATCCCAACTAACAGACTTCACCTATTTACTTATAATATTCCATTTTTCCGTACAATTGAGCTACTTAAATAACTAGACAGTTGTACAAAGGGATATGTATTGTTATTGATAAAAGAATCATAATTGTAAGTCCCTCATACCACTAAGAATTGATAATTTCAAATCCAGAACAATGAACAATTGAACACAACCTAATTTTAGGTATTAAGATTTAAATAGCTAAACTTGCGGGGATCCCCTGAATACGTACCTACTCATCATGTAAGTACTTATCTGGCCTTACGACAAGTTTGCGATGGTTCTTATGTTTTCCAGGATAAATAGTTTTGTTATTCGACGGTATGTTCTATCTGTGTGGCAAACATAACGAGCCGTTCAGCCTTTGACGCGTGATTGAGTCGCAAACATCTGAACTTTCGAGAATATTTTTGATAATAAACAATTATTATTATTACTATAACTTATCTCCATATAATAGAAAACAAAAACAGATGAAACTAAACTCTATCTGTAGTTTTCTAATCATTGAAAAGTATTGCCAGACGTGAAGTCTCAAAATTTAAATGTAATCGCATAAAATAGGTTTTTAGCCTACTCTTGATCGGTAGTTAAATACAATTTCCCCTACATATCTTAATAATGGGATAATACATTGAAAATTAGGCGCCAATAACACGAAATATAATAAATCATCTCCACCAATGACACTAGCCGGACATTTTCTAATGGTTTGTGCGTCCACAATAGCCAACCTGTGTTGGTAATTTCTCTATTTAGGTAGAAAGTTCACTTGACCCCTCTGAACTTTAATCTCTGACTATGGGTGGTTTATGAATGTTGAATTATTATGAGATTCTATTTTGTCTTATTATGTGAAAGAATAAACATACACTTGAGATTTTCAGACATTCTATGCAACAAAAGAAATATTCTACTAATAGTATACTTACATGCAAATGTTTGTTAGTACTATGTTGGTTACTTCTTCACGCTCAAATGGCTGGACCAATATGACTATGAAATTTTGTTACCTTCATACCAAATCTTGGATTAACACTTGGCTACTTTTTATCCCTCGTGACTAAGATTCGGGAACGCGGGTGAACGGTTTCACCCTCATTCCCGGGACGGAAGCTAGTACTAATAAAGCTGAAGAGTTTGTTTCTTTGAATGCGTTAATCTCAAGAACTACCAATCGGATTTGAAAAAATATGTTTTGATAGCCCAATTATTAAAGAAGGTTATTAGTTATTTAATATTACGCTACGATCCTCAGGAGCCGAGCAAAAGTGAGAAGGATGTCAAGCGGGCGAGCGATGCAATACGTTGCAGTAAAATTAACCGAATATTTTTTTCAATTTTGAAGTTGAAAGTCAAACCGATAAGATCGATAGTCAGCATAGTTACATCTTTACGAATATCACAATGTTTATGGTGCGCCTAACGACCTTTTTAGAAAGATGTTCTTTATTCGCATGATTTAACAAAAACAAAAGATACTTATCGGTATGTGAATGCCAGTCTGTTATGAATTTTAAATTCTATGATATCTATAGAACTTGAATTGTTGCCGTCATTGTCTATGAATAGGGCTGTCACTGGCTGTCATAGACTGAGTGTAGTCATTCCTTTTACCAAAATTTAATTGGTAAGTAGGTAGGTACCTTAATCATAAAGCAGAGCTTTGTGGAACTATTATGTAGGTACTAGGTATACATAACCATTTGGTTTTAGGTTTAATTTTTTTATCTGATTAAGCGTCTTGAATGTTCAGTTTTTGGCGATTTCTATTTAACAATAGGAAGAAACTCAAAACATATTTCTTCAGTTTAGGCTCTGATAAGGCACTTAAAATGTCGATAGTTACAATTTTCAAAATAGAATCTACCACCGGTTCGGAATACACTTAAACTGAGAATCGGTATGGTAACCCTATCAGAATCAAAGTTATTTTTCCTACAAGTAGGTAGGTACCCTGTTTCAAGTCAAAAGACAATTCCCTGTACATTTTACAAGTTCACTATAACACAAAAGAAGTTAATTCGTGTGATTCGTAACGCGTCATCATTTCTTTATTGCGTCGGCCATTTTGGAATTTGCCCGCGCTTCCATCTGTCATTAGGCAGTGATGCCAACATTGTGAAATTACAAGTTATAGCTGCGTTCAACTATTAAATTATGGGGTCTTTTGAGTTGTCCATGTGAGTGTACGTGAGAACTTAATTGTATCGATTAAAAAGCATTTTGTGGCGCATTATTTATTTATAGTAATTTTAATTTACCCGGTAGCTGGCAATTGAATCGATAGTTTATAATAACTTTTTAACCTACATAGTGTAAGAAGTATTATCAATTTAGGTCAAAATGCCTTAAAAAACAATTTTTTCCCGCAATTTCTCTTCTCGTACCCTAGATGAGAGTTTGTTTGTTTGAACACGCTAATCTCGGAACTACCGTCGGATTCGAAAATCTTTCAATTAGGTATGGGAAGTCACATTATTCCGAGTCATTAGGCCCGGGAAAGTGGGTGAGACATATTATTTCTTTCGTTCCGAAAACAAAAATAACGAAGATACATAAAATTTCGCGTAACGACGTGACGTTACGCGAAATTTTATGTATCTTCGTACACTTTTTATAGAGACGTGACGTCCCCACTCCTGAACTTTGATGCGCCTTACCTTTACAGGTATTTTTTATTGATTTGTTAAAATAAAAAATACGTATCCAATATTTTTTGATAACTGGCGGACTAAACAGAATTAATTATGTTTTACCCAGTCATTATCCTTAATAACAGAATCGGATTAGTTTCTGGAGATTACTTACCTCAACAAAACTGTAGCACTTTATAAAATTAGTTTAGATTGTCTTGAATTTGAATTTTTTTTTTTTTATTATTAATCGGGTATTTATTATTATATATTTACAATTATTTACACGAAAACATTAAATGAAACTAAAATATTAACTAAAAACTAAAGAAGTATCATATATATACAAAATCAAAATATCCTATTCCGTTATATATTTATGAACTCAATATTACAAATAGAATATTGAGTTCAGATCGCTGCCCGTGGGTAAAGTGCCCAGAAGGCTGGCAGCATTACCGCGCTGGATCGCAAGGCTAATCCTTTGACCGAGGTAAGTACCAGCCCTCTGGTCACCGGACAACGTTATGAGGCGCGTCGAGAGCTCTTTAAATAATCGCCGCGCATCGGGTCCCCAAGGCCCCAGAGTTTCCACACCAAAAGGAACAAATATGTAGCCGTCACCAAGGGCCGCATATTTACGCCTTTTGATGCTCTCTGCTGTCGATGCCGCTGCGCCAGATGCCCTGGAGGTAGACTGAAGATGTGACGGTGCCAGTGTATCAACACACGTCGCATCCCAGACCAAAGGCCTTCCTCTACTCCAAGGTATTAATGACATCCCGTCGGGCCTCTTACCATCGTCACGTGCAATACCGTTCGGCTCAAGTAAAGCCGGCACGTTGACGCTGGTAAGGGCCCTGCGAATGATATCATTAATAGCTGCATGTCGTGGCAGACGACCAGCGCTGCGGCGACAAGAAAGACCGTGGTGACCAAGACTATTGACGCTCTCTCCACACGGACAGCGATGGGGCTCATTGGTGGTGGAGCCCAGTCGCAGACCTATAGCAAGTGAAAAAGTGCTATTTGATTGTCTTTACACACTACATGCAAAATATTAGTTTTTCGAGAGATGCCTAAAAACCAATTTTAACATGAATTTACACCACGTAAAATACGGTCCATCTTTACTTAAACTGCTAATATCCAACATTCTCAATAAATACTTTAACAATTTTAAATGAAAATAGTTGCCCGACAGTTTGTTGTCAATAGTCCGACTATTACATAACCCTCCGTCCACGAAGTCGGTACAATCGCTTGTTATAATTAAAATAGTTTTAGAAACAGTTGTATGGTTTAATTATTGCATAACCTTAACACCTGGAGCCTTATTCATAAGGATTGTTTGGTTTTTTTGGTGACTAATGGAAATTACAGATGTGAATCTATTGTTTAACATTTGGAATTTTATACTATTCAATTGTGAAACAATAAATTTTGTTAAAAATGTTTTTTTTTAAATACCTTTGTTCGACCAAGATTTGTCATGTACCGTTTCCTCACTTTTAATCCAGCAAAATGAGCTATTAATAACTTTCTTTTAATCTATTTTAAAAACCTTTTAACTTTTTTAAGCTACTTTTTAGGAGACCACAATGTGGTATCGTTTCGTTGCGCTTCACTGATCTTACAGGCCGTGAGAAACAAGCAGACTGACACGAGGTAAACTTTACTTCATATTGAAGGTTACAAATCAAACTGTATCGCGAGACTTTGACAGAAAACAACAGATTTTAAAAAATACAACAATTTAGCATTAAAATGTGCTTCAACGTAAGTCTGAGTACCTATTAGATTACTCGAGTATACCTTCTCAAATAGCTATTTCGCCACATCTTAAATGTAAAATTGGGAGTAAAGGCTTTTATCAGAGATTTGTGCTAAACTTCAAACTTTCATACTTGTAATGGTAAATGGGCAAGCTCCTAAAATTTTGTATAAGGTAGGTACTTTCAAGGTAAAGCGAATAGGCATTTTTTGATAAACATTTGTGTAACTTAACTCGGCTTCGACATCGCTCATCCCAGAGCAAGTCTGAAGCAAGCTCATAGATTACTAAAAAAAATAAATTAAAATCCAAATAATTTATTCGACCTTATAATTTACCTCTGAAATTGCACTCGATCATGATCAGTATAGTTTATACTTATAATAAGTTTTTAAACGAATTTTATACCTTTATGGTCATCATAAGTAGGTATCTGGGGTAATTGTGGATAAATTCCTAGCAAATTTCCAATTAACCCCTTATAAATTAATGTCACTTTATCTTATAGCAAATTCTTGACGTCTATAATAAGAAAAGCGATTATAATATTTATTGACATAATTTTATTTCAATTTGGTATTTAATTAATAATTATTTAGTTATCCTGATGGATAACATACGGGATAATATTCCATTATTTGAATTCATAGGTGCGGAAAATACTTACAGAATTAAAAATCATCACCTTGATATAGCCACAGAAATAATAACATTTAATACAATAACATACAAGCCGTGTATTTTTTGGGCTAATGGTGTTTCAGTGTTTATGGTATTAGTTGGTTATTCGGCCTATACGAATACGAGCTACGCCATCTATTGAGTAAAGTTTGAAACGATAGCTTTGTAACTTCACTGGTGTAGAAGCATCGGAGTTCGACACCTTCTAAATGAAAAAAAAAACAACTTCAATTTCCAATTTAACGGCTTTGGGATATCCACGTTGATAGCTCACCATTTTTCCAGGATTCCACTAATATAATTGTTTTCAAATAACATCTTTGGAATGCTTATTTTTTTATCTGTTAACGAAGAAATCACCATCGTCGATAAATTTTAAAAACGATTCCATTTTCAAACAAACAATTAGGTACCAAAGCCATAAATTGATAGAGGACATATCTAACTGCACATTTACCAGCCATGTGCGATCAACCTTTGGCGTACAAAAAAATGTAGCGTTCTCAAGCGTTTCTTTCTATTTATGATTTTTATCGATTATTGTGTCGGTTAATCGACAAACGATTCGATTATTTATTCGTTGCGCGTACGTGAACTTCTTCCATTAGTAGGGGCCGATCGTACTAATTAAATTAGACATTACATAATGAAAGTATGTTTTTTCTAATCTTACGTTTCAATCGATGGCGTTTGGTTGTCTATGGTTATATTATTAAGTTTTATTGTTTGTGCCTTTACAATCTCTTTCCGTTTGAGGCGAGGACCAGGTTTTTAGCGATAATTAGATTTGCAGGATTGTTTTATACATGGTTAGCAGGAGGATATAAAAAAATAAAGCAAGTGAGGTGTCTGGGGCCAAAAGTGTAATTACATAAAATCCTATCTTTATATCAGATATATCTTTGAAAAACTGACCATTTTCTATGAAATAATTCCTTGCTAAGGCTGCAATTATGTATTGTTTTGACTTGTATGACCTATCAGTTCCTGCCCTACATTAAGCTACTAAAACTAATAGCCTTATTATTTCAATATAATGACCACAGGAAAACAATTCCATTTCCTTCTACGTGTCGATTTTTTCATATAATTATACTAACAAGCTAAAAAGGGGCGATACAAACACCATTCTACGAATAATTCGATAAGAATTAAACATTTGTTTGTAAATGTTTGTTGATAATACACATTAAATGCAGTACGTTGTTAGAAAAACAATAAATTATTACTACGTCGTACGTCATTGTATAAATAAATAATATGCCTACAAGTAATTTGCCTGTCCGTCCGCACGTTCGGACCACTCAAACTGTCGCCTCACCGCATTTTAATGTAATAAATTAGATTATTTATACACGTACATTGGTAATCTACAAAATGGCTATAAAAAAGTCCATATTACCAACATCGGCTCCCATCTGCCGACCAATAGTCGACGGGCAAAAAATAATTATAATTTTTAACCTTCGTTCAATTTTCCGAGCTAACCTTAAATGGTGCCCACAATATGGGAGATGTATTAAAAATTGAAATAACAACTTGCGTGCATCGACCCAACGATAGATAGCTTGAAAAAATAACCGAAGACGAGGCGTGGAACGAATCGCAAATGAGATCTTAACACTATAAATTTAAAGAACTATTTCGAATAAACATTAGCGTAGCAGATGTTGTTCGAAATGAAGATTAGGGGAACTAAGGCATAAAAAGCGGTCAGCCAATGGCGTCCCGCTTTGGTCTTCCGTCCCTTTCCCACGGCGATCGCCCCGCTCTTTCTAATGCTCATATTTTTTGCCATCTTATTCTAATACCTCATTCAAATGGCCTGCGTTCGATTCCAGGGGTGCGTAACCTTTTATGTCATAGAACTGCTATTAAGTTTTTTATTCTACATTTTACTATCCGTTTATGGTATTTCGGGTAATACATTGCATATTAGTAATGAGTTGAAAAAAAATGAAGTGTTGTAAACAATTATCATTTTTATCATAGATAATGATCGATGGCTTTCATTTTTTCCATGGCCATGGGCTATGCGCGTGGTTGCGTGAGCTGCGGGCGTGATGGGAACACAGATAAACAATGTTTCATGGTAATTTGTTTTTATTATTATATTTTTTTCGTCAATTCTTATTATGTTTCATTAATTAGTTTTTTTGGAATTTTGTTTTATTTTTTTTACTGTTAAACAATATAACAATAGTTCGCTATTAAAAAAATAAAAAAAAACCTCTTCCTTTATTTAATTATCTATATATATTATCTTATGTCAAACACTCTTTTAAATATATCCTACTGATAGTGAAACGACGTCACTAAAATACTTAGGTAATAAGTTTTTAATCATCGTAATAATGTTGTATTCGTGCAATAGAGAAACAAAACAATCTCTTTAATTAGAAACGTTGTTTGACTAATTAAATTGTTCTCAATGCCAACTTTTTTATTTCTTATTTAGAGTACGCCGAGTAATTACTTTGAGATGGACAAACTTATGTTGGGTTCGTCATGATAAAAAATATATATTAACAGATATATTACTTGCTATTCCCCACTGTTTCATCCGCGTTCCTGTGTAGAAAAGTTGCTGTGAAGAAGTAATTTGTAGGTTCCATTGTAAGAGGTAATCTTCGAAGCTACTAGTCCTATCCTAAAAATTATTTCACTAATAGAAACTGATAATGTAACTTTACCTCTTTATAATATTAGTGTAGATGAAAACACAAAAGTATCCCCTTCGGTGTGTTGTGATCGGTTTTGAAATATATTGGACCTAACTGAAAAAGGAATTTCGTTGACTTTTGGGTTTTGACAATAGGTAGTATTCCTGTATCTATAAGACAAAAGAAACAGTAGATTAGACAGTTTTCTTTTATCAGATAAGTAATAGATGAAACCAAAAGTTTGAAATGAAAACCCACAAGCTTAATCATAAAGTATAGCGTCCCAATTCGAACTTGTTTTTAAATGCTCAAGTATACTACTGGAGGTCGTATAAGACGCACTGCATCCGGCCCTATTGTCTGTAGAGATTTAAGAGCTACCTATATCAGATAGCATATTTCTTGTCGTGCCTCACCTTTGTTTTTACAATCATTTTGTTGGTAATTGAATAACTGTACCTTGTTTTAAACATTATATCTGCTGTTTGTCCTGATTCACTCACTGACTCATCGTTTGACAATAGAATTTCATCTATGTAGGCATATTTTAGTAAGTACACCTACAAGTAGGTCACATTTAAAGATGCATTTTTATTTTAATGCAGCTCTAAGCTACTTTTTATGCTTGTACCACATTCTGCTGGTCTGTCAATATCAATATCAATTAAACTCCCTGGCATATTAGACTTTTTTAAACACCAGTTTTAGTTTCTTCAAAGGAATACTTTTTCTTGTAAATCAACTAGTAAATAAGCTTGTTAACATAAAGTGGAGTCTAGTAAAAAGGCTGATATACATTTCTTAGCAAGAAACATTAAGGGCAGTTGCTTGTTGATGCACAAAAACCGGTAGCAAGTGATAATAATTAAAACATAACAGTAGGTATACGGATAAACGTTAACGACAGAGGACTAATCGAAGTTTTATTTTATTGTATAACTCCAATACCATTTATGGTGTGAAATAACTTGTAACCATAAAAACGTTAGATAAAAAATATGTCCGCAACTAATGGAGTGGCTCCTGAGAAGGATATTATTTAATAATGATAATTAGAAGCGAATAATCTGTACAATTCCATGCACATATTCGCGATGTTCCAAACAAGGACATAGGACGCTTCCTTGTTGAATCATTTCCACGTAGGGCAAGTTATAAGAGAAACTTGGCAAGTGATAAATTGACGCATGAGTCATTTTATAAAGATGATTATTATATTCAATTCAATGCTGGATGCATCTAATTCGATTAAACGCTTCAACATTGATGGATGGTTCCTTGGGAGAGGTCCTCTTATATAAACTTCTAGCTAAAACTATTTGATATCTATTTTAAATATAAAAAATACTAAGCGCAATATAGCTTCTTATTAATTAGTGTTTCTGTTATTAAATTTATTTTTGCTGTTTCATTTTCTTCTTTTATATGAAAACAACTATTCCAATGTATTTTATGATATCAATTTGACTCGGTATCTTAAATATTCTTAACATGATGAAGTATAGTGAAGCTGGAACATACCGGTTAGTGTTTACCGACAGATTTTCAACTATTAGTTGGACTTGCACCTCAATCTTCCGCCTCAGTCTATGACACGTGACAAACATTCAAACATGTATGCACAAATGCATACTGACTCACGTCGACCTTGAAATAGACCAGTCTAATCGTAGTTTTAGCCAATCAGTAGTCCGCACACGCAGCGCACACCATCCTTTGTTTATTATCATCAGTTTTGCCACGCCATTTTGTTAAAATGACCTTTTGTTAACTCGCGAGTGGGTTTTAAAGGACATTAATTAAATTATACAACGTTATTAAATCCTATTATCTTGGTAGGTTGGATTACTGAAACTCATTGTGTTACAGTTGATAGAAAATTGGTCCATTATTGTCTTTTAAGTGCTTTAGAATAATTGATAAATCAGTAGGTTTTCAATCAATCAATTTTACTTCAATGGTTTCTCTATACCTCATAATGTTATCATTGAAATAGAAAACAGATTCTTTATCTCCACAAAAATAAACATGGTTAATTGAAGGAAGAAAAGATTCAACTAAATGACACATACTTCAGTACTTTTTGACGTAACGTTTCAATATGTTATGGGAAATTTTTGATCAGCCCAAGGATATTCCACTACTGAACATAGGCCTGTTGATTTCAAGAAAAAATTTGGGACACCTGCATCCAGAAACTCCTTTATGCCTTTCTCAGGCTAGATCAAATCATATTATGACGTCAGGTGATGAAGCTGCAACTTGCTTCATGAGCGGAACACAATGCGTGTGAGACAAGTTTATTCTCAGCGTCTGTCGATATTGACTACACTCTGTGATAGATTGCTTTCAACACTAACAAGTTTTTCAGTTCCTTTTTCTTTTACAACGTTTTGAGCTCTCAATTGAGAGTTAAAAAAAACAAGCAAAAAGCATTACAACACTAATTATTTAGTGCATAAAACTACAGTTGGCGTACGGTCCGGAGATTATTCTCGCTTTCGAAACACATTAGCCAGTCCGATTTACTTCGAAGCGACTCTAATATGTAATTATTTTTTTTATTATTCCATAGCAAGCATGGGAGTTCAACGCCATCACATTAATTACAATATTAACATGTTAGGGTCTCGCTTCAGTTAACCACCTTGGTACGTAATCGCAGTTTTGTAATCGTTAAAAATTCTGTGAAGCGCTAGAAAATTATATAGTGGTAGGTTGAGTAGGTTTTTATTCGACAGCGCCTTATTTCAATTTAGATTTCTCCGTGGCCTGTGGTACCTACGTTTTTTATTTGACATTTGAAAATGTTTAATTAAAGTACGTTATGTTGGTACTACGTATAATTATTAAACTACACGTGAGGAGGTACCTACTTAACACAAATGTGTTTATTTATAATAAAAATAAGCCTTCATTCTACATTGTTCTATTAAACAGTACTACCAACTTAACAAAAAAAATTATAAACAGTATAAAAATGTTGACTATCTGCGAAACGGATGCTATAGACAATGAACAGTTTTTACTTCATGCTCTATGCTAATTCAAGCGATTTTATAATTGCAATTCAAATCTTGACGGTTAGTGTTTTTTATTTTATTTTTATGCGTAAGTAAATATTTAGATTCAGCTCTGTTAGCGTTACAAAACTTTTTTGTGCGTAAAGTATGTGAAATGAAAACCAACCTTTTTATTCTTGTATTGAAATGGCTAAGGAACCACCCTCAAGTAGAAAATCTATCGCCAAGCACCTTCCGGTGTGTTCCGGCAGCTGCACTAGAGAACCAGTTACCTTCAAGGCTTTGTGTGCTTACCACTATCGGCCACATCATCACCGACCTCGGCATATTACGGGGTCTTGATAAGTGTCTTTGCATTTTTTAACCATAAAAAGTCTATGGTTCCGATTGAAGCGATAAGTGGCTAAAACTACTAGTCATTTAAAAAAAATTGTGGAGTGAAATGAATCATAAATGTATTTTCATGTTTTAGAAGAACGGCTTCCATTAGAACCTGACTGACCAACACAGTGAACGATCAACATATTAATCGTTACTTCTACATATTTTAAAATCCCTATAAAAAGTAAAATACATACTTATTGACTGACGTAGGTACAACACAAATATCATCTGAAACAAAATTATAGTTCTCCGTCAAATGTCACTGTTAAATTGCACGTTGCGTTATCAATAACTTGCATTACGTCACAAACTAGTGAACCTTATATCCAGTAATTAATCATTTGTTCGACAATCGATAGTGTGCGAGAAAAATACATTTAATCGGACGAACCTTGGCCGACGTTTGGCAGCACTATCACCACACACACGGACAGAGTTTAGAGAGGCTGATAGATGAGTAGCGGTCAGAATATGGGCGATTAGCGATTAATGTTATTTTGAGATTAAAAAAGGTTTTTTTGCCGCTGTGGGTGGCTAAAAATCCCACAGAATATTACTTATTAATCGGTAGGCTCGCGAATAGGACGACTATAACTTTATACTTTAAAAAATAATTATTCCAGGAACTGCAGTGCGATGCAATTAGTTAAATTTTATTTATGAACACAATTCACAGTACTTCGGCCGCTTTATTTTTTTTTAAATAAACGAAGAACGATAAATAGACTAATGGTCTGCCTGAACTACTGATAATTACTGTACATCAAAAGCAAATTAAAACATGTTGGTGTTTAAATGTCCCTCTTTCATTCACTGAGACCGCCTTGATTCTTAAAATCGCTCAATAATTCTTGCAGAACTTTCACCGCTATCCGCTCGCATAATAGACCCATCCTTACGAGTAAGTTATACGCAATGCTGCCAACACACAGGAAAGTTTATCGCGCGGCAATAAATATAGTCATTAATTAATATTCGATCGTTATTTACTGGCAACGGACAAAAACATAGTGATAAATTGATCCGAAGTGGGTTCGTCGACATTTTCGTCACGTGAAAGTAGCATAGTTGCCGGATTTTATTAGTTTTAACGAACCGGCTAGATTATACTAAACACTTTAAATATGTAATAACTCTTGGATTATATTATGAGGCTATTAAACATTTTATTAGTCGAGGAGCTGGTAGTGGAAACGGGAATTTTCTATAATCAGTTTTTATTTTTATTTAAAAATAATTATTAATAGCATTATTGACTTTGGGTGGCTCCTTATTTCAAAATGAATACTAATATAATTTTGAAACAATATATTAATATGTATATACTAAAAAAGACCATCACTCAATAATTTTTAATACTCGCATCATCGCTGCTAAAATTCGTACCTACCTACTTAGATGAGACAAATACAGGATAAGAACTTTCTACTTACCACCTAATAAAATTCACTTCGAACATTACTAACGTATAACTATCAAATTCCAGGTCTAGAACGGGTGGCGGAGGAGTTGATGGGTCGAAGAAAATGGAAACTATACCAGGACGCGTTAATACCAAAGCGGAGCGAGCCAGAACCGTCCAGCGACGAGGAGTCAATGCCCGCCTCAGACCCCCCTCCCGCGCTCAAAATCAAAACCATAGAGCAGATCAACGCGCCAGAAGACGAGAGGCCCAAAGCAGAGGACGAGGCCGCGGCCCCGGACGGCGACAGGCCGGCGCGCCGTCCGGAGACCATCTTAGAGAGCCTCATCAAACGGCCGGCCACGCAACCCAAGTTAGAAATACCAGAAGAGCCCACGGACTGGAAACCAGCGGACAAATGTTACTTTTGTGTGGATGGTGAGCGCGGGGAGGGGGCGGGCGGGTCGGAGGGGCAGGCAGGCGGCGCGACGGTAAGTAACGCCCTCTGATAAGGATTTTTTGGCAGCCGAGTGCGGTTTTCCGGTGTGATACAGTGTTAGTTTATGCTTGGTGACTGGTGAGGTTGTGAAATGAGGCCAGATAAGAGGTTTTTTTTTTTAATGCGTCATCACTGAATGATTTTTAAAGAGTATGTAGTTATAACTCGACGATTTTAAAGCGATTATCAGAAAATAAAACCAAAAATATTTTTTTAATATAATAGAAGCATATTATTCTCATCGTCATTTAAGTAAGTAGGTAGTAATAGACTGCAGAAAATGTTGTCTACAAACAAAAATCATGACGTAACCAAAAGATTTAGCGTATCACTTACGCAAGCAATAGTCAACAAAGTCGTAACAAGCAAATCCTTGAACCAGATACTTTGTGATTAGCGCAGCAGATGCTACAGTTGGGACTACGTACCTACTTTATAGTTTAACTGTATATTGGGAGCAGAAAACCAATTAAGGGGATCACTTAAGCCAATAACCTTGACGATTTGTCCATATAAACGTACTTAAAGCTAGCCCACGTATGGGATTTAGAGTTGAGTTAAGGTGATACCTTCGGTTGGAGCGCGAAATTCAAATTTTATCACGTTTTTTGCAAATTGCAGGTCAGTTATAGGTCGTAAGTTATCAACATCTTATTTGCGACAAGAATGGTAGTATATTTACTGATTAATAACAAAAGAAATCATCAATATATTCCTCCAAGGTATATTACTGACATATACGACTATTTCATGAAATGGCCACGGTCATTCGCCGGTACATTTTTATCTACAATCTAAATACTATTTGACAAGCCAGTTGGCGTAGTTAGTTAAGACTCCACCTGTAGCACCGCTGGTCGTGGGTTCGATTCCCATCCAGGACAAATATTTGTGTGCATGAACATGTCTGTTTGTCCTGAGTCTGGGTGTAATTATCTATATAAGTATGTGTTTACAAAAAAATTGTACTTATATCAGTTATCTGGTTTCCATAGTACAAGCTCTACTTAGTTTAGGATCAGTTAAACATGTGTGATGTGAAGAATGTCTGTATTTACTGGGACTTCCCCTAGCATAAATTGACTCCCCCAATGCACTTAAATTTTCTCAATGTAACCACCTCCAATAATTTATGCTATATATATATATAGATAAATCTGGTCTACTGTGGCTAGTAGAAACTATGTAATCAATTTAGGAAACCTTACTCGTCCATGTTTATATACTGTACACGCATACCATGTCATAGGTGATCCCAAGATGATTCAAATAGGTAGGTAGGTACTATTGCACGATCTAGCCTTGGCCTTTGATCTGGCAATACTTTATGGATCACTCAATGACTCATAGTCATAATCATTGTAGGCTTTGTGGAAGTCATTGTTGTTTGTATAGAGAAAAATCAAGTTGTAAGAATCATTTTCCTATTGACGAAGATTGTCTTACCAAGAATTGAGGTAAATACATTGATCTGAGGGGAACAGGGAAGTGTTCTGAATACATGATAGAAATACAGTGTAATAAAACATCTAAAAACGATGGAAAGATTAAGAGTTTGTTAAATCAAAATCAAAATCAAAAACTCATTTATTCAGTTTAGGCCCTAATAAGGCACTTATGAACGTCAACAGTTACAGTTTTACAATAGACTCTACTACCGGTTCGGAATACACTTGAACTGAGAAGACTCCGGCAAGAAACTCAGCAAGGCGTTTTTTTTTTGGTGGATCTTTTTTTTTTAATTTATGTAGGTAATTACAGTTTTTGTCTTAAATATACATAAACTTCATACAATTATCACTTGGCCAGGGGGCTGCAAGTGCAGAGAGAAGCTACTACAACCATGTATTTTTGTCTTCTATGTAATGAGCCACCTTATAGTAGGCCTTGTCGATCAACTTATGTTTAACATGCTCTTTGAATTTATTATAAGACATCTTAGTTACTTCATATGGGATTTTATTATAAAAGCGAATGCAGTTCCCGAGAAAAGACTTATTGACTTTCGCTAGCCTGAATCTAGGTGTAACAATTTTATCTTTGTTTCTAGTATTTAGGTTATGGCGGCTACTGTTTGTGTCAAATAGATTTAAATTTTTACGGACAAACATAATATTTTCAAAAACGTATAGCGACGGTAAGGTTAATATGTCAAATTCCTTAAACCGATTTCGTAAGGATTCGCGAGGACCCAAGCAATAGATTGCACGAATGGCCCTTTTCTGCAAGATAAAGATAGATTCCAATTCTGCAGCAGAGCCCCATAGTAGAAGACTGTAGGACATTATACTATGGAAATACGCAAAGTAAACCAATCTAGCTGTAGCCACATCTGTTATATTTCTAATTTTTCTAACTGCAAAAGTTAATATCTAATACCAATCTTATATCAAAGAGTAGAGAATAGTATTTCGTTCGTACTAACGTCATAATAGCAGGCATCACCATATGGCAGGCAGCTATTATTATTTAAAGCACACTCCACAAATTCTTTGAGATCAACTACTTTAACTTTAAGGTGGAGCGCGAAATTCAAATTTTATCACGTTTTTTGCATTATAGTATATTTACTGATTAATAACAAAAGAAATCATCAACATATTCCTCCAAGGTATATTAGTAACATTTTCATGAAATAGTCATAAATATGTCAGTAATATACCTTGGAGGAATATGTTGATGATTTCTTTTGTGATTTAATTTTGTTATTAATCAGTAAATATACTACTATTCTTGTCTCAGATAGCATGTTGATAACTTACGACCTATAACTGAGCTGCAATTAGCAAAAAACGTGATAAAATTTTAATTTAACGCCCCGACCGAAGCCTCCACCTTAACTAGATTCATTTAGATAATCATTATGATTTCAGTCTCCTGGCTCTGTTGTCATGATAACAAGCCTGAAACAACAGTAGCTATAATTAACTAATCATTAATTAGTTTTTCAAGATTTAATGAAACTTTTCTGTCAACTGATTCTACCTGCATCACTACAAAGTATAAAACAAAGTCGCTTTCCGTCTGTGTGTCCCTATGTATGCTTAGATCTTTAAAACTACGCAACGGATTTTGATGCGGTTTTTTTTAATAGATAGAGTGATTCATGAGGAAGGTTTATATGTATAATACATACATACTATAGCACAGATAAGCCGAGAAATTCAAAGATTTGTACACCCGTGCGAAGCTCGCTAGGGTCGCTAGTCTTATCTAAACTGCGTCAAATGACGTACTGAACCTTTCTTTGTTTCGGTATGTTTGTATTTCAATCTATGCTGTCAAAATTAAATGTAATTTAAATCTTGAGAAGTACATGTTTGAATTTCATTGACTGTCAAAGATTCATTTCATTAGTCGTTCGGTATAATTTAATTTAAGTCTATACGAATAGTTTTTACTATGAGAACAACCAACTTTTCATCCATTTTTATCGAGATTGATGCTTTTTATGAAAACATACATGTTATTATAAAAGTTAATATTTACCTACTTCCATTATCTACCACGACAGGTGGATTAAAAATATCCTTATAAACAATACCTTTGTCTCCACTATCTGTATATATTTTAAACACAATGATATTAGATTATTTTTCTATTTTATTAGCAGGTGAATCATTAGACGTCCTATTATCTAATGTCAGATCGTTACACCTGCGTTTAGTATTGTAATTTATTACGTCTCGTTACCAGAGAGTCGTCAATGTCAGTTTCTTTTCTGCTTCTCTGACCGCGTACCGAACTTTAGTAACATTCTATTGACATCATGTTACATTTTTTTTCATTTTGGCATCACCCTTTGTGTATTTTGCCAGCGTCAAGTGGAGTAAGTGAAGTATTTTATATAATACATGAATTTAATCCTCGTCGAGTTAAGTTCAAGTCATGTAAAAAGTTACGTTTTAGTACAATGGTTCTACTAAAACGTTTCACGGACTTTTTGAGACAACTTGAAAAGTCACTATACTACACGTACGTACCTAATGATTTCATTTCACTTCACTGGTGCACTTGTATTGATCTTTATTGGACAAAATACCACCGATAATTTTCAATAAAACTCAAAATACACGATTTTATGAAATATTTCTAAAAGCGTAAAACCATCAAAGATAATATGGTACAGATCTACTTCCTTGCAAAACCTATAATTCAAAAGATACAATGACTAATTTCTTTTTTTTATTTGATAATGACAGTTTTGGTCTACAATTTCCACAATAGAAATTTCACAATGGTTGCTAGTTCTCACGGGAAATCAAAATAATTATATGAAAAAGGTTATTGTACCTAACTGGATTTTGAACAGCAATACAATTTTATCTGTCGCTATTAGGTGTTGTTTTGTGTAATTTTTTTTTTTTTTTTTGTTTTCCTATGCCGATGGTAGTAAGCACATAAAGCCTAGAAGGGAATATGCAAGCAACGTCGTAACGAAAACTGTTAGGTACCTATCATAGATTCATTCAGTACATGATTCTGGATCCCTCGGAAAATGAGTGAAGTCGCGGGAAACCGCTAGTGTTTATTATTCTCTATGGTTTCTGAGTAAGTACTTAATTAATTCGCATCCATATTTTATTAGGTTAAGTAATAGGTACTCCCTTAATTAATTAGATATTAAGATAAAATATTGAATACGCTCAGTAATTATTAACAAAAGACAATGCATCAACAATTCTAATCATTGTCTACCCATAATTACACTTTATTGTAAACCCTTTAGCTTGGCAATAGCAATTATGTACTACCTTGTCTAAACCAAGCTCAACAACAACCAAACTAATGGGACCCCTGCAATCCCATACAATAATCTCATTTGTATCTCATTTCATCATCGACATAGTATACGAAGAGGTCTTGTTACGCTGGATGCTCGACAAACCATAGTTTCAATTTACAAAACAATGCCTTATCCATTTTCTGCGATTCCACGTCAAAGTAGAAAACTCGTATTTTGATTAATACGCGGGAAAGAGATAGGGTGCGTGGCCAACTGGCTACAAGTGGTTTTGAGCTTTGTTGTTGATGTGTTAAAGTCGAATTTCGCTTTGATGTCCACGTAGTTACTGAAATAGTGAGTGTGTAGGCGTAGATCATGAAAAGTAGGCAGTGTTTGGACAGAGAGGAAAGTGGAGTGGTCATTGTGACTATTCTTTATATGAAATTAACTTATATGATAGGGGTGCATGATTCCATGTTTTTTTACATTTTTTTTTACCAACGTTTTTTATAATTCCCATTTAAATAAGATAAAAAAAACTTACGAATGAGCCTAACTTATAGTAAATGCTTTGATATTTTTTTTTATCTTAATATTTACCTATCCTGTGCAAATAATAGGAACGCAGGTTTACGTTTTAGGATATTTTTGGCGACTGCCACGGTAATTAACAAATATATTATTTTAATTTATAACATATTTATTTAATGAATCCCATTCATGAAGTAAAAAATAAAATTTTCAGCAATATGAAAATAATGCTGAAAATTTTATTATTTAATATTTTACAATTTTCATTTATGGCAACTTTACATACTTTAATATCGCTGGAAATGTGAATAACGTCCAATATTAACGTGCAGTTCATTAGCTGTACCTAACAATTGAAACATTGTGAGAATGTGCTATAATTATACGTCAAAAATGGTTCGCGCGTGAAATGAATTCTGGTCGATACGTATTTTTCAAATTTTTGTTTTTTTCTAAAGTTACTTGTTTCATACATTGATGAGGGGCTAACGATTGCTTTCTTCAACTTTAATTATATGTTTCGTTACATGTTATATTTTTTTTAAATGGTTGAGAACCTATAATGATGAATTTTAAAAGAAATGCCATTGCTTCACATACCTATTGTTTTTTTTTGTTTAATAAGGGTAAGACCAATACATGTTTCAAGTCTTATAAATCTAATACTCAACTAATAAGAATTATTAAAAAAAAAATATGTAGAAAACATGGCGACTCTACTGCATTCCCAAGCCGATCGGTTAAACAGCATAGGCCGGACAGAAAAGCCTATAGGGGCGGTCCGCAGAGGGTGGAAACCTCGGAAAATTCACGTGCAAGACCCACCCCTCAGTGAAACACGTGCAACCAAATAGCCTCAGAGTACGAACGCCTTTTACTAATCATTGCCGTTCGCAAAAAAAAATGAGCCCGCGCTTTTGACGTTTCAAATGTCATTTTTGAATACCGTGGTGCGAATTAGGTGTTTTTTTTTAAATCGTACGCTGATGTTTAAGCATCGGAAATGTGGAAAATGAGTTCTGGCTGCTTTGTACTTTCAGTGTGCTTTGTATTTTTTTTTGTAAAGTGTGAAATGGAAAACGCAATATGAGGCGATTTCATGGTTAGTTGGAGTTATTAGTTCGAAACATGAAATGTACATTGTAGTTTATGATTTATGCATCGCTTTATATTTGCCGTGGAAAAAATAATATTTTTACTTTTTTCTAATTTTGTAAAGATATTACAAGCACGCGTCGAATTCATTACAGTGTGAAATGGATTAAGGTAAACGCTGGTAATGTCGACAGTGTCCCAATACTCGTCAGGTTGTAAAAAAAGGCCAACTATTTAATTCTACCAATATCTTCCTAAAAGTATTTAATGGCAATATATTTTACGTAATATATTCCATAATTATAACGGCAAAATTTACTCAAAACTTTAATGGTATCGGAACACGGAGCTATCAAAGGTAAGCACTTCGAAATTTTGTATTTTTTTGTGAGTTCAGCTACTGAATGTGAACTCCGGCATGCCACATGAAATCTCATGTCTTGCTGGATTGGTCAGACTATTGATAAGTGTTGTTATTTTGGGAAATAGTCAAGTAAATTATCTAACCATTTAACATATAATATTGTGTTATTTTTATTATTACGTTGTTTTAATCGCTGATGACATTTACTGGTACCTGGTAATCCCTGTTGGTCCTAGAACTCGTCAAAATTAATACTATTTTGACGAAAACTGGGACACAGTTGAAAACATTCACTTAATGTCGACATTGTGTATTACTATAAAAACCAAACGGAATTTTAATTAAATTTCTATCTAAAAATATCCCTATATATAACTTTAAAAATAATAAAAATTAACAATTATTTTTTGTTAAGAACTTGAACGTTAACAACGTGTCACTTACAAAATTGACGAGTTCTAGTATCTTGAGTGTATTCTACGTACTAAAGAACGACCTTAAAGTCGTCAAGAACTTTTCGAATTAAAAGAAACCAAAATTACACAAGTTATAAGTAAGGTAATCATCATATCAGCTGAAAAACGTCCACTGCTGCACAAAGGCCTCCTCCAAGGATCTCCACGATGGCCGGTATTGTGCTGCCCGCATCCAGCGGCGGGGGGCCTGCCCAAGCTGCGTCTTCTAGTTCGTGGTCGCCACTCGATAACCTTTCTGCTCCAGCGGCTGGCGTCTGTTCTACGAGCAATATGCCCCGCCCACTACCACTTCAGTTTGGCAATTCTTCGGGTATGTCGGTTACTTTGGTTCGGATCTCATAATTTCTGAATCAATCTCGTAGGGAAACTCTGAGCATAGCCCTCTCCATTGCTTTTTGGGTGACCTTGAGCCTTCTTATGAGGGCCATCGTAACCGACCACGTCTCAGCTCCGTAAGTCATCACTGGCAACACTCACTGGCCGAAGTCGGTATTTGGGACGAGAAGATATTACGGAGCTTCTCGAACGATGCCCAGCCGAGATGAATTCGATGACTGACCTCGTTCTCGAATTTGATCTACCTAGTTGGATGATCTGTCCTAGGTAAATATAGTCGTCTACAACTTCGAGTGCAGAGTCTCCAACGTTTACTTGAGTGGGTGCAACATGATGGTCTTATCCATATTCATTTTTAGACCTACTTGTTGAGATACTCTGCTGAGGTCATCAAACATTGTACCGAGGTATCAGCCAGACTACTATATCATCGGCAAATCGAATCGCCATTGATGCCAAATGCGTTCCAGTCCAGAAGCTTGAAGACATCTTCCAATGCAACGGTGAACAGTTTCGGAGATATCAGGTCTCCCTGTCTCACGCCTCGCTGCAGTTAAATAAGTTTCGAGTTCTGGATCTGGAGTCGGACCAACATGGTGGCATTGTCATACAAGCACTTTAGTACGATTTGGCACCTTTGAAGAGACCTCAGCAACGCCCAGGTTTCTATTGAATCAAAAGCTTTCTCATAGTCCACAAATACTAAGCATAATGGCTGGTTATACTCCTCAGTTCGCTGTCTTCTGTATAACTTGCCGCAGCGTGTGTATGTGGTATATTGTGCTAAAGCCTTTTCAGAATCCGACTTGTTCGGGAGTTTGGAAGTCATCAAACTTGCAGTGAGACGGTTTGTGATGACTCTCGATAACAACTAAACATAGTTCAGCAGTGTGATGGGTATGAACAATGTCCCAGGATATTATTATTATTTAATTTATTCATTGTATACCTTATATTTACATTTTTAAATTAAAAAAAATACATTTAAAAATATAAAAAACAGTACCGCACCGGCATCGGGAACAGGGTCCAAACTGCCGATAGTCAAGACTCCATAGAGAGGAACCTCCTCACAATACGTGTCGTTTACAGGAGCACTGCCTTCTGGATCTGGCCCTTGACCCAACTGCCTAACGCGAGCCTCTTAAGATGTTTATCGAGGCTCTTGGCCATTAGGCCATGGGCGGAAACGACTATCGGTACAATGGTGTCAATGTTCCACATGTCGACAGCCTCGTGTCTGGCACACGAGATATTTATTTTCTTTATCTTTCTCTACCTTCACAAGGTTCTCGTCATGGGGAACAGCAACATCGACAATCATTGCATGGCGCTCATGGTGATCTATCAACACAATGTCAGCCTTGTTGGCGACAAATAGTCTTGTCAGTGATGATAGATCGATCCCAGTATAGTGTGATATGGCCATCTTTGAGAACCGATTCTGGTACATACCTGTAGTACGGCACCTCAGACGTCACAAGATGGTATCTCAGGGCAAGTTGCTGGTGGATTATCCTGGCCACTTGGCTATGCCTGTGCAAGTATTCACCATTTATTATTATTATTATTATGTAATCAATAGGATTTTATCTCCATTTTTGAAAAAGAGCACCACCACACCTTTGTGCCATGCCTGCGGCGTCTGCCCTTTCAGTATGATGAAATTAAATAACTTCTGAAAGGCCTTAAGTACAGGCGTACGGCACCTCAGACGTCACAAGGTGGTATCTCAGGGCAAGTTGCTGGTGGATTATCCTGGCCACTTGGCTATGCCTGGGCAAGTATTCACCATTTATTATTATTATGTAATCAATAGGGTTTTATCTCCATTTTTGAAAAAGAGCACCACCAAACCTTTGTGCCATGCCTGCGGCGTCTGGCGTTTCAGTATGATGGAATTAAATAACTTCTGAGTACCGGCATACCACCGCCTTCAGAAACTCAGCTGTAACTGCAACATCACCAGGCGCCTTGTTGTTCTTGAACTATTTGAGAGCCATTCTAATCTCGTACGGGCTGACATCCGGGATATCTTCAGTGTAGTGTCAGGTTAGCTTTGCTCTGAGATTTGAAGCATGGCTATCGACTGACTATTGATTGCATTGTCGAACTTTTGCATCTCTCCCAGCAGCTCAGAATTTGACGTGACGATTCTGATATCGTCATCCTCATCCTCTTTTTGGTTCACTTTGTATGGCAGGCCTTAAAGAACTCAGTCCCAGCCGTATGGCTTCCACCTTGTCTCGTTATATGAGTCCACTTCTTCGAAAGGGGTCGGGACTTCATTAGTCGGGATCTCTGGAGTTTGACATTGAGGTTCAATGAGCCTCTAATCAGTCTGTGAACGCTCCTGGTTTTGACCGAATTTGAGCAGGTTTCCTGATTTCAGGATTGTCGTGTCCGTCTCTCTTGGAACTTCAGATTTCGATTCTATGATATCCCAGTGTAACCTGCTCGGTTGGCGATCGCAGTATGGTGATATAGTTCTCAGAGATACGCTGCTGCCCGTACTCTGGTATACCTTCCCTCAGACGACTCATACGCCCCCTACGGGATCAGATGGGGTGGTGATATTCGTCGCCATCACCACACAGCAATATACAGGTTCTTATAATAAATTAAAACTATCTAACTAACCTATTAAACTGACAAATTTACAAATAAAAAACTTAGAACCGACTTCAAATCACTAAAATGCATAAAATAACCATGTAGGAACTCTAATCAACCTGACACTGTTTTGAAGTCTGCGGTACCATGATATTTTCCATGGAACATGAACTACACTTTATAGTGTTTTGAAGTCGGTTCTATTTTTTGTTAAAAGTTTTTTATTTTTCAATTTTTAGTTTCTTATATTTTATCACTGACCTAGTATAAGCTATCGTTGTACCTTCCATCATTACATCAAGTGATATAACTAACGGTATAAAAAGTCCTCTAATATTTAAGACTTATCCCCTAACTCCTAACCGTTAAGGAGTTGTACCTTCCATCATCAGCTCAGCAACGTAAATGATGACTACCAGACGCAAATATCTGAATAGCTTTAAAAAGTATATGAGAAACATTGTAAGTGCCTATAAAATTTGAAGTTTCCTCGATATCTCCAGGATTCTACCATCAGATCCTGACCTGATGACCATGGGACCACCTGAAAAGTATACCCTTTCAAACAAAAAAAGATTTTTCCAAATCGGTCCAGGCGTCTTCGAGTAATCGGGGCACACGAATTGAGAACCTCCTCCTTTTTGAAGTCGTTTAAAAAAAAGAGAAACAAAAACCATAATTAAATTAGTAAATAATAAATAAATTTCAAGTATTATGAAACATAATATGAACTTAAGTATAAAGCAAATAGAGTTCAAATTAGTGTTAAAAATTGACGAGTTCTAGGACGTTTTGACGATATCTACAACAAACCTGTCGGATACTGGTACAAATGGCTTCTTTTTTTTAAAACAAATATTTTATTACCTTATTATTATTTTATCATTATAATATTATATCTATTATAAGGAGGAATAAATTATCTACTCATCAATAAAAAAATTTTTTTTCTAAGTTAACTAACTATGACGTAGCAGAGCTGTAAACACAGCAAAGTTCTAAAACTGACGAGTAATGGGCCATTTACCTTAGCTTACTTACGTTTTTTTTTTCATAATTACGAAACATTATACCTACAGACGTGGCTAACAATTGAATGACATTGATTAATTAGTGTTGTTATTTTAACCTTTTATTTAAAACAACTATTTCTGTAGGCATAAGTACACTACCTAACTACGAGGTACATTATTTGTGAAAAGTATTTGCTTAACTGCATAAAAATAAAGCGCCGAAAGGAGAAGAATAACTAACAGTGAAATGTTTACCTTTTAAGTATACTTAAAATCAGACCCAAGAGCATTTTGTTGACTCTTGGTGCGGTTTATTTATTATCTTTGACATACTAGTAGGTTAAGGTGGAGGCGTCGGTTAGAGCGCGAAATTCAATTTTTATCATGTTTTTTGCAAATTGCAGCTCAGTTACAGGTCGTAACTTATCATAGTAGTAACATTTTCATGAAATAGCCGTATATGTCAGTAATATACCTTGGAGGAATATGTTGATGATTTATTTTGTTATTAATCAGTAAATATACTACCATTCTTCTCGCAAATAACACGTTGACAACTTACGACCTATAACTGAGCTGCAATTTGCAAAAAACGTGATAAAATTTGAAAATTTGAAGCTCCAACCGAAGGATTAGATATTAAAGATAGTACACTTATGTAGAATTATCAGATCTTTATACTTTCTGACTTCGCGTCACTTCTTTCTTATATGGCCCCAGATGTGTTCATTTTACACAATTCTGCCAATGTCAGGGTCTCAGAGGATAAACGATGGAGATATGTGGTGATTGTTGTTTATTCAATTCGCCAAAAGGCAGGCAAAGGTACAGAGTCGTATGGCTCTGTAGCCTTGTCTTATTTGGTATCATGTTTTCAGTTTTTACATGTGGTGAAAGAAAACATTGTGATTAACGCACGTCAATTGCGCAACGCGCAATGTCAGTGTCAACATTTAACTAATCTAACAATAATCACTACTTTGAACAATCCCTTACTGACTAAAACATTATGTATTTTTAGCAAGAGGCTCACAAAACATTTCGCAATTAATATTTTGATAAGTATACTTTTTATTATTATTTGCCTTATCTATATATTATAGACATCAATGAATAAAAGGAATAATTTACTGGTCAGTCCAAAATAGTGGTAAAACTACAAAAAGCGAGTCAAAAATGGCAATCATATCCTTACTAGAAAACGGCAACATAGTTAAAATATAGATAGACGTAACGACCAATTTAATTTTATTGCATCCTTGGCATAGATAATGCGTAGGTTATCAAACAACAGCTTAAACTTTACTATAAATACGCTAAATAATAAATATTAAGTATTTAATACCCATTAAGGAGCGATAAAGAATTTGCAAACAATACGTCAGTCATAAGTCCATGTTCCAAAGTTCGAAATTTAAATAATTTTGGTTGGGATACCAACATTCCGCAACAAATGTAAAAGTGAAGTCCATGCTATAAATCCATTTGTTGATTCCAGTTGTTACGTACGTAACTACCTATAAAAATGATAAAAAATAATACGTAAAAAACGTTTATTACCTACGTACCTACTTATTTCTATAATTTTATGATGTGACATTAAAAAAAGCAGTCAACCACATGCTGCATAATAAAATACCTTATTGAATTTCAAATCTAATTAAGTTGGTATGCAATGCAACTACTAAAAGAATTCTTTACACACACAATATCATAAAAGGAACTAGTAATGCGTCGGTAATTATGCAAAATAACTTTAAAATAAATTCATTGGTTACCTGTGAACCGTTCTACAACAACCAAATAAATGTAAAATAAAATTTATGCATGGAAGTATCCACCTTAAATTGATGTCATCTGCATAAAGTATTAGAAAAAAGACAATTGTTCTCGAACGCATTAATAAAAATACTATTCTAAATTCAAACGGCCCATTAACCGGTTCCCACGACCGCCATGTTGGGTCGTCCTCGCCCGCTATTGGTCGAGGCCGCGAGTTTAGAATTAGAATGTGTAGACCCCACCATTTGGCGAGCGGCAAATTATGTAGCAAGTTTTTTTTCACGTCCCAAGTTCAAATAATGGGAGCAGCTGTTCACCACTCGTCGTTTACTTTTCAAATTAACTGCTTGTCATCCAATGACAATTTTAGAGCTAGAAAAATAAATATGTAGGTATGGTTGTAACTGCAAATTACTGCTGTGATTTTCTGTCTTTGAATCGCTTTGTCGACAATTACGATGTTAAATAGGGCGAGTACCTACAACCTATGTATTTTGAACAGTCTGTTTTCTAAAACTCATCAATCAAAATAATTATTGCCTTCGCTATATTCCTGTTACCCGTTATTATTTAAAAACCATAAACTTTTGGGTCACGTGTACCTTTAAACTAGCTCTATCATATTTTTTATATTCTAAATTCAAACGTGTTTCAAACTCATAAATTGCGTTGATTCAGTTCTGCCGGTGACACTCTTCTAAATTCAAATACAGACCTACACCTCGCATCTCTATTCGATAGGTAATATTTTTGCATAATGTGTATTTTGATGAATATAAGTACACAGTGCACAGAATGACGCGTACTTATGTGGCTAAACAATCCGTTAGTTAATATTCAAGGTGGACGTGATTAGCGAAACGTCAAGGTGAGCCCAACTGGTCGCAGGTTTGCACACTCGCTCCGTTTTATGTTTTGTTACGTCGTCTGTTTGGTATCCATAAAAAAAGTTACGATCAGATTTATATTTCGAATCTTAAATATTGTTTATGTTGGCTGTTGATCTGACCGAGAGAATATTTTATTTTATATTTTAGCTATAGGTTAGGTAGGTATGTCAGTCTAGGTCAATTTAGATAATTGCATCTTAAATCAAATGAGTATTTCCATTCTCCCTACCTCTTTGGGGATAGAGGGCAAAAAATAAACATATTTTGTTGCTGCCTAGGTATAAATTATTGCTTTGAGTACATAATATCATGTCTAAAATCCACAATTATTAATTTTCCATTGAAATTGCATTTGATACATGAAACAAGCTTCGTTAACGTAATACGCATTTCTAAGTAATTCAATATAATCTTATCCTCATACCGTGTACTGACAAATAATAACTTATAAATAAACAGGGATATCTTGTTTAAGACTAATTTATTAAAATATTGGTTCGATAATCATCATCGTCATAATCTACTCAGTTTTAGTACTTAGGTAATTTCTGCTCTGTGCCAACTGCATCCATAGATAATAATGACTACTCATCTATACGACACGACAGTTCTACCAACACTAAAAATATTTTATTCTTAGTTCAAATTATTATGAATGTTATACTTAGATACTGCCTTTTGACCAAAATTAAGCCTATATTCATAAAAAAAACAACATGATGTGTGTGTACATATCAAAACTGTCAGTGTGACAATAACAAAAAATCTAAAATATTGAAAAAAAAACATAAAACAGCTAATTAAAGTATAATCTTGTGATTATTAATAAAACGTATACAGGGTGTAATCGTTAAGTGTCCAGGCGATTATTCCGTAACTGTTACAGATATAAAAAAAAATTAAACTGATATCGAAAGTACGTTACCTAATCAGTAAAATACCTACCATCAATAATTTAGTATGAGATTAGTAGAAAGGTTTTAGTTTCCTTATTATAAAAGGTTATTTTAGCTTAGTACTGCCAACTTTAATTACTTAGTCTATTTATACTCATTGATAAATACACGCAAGAACTTCACTGTGAGGCCTTGTCATACGAGACCATGCCGGAACATTTATTAAATGCATCCCAAACTATTTTAAAACAGAATAAGATAGTGTCCTGACATATCAAATCAGCAACTGTTATATTTTATTATAGAGAATAGAAACTGGCTGACTGACATAGATAAAAAAAACAAACGCATAACAAAGAAGCCTTACCGAGTTTCTTGCTGGAGTCTTCTCAGTCCAAACCGGTGGTAGAGTCTATTGTAATAATTGTAACTATCGATATCAGGGCCTAAACTGAATAAATGAGCTTTGAATTTGATAATGCACATTTCAATGGGCAGGGTCCAGAAAGATGACATTTACTCACAGGTTCTTTATAACGAAGGGATCTACTAAAGGATCTAAGTAAGGATTTATCCAACTTCAACCCTTAAGGTGATACCTTCGGTTCCACCTTAAGGTGATACCTTCGGTTCCACCTTAAGGTAAAATCCGAGGCGAAAAGTAATATGAGAGGATATGAAGCAAGAATTTTCATGGCTGTTGTGAAGATAAAATTTACCTAAATGCTGTGTATAAGCCTTCGTGTCTAACAACAAAACACTCCATACCTACTTGCCTATTTCCTTATTGACCAAGAACGGGTAATTAATAGCGAAATAAGCGGAAAATTTAATACTAAAGCGACAGGAAAATTGCGAATTAGATCAAAATCAACCTTCAATGTGACAATTTACGGACGCAAACTATGAGGAAATACTGCCAATGTAAAGCTTAATGCAATTTAACATGTGTGAAGCAGAATCTACTTTATAGAATTGACATAGGATAAAGCTGGTTTCAGACGACGCTATACTATTGTGCAATAAAGTATAGCAAGCCAATAATATATAGTACAGTACAGTGTGAACGTGTCCATAACAATGTATGGAGCGCGATATTGTCGTGCTATGAGCTGCTATTATATTATAGCGTCGTCTAAAATCAGCTTAAAAGTGCTGATACAAGGCTGAAACCGATTAATGCATAAGTAAAACTGGTTTTATGCAACAAAGGTTAGCAAAATCGGTGAATAAATGGATTTCGATTGCTTTTATGTTGGTACTAGGTGGGAAAAATTTGTAGACGCTCGATTATAATTTATGGGACCGTTTTCTAGTCGGCGAAACTAAATATAGGGAATTCGGCAAGTACAGATATAATATTTTAAATGCTTAGGTGCAGAATTTTTTTACGATGATCTTTAAGTTTCACTAGCAGTTTTAAATCTTTTTTTGTACTTAGGTTGTTTCAATGTTGTTTTCATTTAATAAACCAGTTATACCCGGGATAATATAGGCTTGTCTTTTACCACAATCTCACCGTGATCGGATGATGTTTTTGGCGATGATGGTAAGCAATTAAAGCCCAGAAGGGAACTGGCTCTCAATTCCAGCTGTCGGCACACACCGGAAATGTTTGGCGACAGATTTTCAACTTGAGGGTGGTAGCAAAGCACTACAAAGTACTCGACCACCGTGCTATGGTTTCCTCACGATATTTTCCTTCACCGAAAGCTCAAGCTCAATATAGGATTCGAACCCGGGACCTTCTTCTTGGCATTCACGTCACTACTACTAAGCTATCATCGCCTAAACTAACATAACTACATAGAACGTAACCTCCTTGAAGTACCTTAACAAACACTTCATCTTTACAGAGTCCAGCATCAGAGTCAGACAGCAGTTCAGTGTCAGGAGCAAAGAGTCCAGCGGGCGCGCCTCCCCTGCTGCAGCACCTGCTACAACTGCAGGCGCATAGTCCTCAGACTATCGCACAGGTATTATGGCACAGCTTTTTTTTTTCAAAGTAGGCAAATAAGCATAGGTTACGCCTGATGGTAAGCGGTTACCGTAGCCTATGGTTGCTAGTGACACCCGGGGCACAGACCATTAACGCGCTTTGCCGACCCGAGCTCTGGTGACAAATAAGTTTATGTTGTGTTAAGTTATTTGGCTGCGGTATTCTGTATGGTGCACCTCCATCTTCTACTAAATTTGGAAAATCTCCCCCGACTTCAATTCATCACTCTACATAAAAAGCACTTTATATTTCCCTTACCAAGAGGCTAGAGCCAACAATTACTAAATCCCCTAAAAAGTAGTTGTCAGTCGAAATGACAAGGTGAATGCTATAACAGCAGGCGTACACGGAGATGTGTGTGCAGTTCCAGCAGATGATCGCGACCCTGGCGGCGCTTGGTACGGGGCTGGTGCCGCCGCCGCTGCCGCAGGCCTGGATGCTGCCGAGAGTGGGGCCGAGGCCGCAGGTTGACAGGTAAGATCAGAACAATTCTTTTAATTACAGGCCTATACATACATACTAAAAATAAATGATATATTGCTCCATCACAAATTTGCTGAGTGCACATAACTCAGTGCAATAGAGATTTTACGCTAAACGCATAATGGGACTGCCATTTACTAATCTGGCTCCAGAAATTTCAGAGTAATATACTTTTTACCCTAAGAAAATCGCCCATGTTACATCAATGCTTACATTTCGAACCTACTATTATTTTGGGATTTGCGTGCAAAAGAAGGAATAAAAATCTGATACTCTAGCAAACATGCTAAAATAAACACACGGCAGTATCTTAAATACACATGCCTTGACTTATATACCTATACCTAGTACTATAGGTACGTATGAGATGATATAATAGTTTATGTAATAGATACATCATATAAAATCAATTTGCTTCATTGAAAGTACCATCTGGCATCCGATATTTCGCCTTAAACTTTATTTCAATGCCATTAGAATGGTCTATTCAATACTTGTAAACTATAATTTTGTATTGGGACTAGAATTATCATAAATCTTGCCTGAGGGGTAACCTTGTGTTAGCCTCCTTAAAGCTTCTACGTAAAATTGCTTAGATAGATCGTCTGTATAGCGCTATGGGTATTTTTCAACAATTTTTATTGTTTTTACATTAAATACCTACAAAGGAACAACGTTTTTAGATTGCTGTAGAAATTTAGATGACTAAACAAATATAAAAAAAAACTGTTCTTATGAAATCTTAAGACGATAATATTGTAACAGGTTAAGAAATGTATTTTTTTTTAAATCTAATCATCCTAAGCTTCAAAAACATCCTCGTAAACTTGACATGTTGTTTACAACTTCCCACATTACATATTTAAATCATAATATAGACATTAGGCGGAAATCCATTGAAGGAGAGCCGCGGGATGGCACAACATATGTAGATACACCTATATCAACTATAAATAAAGATAGATCCTTGAAACGCGACGTGAATCGCTCGTTATATGAATCTATATATTTCTTTCGCGGTTTCGCACGTTTCCGACCGGTTCTTAGTATCGGATAACATCAACTAGCGAAATATTATCTGGGTTTGACGCTACTGTGATACTTCTAGCATCTTCTTGTTTATTAAAGTACCATTTTAGTTCAGTTTTGCCTTTTGCAGATATACTCGAAGTTTCATCATCTAATGTAGATAGTATTTTTACGGAAGCTACTGTAATAATAGATATTTCTATTATTATTGATATTTTAATTTCAAAAACTATATTTATTGAGACACATATTCAAACTTTCAAATCAAAACTCGTAAATAATTAAGTCCGCAACATTGAAGCAAGTTTTCATGAGACCTTCGATTTATCCGTGCATTGTATCTGTCTGTATAGATCGTTAGCACTTTATGTGGCCCGCGTACCTTTGGAAGGTCGGCCAGAATAGTAAATCGACGTCCCAATTCCGCAGCTGAAACGTACTTACATTGGCATCCATGATATTTAATCAGTGAGTCATCTCCATCAGTTAATAATCGCCAGAAGCAACGTCTAATTAAGGTCAACTACAATGATTTTGGATCTGTACTCCATCTCTATACTAATAATAAAGCTGAAGAGTTTGTTTGAACGCTAATCTCTGGTGTTACTGGTCCGATTTGAAAAATTCAAGCCAGCTAGAAAACTACATTATCCCCGAAGGTTATAGGCTACTTTCTATCCCGGGAACGTGAGTGAAGCTGCGGGGAACAGCTAGTATTTTATAAAAAGATATATTATATGTCTTTATTAGTTTAGATTGTGAGGTTATTGGCGTTTTGCAAATTCATCTTTATTATACATACATATTATTATTGTAATATCAATGTCATTGACAGTGAAACTAATTATGTTTCGATTGTTTCATTGACTTCAAAGTACATCAATATAATGATTAATGTAATTTAATGTTAGGCTATTTACTGTATCAATTATTTACTTTATTAAAAGTATATTTTGTACACCCCAACTGGAGTTTCTTTTAGTCGTGTTTATTAAATAACGCAACGGATCGTATATTCCAGCTCAGTTTCCTGTTAACTATCTCCTACTTTCTATCCCATAATTAAATTAATAATTGACAATCAAATACTTTACCCAAATACAATTCATTTTGAACAGGATGTGAAAGAGAAATTTCTGAATTTGGTTAGAAAATCCATTTTGTCATATTTAAGAGCCAATAAATCACTTATATGGCCTTCATTAACGGTAATTGCGCATTTGTACATCGTTAGTCACTTGAAAATTTTCACGGACCTTTGTATGGCTTTTGACTCCATTGACCACACAACAGGTTTATTTAAAATCGAGACACGTGAAAACCTCGTAATGTAGTCATTACATTTTGATACTATATGAATCTTAATAGTTGTTTAATAGCGTTTAACTGTTGTTCTAATGTTAACGTAGTCGGATCCATGGGGGCTGCCGCAAGGTTCTACTCTTGGACCGATTTGAAATTTAAATGTGTTCGGTTGAGAATTTGCGCTATTGTTCTGCATGTGTGCTAGATAACAAAGTAGGTACCTATGTTCTAATCAGAATATAATGAAATTAGCAAGAAAAATATTTTTATTCATTTACACTAATATGCAACGTTTTATTAACTAAGTAATTTTGTCAGAAACAGAGCAGTGTAACAATAAATAAAATAAATATTCTATCATCATGTAAGTAATATTACGTTTCTACTTGATTTCAACTAGAATAATTCTATAATATATAGCCCTCGGGAAGGGCTAAAGCTAGTAAAATAAACCTATATACAGACAGATAAGTATATGCTAAAATGTCTCAGCTGTTCTCGATTTGCCAAACGGAAACGTCTCGCCGGCAATCTCAGTTCCGTTGGATTCCAAGCTTTCGTGGTTGCGTTTATGTTTATGTAAGTACGGTCGGCCAAGAAAATTGTGATATCAGTTTTGATTCTGTCTCCTAGTTAATGAATATATCAATACTGTTAGAGATTTGAAATATTATGTTAAATGATTAGACTCAAAAATACTTTACCGATTTTAAAAATTCTTTATTATAACTAAATGCCCAATTGCACCAACGTCTTAAAGCACTAACCCTCTGGTTAAATATGGTGACAGAATTTATGAAGAGTATCTGTCAAATTTACATATTTAACCCGGGGGTTAGTGCCATACGATGTTGGTGCAATCGGACCTAAGTTTTATACGAGTGACGAGACGATGGTTCAAATGGGCCTAAGCACAGGCCTAAATAACATAGGCTATAATTTATTTTCAAAAAAATTGAGATCCCTTCGAAAACTCCTCAAACTTATTACTCAACCCTAATCTAAAATATATCCGTCACTTTACTTAATGTCATTTTACAGAAAGAGCATGTGCTTTCCTTAAACCTGGGACCTAATACATGCTTTGGTAGTCTCCTTATAATTTAAACAGAATAGTTACAATAGAAACTAAATTATCTATCGAATAGTTACACAGCGTCACATGTCACCTTCAAGAGCATCAGAACTAGGTACAGTCGCATACAATAACATCACGGCGTGCATTGTTGGCCGGCCATGTCCCATCAACGTTGTACTGAATGCTGAAGGCTATTGAGACGCTTTTCGTTCGCATAGACACTTCTGTCGGTTTTGTGGCGCTATGTTGTGGAACGATATTGAAACGGTATTAAGTGGTATACAATATTTACTACCTATTGATGAGTCGAAGATTTGTTTGATATGAGATCGGATAATACCCACGATGTATGTCGTTTGATTGATGTCTGATTTTGTGGTGGATGTCGATTGATGTTCGTGTATAAATAGAGTGATTTATTTTGTGGTAGGTGAAATAGTGTTATACCAATTTAAAGGTAAAAATATATAGTTACCATTAGTAACTCTATTGAGGATCTAAAAGTACCAACTTATGAATATTTTATCCTCGTAATTAAGAGGTCGAGGTAACACGATTACAAGCAGTTAAATGTAAAGCCTTATTAAGTCTAGAAAACATATCTATGCAATTTCAAGGTAGTTGTAACTAGTAGTGAATATTTGCATATCCTAAGTTGTCTTGAAAATATTATAAGAGGTAACTATGCCTTTGTAATCATACGAAACATGCCTACTTATATCTGGATAGTTAACTATTTTTACGGATTAAGTAGTAGAAGCAAATGATCAACTAAATTAAATTGAAATTCTTATTCTACTGTCTATTAATATTATAAATGTGAAAGCTTATATTTGTTACCACTCGGTTTTTTAGTTTTAGATAGATTATACCCTAGAATAACACATAGGATACTCTTTATCCCGAAACACCGCTAGACAATAGTAATGTAATAAAACTCACTGCTCGCAAACATTTAAATTGGGTCGTATCGTTACATTCTCGAGCAGTCAGCATAGCGCGTGTCACCTGCTCAGTTCGACAATGTTTCCCTATTCATTATTATTGAGATGGTTAAAATGGCTGCAACTTGCGAACAGATGGAAATTCATACTAAAGAAAGACATTGTGAAATAAGTAGCCGCGAGTTTGCTTACAAACACAATGAGTCGTTGCAAACTGGTTTACTTATAGAATATGACACAATTAATATTTAACCGTTTAAAACACTTTAATGTTACACTATATTTTTGAGGTATTCCCAAAAATATATTATAAATTCAAGTTTAATTTCTTCATTGGATTCTAAAAGGTTTAAGGAATAGTCGTATTTCCCCCAAATATAACTTGGATAAATATGTTGTTAATTTATTTTGTTATTAATCAGTACTTTATTATCAGTACTTTTTTACTTTATTTACTACCATTCCAGTCGCGATTTTGATAAACAGACAACCTAGCTGCAATAAGGCAAAAAGCGTAATAAAATTAAACGTATGTTCGGAAGAAAAACTAGGTAAGTATATTACTTTAACGATGATTCACTTATTTTTACATATTACAATTATTATTATTATAACAATAATGTGTCATTTAATGCGAGTTTAGTTCAGATAATTTGTAATAAAAAAATATTACTCTATTAATTTTAACATAAAAGTATTTTTTGTAAAAATATAACCGATGATTCACTAATGGTTTTAAATAAACATTTTTTATACAAACAGGACAAAAAAGACGTTCCAAAAACATATGCAGTTTTGTAGGTTACACGTTACCTATTAGTGTAAATGAACTAACAATGAACACATATATATATATAAATAAACCTTAATGCAAATAATATAACAATACTTAGTAGTTAAGTCAACATGTCAATGAATTGTGTTTTAAAACATGTCATATTTATTTTATGATACGATGCACAGACATTTAGTTTCGTTTTCAGTAATTTTACCCATGTTATCAGCTGAAAAACAAAACTGTGTATTGAGGTAAAAAAAAAAAAAAAAAATGACAATACTTTTATTGTCACACCACAAAAATATTTAAAATTTATAGAAAAAACATTTAACCTAAAAAAATAAAGTATCACAATGGACGGCCTTATGACTAAAAGTGATCTCTGCCTGGCAACCTTTGGATAAAGACAAAAAAACATTAAAAATATAAAATAATTGTCATCTGACTTATATTAGGTACATCAGTGTACCAAATTTTAGATCAATTGAACACCGGGGAGTGACGACGAAAGCTTGTAATAATTCGTGTGTTTAATTTCAATTCAAAAATAAAACAGAGAAGTAAAACGTTTCAATATCACTTTCAAATCGTCTCAGTCTTGGAAATCGCAATAAATACTAAATCATGTTTTTTTATACCACCCAAAAAAATATTTATCCATAAAGTGAGTAAATCATTTATAAAAAAAATATATTTATTTCGACACAGACAAATTGATAATCTGTGTTAATATTGCTTAGGCTTCTACAAACTGCAGTGTGCAACGACCGCTCTTGAAACAAACAGCAGCTGAGCAAATGACATGCTTCGATGTAAATTCTACTTATTCATTGTTGAAAACGAAAAAAAAGCTGAAAAAATAATGACGTTATTTATCATTTTAGCAGACTATTGGGTGATTCTGTAATAGAGTCAATTCTGCCTTGACTTTTTTAATTGCATAAGCTCGGTAAGCTATTGCTGATAAATCTATACAAAATATGTTTTATTGTCAAATTTATTTGACCATTGAAAAACCAGCCCTAATTAATAATCAACTTTTAAAAAAGACAAATAATCCTTCAAAGACAATAAATTTTATATGGGACCACCTTGGAGCTATAGAATTATTAAAATCGGTTCATAATAAAAAAAAGTTATGCGTGAACGAACAAACATTAAAAATTAATAGGTACGTAAAAATAAAAAAATAAGATTATAGAACGTCAAAATTAAGTCAATATTTGCATAAAAGGTGTGGACTTATATTTTACCATTTTATAATAATGTAATAACATGCAAATATTTTTCTTCAAAATGGGAAAGTAGACAAAGAGACATACATAACCTTTCACTTTTTACCCACTTAAAAAGTGTAAACACGTAACTATTTAGGTACCTACGCAAATGTTCCTTTTTTACGCCTTTTTTACATTATTTATGCATAATTATTAAAAAGTGACACAACAATATTTTTTATGCCTATGTGTAAGGGCACATTAAAAAACGCATGTTTCTCAGTTCTGTCGTCCGTCAGTGCGTTTGTAACTTGAGAGCCACTGTAGGGATATTGATGCGGTTCTGATAGCTGGGGGGTTCTTTGAGAAAGGTGTTAGGCTTTCTGACGAAAGGGAGCATTGTAGAAACCGTAATAGTTAGTATACTTAAGAAGTCATTAAAATACCCATGCGGGAGAGCCTGAGACATAGGTAATTTTACAAAAACCGGTAAAAGCTAAATGGTAAATCATTTAAAGATTCACAGAAAAATTAAGAAATAAAAATTATTTTTGTATCTGTCATATCAGGTTCTGAATTAAAAATAGAGATCTTTAAGAATAGCCCTAAAACAGCAAATTCATTGAAAGGTCACAAAATTTACATAAATAGAATGGTGAACACCGAATTTTATGCAGATGAACACTTAACTCCCATGTTGTTCAAACAATATGTAAAAAAAAAAACTTTTTAATCGATTAAATATTTCGGGTGTCAGTGAAAGTGTAAGTTATGGGTCGGCCGTGTATGTGCTATGATTATATTTTTTTGTGCTATTTGCAACAATCTTGCAACCCTTGGAGGTAATTAGATTTTATAGATTTTTTTTTTATCAAATAGAAAAGAAAAATGTGTATTTTATTTATTTAGGGCTCAAACAGCCATACCTATACAAAATACCTACTATATCTAACAACAAATAGGCCTAAAGATCCATTTATTAACAAATTAAGAAAATACCGGAAAAAAAGATGTCTAAAAGTGAATTCAAAATTATAATCAGCCAAGAAGCACGGAAGATTTAAGCATTTTAAACTACTAATTAAACAGCGATTAGACAGAGATCGGACATAATACCTACTATGACGGCCATATAAACTCCACGCTAAATTTTGTTTTCCTAGAAAGAGATAGGCATATATCTTTGATGGCTTATATCTTTGTTATTTTTATAGTTATCCGAAATATTTCTTTTCTTACTGCTTCTTATATGAATGAGCGTTTATAAAAGCAAAAAAAAAATATCATGCATATTCCCTATTGGAGAATATAATGCAAAGAGATGGTAGATGCATCTTTTATCCTGTGACTGCTGCATATTACACAAAACCGATTACGCTACCGTCCTCGACGGCGAGGACCGCCGCGACGTCCCACCCAGTCTCGTCCCGTTCAAGCGGCCCGAGCTGCCATTAGTAATCCGACCGCCCCCAATTAGTCGTAACTCGTACAAAGTCCTCCCCTTCCCCCGGTAGCGCCCTGAGCCGAGGTTCGTACCCCACTCGGGGGTGCCCTCAGGCGTGGTTACCTAAATGTTACCCGGCTGAGAGCTCTCTGCGCTCGCCGATTGTCCGGTAAGGTTGGAGCAGCCATCAGAGGCTACCAACTTTAGTCCTTTCAAAAAAAAAAAAAAAACTGCTGCATACAAAATCCCATAATGCCCATGCGGAATATTATTTTTGCCTATGTAAAGCGTCACTATTACCTACAGGCTAACAGACGTGGGTGACAAGGTGCCGGCGCCGTCATCACCCAACTTGGCTGAACAGCCTCTCGACCTTAGCGCCAAGTCTACTTCGAGCACCAGCGGCACCCCGCCACCTGATTCCAAGATCCTCGATAATAGGTAAGAGCAATTTAATACACTCATTTACTTCACTAGCTTTTATAGTCAGTTTAGGCAACTCTTATGGAGCTCAAAGCTACTGTGAATAATTTGAACCTCATTTGACAGCATTTCGACGGTTAAAGTAATGCGAGTAGTTGCTGGGATGGATGCAGCTAAGACGAATAACATAATCTTACTATACATACCTGTTTTTATTTTGCAAAGGTTTAATAATTTCAAACATATGCCCTAAAAGTTTTTGTGCAGGTTATGAGTAAAAGCTGCAATATTAACTAAATAACGACATAAAGCTATAGATTAAAAGCTTTTTAAATAATTACGGGTCCATTTTAGTAAAAGCTACGAAGACTGACCATCACTCCATATTGTTAATAGTAAATGGTCATTAGCATCAAATTAAGGCCAACGGGTTAGCGCTTAATCCAATTTAGTAGCGTTTAGTTACATTAGAGCGATGAAAGCGCTTAATCGGTAACTTTCGTTCAAAATAGTTGCGCAGTTAATTATATTAAGTGCTTAATAAAATACGGACGAAGGCTGATTAGGGAGAATTACTCGCGGTGATGTTGTAATACCTCTCTTTAATATTTATTTATTTTCATCTATTTCGGACGTTGAAAAAAACGTAAATTTTTTGTAGGTATAAGTATTGCTGTTTTGGTGATTTTTTAAATATGGTATATTAGGCCGAACGGGCAGTAGTTGTAAACCTTAATAGATCATGAAAAAAGTATTTTTGAGTGGAGAATAACATAAAAATAAATCCATTGAAATTTCAAATTGAAATCAATAATTTAGGTTCGCGATAAAATACGCCGCAATGTAGTTTGCTAAACAATAAATAGATCTTACTAAAATCTTAATGTATAGTTATTGTTGGTTTATCACAAATTTATCTTGTAAAGCTTACATTATAAGATACAATTTGAGGCAAAAAAAACCTGTAAATATATATTTTTTTATTTTTCTTTATAAATCTTGAATATCTCGTACATAATCCTAGCAAGATTTATAATAAGATACTGAACTCCTTATCAAAGTTTAAAACAGTTTAATAGTAGGCATAAATTAAAAATCCCTTCCAGGAGCATTAACAGTTCCGTATGGTAAATGGTCACCATAGGGCCATAGGCTATAACGTGGTGGCATTCGCTGCGGACGCGTTCACATAATGGCACTTCCTATAGCCGCGCAGGAGTCCGATTACGCAAACAATTGTAATGTGAACGCACCCATTAAACCATGAAAACGAAACTTTGAACTATCGACTCCTGAGTTGAAGAGGTTCGTTGAACTTTTGACAGTTGACGCCGTGATAATAATGATTTATTTGTTTCTTTAAATATTGCACGTGGGTTTGTTCGCACTAGGAATATTACAATTTTAATGGGTAGAGATTAATATTACAATCTATGGCCTCATTTCAATTCACCTATGATATTTTGGTTTGTTACTACATAGGTACTAAGGAAATTTGAGACGGGTCAGTAAGGGCAGCTACCTTAAGGGTTGAACCCACGCGAATATGGTCATAGGAGACCATCTCTTATTTTTTGAGTTATTGCTATCGGCATTTACAGATTTTGAAAAAAATCATACGGTCAGCAACGAATCGGCGATTTTTCAAAATATTTTTTATTAGCTTAATCAATCCTGTCTCCGACAAGGATCAAAAGTCACTATGGGCCATGTTAGGTTAGGGTATCAGAAATGTCAAAAAAAGAAACGATTCCCATACATTAGGTTAGGAAAATGAATTGTAGCACAGTAAAGGAAAGTTCCTTGTTTCGAGAAATTAGATACCTATCTTTATAAATCATTCGCTGCGATATGATACTTTTCAAAAACTTGCACGATATTAACTAACAAAAACACATCCCATTTTAATTTATCTTGTACAAATCGTAGGCATATTGAAATAAGTCAAAGAACCCGTATCTGGTAGCGAAGTGTCAATGGACGAACTTAATGACGAATAACATTGCAAAAGAAACGGCCCGTTTATCGCATTGCCGACAGACGACAAGAGTTTTATTATTTGCGTTGAATCCTACATGTGCGTTGTGAAATTTCCAACGTTTAATTGTTTAATGATAACGCATGTCCTTGTTTGAGTTGACACTTTTTATCTGTAAGTGAGATGTGTCAAGTTTTGGGAATTTATAGCAGAATTGCTCTGTTGTTGGTTAGTATGCCCAAATGCTAACTACCTAATGGGTAGGTATAGAATGCAGATAGGTATGATATGTCTTACTGGCTGACCCGGCGGACGTTGTCCTGCCCTGAGAACAAAAATAAAACTGGGACCTATCTACCTATCTCTACCTACCCCTAAATACCTTACCTACCCTACCTGCCCCTACCTACGCCAAACTACCTCTACCTACCCCTACCTACTCCTACCTATCTCTACCTACCCCTACCTACCTACACCTATCTTTAGGGGTATGAAAAATAGATGTTGACCGATTCTCAAACCCACTCGAAGCTTCCGTCCCGCGGTTTCACCCGCGTTCCCGGGGGATCTTATGTTTTCCCGGGATAAAAAGTATCCTATGTGTTAATCTAGGTTATAAACTATCTGTGTTCCAAATTTCATCCAAATCCATTCAGTAGTTTTTACGTGAAAGAGTAACAAACATCCGTACATCCATACTCACAAACTTTCGCATTTCTAATATTAGTACGATAGAAAAGCTATCCTAAGCAAAGGCAAGCATGCTCCATTTTGTTAATATTGCTGCAGCGCTGAAACAATAATTAGTCATCTAATCAGACAGTTTAAACACGTAGCCCTAGAACGCTTTTAAGGTGTAGTTTTTTCGCGACCAAAAAGTCGTAGGTCGGCTGGCTGCACTTGAACGGAACATAGTGGTTATACTTATAAGTGACGTCTTCTCTATAAGTAGTAATATACCTCAGTGCATGAGATTTGAGAAATTTAGTTAGAAAATTCGAGAGCTAATAAATAATATTGAAATTTTAATACAAATTTACCTTTTCCTTTTGTTTTGCGTAAATACCTAATAATGTGTACGTTGATTTCTGTTTAAGTACCTAATATGTTGGTTTTACAAAAGGATTCTAATTTATTTTGAATGGAACATTGGTTAAACTAAAATTAATGCTATTACACTGTATGTCTGTATATCTATCTAATAATAGTACTACCTAAAAGTGCCGGTCGTTATTGTGTCTTGCTCCTTCGTTCGAAGAAATCGCTTTGAGATTACGTTCCCAGAAATTTTAAAGTCAAAACATACGCCAAATAAAACATCTTAAATATCGAATGTTGTCCTTTCTGGAAAAAAGGGTAATTAAGTAGGTAACTAATTTGCAAAATAGTTTATTGATGGATTATCTTGGATAGGTATATGTAAAATGAAAGAAACAAACAAAGTTAAACAACTATTCCGAATAAAAAACACACAAAACAGTAAAAAATATATGTTATTCGAGGGTAGGTATGGTCTATTTATATGCCAAGTTTCAACAAAATCAGTTCAGTCTTTGACGGGTGGTTGAATCACAAACATTCAAACATTAGCTGGCTGGCCGGTATAAAAAGTAACCTATATGGTATTCCAGGTTATGATCTATCTTTATGGCAAGTTTCATCAAAATTCGATCAGTAGTTTTTGCGTGAAAGAGTAACAAACAACTTAACATCCTCGCATCCAAAGAAACTTTCACATTTATAAAATTTGTAGGAAAGATAGGACGTAGGTGAAGATAACAATCATGTCTAAATTACACACAATTCAGAAATTGTGTATTTTTCAAGTCATACCAAAATAAAGGCAATGGTGCTTAGCATGTTTCACTCTCCCATTCTAAAGATAGGTACATAATATAAAAGAGACGTTGTCTCGTATTCAGCACCGATATTATACACAATGTCCAATCGATAACTGAATAAATTCATTCCCTCGGACCGCGATCTGGGTCGTATGACTCGCCAAAACAAATAAAAACCCTACGATGGACTGGCGTAGCGGAGCATCGACCTTGCATCCTCACTATACACGACACACCACCACACGAATACAACATCTACCACACTCAGCATAAAACTCAAATTCCTACACGAACCCAGTAGAAAAATAAGAAAGCAAAATTCAAGATGAAACCGAAGATGACAACGTCCCGCGAACCATTACCAACTGTAAAAGTGAAGCTATAAAGTTAAATTTTATTCGTATTTAAATCCGAAGGGAATATGATAAAGATGCATTCATAGCCCGTTATCGGCGTGCAAGAGTAAATATTTCGCATTTCGCTTATCTCTGTATTAATACGGCGACGGTTTGTGAAATATTGAATTTAGACGATAATTCGTCCGATTGTGGGTTATTGACCAGGTGTTGACCCACATTGTGATGTGAATCATTACTCCGACCAACTTAGCCGCGTGTACCACATTATCATACGTTGACGTACCAACTCATGTGACGCCATTTTGTGCATTTTATTTTTAATATATCGATAACTAGCGACCCGCCCCGGCTTCGCCCGGTTTTTCTCAGCTTTTCTGTACTATAATATGCATGTTTTATACATATAAACCTTCCTCTTGAATCACTCTATCTATTAAAAAAAACCGCATCAAAATCCGTTGCGTAATTTTTTATGATATAAGCATACATAGGGACAGACAGACGGGAAGCGACTTTGTTTTACACTATGTAGTGATGATAGTGATAGTGAAATTGAGTTATTAAACTGTTTCATGAGTGAATTAATAATTTAAAAATATTCTCAGTTTTTAATACTTTGCTTCAATAAGACCATACCCTTAGACTTCAATAAAGTCCATAATCATTTCAGATATATCTTGATTGAAAATGTAGAAATGAAAGTAACCTACCTAAGTAGGTAAATTCGAAATCAAATTTGTTTTACTCAAAAATAGATCTTCGCAAGCATTTACTCTTATGGTTGGATAGTCTGACTCTAATAGATATCATTTCGAACGGTTGCATTTGCTGGGAAGAGCCGGCAATAAACTCAGCAATTACTCTTTTCAAAACCAGTCTAAGGTTCATTAAAATAACATTCATATTTTAGTGTCACTGACAATAATTGCGTGCCGTGGTTACAAAGTATGTTATTACTCTATCACTACTTAATAAATATATAGCAGACTCAAACAGCCCAGCCGCAACAGACAAGTAGCGTGTCGCAGCCACGTGTTAAATACGTAATTAAACAAGCCTCATTTATTGCAGACTAAAACGAGCCGTGTACGAAAGTACAAGCAACAGCGCGACCAGACGAACATACACCGATGATGATCTTCAGCTAGCGCTGCGAGACATCCAGTCCGGGAGGCTGGGCACGAGGCGGGCCGCCGTCGTCTACAAAATCCCGCGCTCCACGCTCCGAAACAAAGTCAACAAGCTCGGCCTCACCTCCGACCTGGGACACGACTCCGAACCCGACAGCGACCCCGAAAGAGCCGAGTCTCCACCCTCCGTCATACTAAAAATACCGACCTTCCCCCCGCCGGACGACAAGAGCCCGTCGCCGGCGACACCCGGTACTACTCCTTTAACTTCGATTCCGTCGATGCACTCCACGAGGGATCAGATGCCGCTGAATCTGAACCCATCCTCTCAGCTGCTACTGCCCGCGTCGGTGTTCGCCGACGCACCCTCTACCCAACACCTGTTCACGTCGATCAGCGACGTCATCGCGAAGAGCATCAGCCAAAAGTTCCAACAACCGCTAGATAGGCCGCACCAGCCTACCGATCACCCGTACCACCCGAACCACCAGATGAGAGCGCCCGAGAGGCACGTCTCCGTCATCAAGACGCCGCCCGACAATCAGAGACACTACCAGATGCCGAGCAACTCGCGGGCCACCACCAACAACAACGGCCAACCGGCCGCCGGGGGCAAGGGCACCAGACCCAAGCGAGGCAAGTACCGGAACTACGACCGGGACAGCCTCGTCGAGGCGGTCAAGGCCGTTCAGCGAGGGGAGATGTCGGTGCACCGAGCCGGCTCCTACTACGGGGTGCCGCACTCGACCCTCGAGTACAAGGTCAAGGAGCGGCACCTGATGCGGCCGCGAAAACGGGAGCCGAAGCCGCCGCAGGACGTGAAACCGCCGCCACCCAAGCCGCCGCAACCGAAGCCGGCGACGAAACCGTTCTCGAACGGTCTCAACGGGCCCGAGACGCCCGGCTACCCGCCCGGCTACCCGTTCTGGCCCGGCGCCGGGTTCGCGCCCCCCGCGCCCGACCTCTACACGTCGCACATGATGCGGCGGTTGCGCGAGGAGGCCCCACCGCCGGCCAACGGGTCGTTCCTCGAGGGCATCATCAGGTCGAGCCTCGAGCGGCCCGGCGCCGCACTGCTGCAGCGACTGACTGCGCCGGGTGGCGAGGCGCCGAGCCTGGCGCGGCGGCTGGCGGAGGTTGGGGCGGGCGCGGGTGGAGGCGAGGACGGGGAGCCGGCGGCGCGGCGCGCGCGGCTGGACAGCTCGGACCGCGCGCTGGCGGCGGAGATGCGCGAGGCGGTGCAGCGGCTGCGCGCGGACAAGCTGCGGCCGACGCAACGCAACGGCACGCCCACGCCGCCCGGCGCCGGCGCCGCCGCGCTGTCGCCGCCGCCTGCGCCGCCCGCCGCGCCGCCCGACCGCGCCTAGTGCCGGCGGCCCTGGCTCTACCCCTTCCAGTGACGGTGCGACTCTAGTGTTAGCCCGGCGCGCCCCCGACGTGAGTCCGCCACCCGCCGCCCGCGAGACGTTCCGATCTCCTCAGTCTTTGTGATAATATTATGTAAAGTACATTCCGTCGGGAGAGGCGCGGGCGGCGTCGAGGCGCCCCGGCTAGGCGGCTGCGAGTCCGACGCGGCAGATATCGAACGATGTGCCCAGGCGTCACCCGGATAACGTCGACATGTTAGTGCAATAGGACCCTCGAGGTGTTTCATGTGAAAACTCACGCATTATTTGTGTATACTGTTGTAGTGACAATAAAGTTAGTTACAGGCTTTCGGTACCTACAGAGACCGCTATCGACGGGGTCGATGTCGGTTTCTTGCATTTAATTAACGATTTCACATACTTATTACATTCGTGTAGTGTTACTTCTCCAGATTAAGTTTCCGCTTCCCCTGTCAGCCCAGGTTATCCTTCACACGGTTATATATATGCCTACATCGACACATTTATCACCAAATATCACAATAGTTACCTAAAAGTCACAACCAGTTCAATGTACACACAGCTTTACTAATGCAATATCACAATAATGAGTAGTGTTTAGTGTCCCGTGACGTGGAAAAGTTTCACGTGTCCTTTGTGACTTTCAGTGTTATTCTTGGCAAAATAAACTTTACCATTTCGTTGGAAAAAATTTGTAGTAGATTTTGCTAACTAATATGTTCATGGTATATTACGTTCTACTGCCTGACCGGTACAAAATGTCAAGACCTCTTAATTTACCACCTAAAACTGGATTTTGTTTTTACATAACGTTACAAATAAAACTGATTTTCCTCCTATGTTGGTATCATAGTTTAAAAAAAATACCGCGACAAAGTCGTCAACAAATCCCAACATATTGTATGACAATGTTGATAAAAGTTGCAGAATAACACTGCACGCCACAACCGACGCTAGGGTTGTCCCAAATTACACGCGAATCCGGAGAGCCTCGATTTTTGACCTTGTTTTAAGTGAAAAAAAAAGACAACCAAAAGTTAACGTTATAAAATTAACTATTTAAATATTTTTTAAGTAATAAAAAACAATGTAACAAATTAATTATAAAGCTAGCTATGAGTGTAAATGTTATCGATTTTTAAGTGAACTATTGCAGATTTTGTGCGGTGTTTTTATAATTAGATAGGTTATATATTGAATGAAATTATTAGCGCTATTGGCGAGTAGTGCGGTTGTGGTCTTTTTCTATCGCAAGATAAATGAAAAAGAAGGCACTAGCTGTAGAAGGAATGCGTCTTCGAGAGTCAGGTGACCTTCGAAGTATACGGAAGCTATGTTCGGACTTATGTGCAATTATTATTTTGTATAAAAAATAGTAATTTTAAACTGTGTCTAAGCTAACACGTGGATTTCCATATTACTGAATGTGATATTTAGGTATTACGAGTGCGGTTTGTCTGACGACCTGCGGGCCCCCCCCACCGCCGCCCCCCACATATACACGTACGTACATTAAATACATCTAGTGAACTTATATATTTTATGTACTATTATTGTATCTTAAGAAGATTATATTCTTATTTTTCATGGTCCAAGTTTTAAATGTTTTATCGACTATACAAAAATGTGGATAATCATTATTATATATTCTTGTCGACTTTAAAATTATAATTAGCCCAAAAATCCTCAAAAAAAAAGTAAGTAATTGATATCTTCAAATTTGTGAAATTTTTTGGTGTTAAATCAAAAATATATTAATAAAGTACGAGATGAAATAATGTATACGCTCTCCCAGAATAAATTTAGGTAAAAACTATTTGGATATAAAATTATTATCATACGATACTTATTGTAAGTTATGTGTAAACGTGCGCCTCATGAAAATTAAGAAGTCTTTGTATTATGTATGTAATTAAAATATACATAATGATATTATATACAAGTTATTAAATTAATGTCGTACATTTTTCTTCGGAGACCACGAGTGATGTGCAAAATAGTACCAGAGACTGGTGTCGGCATTTCGACATACATCTATATCATTTTGAAACAAGGACCTTAACATAATATAAACGTAAATACATTTACATATATACCTAATTCAAATTATAATACCCAAATTCAGATACATATCCCGAATGCCGAGATGTCGAACGCATTCTCTTAAAAAAAAAAACAAAAATTTTTATATTCAAAATTTAAAAACTAGTCGATAGCATGTCTTTCACCTTTGTTTCTCTGTGCATAATTTTCGACGTCTTTTTAGCATTTAATCTTTAAAAGAATCAACCTATATAAACGTTATGTGCATTTATCGGAGTGATGAACTTTTGTACGTTGTAAAAATAACTAAATATAATTATTTACCGTCGTGTTGACGAGCCAACCACCAGACCGCATTTCGAATTATTGTGTTGAAATTAAAAAAAAAAACTCGAACAACATTATTTTAATACGTACATGAATCTGTGTGTTATGCCTGACATTTGTTGATAGCTTAAAAAAAAGTTATTTTGTGTAAGTTTGTACAGAACTAATAGGATGGGACAATTTGCAAAGAGAATTTAGATAATAATGAACATTCCGTTTAGAATGTTATTAGATTTTTTTTAATTAATAATATAAATATTTTTTGCCTCGGGAACAAATCATTATGTTGTTTAATCTTATTTTTAGTAACGTTAGTTAATTTTTAAGTGGCTTTATTTTTAAATAACCCTATATAATGATTAATAATATTATATTGAGATGTTATACATGTCATTGTTTTTGTGCAAAGTGTTTGGGGTACTATTCCCGGGATTAAAAAGAGAGTTGCGACTGATATGTAGTAGAAAATAGCCGAGTGCTGATAGCACTGGGTCGGTCTGTACAAATGGTATACGCCGCCTTAACACTTAAAAGAAAATGTTATTGACAGCGATCCCTTCAATACTGGAAATAACCAGCATTGCTTACGATAAAAGTACCTATAGTAGGTATGTGACGCGAAAAGCTGATTCCAAAGTACCTTTTCTGTTGGTTATTTTACATTATTTAGAATGGATCGAGTCGGTTGTTACCAATGTGCACTGCAAAAAAAATACAATTTAATATAAATTGAATGCCTCTGCTCAAATACCTCATTTCAATAGTGATGCAAAAAAATGTCATGGTGACAACCCAAATTTTTTTTTATTTGACTAACAAATTGTGTGTAGTTTGGAAACAACCGAATAATCCAATTGCAGAGATCGCTGGTTTATTAGTGAATCATTTTTATTGTATATTGTTCGATAATTTTTTCCACATAGTTTAAGCATTTTAGTTAATACTATAGCGTAATTTTCAATTTAATAGGTAGCCGGTAGTGATTCTTTAATATTTTGTTAATTTTTTTTTTCGTAAATGTAATAAATTCTCCGTAAGGGTTAGGTTAGTCTTGAACGGTCCTCGACTGGTCTAGGAACAAAAAAGACAATGAACGGAAATTGCATTTTTTGTTATTAAAAAAAACAAGCTATAATAGGATTCCGAATATGAATGTGATTGCAATACCTAGGTATATATCATATATCCCGTAACAACAACATAACTTAAAAGACCGTCTCAATTAGGGTCAGTCTCTTTGACATTACCTACATTCGCATGACGATTTTAAGACGGGGAACACGTAAAAGACATTGCCAGATTATTTGTAAGCTTTCGTGAACACAATTTGTTTGTTCGTGTGACTGTACCTACCTTTGTATAAGTA